>CM066037.1:362765917-363971764 GCA_033557465.1 Ichthyophis bannanicus | reverse complement strand
CCTCTGTACATAGAATCCACTGATACAGCGATGTCGTGGAATGCTCATGATTCCCTTGCTGAGCTGTGCAGAAAAACACTTCGTTCACATTCATTATTCAGCCCATATTTAGGGCACAGAAAATTGGGTTCTTATCACAAGTACAGAGTATCCATTACTGCCTACAAGGCTACAGCAGTTGCAGATGGGTGATATTAGTCACACGTTCCTTCTTATACTCACTTGGTCTGGCTTGTGGCAGTGATGGAACCTGCATCCCAAGGGGTTAACGAAAAATGGGACTTATATACTGTATTAGTGGTCTACATATTTGATTTGGGATGTGCTGATGTCTACATGCACAATGAATGCAGTCTTAATAGTTCAATAGGATGGGCATGTGGAGGAATATAACCATATAGTATTGTAGCAGCGAAGTGCAGACAATGAATAAATCCAAGGAGTCAATTGCAGGGGCCAAGTCAATTTATTGTGCACAAGGCCCAGACAGTTCAAGCTTCAAAAAGGGACTGGTGGGAGCAATAGTTCTTACAGAAACATATTCATTTTATACATTATTTTTCAGTTTGATAAATGCAGACTTTCTATTGGTTCCAACGCCCCCTACATATGTCCAATCGGAAGATCCCCTCCTGGGTCTAGCACCCAGCTGCCCTCCTCTAGGAGCTTGTTCTAACCAATGGCACCAGTTTCTAGGTATGGATACAATTCTACTGCAAGGTCGTTTCTAGCCCCTCTAGGAATTGCAAGTATTGAAACATTGCTATTCTCAGAACACAACGGGAGAATAATGAAGGATTGTATGAATTTCATGAAAAACTTCTTCATTAAGCAGTTTAAAACAGTTTTCGTCAAGCTTTTCATAGATTTTTTGGTTCTTTTACTAAGATGAGAGGTTGGAATCAGGGCCTAACTTACAGGCCTCTCATATTTGCAGGTAATCATAGGCCATAGGCTACCACATTCCCCCCGTTGATTATTCTACACCCGCAGAGTCTAAAAAGGAGAGTGGGAATTAACACATCACATATTTTTCCTTGCGTTTTTCTATTTGTTTTAAACTCGTGTAACAGCATCGTCTTCCAGGAGGTTATAGGGTAATATTGTCCACATAGCTAAAACTTTGTTGGATAAGCTGCCTTCCTTCTAAACAAGTGTTATCAGAGTAACTGAGGTTATCATACGTAAGCAAAGGGGTAATAAACATGGGAGCCAATAAGCATACAGGCTAGTATGGGAACTAATATCAATAAAAACACAAGGTTCGTTTAGACCTCCTAACCATTGAGAAATGCTGAACCAAACCACCCATCAAGCTTCAGCTATGCCAGGTCTGAACAGGCACATATGTTTGTTTTTCCAAATTTGAGTAGCTATATCTTCAACAACTTGTCCATTATTATCAATCTGCAAACAACAGTTGGTTAAATTCAATTTTCCACATACTCCACCTTCAGCTGCTAACAAATAATCTAGAGCTAAACGATTCTGCTAAATAGCTGTACGCATTTGTGTACTCTGCTTAGCTAAAAGAGTTAGTGCTTTACTGGTTTCATTAGTTATTATTTCAACAACAACTTGTAAACGTATACTACGATTTATCATATATACAGGAGTACGATATCCCCATGTCCCATCTTGTGTCCAAGTAGCAGGTCCGTAGTATGAAATGATTCTCTCAGGTGGCCACTCCTCATCATTCCACTTGTCCCATAGGCCTATTTTCAAGACCTCTCGTTTCTGTTGGCTCCTGTACACGGGAAAACCCAGTTGTTCTCCATGGGAAATAGGCAGAAGAAAGAAGGAAGGGGTATAGTTCCTAATGCACATGCTCCTCCCCCAATGGGGAGAAAGCCTAGCATATGGTCGGGTTCCACAAATCCAGTATAGTCCAGGTGGTGCTTGCCAGTACCATGAAACGCTAAATTAGTCCAGATGCTGGCAAGATTAGGAAGAGGATTAAAGGGTTGGAGGGCTCTGGATTGTTGATCCCCGACCACCAGTACGTCTTCTTAGTGGTACTGTTGTAGAACTTCTGATTGAGACAGACCAGCTGTCCAACCTCCATGGTAAACTGTGGTCCAGAGCGAGCAAAACACAAGTTATCAACTATAGGGTGGGCCAGTACCCACTCACTAGTAGTATTATGCAAAGCAGTCTGATTATAAGGAATAGAATAGTGTCACTTCTTGCGCCTCCCAGGGCCATTGGTATCACATCTTAGTTCGTCAACAGAAGAAGCTTTACGAGATGTGGAGACTAGATGCTACTGCCCCCGGCGAGCTCAATGAACAAGTTTGGGAAGTATGAGGGATTTCAAATTCCGCCTTCATGGCCTCATAAAAGGAGTGATGTATTTGATAAGGTGCGGATACATGAGTCTTAGTATTTAGCTGTATATGTATAAAAGTTCCAGGATCTATGCCTCCTCCTGCTATACGTAATCCAAATATGAACCCCTGCTTCCACTGGCTAGGGTTAAGTATGAGGAGCTGTAGAGGATTGCAGGCACCTTTCTTGCACTTCCGAGGCTCCGGTAATGATAATCTTTCCAGGCTGGCTATGCGTTTATCTCCCTCTCGTCCAGTAGGTCCACCAGACCAGGTGGCATAATACACGCATTCCCACTTTGGACAGTAGTAAGCATCTTTAGATGATATGCTGTAGACGGTTGGGGAACTCTTTCCAGTACACTGTCCCCATCCGTATGCTCCTTCAGGACACATATTTATCATCATAGTAGTAGGCTTGCTCCCATGATCCACACTTGTGATAGGTATTTCTGTTTATCACATCACAGGCATCAAAGGTAAGGATAACATATTATGTGGGATTAGAGAGTTGTTGTGTAGCATTTATGAGGGCTCCCTCTTCGTTATTCCATCGTATCTCCAGTACATAATAAGAGGGGTTCTGCCGGGGGTTGTAGCAGGTCTTACTTTTCCCCTTCGTACAGATATTCAACTCTGTACCATTATACATACACCGGCTAACTATACCAGTGCAAGTATAGTAGGAATGATAAAGTAAAGTCTGAGTGACCTTTATTCCAGTTCGGGTGGTAGTTATACAAGCTGCACAAGGGGGTAAGGCAAAAGTCTTTTCCAGGACTCCCAGGACTATCACTCCCAGAAGACAGTAGTGGAGGAACATCGTGATTACAGTCTATAGAGGTCAACTGAAATATTAGGTACGATGAACTTGTAGAGTCTTTTCTTCTTCTTCTCCTGCTTCGATTGCCATTGCCACCCCTGCGTGACAGGAGTGGGATTGTAGATTCTGAAGACTCTTACAACGCCGGTTGTCTCCGCAGTGTAAGCCGCAATGGAGTTTCAGGGTCATTTACTGAAGTCCATTGACCAAGTTCAGGAGCAGCTGCTGGCTTCACTCGACTGTGATGGATCCAAGGTTCAAGTTCTGCAACTTTCACTGCAGTTGGGGTTATTTATTTATTTATTTAACATTTCTTTTATACCGCGCTATTACAATCAGTGCGGTGTACATTAAACAAGAACATACTACAATGCATACAAGTAACATTGAGTTTACAATGAACAGGGAAATTCAAACAAGGGACATCTGGGAGAACTATGTACAGGTTAAATTAATGCTATATACAATATTATAAACTCGTTTGGATATTGCATGTGCTTTTCAGGTGGTTCACCATAGGACTGGAGAGAAGGTTGACTAACTAGCCCTTTTCTGGTTGTATTGAGGTGCTAGTTTTGCTAGTGTCTAGGTTGTCTTCTGGGTAGCATTTTGTGAACAAATGGTATTCAATGCTTTTCTGAATAGGATTAGGCTTTTGATAGCACGGATTTCGTGGGGAAGCGCATTCCAGTTTAAAGGAGCAAATAAGGAGAAGGCCCTGTTGGAGGTGGCCTTAGTGCACTTCGTTATCATTTTAGGGACTATTAAGGTGTTCATTGAAGTGGATCTCCTTTTTCTGTTTTCCAGGGTGCCGTGAATAAGCTTGCTGATTGGCGTAGGGGGGTGGTTATTTAGGGCCTTGAAAGTAAGGACTAAAGACTTATACTGGAGTCTGGCATGTAAAGGTAACCAATGCAGATCTTTCATGATGGGTGTTATATGGTCGTATCTTGACGAGCCGGAGAGGACTCTAGCAGCTGTATTCATAGCTAGGCCGAGCGGATTTAAAGTTGATTGCGGGAGACCATGGAGGATGATGTTGGCAAAATCCAGGTGTGGGAGGACTAATGCCTGGAAGGTTGTTCGGAAGTCGGTGGGATCTAGTAGGGGGCGGAGGTGACGTAACGTTTTGATCTTATAATATATAGTCTTTGTGACATTCTTCACATGTGTTGTCATATCCAGGTGCTGGTCCAATGTGATGCCGAGATAACGGATTGTAGCTTTTGATTTCAACTCTACGTTGTTGACGAGTAGTGATGGGGGAGGTATGAACTTACGGTTCCTCGTGACGAAAAGAACGTCAGTTTTGCTATGGTTAATCCGAAGGTTTTGTGATAGTAACCATTCGGCTACAGCTTCAAAGCAGTTGATTATTGGGGAGAATACTGGATGGTCAATTGTGAACGGCATGTATAGGAGGA
This sequence comes from Ichthyophis bannanicus, assembly GCA_033557465.1. Taxonomy (NCBI): domain Eukaryota; kingdom Metazoa; phylum Chordata; class Amphibia; order Gymnophiona; family Ichthyophiidae; genus Ichthyophis; species Ichthyophis bannanicus. Next base: position 363,967,187 of record CM066037.1, on the reverse strand, counting down.
TGTCATCTGCGTAAGCGAGGCATTGTACATTAAAGGATCTGATCAAGTCACATATCGGCTGCATGTAGATATTGAACATCAGTGCCGATAAGGATGATCCTTGGGGTACTCCTTGTGATTGCAGGAATGGTTCTGAGGATGCGTGGCCTGTTTTTACTTGTTGCCACCTGTTAGATAGGTAGGATTTACACCATTCAAGTGCTGTGCTTTGAATCCCCTTATCTTTCAAGCGTTGTAGGAGTATGTCATGACTCACAGAGTCGAAGGCGGCGGAGATGTCCAGGAAGATGAGGACAAATCCCTGTTGTATGTTGTTTTATTCCTGTTATCAAAACATTGAATAGGGTTGTAAGGACTGTGTCGACTCCATGTGCTTCCCTGAAGCCGTGTTGAGATGGATCTAGTGGTGCTTCAGTGTCGATATGATGCTGGATTTGTTGTTGGGCGGCTTTCTCAATGATTTTTGCAAGCTGTGGGATGCTCGAGATAGGCCTGAATGATTCAACCTTGGATGGGTCAAGCCTGCTGTTCTTCAGTAGGGGCCTGATGGAAGTGTGTTTTAGACTCTGCGGGAATGAACCTGTTGAGAAGGACTGGTCAGTATTTTGCTCAATATTTGACTGAGGTCATGTCGCAGGTCCTTGATCCAGCTGGCTGGGCAGGGGTCATTAGGAGCTGTGCTGGGATTGATAGAGGCAATAATGTTCACGATCTCTCTATTTGATACGGTAGAGAAGTTGTGTAGTGGCATTACATGGGATGCCTTAGGTGAAGTGGAGGCATTATTGACACTTATGTTTGTGTTGGTTTTAATCATCTTTGATTGCAGGTAGTTTGCGTAGTCCTGCGGCTGAGGCATAGGGGGTTGGGCTGAAACCGGTTCTCCTGTTATGGATTTTACTATACTGAACAGTGCATGTGGTTTATTGATGGAGCGTTTTAATAAGTCTGTGTGGTAAGTTTTCCTGCTCTGTGTTATCTTCGCTCGGTGGGTAGTTAGGTATGAGTTGTATGCTGCCAGCGCCTTAGGGGAGTGAGTTCGTCGCCACTGTCGCTCAAGTTTGCGTAGATGGTGGAGGGATGTATGGAGGTCTGTAGAGAACCATGGAGTATGTTCGCGTTTTCGAATTCTCTTTTCAGTGAGTGATGGACAGGAGGCAGCTCTCAGGTTCTCGTCCCATTTGGATATGAGATCATCTAATTCAATGGTTGTGTTGGCCATGAGTGGTCGGAGATTCTCTAGGACTACGCTCTGGTTGAGTGATCGGAAGCGGGCTGTGTAGGTTCCAGATGTGTTAGAAGACTTTCGGCTCTTGCGGGATGTATTAATGGGTATATTGAAACTGAGTAGACTGTGGTCCGACCAGGGCACTGGTGTTACAGACAGTGCAAGAGTTAGGGGTGCTGTGGCGTTGGAGAGAGGTGCGAAGATGAGGTCTAGTTTGCCACCCTTAGTGTGGGTGGGGGAATCAACATGTTGTTTGTAACCTAGGTCCTCCAGGGCGTCAAGGAATGCTGCTGAGTGGCTGTCTTGAAGAGATGGGAGGTTGAAGTCACCAATTAACCAACTTGGTGAGCGTGAGGTGGATGTGGTACATGCATGCTCAATTATTGTTGGAAGGTCATCTGGTGAGGGGGAGGGTGCCCGATAGAAAAGGTTGATTGTGCAGAGTTCAAGATGTTGACAAGATGACAACATAAGGTCCCTTCCAATGTGGTGCCAGCGGGGTCTTTCTCCACTCTTTGATCCACACTGACACTCCTGGCTTGAAGGGATGTAGAGGTTCTGTCAGATTGATGGGCAATCGATCTTGCACCCAGGTATGAAGACTCTGCAAAACAGAACCTAAAGCCAATAGTTCTTGTCTAGTTATTTCAGATCCAATTTGTTTCATATCTCCTTTTATTCCCTGTACAATGGGTGGAGGTCGCCCATACAAAATCTCAAAAGGGGAAACTCCTAAAGACTTGGTTGGAGCAGAACGTATCCTAAGAAGGGCTATAGGGAGAACCTGGAGTCACTTTAGGTGTGTTTCTTGACAAAGCTTGGACAACTGAGATTTCAGGGTCCTATTCATGCGTTCTACTTTCCCTGAACTCTGGGGTCTATAGCCAGTGTGCAACTTCCATTGTAGCTGTAGAGCTCGAGCTAACTGTTGAGTCACTTGGGACACAAATGAGGGTCCATTATCTGATCCTATAGTCAATGGTATTCCAAATCGAGGAATAATCTCATGGAGCAGTATTTAGTGACTTCTCGAGCTTTCTCAGTTCGGGTGGGACAAGCTTCTACCCACCCAGAAAATGTGCAAACTAGAACTAGCAGGTAGTGATATCCATTTGCTCGTGGCATTTCAGTAAAATCCACCTGAATATCACTCATAGGGGTCACCCTTACTGACTGAACTCTTGGGGGTGGAGTGGGACCCTGCTTAGCATTATTCTTGGCACATGTCAAACATTGCTGTGCCACTGAAGTGGACAGGGGTCCTAGTAGTGAGATACAGAAATGGGGTCTTAGGGCTCTTTCCATGGCCGTTTTCCCATAATGTGTGGCCTGATGAAAAGCATGAACAAAGGCTGGTCCTAATGCTTCAGGAATTACTGTGGGACCTGGAGGTGAGCTACCTTTCGGAGGTGGCAGCACTATCTAACCTTTTTCTGTTAGGACACCTCCCTCCTGTTTACAGAAATAATCTAACTCTCTGGTAGTGTATCGGGGAGCCCATGAGCTAAGGGGCACAGGGAATAAGGCTGCCTGCACTGAAGTATCTTGGGTCACAGCTCATCCAGTCGTGGCTGCTTTTCGGGCAGTGACATCAGCAAACCTGTTCCCTCGGGAAATTTCTCCTACTCCTGCCTGATGGCCTCGACAGTGCATGACTGCAACTTGCTCAGGGGCCCATACAGCGTCTAATAACATCAATATTAGATGGAACAGCACTATCAGTACCATTGCACTACAACCACTCCAAGACAACAACCCAAAGAAAATAAAATCCTCTCCTTGGTTCTCCCCTGACCTACGAGCCTCCCTCACACACCTAAGAAAATTGGAGAAACGATGGCGTCGCTCACACTCTTCTGAAGACCAAGCAGCCTATAGAGTACACTTATCTGTGCACAGAGAGTCAGTCATGGCCAAGATGAGACAATTCCATACTGATACGCTGAAAAGATCGCTAAATAAACCACGTGATCTTTTCAATCTAGTCAAAATCTTATCTAAAGAACCTTCACCAGAACATCCGGAACCCATTCAACCCCAAGCGTTCGCCGATTACCTGCAATCCAAGCTGCTTCAAACCAACAACATTGCATCAATCCCTTCTCAAGTCACCGTATGTATATCAAACTTATCTATGTTCTCCACACCATCCAGAAAACATGTTGAAGTCACCATCGCTGCTCTTAACACTACCACCGCACAAACTGACCCTTGCCCAGCCCACTGGATAAAGGAACTACGCCAAGATCTCAGCCCCATCATCACTAAAATGATGAATTTATCCTTTACAACTGGTTCCTTCCCATCAGTCCTCAAGAGAACATCCATCAGACCCCTCTTGAAAAACCACAAACTCGACCCACAAAAGGTTGAATCTTATAGACCCATAGCTAGCATTCCCCTGCTAGCTAAAATAATTGAAAAGGAAGCTCAAAGACAAATACAGGACCACATCGACACTGCCTCCCCTCTTGACCAATGCCAACATGGCTTCAGAGAGTTCCACGGTGTTGAAACCCTCCTAACCACTCTATGCAACAACATCATCACAGGCATTGATAACATCCGCCAAGGCTTTGCTCTTATCTTCTTAGACATTGCCGCGGCTTTTGACTCTGTTCATCATGATCTTTTAATAGGGCGACTAAAAGAAAAAGGCATCAATAACACTGCCCTGGAGTGGTGTAAATCATACCTTGATCAGAGATGGCAGTACGTTACCTCAGGAACCGCAACATCCGCACCTTACCACCAAAAACAAGGCGTACCACAAGGATCATCCCTATCTTCACTCTTTTTCAATATATACATACAGCCTGTTTGCAATATCATCAGGTCCTTCAATGTTGAATGCTTGATATACGCGGACGACATCCTTCTATACATGCCTTTCTCCACAGTCCATATGGACCTTTCCCCGCTAGCCAAATGTTTTGATGCAGTATCTGAATGGCTTCAATCCCAGAACCTCCGAATTCAACACAAAAAGACGGAGGTTCTCTTCATCACTAGGGACCCATTTTTCACCCCCCCATCCCATATAAAGGTGAAAGAAGCTGAGCTCCAATCCAAACCTTCCATTCGTTACCTCGGGGTCACTTTGGACCAGCGCATGGATCTGAAACTACATATAACCAACGTAGTCAGAGCCATCTACCTCAAGATCCGGACACTCCGCCATCTTCGCCCCCTGCTTGATCCTGATGACTTCCGGACGATATTTCAAGCCTTAACCCTACCACACCTTGACTATGCTAATGCCATTCTCCAAGGCCTCCCACACTCCACATTAAACCCATTGCAACTCGCCATGAATACCGCTGCTAGAGTCCTCTACGGAGCATCAAGAAGGGACCATATAACACCCATCCTAGAGCAACTCCACTGGCTCCCCATACATGGCAGAATATTGTTCAAAACATTACTACTAACCTTCAAGGCCACTAAAATCATCACCTCTTCCTCTCTAATAGACCTCGTTCAGACTGTTCCACCCAATAGATCCAGGAGAACGATATCAACAAATGTACTAGTTATCCCTAAAGCAGCGACAAAATGCCTATCAACGACATCTAACAGGGCCTTCAGATTCTATGCCCCTAAAGTGCTGGAACGCCCTACCTCCAGAGATTCGTGCTATCACTGATCTATCCCTTTTTAGAAAGGCACTCAAATCCCACCTTTTCCCCCAATATTACCTGACCAGCTAACCAATCTCGATCCTTACCCTATAACTAATAACAAATCCTGCTGTGTATACTTGTAAATACTCATGTAAATAGTTGCAGTAATGACGTCCCATGTTTTATCCAAATTCTCTGACCTTGTTCTCTGTAAAACCAAACAGTTTGTTGTTCTGGTCTGTTTTTATATTGTGAACCGCGCTGATGCTGAATAGAGCGGTATATAAGAGCCTGTAATAAATAAATAAATAAATAAAAATATCTCGGGCCCATACCTAATGGACTTGCCTCCTGAGGTGATCAACCCTCGTTCTTTATACAGGGCTCCGTGTGCCTGCAATGTTGTAAAGGCATACTTGGAATCTGTGTACACAGGGCAATTTCTCCTACTCCTGTCTGATGGCCTCGACAGTGCATGACTGCAACTTGCTCAGGGGCCCATACAGCGTCTAATAACATCAATATCTCGGGCCCATACCTAATGGACTTGCCTCCTGAGGTGATCAATCCTCGTTCTTTATACAGGGCTCCGTGTGCATGCAATGTTGTAAAGGCATACTTGGAATCTGTGTACACATTTAATCGGAGTCCTTCTCCTAATGTCAGTGCTCTAGTGAGAGCTATCAGTTCAGCCTTCTGTGCTGAAGTTCCTGGGGCCAGAGCTGAGGACTCAACTACCAGATCAAGGGTCACCTCTGCATATCCGGCACAACGATGTCCATTGATGACGAGACTGCTTCCATCTACAAAGAAAGTCCGTTCAGGGTCCTCCAGAGGGACATCAGTCAAATCTGGGCGACTTGAAAATACAGTGTCCATAGTTTCTAAACAGTCATGATCAGGGGGGCCAGCACCAATTGGGAACAATGTAGCAGGATTCAGAGCTTGACTGACCTTCAATTGTATCTGGGGGTTTTCACACAGCATACTCTGATACTTCAACATTCGTGAATTTGTTAGCCAGAAACTTCCTTTGTGTTCCATGAGGGTCAGAACAGAATGTGGCACAGTAACTTGTAGATTCTGTCCCAGAGTGAGCTTGTCTGCTTCACTCACTAGAAGGGCTGTCGCTGCAACAGCTCTCAAACAAGGGGGCCAACCTCTTGCTACCACATCCAACTGTTTTGACAAATAGGCCACTGGCCGTTGCCAAGATCCAAGAGATTGAGTCAGTACCCCTAGAGCATTTCCTTGTGACTCATGGACATAGAGATGGAAAGGTTTCTGGACATCTGGTAGACCCAGAGCTGGTGATGATATCAGAGCAGTTTTCAGAGATTGGAATGCTGCATCCTGTTCAGGTCCCCACTCCAGTGGAGACTTTTCCATTCCTTTGGTAGCTTGATACAACGGTTTTGCTAACAGAGAAAAATTGGGGATCCATATGCGACAGTATCCTGCGGCTCCCAGGAAGGCTCTTACTTGCCTCCTGGTGGTTGGAGTGGGAATACTGCATACAGCTTCTTTGCGTTCCGGCCCCAAGCGTCGAATCCCACTAGACAACTGGAACCCTAGATATTTAACTTCAGTTTGACATAATTGCGCCTTGGCTCTTGAGACTTTGTATCCAGCCTCGTTCAGAAGGTGCAAGAGTTCACTAGTGGCTTGTAGACATTCACTTTCTGAATTTGTGGCTATGAGCAGGTCATCCACATACTGAAGGAGAATCCTTTGTCCTGGGTTCACTGAGTAACTTGAGAGATCTTGATTCAGAGCAGCACTGAAGAGAGTAGGTGAATTCTTGAATCCTTGAGGTAATCGAGTCCAGGTGAGTTGGCCCCGCCTTCCTGTTGTGGGGTCTTGCCATTGAAAAGCGAACAAAGGTTGACTGGTGGGGGCTAGGCGTATGCAGAAGAAGGCAACTTTCAGGTCCAGGATGGTGAAATGAGTAGCCTCAGCGGGGATCAGTTCCAAGAGAGTATAAGGATTTGGTACCACTGGGTGTATAGTTTCAACTGCATCATTTACCCGCCTTAAATCTTGTACTGGGCGGTAATCCCCTTCCCAGGTTTCTTAACTGGGAGAAGGGGAGTATTCCAAGGTGACTGGCACTCCTTGAGAAGTCCATACTTCAATAGTTTCATCAGATGGCAGTGGATACCTTCAATAGCTGGTCGAGGAAGAGGATACTACTTCACATGCACTGGTTCTGCTCCTGGCTTGAGGGCAACAATGACAGGGGCTATGTTTTTCGCTAGGCCAGGTGGATTATTTTCTGCCCATACTTCAATCGGGGCTAAAAGGTTAGGAGGTATACAGGAACTGGCTGGCTTGGTTGGAGGTACGCTGTAGAACCGCCACTCCTCTTCTTGGGGAACAGTTAGCACCATCAATCCAGCAGGCTTTGGGTTCACAGTCATTTGCATTTCTCTCCCTTCAGCAAAGGATATTTGTGCCTGAAGTTTGGCAAGCATATCTCGGCCCAGAAGTGGAATAGGGCACTCAGGCATATACAGGAACTGGTGCGTTATTTTCTGTCCCCCTAGTTCACACATGCAGTTCTGCAGGAAAGGCTTGGTGGCCCTGTTCCCAGTGGCCCCAATAATGGTGACAGATTGAGAGGAAAGAGGAGCCACTGGCTTTGCCACCACTGAATGTTCAGCTCCTGTATCCACCATAAAGTCCACATATTGGTGCCCTACTTTCAAACTGACCATAGGCTCCTGGGGACCCAGGGTAAACTTGGAGCCCGGTCTGGCCTAGTCTTCATCCATTTCATCCATGTCATAACCCGTTGCAACTGCCACTCCCTCAATAGCTTCTTCCCTCTCTCGCTGGAACTGTGCCCGATCCATTCTTCCATGACTCTGAAATCGGCCTCCTGTTCTCCAGGGACTCCCTCCTCCCCTCCTGGGGGCGGAGTCAAGATGCGGGCATTCACTTTTCCAATGTCCTTCTTCTCTGCAATGGGCGCACTGATTCGCACCCAGTGGGGTCCAATTATTCTCACGACCCCTTCCACGTCCTCTGCTCCTTCGATTAGGAAAACCTCCTTCACGTCGTTCAATTAAAGCGGCAGCAAGAAGATCTGCTTTCTTCTTCATTTTCCATTCACTTTCTCTGTTTCGTTCATTTTCATGATTCACAAACACTTTCTGAGCAACTTCCATTAACTGTGCTGTATTCATGCCCGCAAATCCATCCAATTTCTGTAATTTTCGTTTTATGTCTCTCTGGGACTGGCTGACAAAGGCTGCATTTACCATGCGCAAATTCTCCTGAGCAGCGGGATCGTATGGGGTATACAATCTATAGGCTTCAGACAACCACTCATAAAAGGCTGCTGGGCTCTCATCTGGACCCTGGATAACTTCTGATACCTTCCCGATATTCATGGCTCTCTGGCCTCCCTTCCTCAGGCCCTGCAGCAAGGCCTGGCGAAATCGCGTTAGGGCCGCCGCCCCCCTTTCATCATTTGGATCCCATCTAGGATCTTCATTTCGGAAAGCTGCGGCGGCTGCTTGTGGGAGATTCATTTCCCCCGCCTCTACGCGATTCTCTTCTAACCAGCGGATGGCTGCTTGCACAATTCGCGCTCGCTCCTCAGTAGTAAAGAGAGTGGACAGGAGATGGCGACAATCAGTCCATGTAGGCTGATGAGTTTGCATTATACTAGACATTAACTCTGTCAATTTTTGGGGCTTTTTAGTATAGGATGCATAATGCGTTTTCCAGTTTAATAAATCAGTAGTGGAAAAAGGCACGTAGATTAGACTGGTTGGTCCTGGCGCCATCTGGCCCTGTTCATTTAGGATAGGTAAACCAGGCACTTGACGCAATGGCAGTAGGCACCCTGCTTTCTCCTTCTTCTTTGGGGTTACACTTCTCAAATCATACGGCTCCCGGGTATAGACTTCCTTGGCAGGTGACCCTGAACTGGCAGGAGAGCCTCCGCTCCCAGTATCGTCGGATGACCCTGTCCCCCTGGTGTATTTGGGCCAGACTCGGGGCTATCACTCGGGGAAGTGGGCTTCTTTTGCTGCTGCAGCGGTAACTGCTGAGGTACCTCAGCAGGTTCAGCTTCAGGTGGTGGAGCTGGTGGAACTAACTTATATGGGTACTGGGGTAAACGGGCCAGGACTTCTGGGGACTCTGAGGCGGAATACACAGGCGGCTTCCCCTCCTCAAACTTCTGGGTCCCCCTAGTGGTTTCTAATAGTATTCTACATTGTTCCTCATAGCAGCGCTTTACCCAAGAGGGCTGCCTTTCACAAACACCCAGCCAGGAATCTATGTAGGGGAACTGATCAGGGTGCACTTTTTGTACAAGCTGATGAACACGGGAAACTATTTCTACATCAAAGGTGCCCCCACGGGGCCATGAAGTAGCTAGCACAGGCCACTCCCTGTCACATAACATTCTTAATCGGAAATTCTTGATCATACATTCCAACGGAGTTTGTGTGGACTCTGCCCCTCCCATAATCGTAATGGCGTACACGTAATGACGTACACAACAACAGACAGTAAGGGTGGGTAGTATGGCTGTAGGTAAGTGGTCCGTACAGCCCACAAAACAATGGGGGGGGACAAACACCACACGCTTCCTCCTTTTCGCGACCTGGGCGCGGTCGCCCGGCCAGGAACTGCACTACTCAGGAGTCCGCTCTCACTCGGTCTGTATCTCAAGACCTCTCAATCACACAGGCAGTCATTCCATCACAAGAAATTATTTTCAAATGCCCAAGGTTTTCTAACTTATCCTGAAGGGTCGATGGCTTCGGCTTCCGCTAACCCTTATGCGGAGCGTACTAGGACCGTCCTTATGAGAGGTGATCAAGCTCTCTCGTCTTTGCACACTTATGCAAGACGTTCTCAGTTAGTCTATACCAAATTTGTCTCACATACTCATGCGAGACTTTTCCCCAGGCTTCACTGAATATTGAACAAGAAAATGTCTACTCACCAGATCCGGTTCCCGATACCAAACCAGTTCTTGGGTTGGATCCCGTACTCCCCTCGGGTTTGGAGGTGTTGGCCGGCTGGACCCAGTGGTCTGCCGAGGCAAGGCGGAACCCTCTCCGACACAAGAGGATCGGTGGCGCCTGAGGTTTCCCCCGCGGTCGGACAGACACGGTTCCAACCGGGCCAAACCTGGAGGCGATTTACGTGGAATATTCACTTGAATACCATTCACTATCCACACATTCCCGGCCAACGCACCAAGATTATGTAGCAGCGAAGTGCAGACAATGAATAAATCCAGGAGTCAATTGCTTGGTCCAAGCCAATTTATTGTGCTCAAGGCCCAGACAGTCAAGCTTCAAAAAGGACTGAGCAAAGTTCTTACAGAAACATATTCATTTTATACATTTCTTTTCAGTTTGATACATGCAGACTTTCTATTGGTTCCAACGTCCCCTACATTTGTCCAATCGGAGATCCCTCGTGGGCCTAGCACCCAGCTCCCTCCTCTAGGATTGTTCTAACAATGGCACAGTTTCTAGGTATGGATACAATTCTATTGCAAGGTCGTTTCTAGCTCTAGGAATGCAAGTATTGAAACATTTCTATCCTCAGAACACAAGAGAATAATGAAGGATTTATGAATTCATGAAAAACTTCTTATTAAGCAATTTAAAACAGTTTTCTCAATCTTTCACAGATTTTTTGGTTCTTTACTAAAATGGGGGTTGGAATCAGGGCCTAACTTACAGGCCTCTCATATTTGCAGGCTATCATAGGCCATAGCCTACCACAGTATCTTTTAGTTTTAATATATAAAATGAGGATTTGTGTTCATTTGTGCTGTGACGAAGCATTGGACAAAGTGGGGCAATGTGGGAAGGGTCAACCTCCTACACCATTGTGCCAGAAATGCACAACTGAACACCGACTTTCTGAGGGCTGTGCACAGATGACAGTTATCTCTTGTGGGAAGATCAAGCCCTGACCATGTTTTCATGTGCAAGATAGGCATAACATATGCCTGGGGTACTAAAAGATGTCATGGAGATGATGTACCCTCATGGGAAAAGTGGCATGGGTAATGCATACGTAATGGTGCTCCATATGGTCTAGAAATATAGGGTGCAGCAATCAATATAGGCACATGTGCAGGACTATTCAGATAGGGATCACTCACTCCTACTGGAGCATGTCACCATGTCTGTATTTGGATAGCTAAGTCTGCGGGAACTGCCAATATGTAGCCAGTAACTACAAGGCACGTTGACGGGCCACCAGGAGGAGTGTGCAAAATTAGTATACTTGTGTCACTCATACACTCAGTGCCATGTCATGGAAGTATTGTCTAGACACTGCCCAAAGAGAAAACACATGTGCATCAGAATAAGTTGTAATAACAAATATGTATTTAAAATTATTTAGTGTCCACATGGCTTGACAGCAACAAAAATACAGTGATGGAATTTAAAATGGCATGGAACAGACACAGTGGATCCCTTTATAGCAAGCAAAGTAAACTTAAATATCTTTTATACTCAATACCTGCACGAAGCAGCAAGTACAACCCTAAACACAAGCTTATAGAGGGGTGACCTGCATGGAGTTGCAGTTACAACCACTCTAGGCATTTTACTGGGCAAACTAGATGGACCATACTGGTCTTTATCTGCCATCATATACTATGAGGCCAATTCCCATCAGGGCCCATCTGGCCCATCCGGACATCAAAAATCTGGACGGACCAGTCCTGCACCTGATTCTGATCCCACGGGGGCTAGATGTCCCCACAGGATCAGAATCAGGTGCAACAGGCCTGGACAGGCAGACCGTGCCCCTATTCTGAGGGCCCGGATTTCCAGCCTATTCCCTGTCCAACCCTGCCATGGCCCCTGCATAGTGCCATGGCGTCCAATCACCATGGCACTGGGACGCCATGCAGAAGCCATGCTCAACCCCGGACGCAGCATGACTTTCTTTCCCCACTGCCTGACCCCCGAATGGACCTGCGGAGGCAGGGGTTGGGTTGCAGGGATTCTCCTGTGCTCATCTTCCGGGGAGGGGGGGGGGGTTTCCTCCACTGCAGACTGATGCACTCAGGGGGACTTATTCCATCTCTGAGGTGGAATTAGTCCCCCATCTATCTTCCCAACCCCGGACGTACAGGGCTGTGACCAGAATCGGCCCTGTATGTCCGGGGTCAGGGACACACTTCCAGCCCATCCTTACTCCTCCCTCGGCCTGCCCCCTCCCGCCCTCATACAGAGCTCCCTGCACATCTCCTGTGTATGTGCGGGGAGCTTTGTCCTCAGCATTGAGTATAGGTGAATAGCAGGGGCTAAACGTCCATGTTGGACGTCCAGCCCCTGCTATTCAGGATCAGAATGACTCCCTATGTAAATATGTACAAATAATATTTTGCTTTAGTAGAGCCCTGTGTCCATTTGGGAGAGGGAGGGAAAGGAGTGATCTGACATATATCACATTATCCCTGACTGCAGAGGAGCCATTATGCAGCCTTTACCACATATGCGGCTTCTGGCCCTTGGGTGAGGATGCCTGAAAGCCTGGAATCTGCCAGATGATGCCCTCCAGCGAATCCAGGTGATCAGACAGCCTGCTGACATAGGTTGTCAGCTGTTCCACTGTCACTTCCAGGTTGTGCACCGCATGTGCAACCCCAGCTATTGCCCCATCCATGGCACAGTCAGGGCTGCCCATCCACACATGCCACCATGGGTAGGGCAATAGGTGTCTCCAAACGTGGCAGCAGCATTGATAGTTCGAGACAGTGGAGCAGCTGAGTCCCCACTCCAGGGTCCTCTGCAGTCAGAGGTACTTGGGAAAGGGGGGTAGGTGGGAGACTGTGGTCAGGCATAGCAGCCTGAAGTGAGTTGTCGCCTTCTGTGGTAGAGGGACCACCTCGACCATCCTGCTCCCCTTCCACATCTTTCCCTATGTTCTCCATCTCCATGTCCTTTGTCTCTGCAGGCTCCTCATTCTCAGGTGGTGTTGGTGAGGGGGGGGGGCTGCCTCCTGTGCAGGTCTTGGTGTGGCCTCATGGGTCTGCTGCTGCTGCGATGATGGCCCTGCAACTGTGGAAGAAATAAAGACTGCTCAGCATGATGTAGATACCCCAAAGGCCCACATTATTTACAGTTATGTTACATTTGCTTTCCACACTATGACATCAGAGTAACCCTATGCCAATCCGTAGGTCAGTAGAAACTGTGGCTTGGTCCGAGCAGAAAACCTGCTTGGCTGCATCTCCAAATATTTCATGACATCTGAAACCATACATCATCTCCTGTTGCTGCATGCACTGAACAGTATCTCTGACCTTGGCACATGCCAGATGTGAATAGCCCCAACAATTGCAGCTGCATAACACAAATACAGAGACAATGAGGCTAGGCTCTGTGTCTCTGCCATGTTGTACTGCAGCCAAAGTCTAGCATCCCTCATACACAGGATGAGGAAGCTGGCCTGCCAATGATATTGATTGTCAGGTTCTCATGCTGCATGGAACATTGTTCCATGCTTGAATATGCATGCAGCATGTGCTGGAGTGTATAGGCCTAGTAATACCCAGGCTTTTGATCTATCATCTATCCATGCTGGTGATGCCTGCTGGCCTGATTCATAGAGCACCATCAACATAGCTGCATGGGCATGACAGAATGTGAAGGAATATTTTCCACAGTTACATGTAGTGCATTATCATTTTCCACAATTATCGTATATAGTGCTGCCAGAGAGGCAATACTACATGGACTGATGCCTATATGCAATGATCACACTCCCAAGTCTACCATTGCTGTTGCTGCACAAAGGGACTGATCTGGCAGTTTGCATTATCCACACCTAGTTTATCTGCACATATAGGTCATCCTGCCTGAATCTCAAGAGGCAAAAGCCCTGCTGAATGTGCTATAAAATAGCATAGAAATATCAACTTGAATTTTACCTATTTCTGCTAAGGCTGCTTCAGGACACTTAGATTAGCAGGAAAGCAGGTCCCTCTCCAAAACAGGCTGGACACCAAACAAAAGTCTTAAAAAAGAGGAAGGAATGACATCACCACAAGAAAACCAATCAGCTACTCCCAAACCACGTGGGAAAAAAATCAAGTGAGAGTTGGTAAATAATGAATGAATGAAATTAAACTGCTGATAACCATTCAACAGAATCATTCAGGCCAATGGGTTGAACAGCCTTTAATCTGAATATCCATTTCTGTTCCAAACGGGCTAGGCGATGATCAGCTTGACCGGCTAACAAATCCTCAATCACATTGATGACCAACCAGCGCAGATCAGTCCACATATGTCCATGATCTAAACAATGTTGAACAATAGGGGCTGTCAACACACAATCTAGATTTGTGTTCAGCCAAATGGAGTCTGATAGGCCAAGTCCTCCCCACATAAATACATGGGCAAAGACAAACAATCACATAGATGACCCACGAAGTCGTACAATCGGTAACATGTTTCAAAACATATACTGAATTATTGATTTGTGTCCAGCCTGTTTTGGAGAGGGACCTGTTTTCCTGCTAATCTAAGAATCCTGAAGCAGCCTTAGCAGTAATAGGCGAAACTCGAGCTGATATTTCTCTGCTATCTTATAGCACATTCAGCAGGACTTTTGCCTCTTGAGATTCAGGTGTCTTGTCAGTGGCTTGCAGTTGAGAGCCTTGGCGTCGTCTTTTTGTGGGCATTGTTTCTCCAGCTAAGTTTATTGTTCTTTTAAATGCATTTAGAAATTCAAAATTTAGTTGGTTGGCCTATGATTGAAATTGTGGGAGTTAGTTAATTTGTGGAGGTGCCGCACTATTGTCAAGCCAGTGCATCCCCCTCCCCCCTCTTACTGAGGCCTGCCCTTATCTCAGAGGTTGTCTCATGTTTGTGGTCTTGTCCATTGTTCTCCTGGTGGGAGTTGTTTATCAGACTTTACACTTTGGTTCTTTTTGATTTTGTAAGTCTATATGTACAATGTAGAGCTATTGTTTCAAGCCATGACTCATTTCAGCCAGGACCTCTTCTAGCCAATCTGACCTCTTCCATCTTAGCTCCTGGTCTTTCTTTCACAAGAGAACTCGTGCTGGAGGCCCATTCTCATCCAGAGACTGTACTACTGGTCCTAGCATTTGCAACAATGTATGAACCTGCATACCAGCATCTTTTCTCACCATGGACCTTTGTTTGGAGAAGGACCACCTGACAATGGTTACCTGATTCACTGAAGATGATACACAGTATCTGAGACCACCTAATTCTCGTGCTGTGATGAGAAAGTCAAGACAAAGAATTATACGCTGGACAAAGAGGGATGTGGACCACTTTTAGACTTTGAGACTTTTGGGCACTAGCAGATATTTTTGAACACTTATTGAGAGACACTGGCAGACTTTTAGAGACCTTTTGGGGACTTTTAGAGACTTTGTGTACTACCTTGGTCTCTCCTTCTACTTTCTGCTACATTCTGTAATTCTGCAGTCTAGCCCTACTGCCTTTCTGTCTGTCTCCAGCTGGAAAGTCAGACAGTGTGTAAGGACAAGGACTAACCTCGGGAAGGACTGAATCTCTTCCACAGACCTGAAGCTTTGTGTTATCATGCAGCTCACCTGGAATGCCTGCAGCCTGCGTTGGACCACTGCCATCCTTTGGACTTTGTGCCGCTCTGGAGACGACTTCTCGGACCCAACCACAATCGCCCTTATGGCAAAAGCTAAGGTACTAGTCTGAATTTTCCTCGGGGGTGTGGGCCTAGCCAAATAGACAGCTAATTTTCTGTACATCTGAGTGCAGAGCGAATCTGTGACTTTGTGTACTAAAATGGTGATTTCTGATCTTAGTAATTATAATCATAGGGCTACATAACTTGCTTCCTCAGAAAACAAATGTATTCTATATCTGCATTATTTTTTTATCAGCAATAAAGTCTAATTTATATATAAACATGGGATTGGTTCCCTTTATTCATGTGGTTCATTTGCCGGATAGACCTATAGAATCTTGGGAAAAGTGGGAAGTAGCAATTACCCCTGGACCTATCGAATATTTATATATATTGATTTGCTACCAACAATAACCCCCACAGTACATCATACAGGCAGATGAATAGGGCTACAGTCAGAAAATGTAGAGTGTGAACATATGTACTATGTGTACTACCTCACAAATGCATAATGAAACTCTTGGCCATTGTGGCAAGCCACCCTGGTTGCACCGGCAAACATGTACCATGCTGGATGAAGACATGCCCAATGGTTAATTTATTAATGAAGGTTGTTGGGGAATAATTTATTGATGAGTGTGGTGTGTGTGTGGAGATGAGAGGTTCACCTTACTCCTGTGCCCTCATTTCAGACAGGACCTCTTCTAGCCAATCTGACCTCTTCCACTTTAGCTCCTGGTCTTTTTTCACAGATCCTCAAACTGTCAGGGAGAGAGTTACAAGATCAGCGACATGTTCCTCAATGAGGTCACATCTATTAAAGCCTACACTTCCATCACAACCCACGATAAAGAGATTCTACAGTGTGCAAGGGGGCTGCAATAATACAGACGTTTCTGGCTTATACAGCTCAAGGCATATGCATGTAAGCTTGCCATCACATTAGCAAGCTTCCCTGTGTTCCTTGGTGCCCTCAGTGCATCTCAGATGTGACATATAAGTGTGCACATATGTTATGTAGCTGTGTATTGTCCTAACATATTCTCACATATGTAGCAAGCTCATCTAGTCAGTATCTCACAGTATTGCACATGTCAAGCTAAACATCTGGGTGCCACATCTGGGAGAACGGTGCCTAGCTTGGTTTAGAAACATAGAAACATGAAGGCAGAAAAAGACCACATGGCCTATCTAGTCTGTCCTTTCATATCAACCACTACAACAGTTGCCTTTCTCATGCTTGGTGGAGGGCTTTCTGGACTACCTCCTACATCTGTCCAATTCAGGCCTCAAGTCTAACTATGTTTGAGTGCACCTGAGTACGACTGGGGCCTACTATCGTGATTTGGAAGGGAAGCCCATCTCTGCTCAGCTATTAGTGGCCCACTTCATGTGGGATTTGCTTCTGTTGAGGCCTCCGATTAAGCCCTTGCTGGTGGCAAGGGATCTGAATGTGGTCATGGGAAAGTTGTCTGCACCTTTCGAGCCGCTCGCTACCTGAAATTTCTGATCTGGATGGTTGTTTTTCTTGTGGCACTCACCTCGGCTCACTGCAACAGTGAGCTGCACACTCTGGTGTCTCATCCACCATACACGAGGTTCCACCATAACTGGGTGGTGCTGCTCACCCACCCGTGTTTCTTGCCTAAGGTAGTTTTGGCTTTCTACCTCAACCAGATGATGGTACTGCCCACCTTTTTTCTTAGGCCTCGTGCCAACAAGGCGGAGGTGCAGCTGCTCTGTGAGCTGGCCTTCTACCTTGAGCGCACCAGTCCGCACCATCACTCTATGCAGCTATTCATCTCCTATGACCCCAACAAACTGGGCGTAGCTGTCTCCAAACACACGCTGTCCATTTGGGTAGCGGATTGCATATCCTTTGCCTGTGCTTAGGCAGAACTGACCTTGAGAGTCATGTCATGGCCCACAATGACCAGGCCATGGCTACATCCATGGCCAATCTGTGCTCAGTCTCCATTGAGATATGCAGGCCTAGCACGTGGTCCTCTCTCCACACCTTCATAGTCCACTACTGCCGAAACAAGGATTCCCGGTGTCACAGCAATTTCAGCCAAGCCGTACTCTGGCATTTTTTTGGGACCTAGGTTCAACTCCTTCCCACAGGCCCTTCTGTCTGCCAAGCTACTGAAAGAGTCATTCTGATGTTGTTGTCTGCTGTGGATGTTGAATCGGCTGCGTCCCAAAGAGGGACTTCTTAAGCTGTTTTCTGGTTCTTGTTGTCCCACTTGGGCTGTTTTCTTTGTGTTTGGTAACCTGTAGCTTGGGCGTCCCATATGTGAGGATTTTCTCACAGAGAAAGCATACTTGCATCTTTTCTGTGGTGATACAGGCCACAAACTGGCTACAGATACACACAACAGCCTTGATCTAACCTAAGTTAGCCCGATTGCATGTGGGAACACGTAGTTGACCTACCTTTATGGTACAATAGAGGAACCAGAACTCCAAGTCACTGCATGCAGTGTGGTAAACCCAGGACTTGATGCAAGTGACAGGACTGATCTAGAGCCAGGTGGCAAGCCTACATGCAGCAGTGATTCCAAAGGCTTAAAATCAAGGAGCCCCATGGCATAAGGCTTGTCAAAGCAGATACAAGAGACATACTGGCAAAGAAAGCCCATTCTCGAACTGAGGAGCAGGGCAACTCTGAAGGCTCACCAATTGCCTCCAGAAGTGGGTAACTCAATTGCTCTAGTCTGGCCTTTAACACATTGCATGCAGGGACATGTAGTTCTGATTTTTCCATTGCAAGCCATAAGAAAGGCTAAACACCTAGGGCCTAATATTCAAAGGCATTTACACGGTTTACAGCCCAGTAAACCTTGCAAATGCCTTAAAAGAGGATATTCAATGGCACTTACATGGTAAGTGCCATTGAATATTCCCTTCTAACTCCCCTACACACCCCTATGCTATCCGGTTAGCATTAGGGCGAGTCGGGGGAGTTCCGGGGTGGAGCAGATGTGACAACAAGCGATAAATGGACAGCAGCAATATTACATGGCTGTCCAGTTAGCGATCTGCACCAAAAGGATAGGTGAGGAAAGCCATTACCTATCTTTTGGCGCAGGAGCTATCCGGGCAGCATGCAATATCACTGCTGCCCGGTTACCTAAATGCGGCTTCTGGCGTGTGCGGCGATCCCCAGATATTCAATGCCAGGGCCGCATATGACCCCAACATTGAATATCTGGGGTTAAGAGTTGGCAGGCAGGACTATGCGCCATAGTGGCACATAGCCTGCCCAGAAGAATATCAGGCCTCTAGTATGCAGACAGATAGAAGCAAGGTGGATTCAGACAGCCTTTATAAAGAAATCCCAACACGGTGTGTTTCGGCAAACTTGCCTTCCTCAGGAGGGTACACCTCAAACAAATCAAAATCAGATATATTAACATCTAATCATGCATAAAAACTAAATAAAGCATAAAAACAATAATAGTAAAACTAATAAGAACTAAATATATAGAGAACCATTAGTTCATTAACATATACATCCGACTGTTGGTTATAATAAATTAATACATATAAATAACAAAGGAATAAAAATATTAAAATATGTTTTGTTGGACCAAGCAAGCATATTTATGCATAGAAATAATAAAACACAGAAGACAGTTTTAACCCTTCATGAACGTATCAATAAAAAAACAAATGTTATTTGGCGTGGCCCTTAGGCGTTGGACCGGGGCGATGCACATTAATATTATGGATTGGATCATGTTGCCTGCATTCGTGGTAACTTGCTGTCTCTATTTATCTCCTCTTCTTATCTGTTTGCCTGTTTCTTCTTCTATTCTGTCCTATCTAATAATGGCGTTCCTTTCCTATTTCCTGAAATGATAGTATTGTAAACCGCTTTAATGCCTTTTGGCCTAAGCGGTATATCAAATGTCTAATAAATAAATAAATAAAAAAATAAAAAAATTCAAAGACTGACAGGAGGACTATAGGAGAATCCCCAACCCATGGAGAAAGTCCATAGTTTTAAGAAGTGAATACTAGACAAAAGGATTGTGTAATTAGAAGAAAAAAGACATATGGGGATCCAAGATGGCGGTGCGCTGAATCTCAGGCTCCAACACACATTTCATTATGGGCAAAAAGAGGAAAGTTAGACAGGCAAAGTTGCCTCAGTCTAACCTGCTTGCTTCCTCAGAGGTTTCGTTCGGTCCTTTGGATCCTTTTGTGTGTCAGAGACAGCAGCCGGTGGAGCAAAGGGGTGCAGAAATATGGGAGACTAATCAAGAGCTCTACCTTGCAGTCAGTGAACTCAGGCAGTGAACTCTCACCTCCTTTGATGCAGTGACCCCAGAAGCAGGCATATCCCGGTAAGAGCTCCGCCGGGTTGGAGGGCATGGGAGCCTCAGAGATTGGAGCTACTTCAGTCCCTCACTTGGGGTCGCCTGGCGGAACTGTTCAACCGGTGTTTGAAGCCTTGCGGGTACAATCTTTGCAAGTAGAGCCTTCGAGAGGGATTTCAGCAGCAGGGGAAGCCTCTTCCATTTTGGCTTCTTCAGCTTCTGTTTCTTCAGGCCCTATGGAGTCTCTGGCAAGATGGGTTTTTCTCCTTCTTTTTCCTTCACATTACAAAGACCATCACTCTTTACACTTGAAACAATCTGGGATGCTATCAAGTTCCTGGGGGAGGCTATTACTCCTCAAATACAAGTTCTACAGGCTAAAACTCAGGAACTTTCCTTGAACTGTTCTGGGAATGCTCAGTGTATTGAAAATCTGCAGACAACTGTGGAAGCCCTTTCCTCCAGGGTCAACCGATTGGATCAGCAGTCGGAGGCTTTCATTAAAGATTCTAATGCTATAAGACCTAAGTTGGAACAAATGGACAATTGTTCACATATGGCGAATCTTGCCTGCTTAATTTTCCTAGATCTACTATTGATACAGCCAAAGATATGGTTAAGCAATACTTTGTAGAGGTATTGGGGGTACCACCTGAGTCATGCCCTCCTTTAGTAAGAACTTATTATCTATCACAGGGTCAGAAGAAATCTGTTTCTGCAGAGATCCCTGGCCCTCAGATGGCAGATATATTGAATATTTCCCAAGTGTTGGAAAGTTCAGATACGGATGTTGTAATTCTGGCAATGTGTTTAATAACTTTGTCCCTTATATCAGATAAGGAATGGTTGTTATGTATGTTTCGTCAGAAACATAATGTACATTTTGAGGATTGTTTGGTTAGAATGCTTCCTGACTTGGCAAGGGAGATCCAACGCTGCAGGTGAGAGTTTCTTGTCATGTGGCCTAGGGTGCTTCAACTAGGGTGGTCTGACCCAGTATGGCATATCTTATGTTCTTAAGTTTTTATTTTTCTTGAAATACCCATGTAAGTGCCATGTCAAGCTCCAGGGGCATGCATATATTTTTTCTTTTCCCTCGCAACTTATTTCCTTTATGAATGCACGTGGGAATGTTGGAATTCTACCTGTATCTTAGGTATTTTGGCTGTTTGATTCAATGCATATTTGCCTTTTTATGTTTATTTTTTCCATTGTTCAAGTAGGGCTAGCTTTGGGCTTTCTCTTGGATTCCTATATTGTGGACTGGTGTATGGGGAGCCTTTATGTTATTTCCTTATGTTGATTTTGTAGGCTATGTTTATATTAGCATTGTTTTTCGTGTCAACCCACTTTTCCTAACAAGTATATTTTATCTGCTTGTTATTTTGTGAAAACGTATAAATATAAAATAAAAATAAAAAAAAGGAAAAAGACATGTGAATCGCCACATGAAGCCACAATATATGACTTACTATAAATGCTACAGCAAGTATGACGGCTGGAAAACACTTCGTTACGACTTTAGGTCATGGACCAATCTAAACATGGGGAAGGAAGAATTACATCTTAAATGTGCACATAAGGCAATACAATGAAAGTCAAAGTTAACTGCAATCTAATTAAAAACACAAATAGCGGTACCAGGCCAAACTTGTTATTGCTGGTAGACAAATGTTCCATCAGGAACTAACACAAGTGAAGGAACAGCGTATCAAAGAAAGTAAAAGCAATCTCATCTTAAAAGATGCTAACACTAAATATTGGAGCATTGTTAAAAATTAATAAATAAAGAAGAACTAAAGTAGTAAAACTTCATCTTCATATAAAGGAAACTATTAAAAGCGCATGAACAGTGCCATTCGCGTCAAAGCACAACTACTCCAATCAAATGAATCCTTTAAACGTCTTGCAGTTATATTGACAATTTTGAAGGAATGAAGATGTGAAGAGATACATAAAAACATCGCTTACTTGCTTTGGATACACAAGAGAATGGCTCCACTTCATTCAGGCGCTATTGTAAAATACCAGTGGCCAAGAACGCCATAGTTTAAAAATCCTTACTGGCGCCAAGCAACTCAAAACAAGCAACTCAAAACAAATTTAAGGAAGACCACAAGAGAATGATGATGAGGGAGGAGTAGCCTAGTGGTTGAGGCACGGTACTTCAGGCCGGAAGGTCGGGGGTTCAAATCCCACTAGAGGACAGCAACCTTGGGCCGGAAGGACTGGGGTTTCTAGTCCCACAGATGCTCCTTGTGGTCTTGGGCAAGCCACTTAACCCTCCATTGCCCATGTTCCCTGTAAGTATTAGTGAATGTGTCTCATATCCCCGCGTGTTAAATGTATCCCCCAATTGTGTTGTGACCGCTTTGATTGAAGGATAAGGCGGTATACAAAACTGTCTAAATAAATAAATAAATAATAAATAACAAAGAACAAGGTCCAAAGAGTACAGTTATGCAAATCGGGAAAAAATGAATTTCTATTGTAGTGTGAACCCAACGTAAAAACAAAAGAATAATTTCACAAGGAATTCCATCCATCCACAAAAACTTAAATGCGAGGTGAGCAAGGTAGGGCTAGTACTGGCAAATACAAGAGCTAGCAATTGTTCCCGGTCTAGACACATATAATAAAATAAGAAATAAATAATGAAAAACGTAATTAAAACAATAAAGCATGATTTAAGAACTTTAAAAGTGTATTCCAATTTATCAAAGATTAAAAAGATAAAACACAGTACTTTATCTTTAAAAAAGTGCAATTCACAAGACTACCATTGGGTGGCGCTATAGGGTCAAAAGTGATGCTATGCTGGCTATGGAAGAGCGCATTGAGGTCTTATGATAAGGACCAAATGATGGATACTGGTGTAGGCGGGGCTGGCCGGTCCATTGTGCAGGAATATTGTTTGCACAGGTCCCCACGCTTCAGGGGGCCCGTGCCATCTTCATCCCGTATATGCTGTTAAGCTCCCAGCAGGACCAGCTATTCAGCTCCCGGCAGGGCTGGCTTCAGAGGGATCCGGGGAGACCCGAGGCCTCGGCTCACCTCTGCACAGCCACCAGAGTGAAGAGCGGCGTTTTCCTTCACACAGGCGGCTGTGTTCTCATATAGCCTGCTGGCGTGCTGGAAGTTAGAGAGCATTTCCTGTTTTCCGGTACTCAGCATGCCAATGGGATACATGAGAACACAGCTGCCAGAGTGAAGGAAAATGCCGCTCTTCACTCCGGCAGCTGTACAGAGAAGAGCCGGGGCCTCAGGCCTCACCAGGGTCATCTGAAGCCAGTCAGACAAGCACGGGGCTCTTTGGGAAGGTGAGGCTAGGACTGGAAATGGCTGATGGGGGGCTAGGATAGGTCTGAAAAGTGCTGATAGGTGCATAGGACTGGAAGTGGGCTAGGATAAGACTGGAGAGGGCTGATAGGGAGGGGTTAGAATTGGAAACGGGCTGTTGGGAGGGGACTTGAACTGGAAATGGGCTGATGAGGGGCTAGGACTTGAAATGGGCTGATGGATGGGCTAGGATAGGATTGGAAAGGGCTGATGAGGGGACTAGGATTGGAAATGGGCTGATTGGGGGCATAGACTGAAAATGGGCTGATGGGGGGGTTAGGACTTGAAATGAGCTGATGGGGGTCTTGGACTGGAAATGGGGAGGGCTAGGATAGGACTGGAAAGGGTTGATGGGGAGGCTAGGATTGGAAATGGGTTGATTGGGGAGGGCATGAACTGGAAATGGGCTGATGAGGGACTAGGACTTGAAATGAGCTGATGGGAGCTTGGACTAGAAATGTGCTGATAGGGGGGCTAAGATAGGACTGGAAAGGGCTGATGGGGAGGCTAGGACCTGAAATGAGCTGATGGGGGGGGGGGAGCGGCTAGGATAGGACTGGAAGGGCTGATGAGGGGCTAGGTTTGGAATGGGCTGATGGGGGCAGGCTGGGACTGGAAATGGGCTGATGCGGGGGATGGGAGAATGGGACTAGAAGGAAGTTGATGCTGGGTGGGACTGGAACTAGAAGGGAGCTGATGCTGAGGAAGGACTAGAAGGGGATGGGGCTGGGAGAGTGAGGATGGAGAGGGGAAAAGATATTTTGTGTGGGAGAGAAGAAAAATTTATGATTGACCGGGTATTGGGAGAGTAAGTTGGAATTGAGGATGGAGGGGTGAAATTTGAGTGAATGAAAAAGGAATAAAGAAAGAAAAGGAGGAAAGAGCAAAAGGGGAAAGATCGTTATGTTGGAGCAGATGTAGAGCGAGAATGGAAAAAGCTAAAAGAGAGAAGAAAGGACAAATGGACAGCAGACAATGGAGAGTTAGCAGAAGACACAAAGAAAAAAAAGAAAGCAACTGGGGCAGTTGCGATGGTAAAATAAAATGCCTAAACAACAAAAAGGTAGAAAAATAATATTTTATTTTGACTTTATTAACTGGAATATGTCAGCTCGGGGAAATGTGCATTGCTGATGTCTTTGCATTTTGTTTAGTACAAGAGGAAATTAATTTATAGTTTTATTTCTCCAGTGTTGTAATACATTCCAAGTTCGACTTTTGAGGTTCCCAGTTTAATTATTGTCTTCATATTTCTAAATTGTGATCCCTTGTTCTACGATTGCTGACGGTCTATGTTTTGCATGTGTAACCGAGCTGCAGTATTCTGTTCATATAGTTTCTATGTGACAGTCCCACTTGTTCTCTTTCCCCAGTAGGAGATGTATTGGTATTCTCTGAGATGTATTCGTTTAATATTTGCAGTGCTGCCTTTCGATAGGTAGGGTTTGGTGCTTTGTGAATCCTGGTAGTGTTATTATGATACAGCGGGTTTGCTATGGGTTCTAAATGAGCAGGGTTTATAGTACTTCCTGGCAGTTGGCACTGGAGTATAGGAATGTAGAAATCTGGTAATCTTTCTTTATCCTCACTGCCCATGCAAATGGTATTCAGACACTCATTAAGAGGCATGTTTAAAAGTTAATGCACATTCACAAATGTTAGTGTGCGCTAAGTGCAGGAACACCCATTTATTTCTATTGGTGCAGTGGCACTTAACACACAGTAATATTTACTAAACATGCTCCTAAGTCATTTTCAGGACAAAAGAGAGACTTGTGAAGGGCTCATTTGAAAAGCACCTAAAATGCAACATATACATTTTAAAATAAAATAAATTAAATTTATGAAAATGAGGCCCTACATTGATTCTCCGCACATGGTTCTGCATCACCCTTGGGCTGCCGCTGGGTGTAGGTAATGGTTTGGCATGAAAAAAACTAAACTAAAACAATTCCTCTATAAGATCATTAGGGGTGGCAACTCCACAGACAGGGAAATAATAAGGACTAAAATAAAACTAATCAGTAAGAAGCATATAAAGAGCCCAATACGTCTAAAAATATGTAACACTAAAAACTGAATAGAGAGCCCAAGTAAGAAATGATTAATCCTGTCACCCGCATCTGGAGCCAGGTGCCAAGTGTACATGCAACAGTGATCAATAAGACCTTAAATAAGGGACTACATATAGCAAAAGCCATTCCAGTGTACATATGAGAAAAGCCATTCCAATGTACATACGAGACCTATACTGGCAAAGAAAGCCCATCCTTGAACTTGGGACCTGGACTACTTTCCAGGGTAGCGAATGGGCTCCAGATGCAGGATTGATCCAGTCCAGGGTTTACACAGCATGCAGGGATTGGTAGTCAGGATTTCTTCATTGCACTCTATCAGAAAGGCTAAACGCCTAGTCTCTTCAAGCAATGGGATAAACCCAGGACTGGATCCATCTTGTTGTCTGCAACTGGATCCAGGTGCCAAGCATATAGGCCTAAAATAAGGGACCACATATAGTAAAAGCCATTGCAATGTACATACAAGAGCTATACTGGCATAGAAAGGCCATCCTGGAATTGGGGAGCAGGGCTACTCAAGGCTAGCCAACTGGCTCCATCTGTGGCCAACAGTATTGATCCAGTCCTGACTTTACCCCATGGCAAGCAGGGACTTGCAGTTCTGATTTCACCATTCCACTACATAAGAGAGGCTAAACTCCTAGGGCCCGATATTTGAAAGGCATTTACACAGTTTATAGCCCAGTAAAATATGTAAATGCCTTAAATGGGGATATTCAACAGCACTTACATGGTTAGTGCCATTGAATATCCCCTCCTAACTCCCCTATGAACCCTAATGGTATCCGGTTAGTATCGAGGCGTGTTGGGGGCATTCCGGTGTGTAGCAGAGGCGGTGACAAGCGCTAACCGAGGGTTTTCCTCACCTATTTTTAAGGCGCAGATCGCTAACTTGGCAGCATGCAATATCGCTGCTGCCCGATTAGCTACTGCGGCTTTGGGTGTCTGCATTGCATAGACAAGGCCCTGCACATCTACTGCCTCCACATTTCCTAGCAACAACAGAACAGCCACTGCTGTGAGCAAACCAGGAGAGAGTTGCCGTTCAGTCATGCTGCATGTGCATGCTGATGCTCTGACACTCTCCGCAGCTGTGCTGTGTGAACAGAGAGCATGTGACCCTGCTCCAACTGCTAGTCTGAGGGCACAGACAAGGCCACACAAATATTCATTGCACAGCAACAGGGCTCAACATCCCCCAAAATGGGCACTGTAAATGAAGCACATGGCAGCTTTAACATACTGTCAGAAATAGGTACAGTCCCTACAAACACCTATGCTGCCACCCATAGCCTACTTGCATGCTGACAGTATTCCTGAGGACAACACACCCAATGCCAGTGGAGTATTGGATTAGGCCACAATGCATGGACAGTGCTGCCCAACTAGTAGAGACTCGTGTGCCCTCATAGTCTCTGTGGATCTGCATAAAGCTGTGGGTCATCCCTGCACAAATGGCTGGTGCCCCTACTCAATGTATGTGGAAATAGCACCCCCTCCCCCAACAGCACCCCTAAATGCACTTATCAGGCCATCTTCTCCCCTACTAAAGGCAGGTTCCTCACCTGAACTTACACATTATTTTTGCTCTACTGCACCCATAATTATTTTATTTTTATTTATATAATAGCTTTTCTATACCGCCTTTATCCAAAGCGGTTTACATCGAACAACATAACAATCACATAACAATAACAAAAACATAACAAAATTGCTGCAGCTGTTACTCACATCAGACTTTCTGGGCCGGGGACCAAGTACTCATCAGGAACATAATTACCAGGTGTAGGTGCATCCTGTTTGACCTCTGCTGGACCCTCCAATTATAAGCATACAGCGGTTTGCACAGGTGACCACCATGATTATATTCAACTGTTGGGATAGCTGTATCTGCTCTCACTCTGTGCCCCTCCTCCCCTGGTGGAGCACTTGTCTATAGAGAGCTAAGATTACCTGGAGGCCATAGTTTCTGGGAAGAGCCTATATTGTCACTTGGTGAGACAGGAATGTCTAAAAGATATACTTGCAATAGAAGGCATTCAGGTAAACTATGAGGTAGGACACATAAGAATATAAGAAATGCCATAATGGGTCAGACCAAGGTCCATCAAGCCCAGTATCCTGTTTCTGTTGTTGTTACGTGCCGTCGAGTCGGAGTCGACTCATGGCGCCCCTCTGGATAGCTATCCTAAATTGTGTTCGGTCTTCAGTCAGGCGGCTCATTGTTGACAGACTGGTACCCGTAGCTGCTGTTATTGTATCGATCCATCTCATTGCTGGCCTTCCTCTTTTGCGTTGACCTTCTATCTTGCCAAGCATGATGTCTTTCTCTAATGATCTCTCTCTTCGCATGATGTGTCCAAAGTATGAAAGTCGAAGTCTTGTCATCTGAGCTTCTAAAGAAAGCTTAGGTTTGATCTCCTCTAGTACCGACTGGTTTGTTCTTCGGGCAGTCCATGGTATACACAGTATTCGCCGCCAGCACCATAATTCAAAGGCATCAATTTTCTTCCTGTCTGTCTTTTTCACTGTCCAGCTTTCACATCCATATGATGTTATTGAAAATACCATGGCTTGAACAAGTCGAATCTTTGTATGGAGAGAGACATCTCTGCTCTTGAGAATCTTATCTAGGTCTTTCATAGCCATTCTGCCAAGAGCAATGCGTCGTTTGATTTCTTGACTGCTTGTTGCTTCTTTATTGATAGTTGATCCAAGTAGGTTAAAGTTGTTCACAATTTCAATTTCTTCTCCTTCAACGATGAACCTGTTGATTATGCCAGTTGTCATGATCTTTGTCTTCTTTACATTAAGGTGCAGGCCCATTTTGAGACTATGTTCTTTGATTGTGAGAAGCAAATGTTTCAGAACATCTTCACTTTCAGCCAGTAATGTAGTATCATCAGCATAGCGAAGATTGTTGATGAGTCTTCCACCAATCTTCACACCTCTGTTGTCTTCATACAATCCTGCTTCTCTGATGATTTCTTCTGCATATAAATTAAACAGGTAGGGGGAAAGTATGCAGCCTTGTCTTACACCTTTGCTTATTTTAAACCATTCTGTTTCTCCTTGTTCCGTTCGAACTGTTGCTTCTTGATCAATGTACAGATTGCGCAAGAGAACGATCAGGTTTTCTGGTATACCCATGCTTCTTAATGTGGCCCAGAGTTTCTCATGGTTTACACAGTCAAAAGCCTTGCTATAGTCGATAAAGCACAAATAGATATCCTTTTGGTATTCTTTAGTCTTTTCAAGGATCCATCTCACATCCGCAATGATGTCTCTTGTTCCTCGCCCTTTCCTGAACCCTGCTTGCACTTCAGGTAGTTCTTGTTCCAGGTATGGTTGTAGTCTCTTTTGAATAATCTTCAGTAGAATCTTGCTGGCATGTGGGATCAGAGCGATTGTGCGATAATTTCCACAGTCAGTTGGATCACCTTTCTTTAGTATTGGTATAAACACAGATCTTTTCCAGTCAGTTGGCCATGATGTTGTCTTCCATATTTCTTGGCAGAGCCTTGTAAGTATGGTAACAGCTGCATCAGATTGCTGCAATACTTCTATAGGAATGCTATCAATGCCTGGTGCTTTGTTCTTTGATAAGGCTTTCAATGCTGCTTCAACTTCTTCTTTCATCACCAATGGTTCCCGA
This sequence comes from Ichthyophis bannanicus, assembly GCA_033557465.1. Lineage (NCBI taxonomy): Eukaryota > Metazoa > Chordata > Amphibia > Gymnophiona > Ichthyophiidae > Ichthyophis > Ichthyophis bannanicus. The sequence goes on along the minus strand of CM066037.1, from coordinate 363,938,292 downwards.
TCATAAGGTACAGGTTGAAACGGCTGTTGGTCCACTTGATCTTTATCATATAAAAACTCTGTATATTCCTTCCACCTTTTCTTGATCTTCTCAGCATCATTCAACATAGATCCTTGAGCATCTTGTAACATTCCAATTCGAGGCTGGAACTTTTTCTTTAACTCTCGTAGCTTCAGGAAAGCCGATCTTGTTCTTCCTCTAATAGTTTCTGCTTCTATTTCCTTGCAAGTGTCATTGTAGTACTTTTCCTGTTCCTGTTTCTAAAAGTGGCTAATCTAGGTCACAAGTACCTAACAGTTTCCCCAAAAGACACAGGTTCCAAAATGCTTGTATTGGGACAAGCAGTGAATTTCCAAGGTCCCTTTAATAATGGCTTATGGAACTTTCCTCTAGGAACTTGTCCAAACCTTTTTTAAACCCAGCTACAATAACAGCTTTTACTACATCCTCTGGTAATGAATTCCAGAGTTTGATTACGCGTTGAGTGAAAAAAATATTTTCTCTTATTAGTCTTAAATAGGTTACCCTGTAGCTTCATTGCATGTTCCCTATGGCATCAACAATTGATCTATGTTTACACATTCCACTCCATTCATTAGTTTATAGACCTCTATCATATCTCCCTTCAGCCATCTCTTTTCCAGGTTGAAGATCCCTAACCTTTTTAGCTTCTCCTCATATTGGTATCCTTCCATCCCCTTTACCATTTTGGTGGCTCTTCTCTGTAGCTTTTCTAATACTGCTATATCCTTTTTAAGATATGGCAACCAGAAATGCATGCAATATTCAAGTTGCGGTCACACCATGGAACGATACAGAAGCATAATAATATCATTTGTTTTATTCTCCATTCCTTTCCTTATGATTCCTAGCATTCTATTTTCTTTTCTTGCCTGCTGCTGCACACTGGGTGGAGGGTTTCAACGTGTTATCCATGATGACGCCTAAATCTTTTTCCTGAGTGATGGTTCCTAATGTGGAACCTTGCATCATGTAACCATAGTTTGGGTTGTTTTTCCCTAGGTGCAGAACTTTGCACTTGTCCATATTAAATTTCATCTTCATTTGAACATCCAGTCTTCCAATTTATCAAGATCCTCTTGCAAATTTTCAGAATCCTCTTGGATTTTAACAACTTTGAATAATTTTGTGTCATCTACATCTATCTCACTCATTATTCTCCTTTCCAGATCATTTACAAATATGTTAAAAAACAGCGAACCCAGCACAGATCCCTGGGGTACTCCACTATTCACCTTTCTCCATTGGGAAAATTGACCATTTAGCCCTACCCTCTGCTTTCTATCTTTTAACCAGTTCCTGATCCACAATACTACACTGCCTCCCATCATTTTTTAATTTCGCCAAGAGTCTCTTGTGAGGGACCTTTTCAAAGGCTTTCTGAAAGTCCAGATACACTATATCAACTGACTCACCTTTGTCTACCTGTTTATTTACACCTTCAAAAAAACATAACAGATTAGTAAGACAAGACTTTCCTTGGTTAAAGCCATTTTGGCTGTAGCCCATTAAGCCATGACTATCTATATGTTCAGTAATTTTGTTCTTTATAATGATTTCTACCATTCTTCCCAGTACTGAAGTCAGATTCACCGGTCTATAGTTTCCTGGATCACCCCTGGAACCCTTTTTAAAAATTGGTGTTACATTGGCCATACTCCAGTCTTCAGATATTTCAGATGATTTTGATGATAGTTCACAGATTACTAATAGTTGGTCTACAATCTTATATTTCAGTTCTTTCAACACTCTTGGATGTATACCATCCAGTCCAGGTGATTTGCTACTCTTCAGTTTATCAAATAGTTGTAATACATTTTCTCGGTGTATCGATATTTCTTTCAGTTCTTCTGCGGCATTGCCTTTAAATACTATGTCCGTCATGGGTAACTTCCCTACATATTCCTTAGTAAAGACCGAAGCAAAGAATTCATCAGTCTCTCTGCTAAGGCCTTGTCCCCTCTTAGTTCCCCTTTTACCCCTCTATCATCTAATGGTCCAACTGACTCTCTCAGGTTTTTTGCTACGAATGTACTTGAAAAAGTCTTTATTATGTGCTTTTACTTCCACAGCAAGCTTTTTTTCAAATTCTCTTTGCCTGCCTTATCAATGCCTTGCATCTAACTTGCTAGTACTTATGTTGTTTCCAGTTTTTGTCATTTGGCTCCTTTCTCCATTTCGTGGCAACAGCCTCTCTGACCTCACCTTTAAACCATGCTGGCAGTTTTTTGGACTTCCTTCCATTTTTCTTAAAGCTTGGAATACAGCTAGTCTGGCTTCCAAGATAGTATTTTTAAACAACACCTATGCTTGATGTAAGTCTTTAACCTTTGCAACTGCTCCTTTTAGTTTTTTCTTAACTATTTTCCTCATTTTATCATAGTCTCCCTTTTGAAAGTTAAAAGGTAGTACTGTGGATTTCCTTGCCGTCCTTCCTCCATTTATGAAATCAAACAAGATCATGCTATGATAATTATTGCCAAGTGGCCCCAATACCCTTATCTCTTGCACCAGATCTTGTTTTCCAATAAGGACTAGGTCCAAAATGGCTTCTCCTCTTGTCGGTTCATGAACCAGCTGCTCCAAGAAGCAGTCATTTATTTAATCTAGAAATTTTATCTCCCTAGCATGTCCTGCCGTGACACTGACACAGTTGATACCGGGTTAATTGAAATCACCCTTTATTATTACTGTGCTGTAACTTTTTTGTTGATGGAGAAGAAATTGAAATAGTTGACAACTTTAACCTACTTGGATTAAATATCAATAAAGTAGCAACAAGCAGTCAAGAAATCCGATGATGCATTGTTCTTGGCAGAATGACTATGAAGGACCTAGACATGATTCTCAAGAGATGAGATGTCTCTCTCCAAACAAAGATTAGACTTGTTCAAGCCATGGCATTTTCAATAACATTATATGGATATGAAAGTTGGACAGTGAAAAAGATAGACAGGAAGAAAATTGATATCTTTGAATTATGGTGCTGGCGATGAATACTGTGTATACCGTGGACTGCCCAAGAACAAACCAGTCAGTACTATAGGATATCAAACCTAAGCTTTCTTTAGAAGCTCAGATGACAAGAATTTGACATTCATACTTTGGACACATCATGCGAAAAGAGAGATCATTAGAGAAAGATATCATGCTTGGCAAGGTAGAAGGTCAACGCAAAAGAGGAAGGCCAGCAATGAGATGGATTAATACAACAGCAGCAGCTACGGGTGCCAGTCTGTCAACAATGAGCCGCCTGACTGAAGATTGAACACAATTTAGGACAGCTATCCAGAGGGTCGCCATGAGCTGACACTGACTTGATGGCACTTAACAACAACAACAGCAAGAACGTTTGTTAGCTTCCATAATTTCTTTGAGCATTTTATCATACATTTACTCATTCTGGCCAGACAGCCAATAGTACATCCTCTCCATCGCCTTCCCCTTTTTATATGGAATTTCAATCCATAGAGATTCTACAGTGTATTTTGTTTCCTGCAAAACTTTAATCTTTTGTGATGCAATGCCCTCTCTAACATAGAGTGCAATCCCTCCATCAATTTGATCTGCTCTATCATTACGATGTAGTTTGTACCCAGGTACCCACAATGTCTCTGAGATACCAATCATATCTAACCTCTCATTTAATGCTATATATTCTAATTCTCCTATCTTATTTTTTAGACTTCTAGCATTTGCATACAAGCTTTTTAGAGGCTTATTTTATTTATATTAATCTGGTTATCGGTAGGCAGGGGTAATTTGGAATCTTTATGCTCTGTCTGCTTTGTACATAAGGGCATTTCAGTTACTTTAGTCTTTATTGGAACCTCTCTGTCGATATGTCCTAACTTCAATCTTTTGCTAGTATCCTTCTAGGATACATTCTTACGAACCTTGCGCTCTTGGGTGACTGTCGGCTTTCCCCTATTATCTAGTTTAAAAGCTGCTCTCTCCCCTTTTTAAAGATTAATGCCAGCAGCCTAGTTCCATTCTGGTTAAGGTGGAGTCCATCCCTCCAGAAAAGCCCCTCTTTTCCCCAGAATGTAGCCCAGTTCCTAACAAATCCAAAACCCTCTTCCTTGCACCATTGTCTCATCCACATATTGAGACTCCGGAACTCTGCCTGCCTTTTGGGTCTTGGGCGTGGAATGGGAAGCATTTGGGAGAATGCTACCCTGAAGTTCTGGATTTCAACTTCCTACCTAAAAGCCTAAATTTGGCCTCCAGAACCTACTTAACACACTTTTCTATGTCATTGGTACCAACATGTACCAAGACAGTAGACTCCTCCCAGCACTATCTAAGACCTTGTCTAGGTGGCGTGTGAGGTCCGCTACCTTTTCACCAGGCAGGCATGTTATCAGGTGATCCTCACGTCCACCAGCCACCCAGCTATCTACATGGCTAATGATCGAATCACCAACTATAACGGCTGTCCCAACCCTTCCCTCGTGGGCACATAGCTATGGAGAAACCTCCTCAGTGTGAGAGGTTTTTACATCACCTGGAGGATAGGTCTTAGCTACAGGATCATGTCCTGCTGCACCAGGTTGATGCTCTCCTGTCACGTGACCTCTCTCCTCCATGGCAACAGAGATGCTGCCAGACTGGAGGTGGAACTTCAAAACTATAACCCTGTAGGTATTGTCTATGTACTCTCTGTCTTCCTTATGTCCTCCAAACCTGATACTCTAGCCTCCAGAGATCTGACTCGTTCCCCTAGAGCAAAGAGCTCCTTGCACCTAGCGCACACATAAGACCCCTCACCAACTGGAAGAAAATCATCCATGTGACACTCAATGCAAAACAATGGAAAGCCCCCATCTTGCTGCTGGACTGCTGTCTGCATCTTAGTTTTAAGGTTGTGTTTAGGTATTTAAGTTGTTTACTTAGGTTTGTTGGTGATAATTATACTAATAAAACTACAGAGCGGCAGGTGCACCTACTCTTGCCATCATACTGGACAGACTAGATGGACCATACTGGTCTTTATCTGCCGTCATTTACTATGTTACTATGTTACTATGTATACCTAATATGTTTAATGGACTTTGTTGAACTCAAGACCAGTTAATCTCAGGTCATTAATGTATGCCTGATGAGGATAAACAGCACCCCTGAGAGTGAGTATGGGCACTTCCTTCCTTTTAAGAGGTTTAAGAGCCTATAAAAGCTATGATTACCCAGGGGTGGGGAGGAGTTGGGGAGAGAGGGATGGAAAGCAGACATTAAAAGTTTGCTTGCTACACAGTGCCCTGTCCTGTGTTTCTAAGGTAAAGGCTTACCAATTTCCTAGGTGATTCACGCAGTCCTTGGTTTGATAGAAGGGGCCTTTTAAAATGCCCTTTTGTTCTGTTACTTGCCTTTAACACCTATTTAGGACAACTTCACAGATCTTTTGCCTCCTAACTGGAAAGCCTTTTTGTAAAGGTCACTAGAAACAAGTTTATTTTTCTTTCTATTCAAAGAATATTTAAGTTGTATGCTAAGCTATACTATGATTTGATTTAAATAAAAAAGTTCTCTAGAAACAAATGTATTTCAGTAACTATTTACTCTATTTTACTTTCTAGGTTAAGCTATTCTCTGATTTGATTTAAATGAAAAGCTCTCTAGAAATAAATGTATTTCAAAGTCTATTTACTCTTATGTTATGTTCTATGCTAAGTTATACTCTGCTTTGATTTAAATATAATGCTCGCTGGTGATACTAAGACCTGACTGACTCAGCAAAAACACTGAATTCTAAAATACACAGATTTATCAGCTTTAACCCCAAGAAATCTCCTTTTCCCCAAGAGTTGGAGATTATTCCAGAAGATTAATATTTACAAGGGTAGATCTACTTTCAGTTGTAGCAGTCCCTTTTGGTAGTCCTTCAAGTTCATATAACCTCTTCAAGTGCCCCTAGTACATTGATTGTGTGACCCTATTCCCCATGACAGGCCCCATTCTTATATAAGGTCTTAAGGTGCCCAGCCTTGCCTAGTACATTGATTATGTAGCTCTATTTTCCTGACCAGGCCCCATTATTATATGAGCTCTTCAGGTGCCCAGCCTGGACTAGTACATTTACTGTGTGACCCTATTCCCCATGACAGGCCCCATTCTATTATAAGCTCTTCAGGAGCCCAGTCAGGCCTAGTACATTGACTGTGTGACTCTATTCCCCCTAACTGGCCCCATCTCATATATTGTATTTTCTTTTGGTGCCCAGTTTGGCTTTTTATATTAACTGTGTGGTTCTGTTCTATTCCCACTACCATGCCCCATTCTCTATGAGCTCTTCAGGTACTAGGCCAGCCTGGGCACATTGACAGTGTGAGACTAATCCCTATGACAGATCCCATTCTCATATAAGCTGTTCAGTTGCCCAGCCTGGCCTAATACATTGACTGTGTAGCTCTATCCCCCTACCAGGACCCATTCTCATATAAGTCCTTCAGGTTTTCAGCCTGGCCTAGTATATTGACATGTGACTCTATTCCCCATGACAGTCCCCATGCTCAAATAAGCTCTTCAGGTGCCAGCCTGGCCTAGCATATGAACCATGTGACCCTATTCCCTATAACAGGCCCCCTGCTCATATTAGCTCTTCAGGTAATAGGCCAGCCTGGGCACATTGACCCTGTGACACCAATCCCCATGATAGATCCCATTCTCATATAAGTTCTTCAGTTTTTCAGCCTGGCCAAGTACATAGACCGTATGACCCTATTCCCCCTAATATGCCCCATTCTCATAAGCTCTTTAGGTGCCAACCTGGCCTAGTATATTGACCGTGTGACCCTATTCACAATGACAGGCCCCATGCTCATATAAGCTCTTCAGGTATCCAACCTGGCTTTGTATATTCACTGTGGGGCTCAATTCCCCCTACCAGGTCCTTGTTCATATAATCTGTTTATTTTATTTATTTATCTATTTCTTCTATACCGCCCCTTCCAGAGATCAAGGGCGGTTTACATGGAACAGTTAACAATTTTGTATACTTCTGTATACTTTACATAGAACGGTATTTGTAACTATGTACAGGTAACATTGCATGGAAGTTTCAAAACTATTTACATGGAACTATTTACAAAGAACAATAAACAATATGTTACAGAGGACAATAGACATTAAACATATATTTCAATTGAACTTGTGTAAGTTTTGGATTTTTTCCTTTTCCATCGTAATACATGTGTATTAATAGCGGAGGGTCTGTCTGAGTTAGTCATTTGTGATTTCATGAGTTTTGTGGGACGGTTTCTGTGATTGCTGGGGGGGGGGGGTGGCTCTCTGGAGGTAGGGGATTTCAAAATGTTCAGAGAAGAGGTAGGTTTTGAGTTCTTTTTTGAATTGATGAAGGTGTTTCATCAAGCGAAGAGTTATTGGGAGTTCGTTCCAGAGAGTGGGGGCAGCAAATGAGATAGCTCTAGAGCTTGTGGTTTTCTTTGTTTTTCTGATGGTTTTTTGTATGTTGAGAGAGTGAGTTGCGTTTTGTCTGCATGTTCTTGATTCTGATGGGGCATGTAGTAGGGTGGACAGGTGTGAGGGGGAGATGTCGTTAAGGAGTTTGAAGGTTGTTAGTAGAATTTTATATTTTATTCGGCTATTTATAGGAAGCCAACGTAATTCCAACAGTATTGGGGTCACATGGTCAGTTAGACGAGTTTTTGAAATTACCTTGGCACAGATGTTCTGGGTTCTTTGTAACAGATATGTGTTTTTTAGTGGGAGGTCAATTAGGAGACTATTACAATAGTCGAAGTGGGGGTGATGAGTGTACTGACTACTGATCTAAAATCATGTGTGTCAAGGAGGGGTCTTAGGTGTTGTATAATCTTGAGTTTATAGAATATTGTTCTTACTGTCTGTTTTATGTGAGGAAGCATGGTGAGTGTGTGGTCTATTATTACTCCGAGGTACTTTACTTCTTTTTAACAGGTATAGTTGTTTTGTTTATTGTGATTGTTGTTGGGTAAGTGTCGTCAGCAACAGATTTTCTTGTTACAAACATTGCTTCCGTTTTTTTAAGGTTGACGCTGAGATAGTTGGTTTCAAGCCAAGAGGTGGTCTCATTCATGCATTTGGACAGGATGTCATATGTGGGGCTGTTAGTGTTTATAGGGATAGCGAGCATGATGTCGTCAGTGTATATTGTAGCAGCGAAGTGCATGCAATGAATAAAACCAGGAGTCAGTTCAGGGTCCAAGCCAATTTATTGTGCACAGGCTCAGACAGGAGAGTATCCAAAAAGGACTGAGCAATAGAGTACAGGAGCAAATTCCTTATATACAATTTTTACAGTTTGATACAGGCAAACTTTCTATTGGTCCCAACGCCCCCTGCACCTGTCCAATCGGGGACCCTCTCTGGCCTAGCTCCCTGTTCCCTCTTCTCAGGCTATTCTAACAAAGGCATAGTCTTAGGCATAGATACATTTCTACTTCAAGGCCATTTCTAGCTCAGAGAATGCAAGACCAGTTCTATCATCAGCATAAAGGAATTATACAAACTTTTCAAAAGCAGTTTAAAGCAGTTTCAGCCAGTTTCTCAGATTCTGGTTATTCTCAGCACTACTCTCAGGTGGGGGTTAGGATCTAGGCCTAGTTTACAGGCCCTAGCCTACCACATTCCCCCCTTTGATTATTCTCAGCCCAAATAAAAGAGGGTGAGAATATAATCACATATTGAACATTTTTCAAACTGAGGCTTCTTCTCGGGGTATAGCCTGATACTGCCACATGGTCATTACCCGGACGGCTGTTTTACGTTCAACTGTACTATCAATAATTGAGGTTAACATATGTAAGCAAAGAGGCAGAAAACATGGAAGGAGTAAACACATAGCTACTATGATTAATACTGCGAACATAATTGTCTTCAATCCTCCTAGCCCTGAAAATTGGGTTCCAGACCATCCATTGAGGTCCAATCCATTCCAAGTCTGAACTGGGACATGTGCTAACCTACGGATGTCGTCAGCAATGTCTTCAACAATCTGTCCTTGATCATCAATCATATTTCAATGAATTTGTCTAGAAATTGCAAAAGTCTTTTACTGAATTTCTCTTTCTCCACAGCTTCCACCGTACGTAGACCTGTCAGCTTCCGGTTGGTGACAGGAGTAGGGTTGCAGATTCCTCAAGCTTCTGCCGTACGTAGACCTGCCAGCTTCCAGCTGGGTGGCAGGAGTAGGGCTGCAGACTCTCACAGCAGTGGTTGTCGCCGCAGCGTAAGTCATAATGGTGAGTCTGGGTTGTTTGTTGATGTCCAGTGACAAAGTTCAGTAGATGCTGCTGGCTTTACTCGACTGTGGTGAATCCAAGGTTCCAATTCTGCAACCTTAACTGCTGTAGGAGTTGATAGTATGACAACATAAGGTCCCTTCCAATGAGGTGCTAACGGTGTCTTCCTCCACTCTTTGACCCACACCGAGGCTCCAGGCTTGAAGGGATGCAGCGGCTCGGTCAGATTGATGGGCAACTGGTCTTGTACCCATGCATGGAGACTCTGCAAAACAGAACCTAGAGCCAATAGTTCTTGTCTAGTGATTCCAGACCCAATCTGACTCATATCTCCTTTAATCCCTTGGATTATGGGCAGAGGGCGCCCATACAGGATCTCAAAAGGGGAAACTCCTAATGACTTGGTGGGGGCTGAGCGTATCCTAAGAAGGGCTATAGGGAGAACCTGTGGCCACTTCAGGTGAGCTTCCTGACAGAGTTTGGACAGCTGGGATTTCAGGGTGCGATTCATGTGCTCTACCTTCCCCGAGCTCTGGGGTCTGTATGCTGTATGTAATTTCCATTGTACTTGCAGAGCTTAGGTTAACTGCTGGGTTACTTGAGATACAAATGAGGGCCCATTATCTGATCCTATAGCTAATGGTATTCCAAACCGGGTGACGATTTCATGAAGCAGAACTTTGGTAACTTCCCTGGCTTTTTCAGTTCTGGTGGGAAAAGCTTCTACCCACCCAGAGAATGTACAAACCAGGACCAACAGGTAACGATATCCGTTTGCTCGTGGCATTTCTGTGAAGTCCACCTGGATATTTCCCATGGGGGTAACTCCTACTGATTGAGCTCGTGGGGGCAGGTTGGGACCCTGCCGGGCATTATTCTTTGCACAGATTACACATTTACGGGCTACTGTGGCTGATATGGGTCCTAGCAATGAAATACAGAAATGGGGTCGGAGAGCTTTTTCCATTGCAGTTTTTCCATAGTGTGTGGCTTGATGAAAAGCATGGACAAAGGCAGGACTCAAGGCTTCAGGGACTACGGTTGGACCGGGAGGTGAGCCACCGGCTGGCGGTGGTAGCACTGCCCATCCGGTCTCTGATAACACTCCCCCTTCCTTTTGACAATAATAGTCTAACTCTTTGGATGTGTACTGGGGGGTCCATTCACTGAGGGGCACTGGAAATATAGCTGCCTGGACTGCAGTAGGGGCAGGGACGGGCTCTGTGGTAGCCGCTTTTCAGGCAGAAACATCTGCAAATCTATTTCTGAAGAAGGACTCTCTTCGCTGGAGTCACAGAATAACTTGAAAGATCCTGATTTAGGGCAGCACTGAAGAGGGTAGGCGAGTTCTTGAATCCTTGGGGTAATCGAGTCCAAGTGAGTTGGCCTCGCCTCCCTGTGATGGGGTCTTCCCATTCAAACACGAACAAGAGTTGACTGGTTGGTGCTAATCGTATGCAGAAGAAAGCATCCTTTAAATCCAAGACGGAGAAGTGAGTAGCCTCAGCGGGGATCAGTCCCAGGACAGTATAAGGGTTTGGTACTACTGGATGTATGGTTACAACTGCATTATTTACTCGTCTCAAGTCCTGCACTGGGCGGTAGTCAACTGTCCCAGGCTTCTTGACTGGGAGGAGGGGGGTATTCCAGAGCAATTGGCACTCCCTGAGAAGTCCATACTTCGATAATTTCATTAAATGACAGTGAATTCCTTCAATCGCCGGTCGCAGGAGAGGGTATTGTCTCACGTGCACTGGTTCCACTCCTGGCTTGAGGGTGACAATGACAGGGGCTATATTCTTCGCTAGGCCAGGGGGATTATTCTCTGCCCATACCTCGGGCAGAGCTGAGATTCTGGTGTGGATACGGGGACCTGCTGCCTTGATCGGAGATGCACTGTAGAACCCCATTCTTCTTCCCGGGGGACAGTCAGCACCATCAGGCCAGCAGATTTCGAGTTCACAGTCATTTCCATTCCTCCCCCTTCAACAAAGGATATCTGCGCCTGGAGCTTAGCAAGCATGTCCCGGCCCAAGAGGGGGATTGGGCATTCAGGCATGTACAGGAACTGATGTGTTATTTTCTGTCCCCCTAATTCATAGGTGCGGTTCTGCAAAAAGGGTTTGGTGGTTCTGGTTCTGGTAGCGCCGACGATAGTGACAGATCGCGAAGACAAAGGGGCCACTGGTTTGGCCACTACTGAATGTTCGGCCCCCTTATCCACCATAAAGTCCATATATTGGTCCCCAATCTTCAAACTGACCATAGGCTCCTGGGGACCCAGAGGAAACTTGGAGCCCGGTCTGGCCTAGTCTTCATCCATATTGTAGCCCTCTTCGGCTGCCATTCCCTCTATAGCTTCTTCTTCTTCTCACTGGAACTGTGTGCGATGCATTCCTCCCCGACTCAGGAATCGTCCCCCTGCTCTCCGTGTGCTCCCTCCTCCTCTCCGGGGGCGGAGTCGAAGTACGGGCATTCATTCTTTCAATGTCCTTCTTCCTTACAGTGGGCGCACTGATTTGCACCCAATGGGGGCCAACCATTTTCTCGGCCCCTTCCACATCCTCGGGTCCTTTGGTTAGAGAAACTTCCTCCACGTTGTTCAACTAAAGCTGCAGCAAGGAAATCAGCTTTCTTCTTCATTTTACGTTCACTTTCCTTCTGACGTTCTTGATCACGATTCACAAACGCTTTCTGAGCAACTTCCATTAACTGGGCCGCATTCATGCCTGCAAACCCTTCCAACTTCTGCAGTTTCCGTTTTATATCTCCCTGGGACTGACTCACAAAGGCTGCATTTACCATGCGCAAATTTTCCTGGGCTGCTGGATCATATGGGGTATATATTCTGTAAGCTTCAGATAAGCGTTCATAAAAGGCCGCTGGGCTCTCGTCTGGATGCTGGATGACTTCTGATACCTTTCCGATATTCATGGCCTTCTGGCTTCCTTTCTTCAGGCCTTGCAGTAGGGCCTGGCGGAACCGAGTAAGGGCCGCAGCCCCACTCACACTGTTGGGATCCCATTTAGGATCGTCATTTGGAAAATCCGCAGCGGCTGCTTGCCAGGGATCTAGACCTCCTTCTTCTACAGGGTTTTCTTCTAACCATCAGGTGGATGCTTGCACAATCCGTGCTCGTTCTTCAGTAGTGAAGAGGGTAGATAGGAGCTGGCGGCAATCAGACCAGGTAGACTGATGGGTCTGCATAATACTTGACATTAATTCAGCTAATTCTTGGGGCTTTTCAGTATAGGATGCATAATGCGTTTTCCAGTTCAATAAATCTGTGGTGGAGAAGGGCACATAAACGAGACTGGCTGGCCCCACCACAACCTGGTCCTGTTCATTAAAGATAGGTAGTCCTGGGACCTGGCACAATGGCATCACGTGACTATCCCTCTGGCTTGCTGTGGTACTTCTGAGGGCGTAATGCAGTCTGGCCTGCTGGAATTCAGCTCCCCTGCTTTGATCTTTGGCAGTAGGTGACCCCGAACTGGCAAATGAATCCTTGCTTGCAGTATCATCGGTGGACTGCGGCTCTCCCGAGGCACTCTGGACGGAGCTGGGGCTCCCGCTCGGGAGGGGGTGTGCCTCCTCCTGTTGCGGAGGTGGTTGGTGGGCTAGGGGTAAATCGGCGGGAGGGGGTTCCCCCCTGCCAGGCTCGGCCTGGGGTCGTGGCGGAGCTGAGGGGACTGGCCTATAGAGGAACTGGGGTGGATGAGTCAGAATATCTGGCGATTCCGGGGCAGAATAAACAGACAGCTTCTCTTCTCTAGACCTCTGGGCCCCCCTAGTGGTCGCTACCAATATCCTACACTGTTCCTCATGGCAGCGCTTTATCCAGGAGGGCTCCTTTTCGCAAATACTTAACCAGGAATCTATATAGGGGAACTGGTCAGGGTGTTTCTTACGTACAATCTGATGAACTAGGGATACAATTCTAACATCAAAAGTACCACCAGGGGGCCACGCGGTGACCAGCACCGGCCACTCCCTGTCACAGAGTATTCCTAATCGTGACAGAGACATTTTTACTCCATAGTCTCCATCAAATCCATTCTTAAAATTCTTGATCATACATTTCAGCGGAGTTTGCATGGACTCCGACCCTCCCATCATGACGTACACAACAACAGACAGTAGGGGCGGGTAGTCGGGCTGCAGGTAAGGGGTCCGTACAGCCCTAGAAACAAATAGGTAGACAAATACTGAACGCTTCTTCCTTTTCACGACCTGGGCGCGGTGGCCCGGCCAGGAACTGCGCTACTCAGGAGTCTGCTCTCACTTGGTCTGTGTTTCAAGACCTCTCATTCATACACACAATCAAAGATGCTAGCAACGTTTTCCCAAATTCCCAGGCTTACCTTACTAACCAACAGCAGCCGGCCTCGCGCACTCATGCAAGGCGTCTCACGTACTCATGCAAGACATACTCAGACTGCTGAACCAAGGGCAGTAGTTTCGGCCTTGCGCACTCATGCAAGGCGTACTCGGACTTGCCCTGAGAGGTGATAAGACTCTCGGTACCGTACCCATTTAGTCTCGCGCACTCATGCAAGATGTTTCCCAAGCTAGCTGACTAGATAGCAACAAAAGTTCTACTCACCGGATCCGGTACCCGCTACAGAACCAGTTCTTGGGTTGAATCCTGGACTCCCCTCGGGTTTGGAGATGTTGCCCGGCCGGATCCAGTAGCCCGCCGAGGCAAGGCGGAACCCTCTCCGATACAAGAGGACCGGTGGCGCCTGAGGTTTCCCCTGCGGTCGGACAGACACGGTTCCGACCGGGCCAAACCTTGTGGCGGTAATACGTGGTATACTCACTTGAATACCATCCACTACTCGCACTTCCCAGCCAATGCACCAGGAAATGTAGCAGCAAAGTGCATGCAATGAATAAAACCAGGAGTCAGTTCAGGGTCCAAGCCAATTTATTGTGCACAGGCTCAGACAGGAGAGTATCCAAAAAGGACTGAGCAATGGAGTACAGGAGCAAATTCCTTATATACAATTTTTACAGTTTGATACAGGCAAACTTTCTATTGGTCCCAACGCCCCCTGCACCTGTCCAATCGGGGACCCTCTCTGGGCCTAGCTCCCTGTTCCCCCTTCTCAGGCTATTCTAACAAAGGCATAGTCTTAGGCATAGATACATTTCTACTTCAAGGCCATTTCTAGCTCAGAGAATGTAAGACCAGTTCTATCATTAGCATAAAGGAATTATACAAACTTTTCAAAAGCAGTTTAAAGCAGTTTCAGCCAGTTTCTCAGACTCTGGTTATTCTCAGCACTACTCTCAGGTGGGGGTTAGGATCTAGGCCTAGTTTACAGGCCCTAGCGTACCACACCATTCGGACAGGATGTCATATGTGGGGCTGTTAGTGTTTATGGGGATAGCAAGCATGATGTCGTCAGGGTATATAAAATGGTTAATTTTGTGTTTTTTAAATATGCTTGTAATGAGTTGCTGGTACAAGTTGAAGAGGAGGGCGGAGAGGGCTGAGCCTTGAGGGATTCCCTGTCCTTGGGGGAATGTTTCTGATGTGTCTTGACCTATTTGAACACGTATTAATCTGTGTGAGATGTATGACTTGAACCATTTGAGAACTGTCCCTCCTATTCCTAGGTTTTCTAGTCTATTGATCAGTGTGTTGTGGTTGATGTTGTCAAATGCGGCAGATATATCTATAAAAAGGAGTTCAGGTGCCCAGACTGGCATAGTACAATGACTGTGTAACTCTATTCCCCTTACCAAGCCCCATTATCCTATAAGATCTTCAGGTGTTCAGCCTGTCCTAGTACATTGACCATTTATTTATTTATTTAGTAAATACTTGTATACCGCTGTTTCCTACGATCAACAGCGGTTTACTTTACAGAAATCATAATGCATTGTATAATACATTGAAATTTTTAGTTTTACATTTTGATTAGACAATGATTTACGTAACACGGGATAAACAGTTGGATACAATATACAGTTGAATTATGATAGCACACAGATCAGGGTATACATTTGATTTCAGTAGGTTGGGGGGCCAAATATACATTATATACAATGTTGACTTCCAAAGAGTACAGGCTAATACATGACTATATGCTATTAGATTTTATGCTGTCGTGGGCGGTAAAGTTCATCTGGTTGAGGTAGGGTATTGCGGTTAGATCAGGTTGTAGTGGGTTTGAAACAGATATGTTTTAAGCTTTCGTCTGAATTCAGTCAGGCTGTTTGTGAGTCTTAATTCATGCGGTAGTTGGTTCCATTGAATTGGCGCTGTGTATGTGAATGCCCGCTTGCTTGTTTCGGCTTTGACAGATCGAATGCTTGTCGGGATACACAGGGTGTTGAGATTCATAGTTCTCCTGCTCCTGTTGCATGGTTGGATAGTGATTAGGTTATTGAGGTAGGATGGTGCGATGCCATGGATGAGTTTAAACGTTGTGATGATCTGTTTGTAGATGATGCGGGCGGCCACTGGGAGCCAGTGCAGGTCAATTAGTACTGGGGTTATGTGGTCGGTGACTTTCTTTTCCATGATGACTCTTGCAGCCACGTTCTGGGCCGTTTGCAGGATGCTGAGTGTGTTCTTTGGAAGCCCTAGTAGAATGGCATTGCTGTAGTCCAGGTGTGGAATGATTAGTGCTTGAGCAACAGATCTAAAGTCGGATTTGTCGAGGATACTGCGAAGTGGTTGTAGAATTTTGAGTTTGTAAAAGATGGCTCGGTTAACTGATCTGAGGTGTTTGTCCAACCTGAGATTACAGTCTAGTAGGACTCCTAGATACTTTATTACAGGCTTCGTGTGGTATATGTTTTTGACTCTATTCTCCCAGAGAGGCCGCATTCTCATATAATCTATTCTGGTGCCCAGATGGCCTAGTACAATGACTGTGTAGCTCTATTCCCCCTACCAGGCCACATTCTCATAAAAGATCTTCAGGTGCCCATCTGTCCTAGTATACTGATTGTGTGACTCAATTCCCTATGACAGGCCCCGTTCTCATATAAACTCTTCAGGTACTCAGCCTGGCTTTGTACATTGACCATGTAGCTCTATTCCCCTAACAGGCCCCATTCTCATATAAGCTCTTCAGATGCTTAGCTTGGCCAGCTACATTGACTGTGTAGCTGTATCCCCCCTGCAAGGCCCCATTTTCATATAAGCTGTTCAGGTGCACAGCCTGGCCTAGTACATTGACCATGTGACTCTATTCCCTATGAAGGCCCCAATCTCATATAGCCTCTTCAGGTCTCCAGTCTTTCTTTTTAGATTGACTGTGTGTCTCTATTCCAGCTAACATGCCCCATTCTCATATTAGTTCTTCAGGTACACAAGCTGGCTTTGTACTCAGACTATGTGGCTCTATTCCACTTACCAGGCCCAATTCTCATATTAGCTCTTCAGGTGCCCAGCCTGGCCTAGTACATTGACTGTGTGACTCTACTTCCTCTGCCAGGCCTAATTCTTATATAAGCTCTTCAAGTGTCCAGTCTCACCTAGTACATTGACCGTGTGACCCTATTCCCCATGAGAGGCCTCATTCTCCTATAGACCCTTGAGGTACGCAGCCTGGCTTTGTAGATTGACTGTGTAGATCTATTCCCCCTACCAGTCCTCATTCTCATATAAGCTTTTCATATGCCTAGCTTGGCTTTTTACATTCTCTGTGTACATGCACTCTCTCCCTGACACAGTCAGGAGTATCAAAGACCTTCCCACATTCAGAAAGCATCTGAAGACCCATCTGTTCATTGAACACTATGGACCTGTAACATAATCCCACCTAACCAAGTCAAACTTTCAGACTTCCCTATGCTTTACCTTAACAATGCTTCAACCCACGCTGAATGTACAAAGCCAAGCTGGGTACCTAAAGAGCTTATATCAGAATGGGGCCTGTAATGGGGAATAGGGTCACATGCTCAGTGTACTAGGCCAGGCAGGACACCTCAAGAGCTTATATGAGAATGTGGCCTATAAGGGGGAATAGGATCACACGATCAATGTACTAGACCAGACTGGGCACTGAAGAGCTTATATGAGGATGGGATCTAGTAGAGGGATTTTATTTACTTATTTATTAGGCTAAGCTTTTTTACTGCTTTTCACTGGGTCAAAGCAGTTTACAAACAACTCAAAGTTACAATAACAACATGGAATATAGACATTAACTACTGTATGTACAAATAACCTTACATTGAATTGTATATGTTAGAACATAAGAACATAAGATATGTCATACTGGGTCAGACCAAGGTCTTTCAAGCCCAGTATCCTGTTTCCAACAGTGGCCAATCTAGGTCACAAGTACCTAGCAGTTTCCCCAAAAGACACAGGTTCCACAATGCTTGTATTGGGGCAAACAGTGGATATCCCGAGTCCAATTTAATAATGGTTTATGGACCTTTCCTCCAGGATCTTGCCCAAACCTTTTTTAAACCCAGCTACACTAACAGCTTTTACTACATCCTCCAGTAGCAAATTCCAGAGTTTGATTACACGTTAAGTGAAAAAATATTTTCTCTTATTAGTCTAAAATAGGTTACCCTGTAGGTTCATTGTATATCCCCTAGTCTTTCTATATTTTGATGGTGTAAACAATCAATCTACTTATATCCGTTCCACTCCATTCATTAATTTATGGACCTCTATCATATCTCCCCTCAGCCGTCTCTTTTACAGGTTAAAGAGCCCTAATCTTTTTAGCCTTTCTTCACAGGGGTATCCTTCCATCCCTTTTACCATTTTGGTGGCTCTTCTCTGTACCTTTTCTAATAACGCTATATCCTTTTTAAGATATGGCGATCAGAACGGCACACAATATTCAAGGTGCGGTCGCACCATGGACCGATACAGAGGCATTATAATATCCTTTGTTTTATTTTCCATTCCTTTTCTTATGATACATAGCATTCTATTTGCTCTCTTGGCTGCTGCTGCACACTGGGCGGAGGGTTTTAACATGTTATCCATGATGATGCCTAAATCTTTTTCCTGGGTGTTGGTTCCTAATGTGGAACCTTGCATCATGTAACCATAGTTTGGGTTTTTCTTTCCTAGGTACATAACTTTGCACTTGACCACATTAAATTTCATCTGCCATTTGGATGTCCAGTCTTCCAATTTATCAATATCCTCTTGCAATTTTCCACAATCCTCATAGGTTTTTAACAACTTTAAATATTTTTGTGTCATCTGCAAATTTGATAACCTCACTCGTATTCCCATTTCTAAGTCATTTATGAATATGTTAAAAAGCAGCGGACCCAGCACAGATCCCTGGGGTACTCCACTATTCACCTTTCTCCATTGGGAAAATTGACCATTTAGTCCTACCCTCTGCTTTCTATCTTTTAACCAGTTCCTGATCCACAATACTACACTGCCTCCCATCCCATCATTTTTTAATTTTGCTAAAAGTCTTTCATGAGGGATCTTGTCAAAGGCTTTCTGAAAGTCCAGATACACTATATCAACTGACTCACCTTGTCTACCTGTTTATTCACACTTTCAAAAACACATAACAGATTAGTAAGACAAGACCTTCCTTGGCTAAAGCCATGTTGGCTTTCTCTCATTAAGCCATGACTATATACATGTTCAGTAATTTTGTTCTTTATGATGGTTTCCACCATTTTTCCCAGTACTGACATCGGACTCACTGGTCTGTAGTTTCCCAGATGACCCCTGGAGCCCTTTTTATAAACTGGCATTATATTGGCTATCTTCTAGTTTTCGGGTATTACAGATGATTTTAATGATAGTTCACAGATTACTAATAGTAGGTCTGCAATCTTTCAATACCTTCAGATGTATACCATCCGATCCAGGTGATTTGCTACTCTTCGTTTATCAAATTGTTGTAATACATCTTCCTGGTGTATCATTTCTTTCAATTCTTCCACAGCATCTCCTTTAAATACCATTTCAGTCATGGGCTACATTCGTAGGCAAAGCGAGAATTTGAGAAGGAACTTGCTACAGAAGCAAAAACACGAAATAAAGACTTTTTCAAGTACATTCGTAGCAAAAGGCCTGTGAGAGAGTCAATTGGACCGTTAGATGATAGAGGGGTAAAAGGGGCAGTAAGAGGAGACAAGGCTATAGCGGAGAGACTGAATGAATTCTTTGTTTCGGTCTTTACTGAAGGAAAATGTAGGGATGTTACCCAAGACTGAAGTGGTATTTAAAGGTGATACTGCAGAGGAATTGAGAGAAATATCGCTACATCGGGAAGATGTATTACAACTATTTGATAAACTGCAGAGTAGCAAATCACCTGGACCAGATGGTATACATCCAAGGGTGTTGAAAGAACTGAAATATCAGATTGCAGACCTGCTATTAGTAATCTGTGAACTTTCATTAAAATCATCTGTAATACCTGAAGATTGGAGGATCGCCAATGTAACTCCAAATTTTAAAAAGAGTTCCAGGGGTGATCCAGGAAACTACAGACCGGTGAGCCTGACGTCAGTACCGGGGAAAATAGTAGAAACCATCATAAAGAACAAAATTACACAGCATGTAGATAGTCATGGCCTAATGGGAGACAGCCAACATGGCTTTAGACAAGGAAGATCTTGTCTTACTAATCTGATATGTTTTTTTGAAGGTGTAAATAAACAGGTAGACAAAGGTGAGTTGGTTGATATAGTGTATCTGGACTTTCAGAAAGCCTTTGAAAAGGTCCCTCATCAGAGACTTTTGGCAAAACTAAAAAGTCATGGGATAGGAGGCAGTGTACTATTGTGGATCAGGAACTGGTTAAAAGATAGAAAGCAGAGGGTAGGGCTAAATGGCCAATTTTCCCAATGGAAAAAGGTGAATAGTGCAGTACCCCAGGGATATGTACTGGGTCCGCTACTTTTTGACATATTCATAAATGACCTGGAAAAGGGAATAACTAGTGAAGTTATCAAATTTGCAAACGACACAAAACTGTTTAAAGTTGTTAAAACCCAAGGGGATTGTGGAAAACTGCAGGAGGATCTGGATAAATTGGAAGACTGGGCATCCAAATGGCAGATGAAATTTAATGTGGACTAGTGCAAAGTTATGCACCTAGGAAAGAACAACCCACACTATGGTTACACAATGCAGGGTTCCACATTGGGAACCACCACCCAGGAAAAAGATTTAGGAGTCATCGTGGATAACATGTTAAAACCCTCTGCCCAGTGTGCAGCGGCGGTCAAGAAAGCACATAGAATGCTAGGTATCATAAGGAAAGGAATGGAAAATAAAACAAATGATATTATAATGCCTCTGTATCAGTCCATGGTGCGACCGCACCTTGAATATTGTGTGCAGTTCTGATCGCCATAAACCATTATTAAAAAGGGACCCAGGATATCAATGCTTGACCCAATACAAGCATTGTGGAACCTGTGTCTCTTGGCGATACTGCTAGGTACATATGACCTAGATTGGCCACTGTTGGAAACAGGATACTGGGCTTGATGGACCTTGGTCTGACCCAGTATGGCATATATTATGGTCTTATGTTCTTATGTTCGTACATCTTCCTCAGTAAAGACCAAAGCAAAAAATTCATTCAGTCTTTCCGCTATGGCCTTTTTCCCTCTTAGTGCCCCTTTTACCCCTCCATTATCTAATGGTACTACTGACTCTCTCAGGTTTTTTGCTAGGAATATACTTGAAAAAGTCTTTATTATGCGTTTCTGCTTCCACAGCAAGCTTCTTCTCAAAATCTCTCTTTGCCTGTGTAGGGGTTAAGTGGGAGGTTAAGTGGTAAGGATTATTTTAAGGGTTAGGGGATAATAATGTTCCTGGTTCATAATCACTCAATGGCTGCCACGAATCTCAAAAAATTCTAAAGAACATCAGCCAGGCTGCTATATTATGTGGGCAACACGTAGGCCAGCACAGGAAGAAACCATATAAGGAAGTATCATGAGCCTAGCAAGGTGTATGTCTGAACTGAAGAGTCCAGATATAAGCCTGCAGAGGCTATGTGCAAAGAAGCACGTACACAGGAAACCATAAGTTGGCAACATATATGCTAGGCCCTAGCCCTGAAGAAAGCAGTTGGCTGTTTGACAGTGGGTAAGTACCAGACAAGAGAGGGGGGCCTGGGGAATGGTGAAACAGGAACAAAGAGAGACAAAAAAGGCAATGACAAGAAACAAGACGAGGGGGGGGGGGAGAGGACACAGAGGAGGGATAGATCTGGGGACTGTATGCATACACGGAAGCAAAGAAAGTATATATGTAGCATGCTTATTATATTCAGGGGAGGAGATATTCTGGAGATGCCTAGTGCTCGATAGAACTCTCTTCCCCACACCTGCCTGTATTGGTCATCAGTTATCTAATAAACAGAGACTCTGATTGCACCTGTACTGACTTTTGGTTCTGATCATTACAGGAAATTAGTAATAATTAGGTTGTGGTCTATTTTGTGAGTAACAGGGCCTCACAAAGTCGTGCCGACACCCGGGAATAAATCCCTGGAATTCTGGGATACGGGTGGGTATTTATGACCGAAATATAAATTTAAAGATTTGAATTCCCCTCAAGAAAGACGAGGGAGGTACATTCGGTTGAAAAGAATCGGTGCTGAAGCCGAAAAGAAGTGAGTGACTGATTCCCTAGGAAGACGGCAGTTGTGATGACAACGTCGTGAGTATACTTATTTTTGACCAAGCTTGGTAAGTGTTGTTTTAACTTTTGTTTTGTTATATTGATAAAGTGTAAGGATATTTTGCTGCTATTAGCCAGGACTGAATGAGGTGTGTTTGAGACTGTACGTGTCGGTGGACATGAATCGTGTGTGTGTTCTTACTCACGGTTCCATATCTACGCGAGTAGATTGGCTGGGTCTGAACGAAGCAAATTTCTTGTCTGAAAGGTGTCCTGGACATTTCGTGCACCGGCCTTCCTCTGCAGATAAAGAGGTTTGGATATTAAGATCCTTAAATAAAGGCTGCACGTAGGCATCATGTCTCTGTTTAGGAGAAAGAAAGATGACAATCAGGACATAATGGTAAATCAGGTTTCCCCAATGACTCCAGTCGAACGGATGATGAGAGACAATCCCATATTAGGAAAGGAAATTTTGAAAGTTTGTCTTAAATGGGCAAAATGGAGCGCTGGTCCTGGGACGCCTCTCGGCTGGCCACCGGAGGGGTCTTTTGACGGTTGTTGTTTAGCAAAAATTAGGGATTATGTTCTGTCTCATAAGACCAATGCCAGTCAATTAAAACATCTGCAATACATTTCCATGTGGATGAAACAGGTAAACCCAAGTACCCTCAGTAGTGATGCCCCTCCTCCCTATTGTACGACGGAGAGTCGTACCATGGCAGCGATAGGTTACAGAGACCCCTCCGTGAACCTGGAACCCAAAAGAGAAGACTCAGGGACAAAACCTAAGGATAAAAACCCAGCAGACACCCTGAAGGAAAAAGTGAGATACTGGGACGAAATAAAAACACTACCAAAAGGATCAAAAACACTATCCCCTACTGAGACCTCCCCATACAATCAAATATATCCCCATCGTGAAATGGAGGATTTATTGGGTAATAACAAGTCCCAACCACAGCGGAGATCCTGATCTGCATCTCCCCCACAGGAACAGCATCCGGGATGGGTTCAAGTAGTAGGTAAATTACATTTGACTCCCGATACCAGTTCTGAGATCCCAGGTCCATGCGAACAGTCAGGTTTAGGGGCCATGGACGGTAATGCCCCCTGTCGTCATTCTACTCCCTCTGCTCCCACTCGTTATGAGGGGGATCAGGTCATATCAGTAGACAAATCCTCAGGGGGTATCCTACGCAAGGTACAGTCTTCCCCCTCTATTCTTGGTCCCACTAGTTGCAATAAATCCACCAGTAGAACGCCAGATCAATGGGATCTTGATTATTCTAACCGACCACATGAAAGTTTGCATGATATTAGGACCCGAACGACCCGGGCACATGACTATCACATATTGCCCGTACAGAACTCTAAGGAACCAGTTCAACCCAAGAAAACCCCCGTGGAGTTTGTTTTTAATGAGGAAGGGGGTGAAGGATTTTATGTATATCATTGGAGTTCCAACCTACATGGGTGGACCTCATCATGTGCCCCACAAATGAGAATTTGGCCAGAACAAGGATCACTGGACACTAGAGATTTAAACCTAGCTCGTAGATGTATTCGTGGAGGGGAGGGGGACCCACAATGGGATTATAAGTCTATGGAAGCAGGATTGAGGGGGTGGGAAAAGTATGAGGGACAAGATCCCGATAACCCAAAATTACCGGGTTATATGGTGTTTCCTGTGCGACATGCTCCCCAAGGGCAGGGGACGGCAGAAATATATATTCCCTGGAGTTTCACTGACATGACCAACCTGTCAGAACAGCTCCCTCCCCTAAATCAAGGAGCAGGGTCATGGATACAGAAGTTTGAACGATTGCCAGCAGGTTATACTTTAGCAATTGGTGATGTGAAAGCATTGTTGGCCCGGATCTTAGGTAATAATGCTGCCAATCAGGTGTTCAACAATGCAAATATAAATGGAGTATTGGTCCACCAGCCACGATTCGATGGGGCTTTGTTCAACCCCTATCGTAATTTGGTTTGGGATTCACTAAGAGACATATATCCTACCCAAATAAGTATGGGACCCCTTACATTGATGCAGTTTAAGGTAGGGGAAGATATTAGTGCTTACTTGGCAAAGTTCCAAGATCTGTGGGAAGCACAAATGGGTGTACCCCATAATGCTCCCTATATGGCTCTTATGTTTTTACAGACTCTGCAACACCTTACCCTTGCCCATCCAGTTGAAGCTAAAAAACATAGTAGCGCTGGAGTCAGAACCATGGCAAAAGCAACAGGCACATATTTTCCATTTTATAAGACAAGCTGAAGAAGAATTAACTAGATCAGAAAGGGATAGGAAGGCTGCACAAGCCCGTCTGTTTAACTTACAGTTGAAAGAAATAGGTCAGGGGAAGAAGGAAGGACTGGTCAGCAGATCTCCTGCCGACGAAAAATTAATTAAAGCCCTCCGGCAGCAGGTCAAAGAGGCAAAGCAACAAGCTAAGGACACACGGAAACAATTTGAGGTATTTATGGAATGCTTGGATGATTCTTCCAGTGATAGCAGTTCAGATGGTGATTTTGAGGAAGCACCCAGACCAATGATACGTGCTTTGACTGTTCAATGGCGTGGTCAGCTCTCAGGTCAGGAACCACGGCCCTTCCCCAGACAAAAACAGGACAGAGAGAGGGATTTTTGTTGTTGGCAATGCGGTGAAAAGGGACACTTGCAACGGGCCTGCCGTGCCCCTCCGCCAAGAGGGCGGAGAGAGTATAACCAAGGTCCACCGCCGCCTGCAAGGCCACGGCAATATCCTACCTGGCAGCCCCCAAATAGGGCAGGCTATGGCAATAGGGGAGATGGACAATGACTAGGTATCTATAATATGCAGATGATGCTGGGAACAAAGGAGCCCCATATTAAATTAACATTTAATGGTCAAGAGATGAATTTTCTTATTGATACTGGAGCTACACTTTCTGTCCTGAATACCATGCCCATAGGTGTAACCATTGGCAGAGACAGTGTGATGACCACTGGGTTTGATGGTAAATCAGTAAAGACCCCTGTGACCAATCCGATTCGAGTGGAAGGGCCCCAATTTGCTTTCTACCACAATTTTCTGTATGCCTCTCACTGCCCTATAAATTTGATGGGCCGAGATTTAATTGTTAAAGCCCAAGTTACCCTGGTAGCAGGAGAATTTCAATCTGCAGGAATAAGTGAAATTGGCATGTACCTCCTTAGCCCTTATGGCCGAGTACGGGGTACACCGGTCCACATACAACTAAAACAAGGAAAAGAGGGTCCAAAATTTCTGCAGTACCCCTTACAGCAGGCAGCTATAGAGGGTGCACGGGAGGAAATTGATCAGCTCAAACTGCACGGCATCATAGAACACAGTACTTCATCATATAATACCCCTCTTTTTCCAGTTAGTAAACCCAATGGCAAATGGCGAATTGTTCATGACCTGCGTGCACTGAACCAAGTTGTGGAAACTCAGTTTCCTGCAGTTGCAAACCCAGCCACCACATTGAATACAGTACAGCTGTACAAGTATTTTACAGTATTAGATTTGAAAAATGCCTTTTTTAGCGTAGAAATTGATGTTGATAGTAGACCCCTACTAGCTTTTCTTTTTGATCAAGTACATTACCAATGGACGCGACTACCACAGGGGTATGTCGATAGCCCCAGTATATTTAGCCAGATTCTCTCACAAGATTTGCAGGAGTTCAATTCACATCTTCCTGGAGAAATGTGTTTGTTACAATATGTAGATGACATTTTGCTATCTGGCTCAGATTATGAGCAAATGCAGAAGTACACACAGGACTTAATACAGGAACTGCAGGACAAAGGGTACAAACTAAATGCAGAGAAAGCACAACTGGTGCAGACAACGGTTACTTTTTTGGGGTTTCAGTTAAGCCAGGGTTCCATTCAGGTGGGAGAAAAAACCGTTGAACATGCTTTACAATTACCTATACCAGGTAAGGGAATTGAGATCTGTTTTAGGCACACTTAATTTTTGCAGAAATTGGATCCCAGCTTTTAGCTCTCGGACCCTCTGCTTCCGCACTTACTTGAAGGGTGGTGTAAAAACGTCTGACAAAATTACTTTAGATCCTTGTCATGCAAGTGTGCTCCAGTCCATTTTGGAAGATTTAAAGTGTCTTCCAGCTTTACATCTGCCAAATCATCACAAACCCTTTCAATTGATGGTAGTAGCAAGCTCCCAAGCTTGGGCGGCCATACTATTTCAGGACAGGGTCTCTACCTTAGCGTTCTTGTCTGGTACTTTCGGATGTACTGAACTTCCGCTGCCTGATCTTGAGAAATTAGTCATTGCAGTAGCAGCAGCGATAGAGAAATGTTTTTCCATTTTCACCCCCACTACCTTGATTCTCTATCAGTCTATTGAATTGAAGGCTATTCTGAATAAAGACACCTTACATTTGTCCCCAACTAAGCTGCAGCAAGCTTGTGCATCTATCCTGAATAGTGGAGTGATCTTTCGTCCCCTCACTGCCTCCACGTGTCCACTCAGTTGGCTACAGACAGCGGTAGATGTTTATACCCCAGTACGTGATTCATCCTATGAGGAAGTTTTATCCTCTAGGGTATCACCCTCTGATATGCCACCAGATAGTGAAATTTGGTTTACAGATGGATCGGCACAGAAGGGTGCTGTGGGTTTTGCTGCTGTGCTGGTGACCCCTGATGGAGTGTCTGCACATCGCCTACAATATGCGCTGGACTCGGATCGGGGTTATTCAGCACAGGCAGCTGAATTGTGCGCCATATTAGCAGTCCTAGAAGAACGTCCGGAAACGCCCCTGATTTTCTACACTGATTCACAGTATGTTCAAAAATTATGTGGGGACTACCTTCAGATTTGGTTACAGCGAGGATTTGTTAATTCATCCAGTAGTCAGTTCACGAATCATTGATTTTGTACCTCTATGATCTATTATTACAGCGCTGTCAGAAAGATATTCTAACTTCCTGTAATTGGGTCCCCGGTCATTCCCGCCATTATGGTTTCTTGCATTTTGGCAATGCCTTGGCAGATGAAGCAGCTAAACAAGTTACAGATACTGTCCCCATTTTAGTTACTACATGAGCAAAAACCTATCCCTTCCCTTCCCTTCAGGATTATCAACAGAACCCTGCGCAGGATGAAGTGCAGAAATGGAAATTGTTACGGTGTTCCGAGCATAGGAAGTTGTGGGTCCACCCTTCTGGGAAAGTTTGTATTTCCTTTTGGTCCTTGCAACAATTGTGTTCTCTGCTGCATTCTGTCTGTCATGCATCAGCTTCCAGCGTGTCTGCACAGATCTCTGAGCTTTTCTGGCATCCCCGTCTTAAGCTCAGAGTACAGGAATGGTGCCAGAAATGTCCCCAGTGCTTAGAGAACTCTCCGGTGAAAGGCAAACACATTCTGCAAGGTCAACTCCCGGTAGTTCAGGGTCCATTCATTTCCTAGTATGTTGATTTCACAGATATGCAGGTCCGTGTAGATGGATACAGATTCCTTCTTGTCTGCGTCTGTCCATTTTCCAAATGGGTGGAAGCTTTCCCTTGCAAACAGGAGAATGCTACAGAAGTTTTCAAGTGTTTTTCTCAGCATCTATTTCCTCGTTTTGGTATACCACGAACTATTTATTCTGATAATGGCTCCCATTTCCGGAATCAGCTAATGCATTTCTTCTCTACAGCTGTGAGCCTAAACTGGAAGTATGTCTCTGTCTATCGCCCCACCTCCAATGGTCTCGTCGAACGAATCAATGGTTTGCTCAAGACAGCCCTGCGTTTGATTCAATCAGATAAAAGTATTTCCTGGTTACAGGCCCTGCCTCTGGCCTTGTTTCAACTCAGGAATCGCCCACTGAAGAACGTTGCTCTGACACCTCATGAAATATGTACTGGCAGGCGATTGTTGCTATACAATCTGTCTGAAATCTCTTTTTCTTTACCAGATTCTCTGTCTCCTTATATTGCAGGTCTGCGCCTAGCTTTAGCAGAAATCTCCCGACGCTGTGCCATTCGTGACCAACATTCGCATTCCCCAAAGGATACCCTGATTCCAATTGGAACCACAGTTTACCACAGAAATCCTCATCGGAGTTCCTGGCAAGATCCAACATATTCAGGACCCCACATCGTTTCTGCATCAACCCCATTTGCGGTCTTGTTGGACTCTAGTCAAACCTGGACTCATATTGCCCATCTTTGGGTGCCTTGAACTGCCTTTGATTTTTGGACATTTAAGTGATATTTTCTCATCATGCCTCATCTTGCTTATAAGTATGGTTTTCTATATTTTGCTATGTTATTGACAATTTTTATTGGGTGGTTTCTTTACTTTATCTCTTTCCGTCCCTCTCCTTTTCCCTCTGCTCCCATCTCTCCCTTATCTCCTCCTTCTCCGAATCGCACCCGTAGATCTGTCCCCCTCACTAATACCTGGAAATCAATCGTCCTCGAGGTGGTTGATCTCATGAATATTAGTGACTGCATCATATGTACCCCTTTACCTAAAGGTGGTAATTATGCTCCTGTGCGTGTACTCCCTGTCCCATTTGAGGAATTTTTAGGTGCCATCCCTTGCTGGAATAACCCCCGGCTTATTAAGGGTTGTATAGAGCGGGGCCCCATTCGCTGTAATGATACCTGGGAGGCCCGCAAGGCGGCTTCCTTCCCGGTTCGTGTTTCTGTCCCCTCCATGCTTTTTTATTACTGTCTTATCACTAACTCTTCCATTTCCTTTGCTAAAACCTGCAATGTTTCCTGGAATGTCCAAACAAATAAGTTTCACATTTCACACGGCACCATGCGCCCCTTTTGGTTTGGTAAAAATAAAACCTGGGAACGGTGGTATCGCAACCAGGTACACAAAGATCTAATCAATGTCACTTTTTGGGGCCCCCGTGTTAAGAGCAAGTCCAGAATATGGGGTTCTGATTTTTGGACTGACGCTTTTACTGTCGGCCCAGTTTTTGCTGGACATTCCCTTCTTTTCCGGGATGGTTTCTTCACAGGCTCCCCTTTTTCTTCTTGTTATGCTCCTACCCTTTCTCAACACTGTAATTATAAGGCCTGTGGTGGCATCAATGCTACCGCCACATTCCAAGGCCACCAACTTACTGGCCGCATCCAATGGCTACCTTGTAAGTCCCGTGATGATCATTATCTCTGTAAGACCCTCTGTACTCACTCCGCTGCCACGGGTAAGCTGATATCATGTGATCCACATACGTCTATTACATATCCCCAGAAAACCTATTTTACTTGGAAACCTTCTTTTTCTCTATCTGCTATTGTGGGTCATTACTGGCTTTGTGGTGATGTTTTGTACCAGAAAGTTTCTCTGTCCAATTTACCCTGTGCCTTAGTTAAAGTTTCCCCTTATTCTGTCCTTATTCCCCTCAATGTCTCGTATGCTCACCAGTCCTCTCCCACCGGTCCTCCCCGCCAGCGCCACAAGCGTAGTTATGTTAGCCCCTGGGATTCCTCCATTGCTGAAGATGCTGCTATACAAGCTTCCTATGAGTATGTCAATTCTACTTACCCCATGACTAAACCTCGGCTTGTTGCCCTTAGTACCACTGCTTGGATTCCTTGGGCTACTCCCGCCCTTACTGCCGAACTTGGTATGGCTGTTCGCCGCTTGCAATGTTTGCTGCATATACAAATGAAAGCTGTTACTGAGTCTATCTCTCGCTTAGCTGAATCTCTTGAACAAAATAATCAAATGACTCTGCAAAATAGACAGGCTTTAGATTTGTTACTCGCTGCAGAAGGTGGGACTTGTTTATTAATGCTACTAACTGCTGTACGGTCATCGCGAACCACACGGTATTTGTATTAGATGCTATGAATAAGATTAAGCATTTATCTGAACTTAACCTTGATGACTTTAAGGGTGGCCTTCAGATTGGGGATTGGTTTTCGTCCCTTTCCTCCTGGTTTCACTCTCTTGGATCTGGCCTGAAGGGCCTATTGATTTCTGCTGGCATATTTTTAATCATTGCTTTATTATTCTGTTGTATTGTTTCCATTGTTATATCCTGTTGTACGAAACAGTGCACTAAAGTGTCCACCTCTTTTATGCCTGTTCAAACCAGTCATGCTCATGTGAATGTTTCTTATGCTGCAGTGCCCACTTCAGAGTATTCTGACTTGGTTTTCTCTCCTCCCCAATAATAAAAAAAATGGGGGAGTTGTAGGGGTTAGGTGGGAGGTTAAGTGGTAAGGATTATTTTAAGGGTTAAGGGATAATAATGGTCCTGGTTCATAATCACTCAATGGCTGCCACGAATCTCAAAAAATTCTAAAGAACATCAGCCAGGCTGCTATATTATGTGATATTATGTGGGCAACACGTAGGCCAGCACAGGAAGAAACCATATAAGGACGTATCATGAGCCTAGCAAGGTGTATGTTTGAACTGAAGAGTCCAGATATAGGCCTGCAGAGGCTATGTGCAAAGAAGCACGTACACAGGAAACCATAAGTTGGCAACGTATATGCTAGGCCCTAGCTCTGAAGAAAGCAGTTGGCTGTTTGACAGTGGGTAAGTACCAGACAAGAGAGGGGGGCCTGGGGAATGGTGAAACAGGAACAAAGAGAGACAAAAAAGGCAATGACAAGAAACAAGAACGAGGGGGGGGGGGGAGAGGACACAGAGGAGGGATAGATCTGGGGACTGTATGCATACACGGAAGCAAAGAAAGTATATATGTAGCATGCTTATTATATTTAGGGGAGGAGATATTCTGGAGATGCCTAGTGCTCGATAGAACTCTCTTCCCCACACCTGCCTGTATTGGTCATCAGTTATCTAATAAACAGAGACTCTGATTGCACCTGTACTGACTTTTGGTTCTGATCATTACAGGAAATTAGTAATAATTAGGTTGTGGTCTATTTTGTGAGTAACAGGGCCTCACACCTGGCTTATCAAGCCTTGCATCTAACATGCCAGTGCCTGTGTTGTTTCCAGTTTTCGTCATTTAGCTCCTTTTTCCTTTTCCTGAAAGATGCTTTTTTGGCAACAACAGCCTCTCTGACCTCACCTTTAAACCATGCTGTCAGTTTTTTGGACTTCCTTCGACTTTTCTTAAAGCGTGCAATACAGCTGGTCTGGGCTTCCAAGACAGTATTTCTAAACAACACCCAAGCTTGATGTAAATCCTTAACCTTTGCAACTGATCCTTTTAGTTTTTTCTTAATTATCTTCCTCATTTTATCATAGTCTCCCTTTTGAAAGTTAAAGGTAGTACTGTGGATTTCCTTACTGTCCTTCCTTCCTTCATTTATTAAATCAAACGTGATCATGCTATGATCACTATTGCCAAGTGGCCCCAGCACCCTTATCTCTTGCATCAGATCTTGTATTCCACTAAGGACTAGGTCCAAAATGGCTTCCCCTCTGGTCGGTTCATGAACGAGCTGCTCCAAGAAGCAGTCATTTAGTTCATCTAGAAATGTTATCTCCCTAGCATGTCCTGCCGTGATACTGACCCAGTTGATACCGGGGTAATTGAAATCACCCATTATTATTACTGTGTTGTAACTTGTGTTAGCTTTCCTGATTTTTATGAACATTTCATTATCCATTTGTTCATTCTGGCCAGGCGGTTGATAGTACACCCCCCACTGCCATTGCCTTCCCCTTCCCTTTTTTAAATGGAATTTCAATCCATAGAGATTCTGCAGTGAATTTTGTTTCCTGCAAAACTTTACTCTTTTGTGACTCAATGCCCTCTCTAACATAGAGCGCAACCCCTCCACCAATTTGATCTGCTCTATCATTATGATATAGTTTGTGCCCAGGTATCACACTATCTCACTGGTTGTCCTCCTTCCACCATGTCTCTGAGATACCAATCATATCTAACCTCTCATTTAGTGCTATAAGTCTCCCACCTTATTTTTTAGACTTCTAGCATTTGCATACAAGCATTTTAGAGGCAGTATTTTATTCATATTAATCTGGCTATTGGTAGGCAGGGGTAATTTGGAATCTTTAAGCTCTGTCTGCTCTGTACTTAAGGGCATTTGGGCTACTTTAGTCATTATTGGAACTTCTCTACTGATATACCCTAGCTTCAATCTTTTGCTAGTATCCTTCAAGGATACATTGTTCCGAACCATGCGCTCTTGGGAGACTGTCGGATTTCTCCTTTTATCTAGTTTAAAAGCTGCTCTATCTCATTTTAAAAGGTTAATGCCAGCAGCCTGGTTCCTTTACGGTCAAGGTGGAGCCCATTCCTTCGAAAGAGCCCCTCCTTTCCCCAGAATGTTTCCCAGTTCCTAACAAATCCAAAAACCTCATCCTTGTACCATTGTCTCATCCACGCATTGAGACTCCAGAGCTCTGCTTGCCTTTTGGGTCCTGCGTGTGGAACGGGAAGCATTTCAGAGAATACTATCCTGGAAGTTCTGAATTTCATCTTCCTACCTAAAAGCCTAAATTTAGCCTCTAGAACCTCCCTACTACACTTTCTTATGTCATTGGTACTGACACGTACCGAGACAGCAGACCCCTCCCCAGCACAATCTAAGACCTTGTCTAGGTGGCGCATGAGGTCCGCTACCTTCGCACCAGGCAGGCATGTTACCAAGTGATCCTCACGTCCACCATCCAACCAGCTATCTACATGCCTAATGATCAAATTACTAACTATAACAGCTGTCCTAACCGTTCTCTCGTGGGCACATGGCCCTGGGGAAACCTCCTTGTTGCGAGACGGTTTTACATCACCTGGAGGACAGGTCCTAGCTACAGGATCCCTTCTTGCTGTGCCAGGGTGATGCTCTCCTGTCATGTGACCTCTCTCCTCCATGGCAACAGGGATGCTGCCAGACTGGAGGTGGGACTTCAAAACTATAACCCTGTAGGTCTTGTCTATGTACCTCTCTATCTTCCTTATGTCTTCCAAACCTGATACTCTAGCCTCCAGAGATCGGATTCATTGCCTGAGAGCAAAGAGCCCCTTGCACCTAGTGCACATGGAAGACCCCTCACCAACTGGGAGAAAATCATACATATGACACTCGATGCAAAAAAAAGGAAAACCTCCATCTCGCTGCTGGACTGCTATCTGCATCTTAGTTTTGAGGTTTTGTTTAGGTATTTAAGTTCTTTACTTACTAAGGGTTGCTCCCTAGGAATACTTATACTAATAAAACTATACCTAATACGTTTAATGTTCTTTGTTCACTTGAAGCTTAATTAATATCAGGTCCTTAATGTATGCCTGATGAGGATAAACAGCTGCACCTGAGAGTGAATATGGCACACCCTTTCCTTTAAGAGGTTTAAGCACCTATAAAGCTACGATTATCTTAGGGGTGGGTGGGTGGGTGTCAGGGAGGGAGGGAGGGAAAGAAGACTTATTAAAAACTGGCTGCTACACAGTACCCTGTCCTGTGCTACTAAGGTAATCTGTGACCAAGTTCCTGGGTGATTCACACAGCCCTTGCTTGGATTGAGGGAATCTTGGGTTCTAAATTTAACCAGAAATCTCTCTGCTGTGTTTTAAATTTAAACTGAAAGCTCTTTGCTGCTACTAGGCCCTGACTGAGTATTAAATTTAAACTAAAAGCTCTCTGATGGGTTTTAAACTTAAAGTGAAAGCTACCTTTTGAGTTTTTAATTTAACTAAAAGCTCTTTGCTGATACTAGGCCCTGATTGATTTAACAAATACACTGGATTCACAGATTAATCAGCTTTAATCTAAGGAATACCTTTTTCACCAAGATTTAGAACAATTCACAGAAGTAAATACTTACAATTGCAGATCTCTCTCCAGAAGTAGCAGTCCCTTTTTGTAGTCCTTTATTAAACTCAGACTCTTTCCGTACTCTTTGTCAAGCCCTAACTACCTCTACTCTTGATTACTGCAACCTCATATACCATGGACTCTCAAAGTATCCACCCTCTCCAATTGGCCCAGAAGACAATAGCACGTCTAATTTCCAAGTCTTCCAGAAGAGCCCACATTACAGCCATACTCTAACACCTCCACTGGCTCCCTATCCTGTCCAGAATAAAATTTAAAACTCTCACACTAATCCATAAAGTTATCCATTTTGAATCTGCTCCTTGTCTTCGCTCCCTCCTTTCCAAGCCCACCAGCTCCAGATCTTGCAGACTAAGTTCGCAAACCTGCTACACATCTCAGCACAAAAACTAAAAAGCAAACAAGCTACTTGCAATCGTGTTTTCTCCCTCTACACCCCTACAGAATAGAATGCCCTCCCATCTGACCTTCGAAGTTGCCCTGATCATGCAAAATTCCGGAAAAAAGCTTAAAACATTCCTTTTCCAAGAATATTTTGGTTCCACTCCCCAAAGCACTATCCAATCAAGTGCTTCCTAGATTTTATCTAATCTCTTGCTCCACAATCAATAAACCTCATTCCCCCTTGCGTCCTTGCCCCCCTTCTATCTTCCCCCTCCCCCTCACTTCCATTCAGTGTACATAGTTGCCTCATCTTTCTAATTTGTTGTTCTATGGACAACAGCTGTAACTACACTGTTATTGTTGGGTTCCATGTAAACTGTCTTGAATTGTATAAGGATGGTATATAAAAACTTTAAATAAATAAATAGGCTGATGGGGGCTGAAATAGGACTGGAAATGGCTGATGGGGGAGCTTGGACTAGAAATGGGCTGGTGGGGGGCTAGGATTGGAAATGGGCTAATGGGGGGCCTAGGATTGGAAATGGGCTGATGGGGGGGAAGCTTAAACTGTAAATGGGCTGATGGAGGCTGGAATAGGACTGGAAATGGCTGAAGGGGGGGGGGGCTAGGACTGGAAATGAGCTGATTGGGGGGGGGTTAGGACTGGAAATGAGCTGATGGGGGGCCAGGATTGGAAATGGGCTGATGGGGGAAGCTTGGACTGGAAATGGGCTGATGGAGGGGCTTGGACTGGAAATGGGCTGATGGGGGGCTGGGATAGGACTGGAAATTGGTGATGGGGGAGCTTGAACTGGAAATGAGCTGATGGGGGGCTAGGACTGGAAAGTTGGCTGATGGGGGGGCTGGGATTGGAAATGGGCTGAAGGGGGGAGCTTGGACTGGAAATGGGCTGATGGGGCTAGAATAGGGCTGGAAATGGCTGATGGGGGGCTAGGATTGGAGATGGGCTGATGGGGGGAGCTTGGACTAGAAATGGGCCGATGGGGGAGCTTGGACTGGAAATAGGCTGATGCGGAGTAGGATTGGAAATGGGCTGATGGGGGGCTAGGACTGGAAATGAGCTGATAGGGAGGAGCTAGAACTGGAAATGGGCTGATGCAGGAGCATGGGAGAATGGGACTAGAAGGGAGCAGATGCTGGGTGGGGCTTGAACTAGAAGGGAGCTGAAGGGGAGGACTAAAAGGGGATGGGATTGGGGTGAGGATGGAGAGGGGAAAAAATACTTTGTGTGGGAGGGAAAAAATCTATAATTGGCTGGTTATTTATTGGGAGAGTAAGTGGGGATTGAGTATGGAAGGGTGAAATTTGAGTGGATGATAAAAGAATAAAGAAAGAAATGAAGGAAAGAGCAAAAGGAGAAAGATCAGTATGTTAAAGCAGATGTAGAGAGAAAATGGAAAAAATCTGGAAGAGAGAAGAAAGGACAAATGGACAGCAGACAAAGGAGAGTTAGCAGAAGACATGAAGAAACCAGTAACTGGAGCAATTGCAACTGAAAAATAAAATGCCCAAACAAAAGGTTGAAAAATACTTTTTTATTTTGAATTAATTAACTGGAATATGTCAGCTTTGGAAATGTGTATCACTAACGTCTTTGCATTTTTGTTTAGTACAAGAGGAAATTAATTTATAGTTTTATGTTTCAAGTGTTGTACATTCCAAGTTTGGCTTATGGGGTTGCAAATTTAATTATTGTCTTCCTGTTTCTAAATTGTGATTCCTTGTTCTTTGTTTGCTGACGGTCTATGTTCTGCACGTGTAACCGAGCTGCAGTATTCTGTTCATGTAGTTTCTATTTGACAGTCCCACTTGTTTTCTTTCCCCAGTAGGAGTTATCTTTGTATTCTCTGAGATGTATTGGTTTAATATTTGCAGTACTGCCTTTTGATAGATAGGGTTTTGTGCTGTGTGAGTCCTGGTAGTGCTGTTATGATATGGCAGGTTTGCTATGGATTCTAAATGGTTAGTGTTTATAGTACCTCCTAATATGCCTGGTGGTTGGCACTGGAGTATAGTAATGTAGAAATATGGTAGTCTTTCTTTATCCAGACACTCATTAAGAGGCATGTTTACTAAAAGTTAGCGCATGTTAACATTATGCAAATATTTATGTAAATGAGGCTCCTTCTGCAAATGAGGCCCTGCAATGAGTCTCTGCACATGGCCCCGCACACTCCCTTGGGCCACCCCTGATTGACCGTGTGATCCTATTCCTGGTCACAGGCCCCATTCTTATATAAACTCTTCAGATTATCCAGTATAGCACAGTACATTAAGCGTGTAGCTCTATTCTCCCTACCAAGCCCCATTCTCATATAAGATCTTCAGGTGCCACGCCTGTCTTTGTACATTGACTGTGTGGCTCTATTCCCCCTAACAGGCTCCAGTCTAATAGAAGCTCTTCAGTTACCCTGCCTGGCTTTGTACATTGACAGTGTGGCTCTCTCTATTCCCTCTGCCATTCTCATATAAGCTCTTCAGGTGTCCAGTGTCGCCTAGTACATTAACTGTGTGACCCTATTCCTCATGACAAGCCCCATTCTCAGATAAGCTCTTCAGGTAACCAGCCTGGATTTGTACATTCACTGTGTACATGCACTATCTCCACGACACAATCAGGACTATTAAAGACCTTTCCACATTCAGGAAGCAACTGAAGACTCATCTATTCATCGAATACTATGGACCTATAGTAATCCCACCTAACCAAGCCACCCCATCAGACCTCCCTATGTTTCACCTTAACAATATTTCAACCCACGCTTCCAAGCACCCCAACATATACAAATCAATGTAAATAGTTAGGTTATTTCTACATAGTTAATGTCTATACTCCATGTTTTTATTGTAAATTTGAGTTGTTTGTATACGACTTTGACCAGGTGAAAAGTGGTATAAAAGCCTAGCTAAATAAATAAGTAAATTCTCCCTACCACACTCCATCCTCATATAAGTTCTTCAGTGCCAAGCCTGGCCTAGTAAATTGACCGTATGACCCTATTCCCCCGAGAAGCCACATTCTATAAGCTGTAAGCTTATCTGGTGCCAATCCTGTCCTAGTACATTGACTGTGTAGCTCTATTCCCCTAACACTCCTCATTCTCATGTAAGCTCTTGAGGTGCCCAGCCTGGCTTTGTACGTTCACTGTGTGGCTTTATTCCCCTTAGCAGGCCCCAGTTCATATAAGCTCTTCAGGTACGAAGTCTGGCATATTACAATAACTGTGAAGCTCTATTCCCCCTACCAGGCCCCATTCTCATATAAGCTCTTCAGTTGCCTAGCCTGCCTTTGTACATTGACTGTGTGGCTCTATTCGCCCTAACAGGCTCCAATCCCATAGAAACTGTTCGGTTACCCAGCCTGGCTTTGTACATTGGCTGTGTGGCTCTTTTCCCTCTTCCAGGGCCCATTCTCAGGGCCGGCCCGTCCATTGAGCGAGAATGTTTTTTGCACAGGGCCCCACGTTTCAGGGGGCCCCGCGCAAAGAACATTCTGATCTAAAAGTAAATTTTAAAATTTAAAAAAAAAAAGCTGTCTGCTGCTGCGGCTGCCGCGGCAGAATTGAGTGTGCCGCGGGGGCCCCCCCTACCCGGCAGAGCCTGCCCTCCCCTGCATCAGCTCCCTCTCTGCAGTCACATGCACCGGCTTTCAGAGCGCGAGGGGAGAGTTTCTCCCTCGCGGCTCTGTTAAGCCTGCGGGCGCTGATGGGAAAGAGCCGCGGCAGCAGACAGCTTTTTTTTATTTTAAATTTCCCCTGGGCTGGGGGGGGGGGGTTAGGAGTGGTGATGGGCTATGGGGGAGCTAAGTCTGGATATGAGCTGATGGGGTTAGGACTGGAAGTGGGCTGATGGGGGGGTAAGGACTGCTAATGGGCTATGGGGGGCTTAAACTGAAAATTGGGTGATGGGGGGTTAGGACTGGAAATGGGCTGATGGGATTAGGACTGGGAGTGGGCTGATGGGGGCTTAGGACTGGTAACAGGCTATGGGGGGCTAGGACTGGTAATGGGTTCGGGGGGTTGCTAAGACTGGAAATGGGCTGAGTGGAAGGGAAGGCTTGAACTGAAAATAACTGATGGGGACGGGGGCTTGGAATGGAAATGGGCTGAGGGGAAGGGGGAGCTTGAACTGCAAATAGCTGATGGGGAGGGGGGCTTGGAATGGAAATGGGCTGAGTGGAAGGGGGCTTGAACTGCAAATAGCTGATGGGGACGGGGGCTTGGAATGGAAATGGGCTGAGGGGAAGGGGGGCTTGAACTGCAAACAGCTGATGGGGAGGGGGCTTGGAATGGAAATGGGATGAGTGGAAGGGGGCTTGAACTGCAAATAGCTGATGGGAAGGGGGGCTTGGAATGGAAATGGGCTCTTAGGGGAGGGAGCTAGGACAGGAAATGGGCTGATGGAGGGGCTAGGATAGGACTGGGAATTGGGTGTTGGGGGAGCTAAGATTGGAAATGGGCTGTGGTGGGGGTTTGGATTGAAATGGACTCATGGAGGGGCTAGAACTGGAAGTAGGCTCATGGGGGGCTTGGATTGGAAATGGGCTGTGTGGAGGGGAGCTAGGATATGACATGGGCTGATGGTGGGGCTAGGAAAGGACTAGAAATGGGCTGATGGGAGTCTGGTATTGGAAATGAGCTGATGAAGGGACTCTGATAGGACTGGAAATGGATGGAGGAGCTAGGACTGGAAATGGGCTGATGGGGGGCCAGGACTGGAAATGGGCTGATGCAGGGACTAGAAGGGAGCGGATACTGGGTGGGGCTGGAACTAGAAGGGAGCTGATGTTGGGGGAGATTAGAATGGGATGGGGATGGGGCTGGGAGAGTGAAATGGAGAGGGGAAAAATATTTTGTGTGGGAGGGAAGAAAAATCTACAATTGGCCGGGTATTGGGAGACTAAGTGGGGATTGAGGATGGAGGGGTAAAATTTGAGTGGATGAAATAGGAATGAGGAAAGAGCAAAAGGAGAAAGATTAGTATGTTAAAGCAGATGTAGAGAGAGAATGGAAAAAAACTAGAAGAGAGAAGAAAGGACAAATGGACAGCAGACGATGGAGAGCTAGCAGAAGACACAAATAAACCAGAAGAAAGTGGCTGGAACAATTGCAACTGAAAAAAAATGCACAAAAGGTACAAAGATATCTCTTTATTTTGAATTTATTAACTGGAATATGTCAGCTCTGGGAAATGTGCATCATTAATGTCTGTGCTTTGTTTAGTACAAGAGGAAATTAATTTATAGTTTTATTTCTACATTGTTGTTGCCCATTCCAAGTTTGGCTTTTAGGGTTCCCAGTTTAATATTGTCTTCCTGTTTTTAAATTGTGATTCCTTGTTTGGTGATAGTCTATGTTCTGCATGTGTAACTGAGCTGAGGTATTCTGTTTATGTAATTCCTATTTGACATTGCCACTTGTTCTCTTTCCCCAGTAGGTCATGTATTGTTATTCTCTGAAATGTATTGGTTTAATATTTGCAGTGTTGCCTTTTGATAGGTATGGTATGGTGCTTTATGAGTCCTGGTAGTGCTGTTAGGATACGGTGGGTTTGCTATGGGTTCTAAATGGGCAGTGTTTGTAGTAGTTCCTAATGTGCCTGGCGGTTAGCACTGGATTATAGTAATGTAGAAATCTTTTAGTCTTTCTTTATCCATACACTCATGAAGAGGCATGTTTACTAAAAGTTAGTGTATGGTAACATTATGCAAACATTTATGCAAATGAGGTCCCTTATGCAAATGAGGCCCCGCACCGAGTCTCCGCACATGGCCCCGCACCCCCCTTGAGCCGTCCCTGCCCATTCTCATATAAACTCTTCAGGTGTCCAGCCTCGCCTAGTACATTGTGTGCAGGGGCCTCTCAAGGCAATCTGCTGCCTGAGGCAAAGGATGAGATGGCCCCCCTCCCCCGTAGATGGGGCAGGGCTTTCTCAAAACTCCAATTAGGGGCTGAACCAAACCAAAAAGCCGATTAGATTATTTGGAGGAAATGCAAGATGTTTGCACACCAAGGAACTAAAAGAGAGCGGGAACCACAGCACAGTTTATAAAACTAAATTATAATTCATTTTTATTTTGTTGTTATAAACTGCATTATGGTTCTTGCTTTTTCTTTTTCAGCATATATTTTGCATCCACAGAATCCCCTTCAACAGTTTGTACAGAGCAGAACCAGGAAATTCACCCACAGAACTCAATATCTTAACAAAAAAATCTGATTCTGATCATTTCACTAACAACAACAAACATTCTCCAGTACTAATACAAAACCCTACAACAAACTCACTGAGTATCTATAGAGCAAATCTACCATACCATACCATACCATATCAGCACCAGCTTCCAAAACTCACAGAAGGAGCCCATCCAAAAAAAGCATCACTGTAAATACTACAGTGGGCCCTGGAACATCCATACACCTATTTGAAAAGCTGAACATGTCAAATTACTACAGTACAGTATAGATCTTTATGTACAAACTCCATGTTAACAGAACACCTGGGCTCAGTCACACACTCAGAACACAGACCCTCATCAAGTACAGAATAAGTAACGACAATCTAAAGTAAAAATAAAAATATGTAGACAAAATTTAAACTGAAACCCCAAGAAGTGCAACATCAGATACATAAGAGATGCAGTTCCCCCATATTGTGTAAAATATAAAGATAGCACAAAGTCCAGTCACTAAAATGAAATAAAATTATTTTTTCTACCTTTGTTGTCTGACCATTTTATTCTCTGATCATGCTGGCCCCGATCTGAGGCTTCTGCTTTCCTGTCTTCTCTTAGCTCTCTTTATGTTTATGTTTATTTCATTTGATTAAAAACGCCTTTCTATAACAAGCAAAGCGGTGTACAATTAAAAACCATGTTTAAAAGAAGGCCAAAGCCAGCGAAATGGAAAAAGAATTACAATTTCTTGATAGAAAAGCAGTAGAGACAAGAGAGACATGACCAAATATAAGTAAGGAAAGAACACAAAGGTAAATAGAGAATAGGGGGAGTGGAATTTACACGAAAGGGGAGGGGACATCAAACGCCAGGGAAAAAAGGTGGGTTTTCAGGTTTTGCTTGAATGTGGGGTAATGAGGTTCTTTCTGTGGTCTATGGTCCATCTGACATTTCTTATCTCTTCTTTTGTTTTCTTCACTTCCTTCCATCAGCCTATTTCCAGTCTTGGTAACCGTCCCCAGTATCAGCCCCTTTTCAGTCCTCCCCTCCCCGTACCTTCCAATGTCAACTGCCTTGCATTCCCAAGACTGCTTCTGGTGTCAATTCCCTTCCAGTCCCCCTCCTTCCCCACTGTCTAGCCCCTTCTAGTCTAAATACTATCGCAGGTATCAGCTCACTTCCACTCCAAGTGCCACCCTCCCCCGTAAGCTCCCTTCCAATCACCCTACCCTCTGTCCATACCCCTTCCAGTGCCATCCCCACATGTCAGCTCCCTTCCAGCCTCCTCCCCATTACCCAGCAACCTACCAGTCCTATCCCCAAGTATTAGCTCCCTTTGAGTCCCCCTTCAGTACCATCCCCAGATGTCATCTCCCTTCCAACCCCCTCCTTCCCCCTGTGTCAGTTCCCTTCCTATCCCCACCGTGTCAGCTTCTTTCCTGCCCCCACCTTTCCCCCCCATGTCAGCTCCTTTCCTGTCCCCTCCTTCCCTGGCAGACCATCTCAGCATCTGTTCCCTTCCAGTCCCATTCTCCCATCCCCCTGCATCAGCCCATTTGGAGTCCTAACCCCCAGTTTTCTTTCAGGGCCAGTAGCTCTCTCCTCCCCTCCCCCCCATCAGCCTACTTCCAGTTCTAGCCCCCAGTCTTCTTCTAGTGCAGTGGTTCTCAACCTTTTTTGTACCGTGACCCCTTTTACCATTGGTCAACTTGTGGTGACCCCCAATGATAAAATCAAATGCGTCTCTCTTCCTTTACCGTTAACGCATTGTCGCTGTAATCATTTGTTGAATTATTAATATATTATAGGCCTTTGCAATATGTTTTTATTTATAAAATTTACTTATTTAAACCAAAATAATTAATCACAATAACAAGTAACAATATTTGATTTCAAAATTATGATGATTTTGTAGTCAAATCACTTATATGAAATAAAATTATTTTTTCTACCTTTGTTGTCTGACCAATTTATTCTCTGATCATGCTGGTCCCGATCTGAGGCTTCTGCTTTCCTGTCTTCTCTTAGCTCTCTTTCTGTGGTCTATGGTCCATCTGCCATTTCTTATCTCTTCTTTCGTTTTCTTCACTTCTTTCCATCAGCCTATTTCCAGTCCCAGTAACCCTCCCCAGTATCAGCCCCTTTTCAGTCCTCACTCTCAGTACCTTCCAATGTCAACTTGCATTCCCATGACCGCCACTGGTGTCCATTCCCTTCCAGTCCCCCTCCTTCCCCACTGACCTGTCCCTTCTAGTACAAATACCATGGCAGCCCCTCTCAGATCCACTCCCTTCCAGTTCCACTCTCCCATCCCCTCATATCAGCCCATTTGTAGCCTTAGCCCCCAGTTTTCTTCCAGGGCCAGCAGCTCTATCCTCCCCTCCCCACAATCAGCCCATTCCCAGTCGAAGCCCCCCAATCAGCTCGCTTCCAGTGCTAGTCCCCCCCCTCAACCCCATTACCAGTGTTAGCCTCCCCTAATCAGCCCAATAACAGTCCTACCCCCCCATCAGCTCATTACCAGTCCTAGCCTCCCCTAATCAGCTCATTTCCAGTGCTAGTCCCTCCTCAACCCCATTACCAGTGCTAGCCTCCCCTAATCAGCTTATTTCCAGTGCTAGTCCCTCCTCAACCCCATTACCAGTGCTAGGCTCCCCTAATCAGCCCATTACCAGTCCTACCCCCCCCCATCAGCCCATTACCAGTCCTAGCCTCCTCTAATCAGCCCATTTCCAGTCCTGACCTCCCCGATCAGCTCATTTCCAATGCTAGCCCCCATCAGTCCAGTACCAGTCCTAACCCCCTATCAGCACATTACCAGTCCCAACCCCCTTGATCAGTCTATTCCCAGTCCTAGCCTTCCCTAATCAACCCATTACCAGTCCTAGCCGCCCCCATCTGCCCATTATAATCCTAACCCGCACTGTCTCTCCCCTCTGTCCAGCATTTATCCCCTGTCTGTCCAGTATGTCCCCCTGTCTCTTCCCTTTGTCCATGTCAGCCCCCTCCCTCCCTCCATGTCAGCCCCCCTCTGTCCATGTCAGCCCCCTCCCTCCCTCCATCCATCCCTCCATCCATGTCAGCCCCCCTCCCTCCCTCCA
Source organism: Ichthyophis bannanicus (assembly GCA_033557465.1). Lineage (NCBI taxonomy): Eukaryota > Metazoa > Chordata > Amphibia > Gymnophiona > Ichthyophiidae > Ichthyophis > Ichthyophis bannanicus. Next base: position 363,894,968 of record CM066037.1, on the reverse strand, counting down.
TGTCAGCCCCCTCCCTCCCTCCATCCATCCCTCCATGTCAGTGCCCCCTCTGTCCATGTCAGCCCTCCCTCCCTTCATGTCAGCCCTCTCTGTCCATGTCAGCCCCCCTCCCTCCCTCCATCCATCCATCAATGTCAGCCCCCTCCCTCCCTCTATGTCAGCCCTCCCTTCCCTCCCCCCATCCATGTCAGCCCCCTCTCTCCATGTCAGCCCCCCTGTCCATGTCAGCCCCCCTCCCTCCCTGCATGTCAGCCCCCTCTGTCCATGTCAGCCCCCCCCTCCCTCCCTCCATCCATGTCAGCCCCCCTCTCTCCATGTCAGCCCCCCTGTCCATGTCAGCCCCCCGCCCACCCTCCATCCATCCAACCATCCATCCATATCAGTCTCCCCTCTGTCCATGTCAGCCCCGTTGCAGATTCCCTTCTCCCCTCTCCCCATGTCTGCCTCCTTCTTCTGCAGCCGCGGCTCCCTGTCTCTTAGGGAACCGCGGCTGTGCTTGTGTAAAACCGTTGTGGAGCCTTTCTGTCTCTAAACGGGCTCCGTGCAGCATTATCCCGCCTCCAAAGGAAGTGGTAAACAACTTCCTTTGGAGGCGGGACAATGCTGCACGGAGCCTGTCGAGACTAGAGAGGCAGGAAGGCTCCGCAACGGTTTTACAGGCATAGCTGCGGTTCCCTAAGAGGCAGGGAGCCACAGCTGCAATAGAAGGGAAGCGGTGAGTTTGCCGCTGCCGAAAAGCGGACTTGGCAGCAGCAGCAACTTGTGCGCTTCTTTTTTTTTTTTTTAACGGCGGAGTGAGGCGACCCCCACTAAATCCTGTGGCGACCCCCATGGGGGTCGCGACCCACAGGTTGAGAACCGCTGTTCTAGTACCAGCAGCTCTCTCCGCCCCCCATCAGCCCATTTCCAGTCCCAGCCTATTTCCAGTCCTAGCTCCCTCATCAGCCCATCAGTCCTAGCTCATTTCCAGTGCTAGCTCCCCGATCAGCCCATTTCCAGTGCTAGCCCCCCCAATAAGCCCATTTCTAGTCCTAGCCCCCCCCCCCCAGTATACCCATTTCCAGCCCTAAACCCCCAAACTCCCAGACAGCTTAAGAGCTACAAAAGACCTTAAAACATATCTATTCTCACAACACTTTGGCTCTATAACATAACTTCTGAGCATAGCCTAGGTGTCCTACACATCCAATCAATGATCCCCTAGCAGAACATTTCAACAACACAAATACAGGATCTCCATGTATATAGTTAAATTATATTTCGTTTTAATTGTTATTGTACATAGTTGATACAGTTCCATGTAAACTGAATTAGTACCGTTCTGTACAATTCATTTTTGTTCATTGTAAACCGCAATTGATCTGTAGGAAATTGCAGTATATAAATGTAAATAAAATAAATAAAAATTAAATTAAATTAGCTCATTTATTTATTTATTTAGCTGTATTTATATCCCGCTTTTCACTGGGTCAAAGCGGTCAATTGGGGGATACATTTAACACGAGGGGATATGAGACACATACGCTAATACTTACAGGGAACATGGGCAATGGAGGGTTAAGTGGCTTGCCCAAGACCACAAGGAATGCCTATAGGACTAGAAATCCCAGTCCCTCTGGCCTGAGATTGCTGTCCCCAGGTGGGACTTGAACCCCCGGCCCTCCAGCCTGAAGTACCTTGTCCTAATCACTAGACCACTCCTCCCTCATTTCCAGTACTAGTCCCCCCCAGTCTACCCATTTCCAGTCCTAACTCCCCTAATCAGCCCATTTCCAGTCCTAGCCTCCCTTAAGTGCTCATTTCCAGTTCTAGCCCCTCCATCAGCCCATCACCAGTGCTAGCCCTTTCATCAACCCACTACCAAACCTAACCCCCTGATCAGCCCATTACCAGTCCTACCCCCCCAATCAGACCATTTATGGGGCTAACCCTACTCCCATCCCAGCCCTGCCCTGCCCTGCTCAGCTCATTACCAGTCCAAGCCCCCCCACGGAAGAGCCCTGCATTTCCTAATCGGCACCCTGGCTCACCTTTGCAGAGCTGCAGGCAGGAAAAGCCTTTCTCTTCTTTCCCACGGCTCTGCAAAAATGAGCTGGGGCGCAGGCAAGGCTTTTCCAGGGCAGCGTGAAGGTGGGGGGGGGGGGGGGGCACGCAGGGCTGCTGATTCTACTGCTGCCACTGCCAAGAAGCAGTAGCAGCATCTTGTCCTGTAGTTTTGTTTTAATTTTGAAGGCCGAGTGAGGTGGTCTTTTTGGGGGGGCATTTTTTGCCGCCTCCAAAAAGTTGCTGCCTGAGGCCACCGCCTCACTCGGCCTTATTATAGAGCTGCCCCTGACCGTGTGACCCATGACAGACCCCATTCTTATATAGGCTCTTCAGATACTCAGCCTGGATTTGTACATTGACTGTGTGGCTCTGTTCCCCCTAACAGGCCTCATATAAGCTCTTCAGGTAACCAGCCCGGCTTTTTATATTGACTGTTTGGATCTATTCCCCCTTTGAGTTCCCATTCTCATGTAAGCTCTTCAAATGCCCAACCTGGCCTAGTACATTCACTGTATGGCTCTATTCCCCTTAGCAGGCCCCAGTTCATATAAGAATAGTATATTGACTGTGTGACCCTATTCCCCATGACAAGTCCCATTCTTATATAAGCTCTTCAGGTACCAAGCCTGGCCTAGTTCAATAACTGTGTAGCTCTAGTCCCCCTACCAGGCCCCATTCTCATATAAGCTCTACAGGTACCCAGCCTGGCTTGTACATTGACTGTGTAGCTCTGTTCCCCTTATCAGACCCCATTCTCATATAAACACTTCAGGTAACCAGCCTGGCTTAGTATATTGACTACATGACTCTATTCTCCCTCATAGTCCCCATTCTCATATAAGCCCTTTAGGTGCCCAGTCTTGGTAGTACATCGACCGTGTGATGCTTTTGTCCCTAGCGCAATACAAATGATCAGTAATAGTAATAGAAAACGGAAGCACTATTCATCACCAGGAACCAAGCTTACACCCCCCCTGCATCACTGAAAGTAAGATGCGCCGAGCTCCAAAGCAAGTCCACGATCCACTACCTAGGGATCACACTAGACCGACAGCTGGATATGAAGCCCACATAAAGAACACCGTCAAGGCATTGTACCACAAAATACGGACAGTCGGGCATCTAAGACCCTTACTCGAGCCAGTCGACTTCCGCACAATCTATCAAACCTTGATAATCCCCCACTTCGATTATGCCAACACCATCCTACAAGGACTTCCAAAAAACCCGCTGAACCCACTTCAGCTCACAATGAATGCAGCTGCCAGAGTGCTACACGGAGCCGCCAAGAGGAACCATGTAACACCAATCCTGAAACACCTTCACTGGCCGCCGGTCCACTGCAGACTCTCCTTTAAAATTCTACTGCTAACCTTCAAGGCCATCAATGGCCTCACCGCCTCCTCCATCACCGACCTCATCCTCCCCACTCCCCCAAACAGAGTCAGAAGGTCAGTCGCTGCCAACACACTGAGAATCCCCAGCAAAATTACAAAGTGCTCCCAAACAACAAGAAACAGAGCCTTCGTATATTATGCACCCACATGCTGGAATGCTCTCCCGCCCTCCATCCGATTCATCATCGACATTACCCAATTCAAGAAGGCCCTGAAACACCATCTCTTCCTTCAGCACTACTCCCACAAAGAGGACACGCCACAACCAGTCACACTCAACCACCAAGACAACCCCTCCAACACACCCACAATACACAGACCCAGACCGGCACAACAGCACTAACAGACACCCTGGTATGTATGTGTAAATAGTCACCTAATTTGTGTAAATAGTGGCCAAGCAGCCCCTGGTGCCACTGCTTATCAGTGGCCCGACTACGTAGCCTGTATATAGTTACCTAAAAGTGCTGCCACGCTGTTTGCTGTGCAGCCTGTACATAGTTATCCCAGTTAATCCAAGTTGCAAATCCTGTTCATTGTAAGTACAATACCGGCTTGGCCGGGACTGTACAAACTTGTTGTAACTGCAAACCGAGCTGATTTTAAAAAGCGCAGTATAGAAAAGACTTTAAATAAATAAATAGTAGCAGTAGTAATCACTGGCCCCATTCTCATGTAAGCCTAGTGCGTTGACTGTGTAGCTCTACTTCCCCTATCAGGCTCCATTATCATATAAGCTCCTCAGATTCCCAGAATGGCCTAATATATTGACCGTGTGACCCTCTTCCCTATGACAGTGCCCCATTCTCATATAGGCTCTTCAGGTACCCAGCCTTCCTTTTCTGATTGACTGTATGGCTCTATTCCACCTAACATGCCACATTCTCATATTAGTTCTTCAAGTACCCAGCCTGGCTTTGTACACTGTATCGCTCTGTTCCCTCTACCAGGCCCCATCCCCTATTAGCCCTTCAGGAATCTAGCCTTGTCTAGTACATTGACCATGTGCCTCTGTTCACATGAGACACCCCATTCTCATATAAACTCTTCAGTTACCAAGCCTGGCTTTGTACATAGAACAATTGGCTGTATTCCCCATACCAGGCCACATTCTCATATAAGCTCTTCAGGTGCCCAGCCTGGCCTAATACATTGACGATGTGACCCTATTTCCCCTGAAAAGCCCTATTCTTATATAATCTCTTCAGGAACCCAGGCTGGCTTTGTACATTGACTGCATGGCTTTGTTCCTCATTACAGGCCCCATTCTCATATAGGCACTTCAGGCACTCAGCCTAGCTTTCTAAATTGACTGCATGCTCTATTCCCCCTCACAGTCCCCATTCTCATATAGGCACTTTAGGTATTCAGCCTAGCTTTCTAAATTGACTGCATGGCTCTAATTCCCCCTCACAGTCCCCATTCTCATATAAGCTCCATCCTGACTTTGTACATTTACTGTGTGGCTCTATTCCCCCTAACAGGCCCCATTCACATATAAGCTCTTCAGGTACCCAGCCTGGCTTTGTACATTCACTGTGTGGCTCTATTCCCTCTGCCAGGCCCTGTTCTCTTATATACCCTTCATGTGCTGAGCCTGGCCTAGTACACTGACCGTGTGACCCTATTCCCAATGATACGCCCCATTCTCATATAAGCCCTTCATGCGCCAAGCCTGGCCTAGTACACTGACTGTGTGACCCTATTCCCAATGACAAGCTCCATTCTCATATAAGCTCTTCAGGTACCTAGCCTGGCCTAGTATATTGACTGTGTGGCTCTATTCCCCCTAACAGGCCCCATTTTCATATAAGCTTGTCAGGTGCCCCAACTGGCCTAATACATTGACCTTGTGACCCTATTCCCCATGACAGGCCCCATTCTTATATACGCTCTTCAGTTGCCCAGTCTGGCCTAGTATATTGACTATGTGACCCTATTCCCCATGACAGGCCTCATTCATATATAAACTCTTCAAGTGCCCAGCCTGGCCTAGTACATTGACCGTGTGACCCTTTTCCACATGGCAGCCCCATTCACATATAAGCTCTTCAGTTTCCCAGCCTGTCTTTCTACATTGACTGTATGGCTCTATTCACTCTGCCAGGCCCCATTCTCATATATGCTCTTCAGGTACCTAGCCTGGCCTAGTATATTGACTGTGTGACCCTCTTCCCCATAGGGTTACCAACTTTTTCACCGAGAAAAACCCGACACCTATGGCTCGCCATACTCCACCCATTCTCCGCCCCTGGTCCCACCCCTGCCCCACCCCCAGTCCTACCCCTGCCCCGCCCCCAGTCCCACCCACCCTGCACTCCAGCCCCACCCACAAAAATTACCGAGCATAAGTGTAGGCTAACTCCCTTGGTCAGATAATAATTAAATTGGGAACCCCAAAAGCCAAACATGAAATGTACAACACTGGAGAAATAAAACTATAAAGTAATTTCCTCTTGCACTAAATAAAAACGCAAAGATGTTAGCAATACACACTTCCCAGACCAGACATATTCCAGTTAATAAATTCAAAATAAAAAGTATTTTTCTACCTTCTGTCTGGCCTTTTATTTTTCAGCTGCAATTGCTCCAGTCACTTTCTTCTGGTTTCTTCGTGTCTTCTGCGAGCTATCCATTTGTCCTTTCCTCTCTTTTAGATGTTTTCCAATCTCTCTCTCTATATCTGCTTTAACATACTGATCGTTTCCCTTTTGCTCTTTCCCCCATTTCTTTCCTTATTCCTTTATCATCCACTCAAATTTCACCCTTCCTTCTCAATCCCCTCTTACTCTCCCAATACCGGGCCCATCGTAGACTTTTCTTCCACACAAAATATCTATCTTTTCCCCTCTCCATTCTCATTCCCCATCCCCTTCTAGTCCTTCCCCAAAATCAAATCCCTTATAGTTCTAGACCCATCCAGCATCCACTCCCTTCTAGTCCCATTCTCCCATGCCCCCACATCAGCCCATTCCAGTCCTAGCCCCACATATGCTCTTTTCCAGTTCCATTCCAGCCCCCCATCAGCCAATTTCCACTCCAAGCTCCCCCATCAGCCAATTTCAAATCCTAGCCCCTCGTCAGCCCACTTCCAGTCCTATTCCAGCCCCCATCAGCCCATTTCCAGTCCTATTCCAGCTCTTCATCAGCCCATTTCCAGTGCTAACCCTCCCATCACAGGCCATTTCCAGGCCTAGCCCCCCCCCCCAAATCACAGCTCATTTCCAGTCCAAGTCCCCCCATCACAGCCTCTTTCCAGTCCTAGCCCCCCCCCACCATCACAGCCCATTTCCAGTCCAAGTCCCCCCCAACCATCACAGCCCATTTGCAGTCCTAGCCCCCCTAATCACAGCCTATTTCCAATCCAAGTTCACCCTCCCCCCACCATAGCCCAATTCCAGTCCAGGCCCCCCCCCCAAAGCCCATTTCCAGTCCAGGTACACCCCCCACCCCATAGCCCAATTCCAGTCTAGGTCCCCCCCATAGTCCATTTCCAGTCCAGGTACACCCCCCCCCATAGCTCAATTCCAGTCCAGTCCCCCCCCCCTCCCATAGCCTATTTCCAGTCCAGGTCCCCCCATAGCCCATTTCCAGTCCAGGTACACCCCATCACAGCCCACCCAGTCCTTGGCCTCCCCCCCCATCAAAACCCATTTGTAGTCCTAGCCTCCCCCCCCATCACAGCCCATCCAGTCCTTGGCCTCCCCCCACCCACCTCCGGCCTCCCCCGGCCAGCCCCGTGGCTGTTTGAGGTGCTTCAGAGGGAGCCGGGGAAGCCCACGTGAGGCCCCGGCTCCCTCTGTACAACCGCCAGAATGAAGATCCTTTTCCTTCACGCTGGCGGTTGTTTCTGTGAAGCTGCGAATGCTGGGAAAGGTTAAAGGGCATTGCCTTTAACCTTTCCCAGCAATCGTGGCTTCACAGAAACAGCCGCTAGCATGAAGGAAAAAGATCTTCACGCTGGTGGTTGTACAGAGGGAGCCGGGGTCTCGCACAGGCTTCCCCGGCTCCCTCCCCCGCGGACTTCGGGAGTCAGGAGAAAAGCCGTTTTTTTGCTCTGGCCACTCCCGATCTTGCGGCCAGAGCAAAAAAACGGCTTTTCCATGGCCGGTTTTACATCTCTGCCGGTAGCCGGCCTGGCCATGGAAAAACCGTCCAGGCCAGCTGAAAACCGGCCAGTTGACAACCCTATTCCAGCCACCTCCTCCCCACCTTTCAGCTCTCTTCCAGCCCTCACTTTCCACCTGTCAGTCCCTTTTGCCACCTCTTTCCCCTTGCAGCCGCCGCTCCTGCTTCTTACAGGGCAGCGGCTGCAATAAAGTTAAGATAAAAATAAATTTAAACCTGTGTGGAGCCTTATCCCCCCCCCCCCATTACAGCTTCATTTTCCCTCCCCAGTGCAGCTTCACCCCCCCCCCCCAGTGCAGCTTCACACTCCCAGTACATCTTCACCTCCCCCCCCCAGTGCAGCTTAACCCCCTCCTCAGTGCAGCTTAACCCCCCTGTTCAGCTTAACCTCCCCAGTGCAGCTTAAACCCCTGCCATGCAGCTTAACCCCCCCCATGGAGCTTAACCACCCCATGCAGCTCAAACCCCCCCATGCAGCTTAACACCCCCCCTCCGTGCAACTTAACCTCCCCCTTGGAGCTTAACCTCCCCATGAAGCTTAACACCCCCCTGTGAAGCTTAAACCCCCCCATTCAGCTTACCCCCCCATGGAACTTAACCTCACCATGGAGCTTAAACCCCTCCCCGTGCTGCTTAAACCCCTCCCACTCCGTGCTGCTTAAACTCCTCACCCTTGTGCAGCTTACCCCTCTGTGCAGCTTAACTCCCCCCCCCCTGTGCAGCTTAACTACCCCCCCCCCGTGCTGCCACTGCTCCTGCTTCTTACTGAGCAGCGGCTGCAATAAAGTTAATTTAAAAGTAAGGAAACCTGTGAGGAGCCCTCAGCTCCTATGAAACTCCTTCTGCAGGGTCCCTGGCTGAAAAGGAAGTGACATCAGAGGGGCGGGCACTGCAGAAGGAGTTTCTTAGGGCTGGAAGGCCCCTCACAGGTTTCCTTACTTTTAAATTAACTTTATTGCAGCCGCTGCTCTGTAAGAAGCAGAAGCAGCGGCTGCAAGGGGGCCAGGAATGTGATCGCGATCGCGATCGCAATCGCAAAGCTGGTTTTCTGCTCTGGCCGCTCCTGATCTTGCGGCCAGAGCAAAAAACCGGCTTTTCAATGGCCGGTTTCGGTTCTCTGCCGGCAGCCGGCCTGGCCACAGGAAAACCCTACTTCCCCATGACAGGCCTCATTCATATATAAGCTCTTCAAGTGCCCAGCCTGGCCTAGTACATTGACCGTGTGACCCTTTTGACAGCCCCATTCACATATAAGTTCTTCAGGTACCCAGCCTGGCTTTGTACATTCACTGTGTGACTCTGTTCCCCTTAACAGGCCCTAGCTCATCAGGTGTTATAGAGCCAAAGTGTTGTGTAGCTCTATTCCCCCGCCTAGGCCCTATTCTCAGATAAGGTCTTCAGGTGCCCAGAATGGCCTAATATATTAAACTTGTCAAACTCTTCCCCATGACAGTTCCCCATGACAGTTCCCCATTCTCATATAAGCTCTTTAGATATCCAGCCTAGCTAGTACATTGACCATGTGATGCTATTCCCAATGACAGGCCTCATTCTTATATAAGCTCTTAAGGTGCCCAGCCTGGCCTAGTCCATTGACCATGTGACCCTATTCCACATGACAGCCCCATTCACATATAAGCTCTTCAGGTACCTAGCATGGCTTTGCATATTCACTGTGTTGCTCTATTCCCCCTAACAGGCCCAATCTCATATAAGCTCTTCAGGTGCCCAGTAGGGTTGTCAACTTTTTGAAAGAGAAAAACCTGCCACCCATGGCTAGTCATGCTCTACCCATGCCCACCCCCACCCTGCCCTTTCCCTGCCCCCTGTCCCGTCCCATCCCCACCCCACCCCACCCTTGCCCCACCCTTTGCCCCTCAAAAGATAATTGCACAGAGGGCAATGTGCAAACCGAACAAGCAAGATTGCTACACATTCTTAAACAGAAATTACATACTAAAAAATACCCAGCGTTGGTTGTACACACACACACACACACACACACACACACACACACACACACAATACAGACAGGCCTTCACTGTAATCAGTTGAGAAGCAGTCTTAAAGACGAAAACACATGGCAGCACTCAACTGGCCCCAAGGGGACACGGAAACCCCCCACAAGGTAAAACTTTTTTTTTAACTTCTAGTGACATTCGTTCCTGAGATTTTCTAAGTGCTGCCTCCATCATTGACTTTAATACCACCCCCACAACTCCATCCAGCACTACACCATTCATTTACCTTTCCTACAGTGAGCACCCTTCTTACATCACAATATAAGGTACTTATTTTCTCAAATTTTTCCATGTCATAAGAGTACATATATTTTTCAATAACAAGTTCTCAGAAATTTTTTACACAATTCCAACATCAGACATTTTCTTTGTTTTCACAAAACTTTTTCCATTGTGACTTTTTTGTTCACTTTACATTTTCGTTCATATTTTAGTGACTTCTATCCATTCAATAAAAAAAGCTTTGGAGATCTGGAACAAGCATTTCACCAGACATGTCTCAAATCAATTTTTCTAGCACCAACTTTCTTCTTTTTCACAGCTATTAACTCACACACCAAGCAGGTCATTTCTTCTTAACTTTCTTGGTTCTGGAAATCCACTTAAGGATCTGATGGAAGATCTATCTTAATCTATATTCCCATCTGAATACCCTATCTTTGAAATATGGGTTCTCTTCTTCACAATAGGCTATCTTCTCAGTATTCTTCAGAACATGAAACAGAGACTTTATAAAAGCTGAGATTGCAAAATTCATCTTCCAATTTAATGAAATGTTAACCACCAAACTCAGCAGGTACAGTGGCAGGACCAATTGAAAATTGCAACACAGATGATTCTTCTTATAGGATTGGTTTCCATCACCACCACTTTCTATGTTACTCAAGTTCTCTCTCTTCAACTTCTTTTCTTCCTTTATCAATTCTTTTTCTATCTTAGCTATTGCTTTATTAACTCTGCTTGGTTTCTTCTCTTTCTTTCCAGACTTCACAGTAATTTTCTTGATGCTATCCTGTCTCCTTTCCTGAAGGACATTCTGGTAAATTTGTCTTGTCTCCCTTACCCATTTCTTGGCTGCTTATCTTCTCCATCTGATTCTCAAATTCCTTACTTTCTAAAATATTCAGTGCTTTTTGTTCAGAAGCTTCAACTGGAAGACTTTTCCATGTTTTACCAGTTTCTTCATTTTCTTTTCAAATCATAGTATCCACAGTAACTATGCCCAGTGCCTCCTTTATGATCAGATTTTTCTTCTCTTCAGTGAAAGTAATTTCCTCCAGTATATTCTCATTTTCAATATTTTTCTCTCCCACACCTTCAAAAACAATCTTCTCTCAAGTTGTTATCTTCTTCCTTCTTGTCTTCAAGAACCGGATTCTGTTTCTGATCTCCTAGATTTTCATCAGCAGTTACCCAGTTTGGCTTTGTACATTGCTGTGTTTCTCTATTCCCCTTACCAGTCACAATTTGCATATAAGAACATAACATAAGAACATAAGATATGCCATACTGGGTCAGACCAAGGTCCATCAAGCCCAGTATTCTGTTTCCAACAGTGGCAAATCTAGGTCATATGTACCTAGCAGTTTCCCCAAGGGACACAGGTTCCACAATGCTTGTATTGGTTCAAGCATTGATATCCTGGGTCCCTTCTTAATAATGGTTTATGGACCTTTCCTCCAGGAACTTGTCCAAACCTTTTTTAAACCCAGCTACATTAACAGCCTTTACTACATCCTCTGGTAACAAATTCCAGAGTTTGATTACACGTTGAGTGAAAAAATATTTTCTTTTATTAGTCTTAAATAGTTTACCCTGTAGCTTCATTGCATGTCCCCTAGTCTTTCTATATTCTGATAAGGTAAACAATCGATCTACGTTTACCCGTTCCACTCCGTTCATTAATTTATAGACTTCTATCATATCTCCCCTCAGCCGTCTCTTTTCCAGGTTAAAGAGCCCTAACCTTTTTAGCCTTTCTTCATAGGAGTATCCTTCCATCCCCTTTACCATTTTGGTGGCTCTTCTCTGAACCTTTTCTAAAATCGCTATATCCTTTTTAAGATACGGCGACCAGAATTGCACACAATATTCAAGGTGCGGTCTCACCATGGAACGATATAGAGGCATTATAATATCTTTTGTTTTATTTTCCATTCCTTTCCTTATCATACCTAGCATTCTATTTGCTCTCTTGGCCGCCGCTGCACACTGGGCCGAGGGTTTTAACATGGTATCCACAATGACGCCTAAATCTTTTTCCTGGGTGGTGGTTCCTAATGTGGAACCTTGCATCGTGTAACCATAGTTTGGGTTGTGTGACGCCTTCCAACGCCCTCACCGCACTGCCCCTAGGGGTGGCACGGCAGATTGTCTCTGTTTGGACACTTATAGTGCTATTTGGTATAGACACCTGCCTGATGAGAGACGGTGGATCACCTCCTTAATTGTAGTTGTGGTTTGCTTTTATTAGCAGTCCGAATAGAAGGAGCACAGGACAATTTATAACATAAATTGCTTTTATTTTAATTTTCTGTAAGGAAATCATTTGTGGCAAAATTCCAGAAAGGTAAAACACATTCAACCAAAGGTATAGGATTCTTCTCCAAAAATGTGCAAGGTGAATTTCTTCCATAAACTTCTCAACCTTGATAGCAGTATTTTCTAGTATTTACAAATGCAGTAGAAATATCTTTGTGCATTACTCACAAACTTTGGCAATATGAAAAGCTTTACTTTCCTTGCTGACTTCAAGTTTGAAACATTACTCAGAGTGCTACCTCTTAGCTTTTAAACCACTAGCTTTTTCAACTGACGTTACAGCAGCAATAAAACTAGCTAGGCTTTCACATGAGGTTTTTCTTATCCACTTGTCTGCTTTCCAAGCATACAATGATATCTGAACTCCTGACGTCTTCTTACTTGTTTCATACAGCATAAAGGAAAAGCTTTATACATTGGACACACAGAGACTGCAATCCATCGATTCAGCAGAGGACATTGATTTATCAGAGAGACAGTCTACGTCCATTTCTGTTGGGGAATTGTATGGCTCTGAACTTGGGGTAATCTCTGGTTTAACCTGTTGTATGTTCTTCAGAAGCTTACAAAGGTTTCTCCACTTTAGCTCACGGTTCCCCTCTGTAACTGGGTTGGAACCTTTTGCTTTTCTCCCCCTTAATAGTTTCTCATCAGGAAATGCAAAAGCTTCTTGACTAGCAGTAACTCTCCTCCTAACAGGCTTTCTATAATATCTGTGTGGAGGTTCAAGACTAGAACTGCTATATTCTGATTCAGAGGTAAAATCCAGGCTTCTCTGCCAGTTCTTTCTATGCCCACACCCTTTGCACTTGCCTTGTAAGTAGTGGTCAGTCCTTCTGGGCTTAGCAGAATTAACAGCTTTGAAATCCTGCTTCCTTCCCTGGTTTACTGGCCTTTTCCTTTGGCTCCTAGCCTGCAACCGGTCCTGCCTTAGAACAGACCTTCTTTGCAGTCTTTCTGGTGTCTGAGCACATACCGTTTGATCAGTACCTGATTCCTCCTCCCACTCAGCTGATTCTTCAAAGAAACTTTGTCCTCGGGGTTTTGCTAGTTTCCCTTTAGCATTGCAATTTCCTTTGCACCATCCTGTGCCTAGTCCTCGTGTGTGTGAAGCTCTGGAATCAACTCTCAGCTGATTCTCCAGCTCCCGTTCCTCTCTCTCCCCACTTCCTGTGTGACGCAGCTTATATGTTCTGTGAACTGTTTGCTTCTCTGACCCCACCCTCTCTCTGCTTGCAGCTGTCCTAGAGGTTGGGTGTGGCTTCAAGCTAACCCTGCTTCTATGTGCCTTGGTTTCATTCTCTCTGTGGGAAATGTGCTTCTGTGATCCCATCCCCCGCTTGTGGGAACAAATCTCAGAATTTTTTCTACTTTTAAAGGGCTCTGCAGCCTTCACATCATCACAGTTGTTCTTCCCTAGGTGCATAACCTTGCACTTGTCCACATTAAATTTTATCTGCCATTTTGATGCCCAGTCTTCCAATTTATCAAGATCCTCTTGCAATTTTCCACAATCCTCTTGGGTTTTAACAACTTTAAATAGTTTTGTGTCATCTGCAAATTTGATAACCTCACTCGTTATTCCACTTTCCAGGTCATTTATGAATATGTCAAAAAGCAGCGGACCCAGCTCAGATCCCTGGGGTACACCACTATTCACCTTTCTCCATTGGGAAAATTGGCCATTTAGCCCTATCCTCTGCTTTCTATCTTTTAACCAGTTCCTGATCCACAATAGTACACTGCCTCCTATCCCATAACTCTTTAGTTTTGCCAAAAGTCTCTCATGAGGGACCTTGTCAAAGGCTTTCTGAAAGTCCAGATACACAATATCAACCGACTCACCTTTGTCCACCTGATTATTCACTCCTTCAAAAAAACATAACAGATTAGTAAGACAAGATCTTTCTTGTCTAAAGCCATGTTGGCTGTCTCCCATTAGGTCATGACTATCTACATGCTGAGTAATTTTATTCTTTATGATGGTTTCTACCATTTTTCCCAGTACTGATGTCAGGCTCACTGGTCTGTAGTTTCCCAGATCACCTCTGGAACCTTTTTTAAAAATTGATGTTACATTGGCGATCCTCCAATCTTCAGGTATTAGAGATGATTTTAATGATAGTTCACAGATTACTAATAGCAGGTCTGCAATCTCGTATTTCAGTTCTTTCAACATCCTTGGATGTATACCATCCGGCCCAGGTGATTTGCTACTCTTCAATTTATATACGTTCTACAGGTGTGTAGGCGGGTTAGACCTACAAAGGATCCCTAATTGTCACCAATTTCCTGGGTACCTGTGAAGCCCTGCACCAGGAGGAAAAGAAACTCAGATCACAGTCACTTGTCAGCAAAACCCTTTATTTGGTACAAGCAAAAAAGCTGCAAGCACAGATATACAAGTGTCTGTCTGAGGGATCTGAGTACGGGCAGCGTTCTCTACCTCCACAGTGGTGAGAAAGAGAAGGCCCCCATGAGCTCTGTAATTGCTTCCTTATATACCCTATACCCTCTGTAGCAACTCCTGCACAAACGTTTTGTTCCGTGTGCAAAAGTTGCTGTACTGTCTTTAAAAGGTTGTAGGGCCATCTGCAAAAGTCTACAGAGGCCTCTTTCCTTTGGGGCAAAGGCTCTTTCCCTGGGATCCACCCTTATTAGCATATTAATGGCTTTTATTATTGCTAGTGATGAGTCATTCTGACTACACCCTGCCATTCCCTTTGTTTCATTAATCACTGTAGCTTTCAGCACTGTAGTCTTCAGGGCTTATGAGCACTTTGTATCACCAGCTTTGTTTGGCCTGTTTAACTTGTCCAGGCTTGCCCAACTTGCTCAGGCCTGTTCAACTTGTTCAGGCCTGACCTGTCTTTTCTTAGCTTTTCTTAGCTGGGTCCATTTTCTATGCACTTGTCTTTTCTTACCTGGGTCCATTCTCTGTGCACTTCTGCTCAGGGTATGGTTCCCTCTGGCTTTACTCTTGTTGTGCTGGGCTCTGGGTACTCATTTTCTTAGCCCACATGTTTTTCTTCCGTGCCATCATAATGAATTACAGCCTTAGGCAAGGATGCAGCCATACTAGACATACCTATCAGCCAATTTCCCTTCATTCCCCAATTTTTCTTTTCTTGTGTATGGGGCAAAGGTAATCCCACTAAGGGCAATGGACAACAACCATTTGAGACAGAGAGTGATCATCAAAAGGCAGCTTCTGGTACTGTTCCCTAGATACAATGTACATGGTTTAATGTTCTGCAATATCATTCTTTTACAACAGGCAAGCAAAATGGATAATACACAACAGGCAATAATTCCATAACAAGTTATACTTAAAAGCGTAATAAAGAAGACTTTAAGACCTCCTCCTAAACTAGCAAACCATGATGTAATACTTCCCCAAATATTATCAAGCTGAAGCCCCCCCTTAAAATCATCAATATGTAATTCTGAGAGATGCTTTATCTTGCTCATTGCATCTAGCACAAATACCGTATGGTTAGCGATGACAGTACAGCAATTAGTAGCATTAATAAAAGTACAAGTTCCGCCTTCAGCAGCGAGGAGCAAATCAAGACCCTGTCTATTCTGCAAAGTCATTTGTTTATTTTGTTCTAAGGATTCAGCTAAGCGAGATATGGATTCAGTAACAGCTTTCATCTGAATATATAATAAGCATTGCAAACGGCGGATGGACATACCTAGTTCAGCAGTAAGAGCAGGGGTAGCATAGGGAATCCAAGCGGTAGCACAAAGGGCATCTAAACGAGTTTTAGTCATAGGATAAGTGGAATTGATGTATTTGAATGAGGCCTGAATGGCATCATCCTCAGCCACAGAGGAGTCCCAAGGGCTTGAGTTGGCTGAGAAACTACGCTTCAATCTGTGCAGAGGGGAGTGGGCAGCAGAGTGATGGGTAACATTAAGGGGTATCAAGACAGAAAAAGGAGAAACTTTGACCAAAGCACAGGGTAATAGGGAGAGGTTGACTATCTGAAACAGAGTTTCCCCACACAACCAATAATGACTCCCTACAGCAAAGAGGTTTGTGGCAGGTGTCCATATGCGGCTCATATTATGCCCATCAAACCACTTAACAGGAGAATTACCCGTGGTAGATGAGGTAAGATCCCGCCTTAAATTGGACATCGGGAGATAGCATGAAGTAAATGGAGATTCATTCTGGGAACCCGTTGTCAGCACAGCTGAACCATCGTGGTAAATGGGACCAACCCCCACATACCAGCGGAAGTCAGATCCATTAAGCACTAGCGGGCTCTCCGTAATGTTTCTCCAATCATTTTGCATCTTGGAAAGGTCCATATTACCGGTTTGATTATACCATTTTATCATGACTGAATTACTAGCAAACTGAAAGGATCCATTAACCACATTATACGACAGGTTACGTCTGTGTGAAAAAGCAACGGATGCATTTGTTATCAAACATAGATCAAATACCATATTTGGGTCAGCATATACACACAAAGGGTCATGTGTCATATTCATCATATGCCACATTTGGGAACAATTAAAAACTTCATAACAACTGGCAGAAAAATTATTATTGTCTACACAAGCAAGTTGTCCTGCATACTCAATTAAGGGAAGCTTTGAAACATGTACCGGAGCATATGATACACCCTTTGGCAGAGGAGTACAGATAATGCAGTCTGAAATGTTCATCAGGGAAACAATGTGTAATACTGATTGCTTCTATGTGTTCAGAGAGCCTTCAGGTAAAACCCGGGGTACTCGAGATATCGTCTGGTTAGTCTGGTTCTGTCCTAGGAGGAACAAAGTCAGCTGTCCATCTGGATGTAGACACTCAATAAGAAGGACGATAATGACTGAGATTCTCAGAAGGATACACAAGGGTGCCCATGGGGCAGGGTTGGTAGTGATCATCCTTGGCACTAATGATGCAGGGGTGTAAGGAGAACACGTTAGTCTTGTAAGGGGAAGGAAGTTGGTTAATCAGATGAGACAGGTGGAGCCGCTTTTAGATGGCTGAGATGTATCCAAGTGTCAGTATCATTAAGTCTGGCAGCAAAAGGAGAAGCAGCAGTGACAATGTGGGGTCCTGAAAAAGTAGGGCAGTCCCAGGATGCACAAACACAATTTCTTTTATAAACAGTAGTCCCTACGGGAAAACAAGGTAACAAGGATGGACTGGATACAGACTGTGTGACTGCTATACGATCAGCAATTTCTTGGAGCGCAATCCGGAGTCCTGCAAGATAAGAGGAGAGACTATCATGAATCGGAACCAGAGACTGTGGTAAGCTAGTTGTGCGCATGCGCTGGCCAGTGGCCATTTCATGAGGTGTCAGATGTAACCTTTTGATTGGGCTGTTGCGCAGCTGAAACAGACACATTGGCAATGCTTGTAGCCAGGTCATGTGACCAGAAGCACAAATCTTTCTGAGTTGAGTTTTCAAAATGCCATTGCATCGTTCAACAAGACCATTAGAAGTAGGCTTATACACAGAAACATGTTTCCACTGAACAGGAAGATGTTGAATGAGTGCAGACACAAGAGCATTGCGAAAGTGAGACCCATTGTCGGAATATATGACTTTAGGAATGCCAAATCGGGGTATTATTTGTGTTTGCAGAATCTCTACTACATCTTCTGCAGTCTCTTTGTTGCAGGGGAAAGCCTCAATCCACCGAGACCAAGGGCAAACCCACACCAAAAGGTACCGTTTCTGGGCACATCTATGAATCATGTCAGTGAAATCCACATACCAGGACTCAAAAGGACCACTCAGTACCGGAAGGTGGCCTTTGCCCATGACTTTTCCCCCTGGCTGGGAGTTCAGAATACACAGGGACACTTAGCCACTAATTCCTGAATGCGATTTTTCATGTGTGGACACCAAAAGGTGTCCTCCAACATCCCATGAATATATGCAGCACTAAAATGGTAGATATCATGTATGAGAGCTGTTAAACGTTTCAGCGCTACAAAACAGATACAAAGTTTCCCGGATGGGTGTACCCATACGTTCTTAGTTTGGGAGCAACCTAATCTCTCCCAGCTCCCTATCTCATAAGCAACTGCATCCTTCTGATAGTCAGTTAGGTCAGGTACCAGATAAGTCTGTGATCTGGTGACAGGTAATATTAGGGAGGTAAGGCTGGTTACTTCTTTTGCTAGCTGATCCGCCAGGGCATTGCCCATCTGACGGAAAGAGTCCCCCTGTGTGTGTCCAGGAACCCATTCACAGCATAGAAACAGATTGTTGAGTCTTCGTTTCTCTAGACACTCATAAATTTGATGTATCTCATCAAAATGTGAGATGGTGCTGGCTGAGGAGGTAATGAAACCTCTCTGTGCTGCATAATGGGAGTCAGTGAATAGGATAATGTTCTGTTCTTCCTGATGTAGTAAGACTGCCAGAATTGCACAGAGCTCAGCACCTTGGGCACTGTAAATGTTTGGTAATTGATATTGCAGTACATCCAGAAGGTCACCAGAGGGAGATATCTGTACTGCACTGAAACCAAAGTATAGTGATGTCTCAGAACCATCAGTGAACCAAGCAGCTGAGTTTGGAGGCATTTCATGGAATGGCAAAACAGTATCTGCGAAAGCAAATGTGGGGACCTTGTCCCCTTCCTCACCATCAGTAACAGAAACTAAGTTCTGTAAGTAGCCAAAGGGGTGACTTGCAGGAAATGGCTTGATGAGGACGTGACTTCGCAGCAGAGCAGCACAGACCTGGTGCACCCGGTGTGGAGTAAAATGCAAAGTATTACTGCATAATAATGCCTCTACACCACCGGAGCAATACACAGTGAGTCGCAAGGGATGGAAAGTGTTATAGGTCTTCCGGACTGCCTCACTGATGGCCACTAAACCTTTTTCAATGTCAGGCAGAACTATTTCTGTAACAGAAAAAGATCCTGACAAATAAGACACAATTTTAACATCATCTTGGTATACCACAGCTGCCCACGTGTGACGTCCGTGGAAACTTATCAGAAACATTTCTTTTGAGTAGTCAGGGAGACATAAACTTGGTGTGCTGGACATATCAGACAGGAGTGACTGAAGCAGTGCCTGATCAGGGCCTGACAAACTAATAGCAGTGGACCCTTTAACACCTCCTCTCAAATATTTGCGAAAGGGATGTGTGCGCTGACTGTGACCTGGGACCCAGTTTCGGCAGAAGTTTATCATGTCGAGTAGAGATCGCAATTTCTTAACAGTTGTAGGCATCTGTAATTGCAGGCAGTGTTGTTTAGTTTTCTCTGTCAGGGACAGTATTCCCTCTCCTACTAAGAAACCCAGAAAAGTGACTTCGGTTTGGCATATCTGTGCCTTGTCCATGTTAATCTGGTAACCACTTTCCAAAAGATAACAAACAAGTTTATCTGTGAGGGCTAGGTTTGTTGCAGCCTCAGCTGTGGAAAGCAGTAAGTCATCTACATACTGTAACAGAGATGCATTGCTGGGCAGTTCTGCTCTGAATGATTGTAAATCAGCAACTAATGCCTGAGAGAATATGGAGGGACTTTCCATGTACCCCTGGGGTAACCTGGTCCACTGGTAATGCTGACCCTCATAGGTAAAAGCCAGAAACAGCCTGGATGTGGGTTCCACAAAAATCCCAAAGAAGGCATGGGAAAAGTCCAGAACTGTGTGATACTTGTACAGGGTAGTTGTTATCAGCAATGCGGCAGGGTTTGAAACTACTGGAAACTGGGGTTCAATGACACTTTTGAGTGCTCGTAAATCATGAACTATTCGCCACTTCTCATTAGGCTTTTTTACAGGGACTAGTGGGGTGTTGTACGGGGAGTTACTGAGTTCAATGATACCGTGCTGCAACAGTTCCTGAATCTCTTGACGAGAGACCTGCAGAGCTTTTGGCTGGAGAGGATACTGCGGAATCTTTGGTGGATTACAGCCAGGTTTTATGTGAATGGTAACAGGCAGATGTGATTTGACTCGACCATAGGGGCTGAGGAGCAGTGACCGTTCAGGGCCTTTCTCTCCCAGCGAACCATAGGTGAATTCAACCTGTAATTTTACCAATAAGTCCCGTCCCATCAAATTTACTGGACAATGTGGGGCAAACAAAAAAGAATGAGAAATCTGCTGTTCTTCTATTCTCAAGCAAACAGGTAAGGTCATGTAGGATGTAAGGGGTCTGCCATCAAAACCAGTGGTAGTCATTTTCTTTTTACTAAGCTGACATCCCTGTGGTAAGACAGTTAATACAGAGGAATTAGCCCCTGTATCAAGTAACATTTCAGTGGGCTCATCATTAAGGTGTACTGGGATCAGAGGTTCCTGATATGTGAGCCTCGCCTGCAAGATAAAGATTCCCAGTCATTGTTGAGGTGGGGGTCCAGAATCCCGGGGAGGTGTCCACAAGGGAAAACGTCTCCTGCCGAAGTTTTCTGGTCTGGGTTGGGCATGACATGAACGCTGAAAATGACCATAACCACCACAGTTTCAACACTGCGGGGCGGGAGCACGGTTATTTTGCTGATAAGGGGGATCTCGACGCTGTGGTTGAGGATAGCGGGGTCTCTGGACTCCGTTATAGTAAATGCGCTCCTTATCTCTATCCCATACCTCATCATGGGGGTCTGGAACATCGTCCTCATAAGGATCCAGATATTCCATGTCATCAATTTTCTCCTGCTGTTCCTTGATTTTCTGTTTTAGTTGTCTAATAAGTTCATCATTAGATTTATTAGGATGTGTTTTGACTGTGGGTTGGGGATCTTTAGTTTCTTGTAAACCTTTAAGTTGAAGGTTTAACAAGCGTGCTTGGGCCTGCTTCAAATCCTTCTCAGGTTTCAGAGTGTCTTCCTCTAGGGACCGAATATAATGCAAAATATGGGCCTGTTGTTTTGGCCACGGCTCGGACTCCAAGGCTACTACAGATTTCAATTTTGCAGTCACAAGTGGGGGTAATGTATTACACAAGGTCTGGAAAAACATGGGTGCCATGCAAACATCATCGTATGGTACCCCCATCTGTGCTTCCCATAAGTCTTGAAATCGGGCAAGATATGCACTGACATTTTCACCTATTTGAAATCTCATGGTAGTGAGAGGAGTCAGACTGCGCTGAGTAGGGTACATCTCCCTAAGGGCTTCCCAAATACGAGGATGATACTCGTTAAAAGAAGCACCGTCATAAGTGTTAACTGTAACCTTCACCTGGTCTAAGTCGGCAGTGGTGAACACTTGATTTGTCACACTGTTCCCCAGAATTTTGGCCAATAAAGCTTTGATATCTCCCAAAGCCAAATTATATCCGGTCGTAATTCTTTCAAATTTTTGAATCCATGTCCCTCTCCCTCTACTGAGAGGAGGTAGACTACTAGCTATGTTAGCCATATCAGTAAAATTCCATGGTATATATTTAGATCTTCCTTCATTGTGTGGATTACTGGAAACAGGAGCTGTTTATTAACATCCTGGTTCTCATACTTCTCCCAAACCCTAAGACCTGCTTCCATATAAGTCAGGTCCCATTTGGGATCATCAGATCCACCTCGAATGCATAATCTAGCTGTATTCAGGTGAGCCGTATCTAGTGACCCATCAGGCGGCCACTGTACCATTTGGGGCTGATTCGCCTTTGTCCATCTATACATATTAGAGGACCACAGGTACACATAGTAGCCATTTCCCCCTTCTTGTTCTGTTATGAACGAAAGTATGTCAGGGGCATGGTTTTGGACCACACAGGACCGATTGTCCTGATTATCATCTGTCCTAGGTTTACCATCGGGTATTTTGCTGCTATTTTTCTTCTGATTACGTGTATTGGGTCTATCCTGCTTAGGGCCCTTTTTGCCTGGGTTGCCTTGACAATCCTGACCATCTTGGCCATCATTATTCTCCCCATCATCACTGTCCTGTAACCCGGGGTCATCCAGATTCGGCATCCCCGTCTCAGGTTTAATGAATTGTGAGGGAACTTCCTTCCCAGCCCTGCGGAGCTGTTGCAGTATCTTCTGCTTATGCTCATGGAAGGATTGCTTTTCAGCTATTAACTCCTCCTCTGCTTTCTTTAATGCAGCCTCACGCTTAGCATATCCCTTGGGATCGAAAGCTGGGGTTTTTGATTCTTCTAGATGAACCTGACCAAAAACCTTAATCCAGGTTCCACTTTCCTCATTAGCGGTGCCATTTAAATCTTCAATTATTTCTTGGTCCGAGATCATGGGATCATGAACCAACTTTCCTGGGGTGGATTTGGGAAGTGATGGATAGAGGGGCTGTGAGGACTCCTGTTTAACCTTAGGGGTCACTACAGGATCGGAATAACCAATGGCTGCCATAGTTTTACCTTCAGCTGCCCAATAAGAAGGTGGAGATGCAGGGGCAGATGGCAGGGGCTCTGGGCCGGCCTGCATCCACAAAGAAATATGTCGCAAATGTTCCAATTGGGCTTTGCCACATTTTTTAAATAAAATATGATCTCTAATTTTGGTCAAAATGAGCGGATCGAATGACCCTCCTGCTGGCCAGGCAAGTGAGGGTGTTTTCTTCGTCCATTTTTCCCATTGTTTAGAACAATTTTTTGTTGAGGCTTCCAGTAAGGGGTTCTGTTTAACAAGGCTATCTATGGGGTTAGGACCGGACTCAGTCCCTTTTTCATTACCTACCCCCTCCTTGGATTTATTTTTGAACATTTTCTAAACTGTCCCTCTTCCTATAGTCTGTGTAGACCTGGTGTTTCCCACTGTTTGGGGACACAGGGGCGATTTGTTAATAACTTCGCCTTTT
This sequence comes from Ichthyophis bannanicus, assembly GCA_033557465.1. Classification (NCBI taxonomy): domain Eukaryota; kingdom Metazoa; phylum Chordata; class Amphibia; order Gymnophiona; family Ichthyophiidae; genus Ichthyophis; species Ichthyophis bannanicus. Next base: position 363,872,073 of record CM066037.1, on the reverse strand, counting down.
ACCGATAGAGTATCGAACCTCTTTATCTACAGAGGTGCAGGTAACTTTGCTTTTATAGATGGAGAATCAAACCTCTTTATCTACAGAGGTGCGAAGTTACAAATCCAGGACTAATACAGACATGCAATCCTTACGCTTTGTCCAGACCCAGCCGTCCCTCTCGTGAGAGTACGGAACCGCGGATAGGGACCCACAATCGCTTCACACACAATGGTGCGTACAGTCTCACGCATATACCAATCAATCCTGGAGATATAAAGACCTAATGTCTGGACAAAACTTTCAAACTTTTCTTTCCCTAATATTACAACTCAATACAGAGACACTCTAACAGTTTTTTACACAACAAAATTAATTAAATAAAATACATATGCATATGTGTAAATTTGGTACTCACCCACCAGTCAGATAGGGTAAGCCTTCTGTCCTTGTTTGTAGGCAGGTAACGCAGCAATATTCACCGCTGGAGTCTTCCTAGGTTATCCAAATATCTCTTCGCCCCTCAGGGCGGTAAGCTCTTCTTCTGGGCCAGCAGAAGGTATCCTTCTTCTTTCCTAATGAGAAGGTATTCACATCTCCTGCTTTTCTCTTTAAAAACAGGAGGTATCCTCTCTGACAAAAACGCAGCCAAAAACGCAGTCAGAGGAATCCTTGGGCAATTTAGAAAAAATTTAGGAGTTCTAAAACTCAGGAGGCCGGGTTTCAGGCACCAATTGTAGGCGGGTCAGACCTACAAAGGATCCCTAATTGTCACCAATTTCCTGGGCACCTGTGAAGCCTTGCACCAGGAGGAAAAGAAACTCAGATCACAGTCACTTGTCAGCAAAACCCTTTATTTGGTACAAGCAAAAAAGCTGCAAGCACAGATATACAAGTGTTTGTCTGAGGGATCTGAGTACGGGCAGCGTTCTCTACCTCCACAGTGGTGAGAAAGAGAAGGCCCCCCTGAGCTCTGTAATTGCTTCCTTATATACCCTATACCCTCTGTAGCAACTCCTGCACAAAAGTTTTGTTCCGTGTGCAGAAGTTGCTGTACTGTCTGTAAAAGGTTGTAGGGCCATCTGCAAAAGTCTGCAGAGGCCTCTTTCCTTTGGGGCAAAGGCTCTTTCCCTGGGATCCACCCTTATTAGCATATTAATGGCTTTTATTCTTGCTAGTGTTGAGTTATTCTGACTACACCCTGCCATTCCCTTTGTTTCATTAATCACTGTAGCTTTCAGCACTGTAGTCTTCAGGGCTTATGAGCACTTTGTATCACCAGCTTTGTTTGGCCTGTTTAACTTGTCCAGGCTTGCCCAACTTGCTCAGGCCTGTTCAACTTGTTCAGGCCTGACCTGTCTTTTCTTAGCTTTTCTTAGCTGGGTCCATTTTCTATGCACTTGTCTTTTCTTACCTGGGTCCATTCTCTGTGCACTTCTGCTCAGGGTATGGTTCCCTCTGGCTTTATTCTTGTTGTGCTGGGCTCTGGGTACTCATTTTCTTAGCCCACATGTTTTTCTTCCATGCCATCATAATGTATTACAGCCACAGGCAAGGATGCAGCCATACTAGACATACCTATCAGCCAATTTCCCCTCAGGTGCTCCGCTTTGCCTAGTACATTTACCGTGAGACCCTATTCCCCATGACAGTCCCCTTTCTTATATAAGCCCTTCAGGGTGACGGATGTGGAAGGTCAACATCTGCATGCCACCCCCAACAAAAGCAGAACAACATCAGAAACAGCCACACTTTTAAACCACACATCAAAAACATGTGGGAGGAAGTGGGCAGAACAAAATCAATGCAAAATACACACAAGCCAGGAAAGTGCTGGAAAGCAATGAGCACAAATGCTCGAAGCCTAGCCAACAAAATTCCAGACCTGGAAGCCCTAACAGTGGAAACAGACTTGGACATTGTGGCCATTACAGAAACATGGTTTAATGAATCACATGATTGGGATATAGCCATAGCTAGCTATAATCTATTCAGGAGGGACCGAGAAAATGGAAAAGGAGGAGGAGTAGCCTTGTATGTCAAAAGCAATATTAAAGCTACTGAAATGCAGGGGACATGGGGAAAAGAAGAAGCGCTCTGGATTGCGTTGGAGAGAGGAGATGGCACTGTCATCCATATTGCTGTAGTCTATAGACCTCCAACTCAAATTGAAGAGAGAGACAATGAATTGATTAGAGATATTGCCAAGATAGCATCAAAGGGGGAAGCAATCATATTGGGTGACTTTAATCTACCTGATGTGGATTGGATTACTCCTTCTGCACATCTGGAAAGAAGCAAAAGAATTGTGGATGCTCTCCAAGATGCATTATTTAGACAAATGGTGATGGAACCAACCAGGGAAAGCTCAACGCTGGATGTAGTGCTCACCAACGGTGATAGTGTGTCAAATGTCTGCGTGAGTGCCCCTGTGAGCAACAGCGACCATCACACGGTGTGGTTTGAAATAAAAGCCATGGCACAGGCCAATCATAGCAAGCTCAGAGTCCTAAACTTCAAATACACTAACTTCAATCAAATGGCAGAGTATGTAAAGGAGGAGATGACGGGGTGGGAAGAGATAAAGGAAGTGGAATTGCAATGGGCTAAACTAAAGGAGGCATTGAAAGGAGCAACAGATAAATATGTAAGAAAAGTAAATAAAAGCAAGAGGAGAAGGAAACCTATTTGGTTTTCCAAAGAGGTGGCTGCTCATATAAAGGCAAAAAACACAACTTTTGCAAAATTCAAAAGCTTGCAGACAGAAGAACACAGAAATGAATACAGGATCAAACTCAAAGAGACAAAACGAGAAATAAGGATAGCAAAATCAAAGGCAGAGGAAAAGATGGCTAAAGATGTTAAGGGTGGCAACAAAAATTTCTTCAGGTATATTCGGGAAAGGAAAAAGATCAGAGTTGGAATTGCAGGACTCAGAAGTGCTGGGAAAGGACTCGTGGAAAGTGACACTGAAAAAGCAAAATTGCTAAACAATTACTTCTGCTCTGTGTTTACTAAAGAAGATCCTGGGGATGGACCAGCTGTGACTCCCAAATATAAAAATGGGAATGAAGTAGATACCACACCATTCACAGCAGAAGAGGTGTTAGAACAACTTGCTAAACTGAAAGTGGACAAAGCCATGGGACCGGATGGGATACATCCCAGGATACTGAAAGAGCTCAGAGAGGTTCTTGCAGGACCGTTAAAGGATATCTTCAACAGATCCTTGGAAACAGGAGAGGTTCCTCAGGACTGGAGAATGGCTGATGTCGTACCTCTACACAAAAGTGGTGACAGGGAAGAAGTGTCAAACTACAGACCCGTGAGCCTTACCTCGGTGGCAGGAAAAGTAATGGAGGCGCTCCTGAAAGAGCGAATAGTGAACTTTCTGAAAACCAACAGCTTGCAAGACCCGAGGCAACATGGTTTTACCGAAGGACGATCTTGCCAGACAAATCTGATCGAGTTCTTTGACTGCGTGACGAGGGAACTAGATGAGGGGCATGCAATGGATGTCATCTACCTGGATTTCAGCAAAGCCTTTGATACTGTTCCTCATAGGAGGCTTATCAACAAACTCAGTAGCTTGGGGATGGGTCCCAAGATGGTAAACTGGATTAGAAATTGGCTGACTGACAGACGACAAAAGGTGATTGTACATGGAGCTCACTCGGATGAGAGGAAGGTGATTAGCGGGGTGCCCCAGGGTTCGGTCCTGGGCCCGGCACTGTTCAATGTATTTGTGAGTGATATTGCTGAAGGACTGAATGGAAAAGTCTGTCTTTTTGCAGACGACACAAAAATTTGCAACAGAGTGGACTCCCCTGAGGGAGTGGTTAACATGAAGAAAGATCTACAAAAGCTGGAAGACTGGTCTAAAGCTTGGCAACTACGATTTAATGCAAAAAAGTGCAGTGTCATGCACTTGGGTAGCAGAAATCCAAGAGAAATGTACAAGATAGGGGGAGAAAGGTTGGTATGCACAGTTCAGGAAAAAGACCTTGGTGTGATTATCTCTGCTGATCTCAAGGTGGCAAAACAGTGCGACAAGGCGGTGGCAAAAGCCAGGAGGATGTTGGGCTGCATACAAAGAGGGATTACCAGCAGAAAAGAAGAGGTACTTATGCCACTGTATAGGTCACTGGTGAGGCCTCACTTGGAATACTGCGTTCAGTTTTGGAGACCATATCTTGCAAAGGATGTAAAAAGACTGGAGACTGTTCAGAGGAAGGCGACCAAAATGATTTGGAGCCTGCGTCAGAAGCCTTATGAGAAGAGACTTGAAGACCTAAATATGTATACCTTGGAGGAAAGGAGGCACAGGGGAGATATGATTCAGACCTTTAAATACTTAAAGAGAAATGATGAACAAACAAACCTCTTCCAAAGACGGGGAACCTGTAAAACTAGAGGGCATAACATGAAACTGCAAGGGGGTAAATTGAAAGGCAATGTCAGGAAATATTTTTTCACTGAAAGGGTGGTGGATGCTTGGAATGCCCTCCCGATGGAAGTGGTAGGGGCGAACACGGTGACGGAATTCAAAAAGGCATGGGACAAACACAGAGGATCCCTTTACAGAAATAGGAAAAAAACCAAAATAAACGGTACCATCTAACTTCCGAACCATATAACGTCTTAGGGGTGTCCTATATGGAGTGGTGGGTTTACCCCTGAACAAGGATATGGAGAGGGGTGGCCTGCGCGGAGCGACAGGTGCACCTACTCTTGCCATCTCGCTGGGCAGACTGGATGGACTATGCTGGTCTTATCTGCCGTCAACTACTATGTTACTATGTTACTAGGTACCCAGCCCGGCCCAGTGCATTATGTAGCTCTATTCCCTCTAACGGGCTCCATTTTCATATAAGCTCTTCAGTTACCCAGCCTGGCTTTGTACATTGACTGTGTGGCTCTATTCTCATATAAGCTTTTCAGTTGCCCAGCCTGGCCTAGTACATTGACTGTGCAGCTCTATTCCTCCTACCAGGCCCCTTTCTCATATAAGCTGTTCAGGTGCCCAACCCAGCTTAGTAAATTGACTGTGTGGCTCTATTCTACCTAACAGGCCTCATTCTCATATTAGTTCTTCAGGTACCCAGCCTGGTTTTGAACACTGATGGTGAGTCTCTATTCCCTCTACCAGACCGCATTCTCATATGAGCTCGTCAGGTGCCTCTGCCTGGACTAGTATATTGACTGTGTGATCCTATTCCCCATGACAGGCCCCATTCTCATATAAGCTGTTCAGGTACCCATCCTGGCCCAGTACTTTGACTGTGTAGCTCTATTCCCCTTACCGGTTCTCATTCTCATATAAGATGCTCAGGTGCCCAGCCTGACTTTGTACCTTGCTTGTGTGTCTCTATTCCCTTTGCCAGGCCCCATTCTCATATAAGCCTTTCTGGTGCCCAGCCTGGCCTAGTACTTTGACTGTGTCGCTCTACTCCATCTAACAGGCCCCATTCTCATATTAGTCTTCAGGTACCCATCCTTGCTTTGTACAGTGACTGAATGGCTCTATTCCCCCTAACAGGCCCCATCTCATATAAGTTCTTCAGATTCCCAGCTTGACTTTGTACGTTGCCTGTGTGGTACTATTCCCTGTAACAGGGCCCATTCTCATATAAGGTCTTGAGGTGCCCAGCCTGCCTTGTACATTGACTGTGTAGCTCTATTCCCCTTACCAGGCCCCATTTGCATATTAGCTCTTCAGGTGCCTAGCCCAACTTTGTTCATTGACTATGTGACTCTATTCCTGCATACAGCCCCATTCTCATATATGCTCTTCAGGTGCCCAGCCCAGCTTTATACATTGAGTGTGTGGCTCTGTTCCCCCTAACAGGCCCCATATAAGCTCTTCAGATACCCAGTTTGGCTTTGTAGATTGACTATTCCCACTAACAGGCGCCATTCTCGTATAAGCTCTTCAAGTGCCCATCCTTGCCTGTTGCAGTATGTGGGAATTGTGGTTTGACTCAGCAAACCTGGACACTACATTCAGTTTGCACATGTTTTCATTGCACACTACCTGCACGTTCAGGGAGTGATAGTGCATGCGGTTACAGAACACCACTTACCTGTTTTGGAATGGGATAAGTGCTACATATGTGCAATCAATGGCTCCCATCACTTGTGGTAGGCTCTCTATTCTCTGAAATTGCTGTTTGAGGGTCACCCACTGTTGCCTTTGTTGGGGAAATACAATGTACAGTATATGGCTTACAGTACTTGGTGGAGGCATCTACCAAAGGTGGCCCTGGGCATTCCTTCAACTGCAGCCACAGATGTTTGGAAGCCGCCAGAGGCAAAGAAATGTAGTGCATTGAGGTAAAGTGACCAACCATTCCATATTATATGGGACAGTCCTGTATTTTAAGGATTTGTTCCTGGAATCATATTACTTCAGTCAGGATGCCTAAATGTCCCCTATTTTAAAACGTGTCCCATTCCTCCACTCTTCCACATTTGTACCAGCGGACTTTACTCCAGCTGAAATTTTCAAAGGGAATCTCTATTGTATGAGACTATTTCCATCAGAGACACAGAAACATATACAAATGCATGCACTCTATTGTACTTCAATCACACACACATGCACATGCATTCATACCCCCCACCCCCCAAATCAGATACACACATGCACACGTTTCAGACAGACAATTCTGTCTCTGATTATCTACTGCTGCTTCTACATTTCTCTACTTCAATGCCCCCAGTTCTTGCTTTTGCTAACAGTTCTTTTTCACAGCCTGCAATAGCATCCTCACACTTTACCCCATTCCTCTTACATTTCTACCCTTTACAGCAATCCCACTCACCCCTAACAAAAAAATCACTTATTCCACTGACCTTTTCCCAGACCCTGTGCAGAAAATCAGCCCACCCTTCTTGTGACTAGTGCAGCCTTTCCATTGGCTGGAACCTACCACTTACTCTGCACAGTGAGAGGGAAGACAATTTAGACATTATTCTGACTAAGTCTAGAGAAGTACAGCAAGCAGGCCTGATTGGCACATTTGTAAGTAAAGTTATAAACCTACCCTACTAATTAAAATTTTGGGTTAAAATTAAAATTGTAATTGCAAACACATTTTTTTATTATTCATAACTTTGAACCCCCCCCCCCCGGCATGATTGAGTGTCCCGTATTTGAACTTAGAAAAGATGGTCAGGTTAATTCAGGAGCTTGGTCAGCCTTGGTATAGTATGTGTCTGGGCTGGCAGAGGCTTGAGGTCAGGTTTTAGACCCTCATAGAGCTCTCTTATGGCGCCTGTAGAGGGCGAACATCTGGTCCTCAGGGAGGCCGAGGAGGGTGGCCCTATCTCTGAAGATATGGGACCTTCTGGGCTGGGCTTCCTTCTTCTGAGGATGCAGGATCCGACGCTCACCAGGCTGGTCTCCCTACACATTGGCCTCCACCACCGGAGCATGGGCAGGGGGCAGGGGCTTGCCCAGGTGTTGTGAGGCCTCCTCATCCGCCTTAGGTATTAAAGCTACTTAATCTGTGAACCCACTGTTTTTTGTTGGATCAGTTAGGGCCTAGTAGCAGCAATTAAAGTTTGAATTTAAAACACAGAGGAGAGCTTTCTGGTTACATTTCATACCCAGCAGAGAGCTTGTAGTTTAAATTTAATAGTCACTCAGGGCCAAGTAACAGCAAAGTACTTTTAGTTTAAATTTAACACACAGAAGAGAGCTTTCTGGTTAAATTTAGTACCCAGCAGAGAGCTTGTAGTTTAAATTTCATAAGAAGTTAGAGCCTAGCAGCAGCTAAGAGCTATAATTTAAATCAAATCAGAATTTAGCTTACCTCAGCAGCACAAGACAGGGTACTGTGTAGCAGCCCTCTTTTAATAAGTGTTATTTCCCTCCCTCCCTCCCCACACCCACCCTCCCCTGGGATAATCATAGCTTTATAGGTACTTACACATCTTAAAAGAAAGGAGGTGCTTTCAGGTGAAGCTCATTACCCAAATCAGTCATACACTAAGGACCTGAGATTAATTAAGCTTCAGGTGAACAAGGTATATTAAACGTATTAGGTACAGTTTTATTGGTATAAATACCCATAGCAACCCCTAGTAAGTAAGAACTTAAAGATCTAGACACAAACTTAAACTAAGATGCAGACAGGGGGATGGGGGCTTTCCAGTCTTTTGCATTGAGTGTCACATGTATGATTTTCTCCCAGTTGGTGAGAGGTCTTACGTGTGCACTAGGTGCAAGGAGCTCTTTTCTCTCAGGGAACAAGTCCGTTCTCTAGAGGCTAAAGTAGCAGACTGGGAAAACCTAAGACAGACAGAGAGGTACATAGACGAGACCTACAGGGATATAGTCCTGAAGTCCCACCTCCAGTCTGGCAGCACCCCTGTTGCCATGGAGGAGAGAGGTCACGTGACAGGAGAGCATCACCCTGGTGTGGCAGGAAGTGATCCTGTAACTAGGACCTGTCCTCCAGGTGATGTAAAACTCTCTCGCACCGAGGAAGTTTCTCCAGGGCCATGTGCCCATGAGGGAAGGGTTAGGACAGCCGTTATAGTTGGTGATTCGATCATTAGGCATGTAGATAACTGGGTGGCTGGTGGACGTGAGGATCGCCTGGTAACATGCCTGCCTGGTGCGAAGGTAGCAGACCTCACGCGCCACCTAGATAAGGTCTTAGATAGTGCTGGGGAGGAGTCTGCTGTCTTGGTACATGTCGGTACCAATGACATAGGAAAATGTGGTAGGGAGGTTCTGGAGGCAAAATTTAGGCTTTTAGGTAGGAAGTTGAAATCCAGAACTTCCAGGGTAGCATTCTCCGAAATGCTTCCTGTTCCACGCGCAGGACCCAAAAGGCAGGCAGAGCTCCGGAGTCTCAATGCGTGGATGAGACAATGGTGCAGAGATGAGGGTTTTGGATTTGTTAGAAACTGGGGAACATTCTGGGGAAAGGAGGGGCTCTTCCGAAGGGATGGGCTTCACCTTAACCAGGATGGAAACAGGCTGCTGGCATTAACCTTTAAAAAGGAGATAGAGCAGCTTTTAAAATAGATATTAGGGGAAAGCCGACAGTCGCCCAAGAGCGGATGGTTCGGAAGAATGTATCCTTGAAGGATACTACCAAAAGCAGAGAGGTTCCACAAAAGAGTAAAGTAGCCCAAATGTCCTCAAGTATGGAGCAGACAGAGCTTAAAGATCCCACTTTACCCATGTCTAACAATAGCCAAATTAACATGAATAAAATACATTCTCTAAAATGCTTGTATGCAAATGCTAGAAGTCTAAAGAATAAGATGGGAGAGTTAGAATATATAGCACTAAATGAAAGGTTAGATATGATTGGAATATCAGAGACATGGTGGAAGGAGGACAACCAGTGGGACACTGTGATACCTGGGTACAAACTATATCGTAATGATAGAGCTGATCAAATTGGTGGAGGGGTTGCGCTCTATGTTAGAGAGGGCATTGACTCATAAAGGATTAAAGTTTTGCAGGAAACAAAATCTGCTGTAGAATCTATATGGAATGAAATTCCATATAAAAGGGGGAAGGCGATGGCAGTGGGGGTGTACTATCGAGCACCTGGCCAGAATGACCAAATGGATGATGAAATGCTCAAAGAAATCAAGGAAGCTAACAAAAGTTACAGCGCAGTAATAATAATGGGTGATTTCAATTACCCCGGTATCGACTGGGTCAGTGTCACGTCAGGACATGCTAGGGAGATAAAGTTCCTAGATGAAATAAATGACTGCTTCTTGGAGCAGCTGGTTCATGAACCGACCAGAGGGGAAGCCATATTAGACCTAGTCCTTAGTGGAACACCAGATCTAGTGCAAGAGATAAGGGTGTTGGGGCCACTTGGCAATAGTGATCATAGCATGATCGCCTTTGATTTAATTAGTGGAGGAGGGATAGTAAGGAAATGCACAGTACTACCTTTTAACTTTCGAAAGGGAGACTATGATAAAATGAGGAAAACAGTTAAGAAAAAACTAAAAGGAGCAGTTGCGAAGGTTAAAGACGCACATCAAGCTTGGGTGTTGTTGAAAAATACTATCTTGGAAGCCCAGACCAGCTGTATTCCACGCTTTAAGAAAAGTGGAAGGAAGTCCAAAAAACTGCCAGCATGGTTTAAAGGTGAGGTCAGAGAGGCTGTTGTTGCCAAAAAGCATCTTTCAGGAAATGGAAAAAAGAGCCAAACGACGAAACCTGGAAACAGCACAAGCACTGGCAAGTCAAATGCAAGGCATTGATAAGGCAGGCAAAGAGAGAATTTGAGAAGAAGCTTGCTGCGGAAGCAAAAACGCGAAATAAAGACCTTTTCAAGTACATTCGTAGCAAAAAACCTGTGAGAGAGTCAGTTGGTCCATTAGATGATAAAGGGGTTAAAGGAGCACTAAGAGGCGACAAGGCGATAGCGGAGAGACTGAATGAATTCTTTGCTTTGGTCTTTACTGAGGAAAATGTAGGGATGTTACCCATGACTGAAGTGGTATTTAAAGGTGCGGAAGAATTGAAGGAAATATCGATACATCGGGAAGATGTCTTACAACTATTAGATAAAATGAAGAGTAGCAAATCACCTGGGCTGGATGGTATACATCCAAGGGTGTTGAAAGAACTGAAATATGAGATTGCAGAACTGTTATCAGTAATCTGTGAACTATCATTAAAATCATCTCTAATACCTGAAGATTGGAGGATCGCCAATGTAGCACCGATTTTTAAAAAGGGTTCGAGGGGTGATCCGGGAAACTACAGACCGGTGAGCCTGACGTCAGTACCGGGAAAAATGTTAGAAATCATCATAAAGAATAAAATTACTCAGCATGTAGATAGTCACAACCTAATGGGAGACAGCCAACATGGCTTTAGACAAGGAAGATCTTGTCTTACTAATCTGTTATGTTTTTTTGAAGGAATGAATAAACAGGTGGACAAAGGTGAGTCGGTTGATATTGTGTATCTGGACTTTCAGAAAGCCTTTGACAAGGTCCCTCATCAGAGACTTTTGGCAAAACTAAAGAGTCATGGGATAGGAGGCAATGTACTATTGTGGATCAGGAACTGGTTAAAAGATAGAAAGCAGAGGGTAGGGCTAAATGGCCAATTTTCCCAATGGAGAAAGGTGAATAGTGGTGTACCCCAGGGATCTGTGCTGGGTCCGCTGCTTTTTGACATATTCATAAATGACCTGGAAAGTGGAATAACGAGTGAGGTTATCAAATTTGCAGATGACACAAAACTATTTAAAGTTATTAAAACCGAAGAGGATTGTGAAAAATTGCAAGAGGATCTTGATAAATTGGAAGACTGGGCATCAAAATGGCAGATGAAATTTAATGTGGACAAGTGCAAGGTTATGCACCTAGGGAAGAACAACCCAAACTATGGTTACACGATGCAAGGTTCCACATTAGGAACCACCACCCAGGAAAAAGATTTAGGCGTCATTGTGGATACCATGTTAAAACCCTTGGCCCAGCGTGCAGCGGCGGCCAAGAGAGCAAATAGAATGCTAGGTATGATAAGGAAAGGAATGGAAAATAAAACAAAAGATATTATAGTGCCTCTATATCGTTCCATGGTGAGACCGCACCTTGAATATTGTGTGCAATTCTGGTTGCCGTATCTTAAAAAGGATATAGCGATTTTAGAAAAGGTACAGAGAAGAGCCACCAAAATGGTAAAGGGGATGGAAGGATACTCCTATGAAGAAAGGCTAAAAAGGTTAGTGCTCTTTAACCTGGAAAAGAGACGGCTGAGGGGAGATATGATAGAAGTCTATAAATTAATGAACGGAGTGGAACGGGTAAACGTAGATCGATTGTTTACCTTATCAGAATATAGAAAGACTAGGGACATGCAATGAAGCTACAGGGTAAACTATTTAAGACTAATAAAAGAAAATATTTTTTCACTCAACCTGTAATCAAACTCTGGAATTTGTTACCGGAGGATGTAGTAAAGGCTGTTAGTATAGCTGGGTTTAAAAAAGGTTTGGACAAGTTCCTGCAGGAAATGTCCATAAACCATTATTAAGAAGTGACCAAAGATATCAATGCTTGACCCAGTACAAGCATTGTGGAACTTGTGTCTCTTGGGGAAACTGCTAGGTACATATGACCTAGATTGGCCACTGTTGGAAACAGAATACTGGGCTTGATGGACCTTGGTCTGACCCAGTATGGCATATCTTATGTTCTTATGTTCTTAGGTCAGTCACCCTCCAGCCATCGATCCACTCGCACTGCAATATGGTAGTCCATTATGTAGCAAGGCAGGGGCCCCAGCCGACAATCATTGATAGGCTAGACTGTGGGTTTCTATGCTATACTAGCTGTCATTTGACTGTTAGCGGGGACGAGGCCCAATTAATGCCAGCTTTGAGTTGGCATTTTGGTTCCTGGCCACTGCACCTCTGATGCCTGCTAATCGGACCCGGCATTGGCTTGCCTGGCCACTGCCTTCTCCCACGCTACACGTACTCCATGCCCCTTCTCCTCCCTGTTGTTCCTTACTGAATGGTAACATGCTACTGGGTGGTGGGGCAGTATTATGGGCAGCCTGCGCCACGTTATCAGCTACCAGGTTGCGATACCGGCTGCTAGTTCACTTACCATTGTTTAATAATCATACCCCTTAGTATATAAAAAATAATGACTGGCACATAGTTATATGTATTCAGGAAAGACAGGGTAGGAAGAAAAGGAGCATGAGTGCTATATTTAAAATATAATATTAAAGCCACAGAACTGCAGGGCTTATGAAGGAAGGAGGCACTGCGGGTTAGTCTGGAAAGAGGAAATAGAAAATCTATTTACTTTAGTGTGATATACAAACCTCCCTATCAAACAGAAGAAATAGAGATTTAATTGAAGACATTCACAATATTGCTAAGAACTGGGAAGTACAATTGGTAGGAGATTTCACTTTGCCAGATGTTGATGGGATGTTCCTGCTACATTGTCATCTACAAGTAGGGAGATCCTGGACTCTCTACAGGAAGAACTGTTCTAGAAACAGGTAATGGAACCACATGGAATCCTCGGATGGTATACATCCGAGAGTGTTGAAAGAACTGAAATATGAGATTGCAGACCAACTATTACTTATCTGTGAATTATCATTAAAATCATCAGTAGTACCTGAAGATTGGCGAATGGTCAATGTAAAACCCATTTTTAAAAAGAGTTCCAGGGGTGATCTAGGAAGCTACAGCTTAGTGAGCCTGACATCAGTACCGGGGAAAATGGTAGAAACCATTATAAAGAACAAAATTACTTGCAACTGTTCAAACATATCATACTGTGTCATGGTTTCACAGTTTACCTGCCACTGGCAGATTACATATTAGAGATGTGTATCTTTAAAGCATCAGTCAAGAAACCCTCTGGAGAGGACTTCCGGTTTGGTAATGAGCTGACCGGTTGTGTGCTGATCAGCTCTGGGCTCCATACCCTGCCAACAGCCTTAATTTTTTCGTGAATCGCAACTGAATGCCCCCTATTCCAGCGCGGGGCAATAAGGAGAGTGGGTGGTCAGCTTTAGTGCTTTCTCCGCATAGCGTGGCGCCTCGGATGGCTGCGAAACCCTCGCGAAGAGACAAGGCCCGTGCTCCGGATCCAAAGATGGCGGAGGGGGCGCCCCGGAGCCCTGGATCAGATGGCGATCAGGGCATGGTGGAGGATGTGAGCGCGGCAGTAGTGCGGGCCCTTGATGGTCGCTTTCGGGAGCTGGGAGATCAGCTCCACTCGGTGGCCCAAAGCATTAACGAGTTCACGGACCGCATGGAGCATGCCGAGAACCGGATCTCCGGCTTGGAGGATGAGCAGCACTCCCTTGCAGCCCGGGTACAGGCTTTGGAAGCAACGGTGAAACAGCAAGGAGACAAGCTGGACGACCTCGAAAATCGGGGCCATAGGAAAAATCTCCGCTTTGTTGGCGTGCCCGAAAATATTGCTGACGGCGCTCTCTCTGCTTACCTGCTTGCCTGGATGTCCAAGATCTTGCCCGGTGAGATGGAATCAACTATTGCATTGGAGAGGGTGCATCGGCTCGGCCCTAGGCGGGAGCAGGCCCGGCGGCCGCGTGCAGTTATCGCCAGGTTCTTAGACTACCGCCAGAAGGAGGCGGTTTTAAGGGCAGCCCGCAGCCATCGAAGGCAGGCGGGAGATGTGGAACAGCTCTTGGTCTTCCAAGACTACTCTGCGCTGGTTAGCCAGCAGCGTAAGGCTTTCTCCCCCATTTGTGCGCAGTTGGCGGGCAAAGGATTGCGCTTCTCACTTCTCTACCCCGCCCGGCTACGTGTGGAGTATCAGGGGCAGGCACATCTTTTGGGGACTCCCGCTGAGGCTGGCGCTTTTATGGATCGATTGGCTGGGGCGGCGGCGGCTGCACCTTGACACCTTGACACCGCGTGACAGGATGGTTGCGAGATGAAGCAGTTGGGGGAGAGGCCTTCCCTCCAAGAGTCTTCCCGGTATGGCTGGCATTGCTTTGGGAGCTAGCTCCGGGACCTGGACTACGGGCTCAGTCTGTTTGAAACTTACTTCATTACTTGAGAACTCTCTCACCGCTCAAACATTTGGGAGGCTAGCTGAGAGCAGGTATTAGGGGCAGAAGACGATGCCTCCCTAAGCCTTATGTTAAGCCTTACGTTTTGCCTTACGTTGTACTTGTTGGTTCTTGTTTTATATTATGTGCTGTTCTCTGTTTCCTGTTTCACTGGATATGCTTACTGTGATGGTTAGTGAGGGGGGGGGGACAACGGGATTGTTGCATTTGTCTTGCTTGCTTTTATGCTGGGTACTACTGTCCCTGGTATCAGGCCCGATGGGTTGGTGGGAGGCGGGGCCTTCGGGTCTTGCACCAATGCTCCCGCTATGGGTGCCCCGTGGCTGGCGCAGGCTCCAGGGTTTCTTGGCTTCCCGGGCTCTACTACTTCTTTGCCCCTGGCCAATCGGGGGGTCTCCGGGGGGGGGGGGGGGTTGTTAAAGGATCTTGTTAAAGGCTCTCCCTTACATAATGTTATTGTCACCCCACACCTGCCGACATTGGAGAGGCCTCCTAATGTATTTTTTTTTTTTTTGATTTTTGATTTTTGTCTGCTTGCCCTGTGGGGAGACCCAGGGGGGTAGGTTGCGTTGGGGATGCCGGGCCAGGGAGGGGGAAGGGGCTCCCGTGGTATAGTAAGGGGTTGCGGTGTAGAGAGCTGGGGGGGTGCAGACTGGAGGGGGAAGGACAGATCCTGCCTCTCCTGAATTGGCTACTCTTCCCCCGGAGAGAGCAGGGGGGGCAGTTGAGGGGTGCTCACAGGGAAGGTGTGAGGGGGAGGGGCTAAGTATCAGTCAAGGGGTTCGGGTTGCGACTGTTTGATTGAATGTACTGTGAGGTGGCTGGGGGGGGGGGGGTATGGGCCCGTTACCAGTAGGAGGTGACTGACCAGGGTTAGACTGGTCGGAGGGTACAGGGTTAGGAGAGTGGGAAGAGAGGATAGTGGGGGTGGGGGATGGGGAATGGAGGTTGGATGTAGTTTTAGAGTATGGATGTATGGGGTATGGGTAGGGCTAGGGGGGGATGGGGAGGGTTGGGGATTCTTTTCTGATTTTGGTTGGGGAGAAGGTTCCTTGAGTTTGGGGGTAGGGGGAGGACTGCGAGAGGGTATGTGACTGGTTTCGAGGGTTTGTATGGGGCGCGCCGTGGATGTGAGTGTGTTTTGGAGTGGCTGGTGAGTATTAGGGTAGATGGTAAGCGGGGGGGGGGGGGGGACCCAGGGCGGGGGAGGTCCTCGCCGCAATAAGAGGTTGAATGTCCGTAGTGGGCGACCTTCTTTGGTGAGGTGCAATGACTAGCGGCTTGAAGATTGCCTCCTGGAACGTCTGTGGTATAGGCTCCCCAATAAAGAGATATAAAATCATGTAGCAGCTTAAACGTCAGAAGATTGGGGTCGCAATGCTGCAAGAGACTCATTAGTCTGCAGCTGAGCATGCGAAGTTAGGCAACCGCTACATAGCTCGGGTGTATGGGGCCCCTGCAGTTGGAAAGAAGCGGGGGGTGGCTATATTACTAGCCAAGTCCGTGGGATGGGTGGAGGAGAAGGTTGAAATAGACCCGGATGGCCGGTATGTTTTGGTGAGGGGATCGCTTGAGGGGATCAGGGTTGTTCTAGGCTCTGTGTATGCGGCCAATGTATATGAGACCCGCTTTTACAGCACTTTGGAACGCTTACTGGCCACTGCCGATGGCTATCAGGTAATAGTGGGTGGGGACTTCAATACCGTACTGAACGATAGTATGGATAGGTCCAGGCAGGCAGGGGGAAGGGACCAAAGGGGTCAACGGAGGTTGCTGGGGATCTGTGAAGCGCATCAACTCTTAGATATTTGGAGAGTCTTGCACCCAGGGGAAAAGGCGTATACCCACATGTCTCGGGCCCACAACACTTGGTCACGCATTGATTATTTTTTGATATTGGCCTCCTTGTTCAGCTGGGTGGTGGATGCGGTGGTTGGCCCCTCCCTTATCTCGGATCACGCAATGATTACTTTGGTATTACGAAATCAAACTCCGCTTGGTCACCGGTTCTGGCGTTACCCCTTGGAGTTAAGTGGGGATGTCAAATTTGCTGGGTTCCTTAAGGATCGGTGGAGAGACTATGAAGCTCTTAATGATATCCCGGGGACATCTCCGACCCTTCTTTGGGAGGCGGGTAAGGCGGTCATGTGGGGGGAAATTATCAGTTATTATGGCTCCCAGCGGAAACGTCGGAACCACCGAATTCTTCTCTTGGACCGCGAACTGGGTAAAGCGCAGAGGAGGCTAGCGGCAGATAAATCAGCTGCGAATGGGCGCCAGGTGTGGGAAATTCAGCAGGAGCTGGAGATGCTCCTTCACCAACGTGCCCAAAAATCCTTGATGTATTACAGATATACGTTGTACCAACATGGGAATAGGGCCGGGAAATTGCTGTCGGCGTTGGTGCAGCCGGCGGGAGGGGCCCGACACATAGGAGTGATTCGTCACCCGGACGGGTCTCTCCGCAAAGACACTGCGGCGATCCAACAGGTTTTTTCAGAATATTATAGGAAGCTTTATGCCCGTGAGGGGGAAGGCGTGGAGGAGGGTAAAGATTTTCTGGCGGGCTGTGCCTTACCAAAATTAACCGGGGAACAGGTGCAGGCCCTGAATGTGCCTATCTCCTTGAAGGAGGTACAGGACGGGATCCGGCATTTGAAAAATGGACGGGCTCCAGGCCTGGATGGCCTGCGGAGGGAGTTCTATAAGACTCTGGGGGACGTTGTGGTGGCTCCTCTCGCGGGTTATTTTGAGGATTTGGTTAATAGGGGTGGATTCCCGTACGAGGCGAATAAGGCGCTGGTTACGGTTTTGCCAAAGCCGGGGAGGGACCCGTTGGCTCCGGGTTCCTATAGACCCATCTCTCTCCTCAACGCTGATATTAAGATCCTCGCTAAAATTATGGCGGACAGGTTAGCACCCATCCTGCCAACTCTGATTCACAAGGATCAAGTGGGTTTCGTACGGGGTCGCCATGCAGCTTATAGTTTACAGAGGCTTTTGATCTCTATGTGCGTGGGCTGGGCTGCCAAGAGGAGGTCTATGCTTATTAGCTTCGATGCTGAGAAAGCTTTTGACCGGGTCAACTGGGACTTTATGTATCAAGTTCTGGAGACTATGGGGTTCACGGGCTTTTATGTTCAGGTGGTTCGGCTCTTGTATGCAGACCCGAAAGGGGCTATCCTGATAAATGGGACTATGTCCGCTGAGTTTCCCATACAGAAGGGGACCCGGCAGGGCTGCCCTTTGTCCCCTCTCCTGTTCATCTTGACTTTGGAACCCCTGCTGCAGAAGATTCGGGTTCATCCCCACTTTCGGGGTGTACAGGTGGGGGGGGGTCCGAGTTTCGTGTTGCAGCCTTTGCTGACGATCTTCTTGTGCATTTGGCAGACCCTCAGACGGGACTCCCGCATTTACTACAGCTTTTTTGTGATTATGGGGTAACCTCCGGGTTTCGTTTAAATCTGGACAAATCGGCAGCGATGTTGCTAGGTCCAGGAGTTCCGCAGGGGTGGCAGGGGGATTTCCCTCTAAAGTGGGAGCTGAAGCATTTCAAATATCTGGGGGTGTTCATTCCTGCTGATTTAGGTGAGCTCTACCAGCTGAATGTGGACAAGTTGTTGACCGCCGTGGCCGTCAGCGTTGACAAGTGGCGGGACCTCCCATTGTCTCTTGGTGGTCGTATCGCATTATATAAGATGACATTGTTTCCTCGGGTCTTGTATTTGCTACAGACACTTCCATTGTTGCTGAAACGGTCGGACTTGAGAAAATTGGATGGTCTGTTAAACCGTTTGTTATGGCAGGGGCGGCGGCCTCGGGTGCGGGCGGAGGTCTTGCGGCAGCCTTGGTCTTTGGGGGGTATGGGGCTGCCCGATCTCTGCAAATATAACGTGGCCTGTCTGCTGCGGTATGTCCGGGATTGGTTATGGGACCTTGAGGAGTATACCCCATTGGGGCTGCTACAGGAGGCGGTGAAGCCTTTTCATTTGCGGTATCTTTTGCATGCTAGGAAGCTCTCCGGGTTGGACCGGGATCTTCGCGTCTTTATAGTGGATCCGGTCCGTGCAGGGTGGCGCCATTTCTGCTCCAGTCAGCAGCTTCTTGCCTCTCATTCGCCATATCTCCCTATTAGGGGTAATGGTGATTTCTTGCCCGGGCTGGAGTGTGGTTCTTTCACACGTTGGGCACAGCTGGGGATAGTTAACTTGGAACATGTGGTTTCGCCTGAGGGTACAATGATGACATTCCCTGAGCTCTGCCGGCACTATCTCCTAGAAGGGCGGGATGTTTTTCCGTTTGTGCAGGTTCGGAGTTATCTCTGTACGATACCCACTGTGGCCTTGAGGGGGGCGGTTAGTTCTCAGCTTGAGGTGACCCTGTTGGGGGGAGAGCTGGGGGGCGAGAGTGGCTGGGTTACAGAAGCTCTTATGGGATATGATACCACCGATTGCTGTGGATGGCCTGGCGGAGGCCTGGACTAGGGAGCTGGGGGAAGAGGTGACGGGTGGTGGTCTGCTAGAAGGCCTGGCTGCTATTCCCAAGTTGTGTGTGGTGGTGTCCTTTCGGGACATGCAATATAAACTGCTACGCCGGCTCTATTACGCCCCTTTGCGAGCTTGGAAGGCTGGGATCGCTGGGTCTCACTGTTGTCCCCGTTGTGGGGAGGGGAGGGCTACGTTAGGGCATATGCTATGGGGATGTACACGGATCAAAGCCTTCTGGAAGCTGGTACAGGCCTACATAGCGGGATGTGTGGGCAGTTCGATATCCCTTATGGCGCTGAATGTGGTGTTGGATGTGTGGGAGTGTGATTGGGAGGTACAGGTGGGGAGAGCGGTGTGGTCATGGATGCGCTTGGTGTTGGTGACCGCTCGGATGACTATCCTGCTCAGATGGATGGATGCTCGGGGGCCCACGTATGGGCTCTGGCGGGGACGACTGCATGAGGTGCTGCTTATGGAGAGGCTCCGAGCTAGTGCGAACCCTGGGCGTTGGCAGCGGTTTCTGTTGCAGTGGGGGCCACATTTGAATTCTTTGCCTTGGAATACCCGTAGTCGGATTCTGGGCGGCCATTGAGAAGAACCCACTCCGGGTTGGTAGACGGTTTACTTGTATCGGTGTGCCTTTTTTTGGGGGGGGGGGGCGATTCCAGTCATGGAGGGGGGGATGGGAGGGGTAGTCTACTTTAGGGGTGGGGGGGGTTGAAAAGGGGGGGTAGAGGGGGAGGTTAGCTGTGGGTCTACATGGGAGAAGAGGGTTGGGCTCGGGCGAAGAACACACCTCGAGCCTGCCCATTGCTGGGCGTGATTGTGGTTGGGGCTGTAGTTGGGGGTGATGGGAAGGGGGGGGTACTAGCATAGATCCTTTGCGGTAGGTTGGTGTGGGCCGTCACCCTTGCTTTGTGGTCCACCTGGCTACAGAGGGTTTGGTTGTGGGTACTGCTCTGGAGGATATCCTTGGGTATTCCTGAGGGCTATGGGGGGGCCTTTTTGGCTTTCTTATGGCTTTGCTTGTTGGATTGTACTTGCTTGGGTGGGTTTCACCAGTAAAATTGATGTTTGTTTTGGTCTATTGTTTGTAAAGAGTACTTGTGTGATGTTTCAAACCTGTGTTGGTATTGATGCTGTAATTCAAATAAACAAATTTGAACATAAAGCATCAGTCAATATTGTCTCCAATTCTCTTCTTAACTAGAGCTGATTAGCAGAGTATTTATGGGGCTATCAGAAGGCAGGTGGGAAATCAGCTGCATAGTCAAGGGCAGTCTGCTCTGCTTTCTACCCACCTAGATGGGATGGCTCAGCTGTAAGATCATTGCCTTTTAAACCAAACTTCATAGGTTCGAGTGCACAGTGTGACACTATTGTAAGGTGGCCTAGCTTTGGTTGTAAAACTAAATAAATAGCATACTTGTGTTTTGTGGGGGTGGCAGCCATTGGACTCTAATAAGTACCCTGGAAAGGGACAGTTGTTTGAATAGAATGGAAATGACCCCTAAATCTTTTCCAGCATGACATACCTCATAATGATACATACAACACATACAAATAAACTAGTGAAACACATGGGAAAGTTGGGTTAAGGCTGGGCAACATAACAGTTAACCAGCAGACACAGCATCAGAGTAGCAATTATGGGATAGGTGCTCTTTGTATGCCCTGCCATGGAAGTGAGTGCACATAGAAGGAAGGGGATGACCATCTATGCATTACATATGCCAGGTCATAACAGCATGGTACACCTGACTCCACAGCTCACACTTTACACACATGTGATTCTCATGGACTGCATGTGCTGTGAAGCCCCATCCCCTTCCATGGCCCAGCAGTAAGCCATCATGATCATGTTGGAAACCAGCTGGTCACATACACCACTTATACAGTATGGCGGCACCATGAG
Organism: Ichthyophis bannanicus; assembly: GCA_033557465.1. NCBI lineage: Eukaryota > Metazoa > Chordata > Amphibia > Gymnophiona > Ichthyophiidae > Ichthyophis > Ichthyophis bannanicus. The sequence continues at coordinate 363,851,120 of CM066037.1, read as the reverse complement.
TGGAGTGGGGGCACCACAGCTCTCAGACCACATGCATGCCTATGTATTGTGTACAACCCCATGTGCAGCAACATTTCAAACACTCACCTGCCCTTTCATCCACATCAAGCTACAGGCATGACAATATACCTGGAGAGGACCAAGAAGAGTCCACATTGGCAAGTGCATGTTCAGATAGGTTGAAGAAAGATTCAGCTCTCTTGTAAATTGCAAAGAACAGTATCCCAGGAGGTACATGCAGATGGTTCTCTTGTGGTCTCTGTCTCAGTTCACAGGTGAGTCTTGTTGAAAGGGCTCCATGATGTGAGTGCCTATTGTAAGAATACATAACTTTTCTGTGAAGTGATTGTAGGGAGGTAGGGAGGGAAAGAAGCATGCATCCAGTGTGATTGTACTGTAGTTGAGGGATTTAGTCACTGGTGGAGAGACAAAGAACTACCCAAAGTGATTTGAGATTGCACAGGGACTTATGGGATGAGAGGTGCTAGCCCTGCCAGAGATATGACCTTAGTAGGTAACCCGGGACTGCATAGGACATATTACATGAAATGTTTTACATGCAACAGGAGGGTGGATATCATGAAATATGATTGCAATTGCAGGCAACAATTACAGAGACAGTCAGGAGGTTTGCACATATAGATGCGGTGGACCAAGCTCCTTGGGCCATGTGCCAGGTTAGGTGGCATCTCTAGGGCATCCAAATGTACACAGTAGTACGGTCCCAGTGCTTGGACCCTGTGATGGATCACAGGTTACAGGTATTAGCAAAGTTTATCTCTTGATGGGCCATATAGATGGGAAACCCCAGGCCATGTGCTCCGACATTTGGCATGTGAGTAGCTGTCCCTGGGAACTACCCAGTTGTATGTACAAGGCATCCTATCTGTGCTGCTGCAGTTCCCAAGGCTTGTTATGAGTCATTGGCACTCATAGCTGGACATCCAGGGCCACCCAGGTAATGCAGACCTCTTAAAACTGGCAGTCCATATCCATTCTCACAGCATGCTGCTGCAGAGTGCTACACGTTAGTTCTGACACAGTACCATCACAAGTGAATGTGCCTTATGGAAGCACTCAGTATATGCGGTGTGGGCACGATGCACCTATATAATTTACATTCTGTAAGCATTTCATCCTCCAGATGTGGGAGAGTGGTCTGACCTGTAGAGGATAATTCACCAAACAAACAAGTCCAGAGCGAGTTAACAAAGCGTACTTTATTGAGGATAAAGGATACACCAAACACCCGACATGGCCGTGTTTCAGCAGAGCCTTTGTCAGGGGTAAAAAGTCCAAAAACATACATGAAATATAATAGAGTCAAAACAGTAACACATAGAATAAAACATATTAAAACAGAAGCATAAAAAGAACATACTAAAAACCATAAATAAGTTTCAGAGACTTAAAATAAAACCCAATTAAAAGTGAGAGAACATTCAGATTGTATCCAAAAAGTAAGTTAATACTCTAAAAGCAACATCAATGTTAATAAATAATGATCAATTATAGATTATAAAACAAAAAACTAAAAGGCCAACATACAATATAAAATTATAATCATACACATGAATAAAACCACATTAATATAAAATATGTGCATCTAAATCACCTACATGGAGTTAAAACAATAATGATCCAAATGTATGGTAAAACAAATTAAAGTAAGAATAAACATGGAAAATGAAAAAAGGCACAGTAATACACTCACGATATTTGATGGAGAATCACGTAGATGAGACGATCTACAATAAACAAAATTATAAGAAATCATCTGTGGATGCACATTAGTTCAGAAGAGAAGTGAAGCTGAGGCCCTCATGATAAAAAGGTATTTTGGGGGCAGACTTATACAGAAATGAAAGATGGCTTAGAGAAACAATCACATGCATATTTATCGGTGGGAGAAGAGGAGAAGCGTCAAGGACAGAAAGTGGAGGAAACATCCAGTATAGGAATACTTAAGTGATAAAAGACCATCAGCATGGAACCATGCAATGAATACTTTAGAGTAGACCAAAGATCGCAGTGATGCTGCGGGACCCTGAAAATGAATGCCCTGCACTATCAGTGTATCGCCATTCACTAAGCAGCATTTGAAGTAGAAGGCGTTCCGAACCTGTGCTTAAGAGTTGAATTTGGTGCCAATGGCAAGGGGGAGTCATGGTAACCATGTAAACCAACAAAATCAATAGACTAGAAAACAAAAGGATGCTGATATGGGAATCACTAGTTATCTGAGGTTGGAAGTGGCAATAAATTGAAAAGACTTTCATAAAAGAAACAATGTAAATGGATGGAAGGGCCAGCACAAGGACAACCATAGCTGCAAACAATGTTGTGTGGCGCAGTATTGCCATGACCTTACATGGTGTGGGGGCTCCAATGAGACTGTATAAAGCTGGTGAACAGATTCAGGCACATCAGATTGTCTACTACGAAAAAAATGGCCAAGGCATATGAGCAAGCTCGTAGCACTGGAGGAGGAGCACCCCTGCTATTGGAGTTCACACCACTGGAGTAAAGGCTCTATGAGGCCCTAGGGCCTAACCTGTGTAAGCCTCTTCCAGGGGACCTCAACAATGCTCTAGAATCAGCAGGTAAGTGTGCCCATGTGTTACCAAGAGCTGCAACATCCCAATTCTGTAAAGTTAACATGGGCATGGGGGGTGGAATGTATTTTTAGGCCTAGAGGGGCAGGCAGGGCAGCCAGAGATATGTAATCAGGGCCCATGCCCCAAGGGTTGGGAGCGCAATACATACTCCAGGAGCAGCAGGAATACCTGCCTTGTGATCTGATGTCTGCAATCAGATAGGTAGCAAGTTTACAGATGAGCTGGTGATTTGAGTGATAGTATTTCTTTCAGAGATTCTCTGTGTGCAAATACTGCAGCAGTCACCTTCTGTAGATACTGGTGTGTGCATGGACAGACACTGGTGCCACTCCCCCCCCCCCCCCCGCAATCTCGCTTCCCAGAGTAATAGATTGAAGCTGCATGATATATTCTGGCCCTCAGCGGCATTCTGTGTCACAGCGGCGCGTGTTCAAGGAGCACAAAGCGCTCCTTGGGTGAGCTCCTTGGAGTGACTCCGGGGGCACCCTCATAAACTATAGCTTGTTTCCTGGCTTCTCCGGGTGTATTGTGCACCAACTCTTTCACAGTGTTTCTCCTCCAACTATCGGTTTTCTGTCTCCTGCTTAGCACTACTATGACCTCCATTCCAGTCCACTGGGGATGGTGCCCTGCTCCCTCCTCTCTGGCCTTACCGGGTCATCTCCTGCCTCCAACCTCCTGCCTTGCTGCTCCTCTATAGCTTCCCCACCTCTACACTGCCCCCCCCCAAACCCACCCCTGAATATGGCTCTGTTAAACTGTTGCTCATTGCACTCCAAGTCCATACTTATCCATGTTCTTATTCTACAATATTCTCTGTATTTCCTGTTTCTCACTGAGACCTGGCTTTGTGACGGTGAGGAGCCGTAAGTTAATTGTTGTCTCCCTCCAGGGTTTTCTGCCTTCTCTATCCCCCAGCTGGGTCCAGAATGGTGGTGAGCTAGCTGTTCTCTTCTGCTCTACTTTCCCTGTCAATGAAATAACGTCTCCTGCTCTTCACTATTCCGAATCTCTCTTACTTTGTATTGACTCTCCCCCCTCTCTACTTTCTTCTTATTTACTCCCCTTCTTCCCTACAACCATACCTATGGGAGTCCCTCTTCCTCACTCTTTCTGAGGACTCCCTTCTATACTCCCACATCATGATCCTAGGCAACTTTAATATGCATCTGGACTCCCCCTCCAAGCCCCATGATACTGCTTTTCTCACTTACCTTATTGACCTATCATTTCTGCAACATGTCCATTGTCCCACCCACACTGCTAGTCACACTCTTGACCTGGTTATCACTCCCTCTGACTCCCCCTTTACACCCTTGACCTTCTCTGTGGCCTGATGGACTACTTGCTTTGGTGGGTCACTATTTTGTGTGTGGAACTTTAGCTTATGTTCGATTGCCTGCTGATTGGTCTGGCAATTGCTACATAGCTACTCTTGACTTCCCATGGAAACTGGTCCCTTATGAAACTTTACTAGGAATGCCTTCTAGCCGTCATCGCAGAGCTGCAGATGACTCTAGTGCTGATATACGTGCAGCAAGGAAATTATTAGATGCTACCACTATGTTAACTCAACAAGAAGTAAGCACCTTCATGGGAACAGTGTGGCTAAGTACCTTTGGCGCCATACATCCTACACAACGTTATGGTGAACAATTACTGTGAATTTATGCTTTAATAGAAGTAACAGCCCAAGATTTGACTGATGCTCTTACAGTCATGCAAGGTACTGTAGACAAACTGACTGCTTACTCTGCTCAGAATAAATGGCTTTAGATTATTTGCTAGCCAAGGAAGGAGGAGTATGTAATATTGTACATGAGCACTGCTGCACGCTCATTGATTCACAGAGTAAGGTGGTCTCTGGTATTCTAGAACAGGTGAGAAAAGAAACTCACTTCTCCAAAGATAATATAGAAGGAACCTCTGATTCTGTATGGCCCTGGTTTGATAACATGTGGAGTGGCTTGTCAGGTCCAGTAAAAGCTCTACTGACAGGCCTGTTTGGCTTCTTAGTAGCCCTCTTACTCTTAGGAATATGTCTTGCCTGTATTATGAAGTGTTGTACTTCATACCTGGCCAAAACTACGAATACTATTGCAGTCCTTAAATTGCGAAGTGTTCCTAGTACTGGAGACTTACTTCGTGAAATGCCCTTCTATGAAGAATGTGGTTCTGAGCAGAACCAAAGGGAGGACTGTAGAAAAGGGCCAACTAGGCCAGGCGTGAAAACCAAATTGGATACGATTGGGGAATTGGATGAATCAGCTTCTGACACACGAACCTATGTCACCATGGTTCATCCAGTATATGGGGATCTAGATTTAATGGATTCAGGAACAGACAGTGGTTCTGGATCCATAATATCCATAGGGATAGGAAGCGCTAGCAGTTGCTCTATACATGAAACTGGATTATAGAACCTAACTTAACTTTAGGCCATAGAAATTTACAGGTCTGAACTGCAGTAAAACTGTCTCTTTAAGTGTACTTCTGCTTCTGGATTCGCTTTTCTGCATGCAAGGCAGCTTCCAGGATCTCTTGTGCAGACTTAGTAGACCATCCAAGCAAAGCATTTTCAAGAATAGCTTTTATTTCTGATTGCAGTCCAGATTTCCAAAATAGAGGTGACGAATAGTAGAGGACTAACGTGTAAATATGAGAATGAGCCGTAGATATGAATGCAAAGCATGTGTGAATTTAGGCTCCACCCCCATGTATACCTTATGGAAAACACACGTGATAGGACTTCCATGTACACTGGCAGAATGGTGCATAAGTCCTTGAGAATAGGGACTTATGTATGTGTTTAGCATGTGACTGTCCATCTGTGCTTTAGAGAATCATCCCCTTTCTGACAATTCAGAAAGGCGTTAAAACATCACCTATTTCTCCTACACTACTCTCAATACACCAACCCAACACCTTCTATTATATAGACAACAGCAACCAACTGAAAGCCTGCCTAAGAATGTACATACTGTAGATACATATTGTAGTTATTTCTCTTAATATTGTATATAGCTCCCCTGTTCAAGTCCAAGTTTCATTCCCCTGTTCCATTGTAAGTGTTGACCGGCACAGTATTCGTTTTATGTAAACCGCACTGATTTTTTTTTTTTTTTTGAAACTTTATTTATTAACCAATAGCAACAGGATAAACAGTACAGCACTCAGCAAAGGGCCAGCGAGGAGTGGTATCTTATCTCCTCTTGAGGCCCTTGCACCACAGCAGACCACAGCAGTAAATGTTAACAGGCGAACATGGTTAAACAGTTTTTCCTTTTATGTTCTTCCAGTAAACAGAACAACACCCCCCACCCTGCCCCCTCCCCCCCCTGAACCCCCTAACCCCCCCGTACCCATCCTCGCACCCCGAGCTCCACAGCAGGGCTCAATACACTACACAACAGTGGCTGGTAGCTTTCCCCCCCCCTATAGACAAGGCCTTAAATACCCACATTAACTACAGCGCTGCGGCAACGGGGGGTCAAGTTCTGAATGTAGGGTTCCCAAATCAGCAAAAAGGTAGACCATCGCTTCACGGAGCCCCTAGCCCTCCAGCGCTCAGCTAGCATCAACTGATGAAAATTACTGCGCCACTCCGTAAACGCAGGTGGGGTCCGATCTCTCCAATTACGCAAAATCGGACCTTTCCCCACCAGACAGGCTTTACGCACTAATAAACGCTCCCATTTCCCGATAGGCAAGGTCAGAGGCAATTGATCCAAGATGACTAGAGCACTGGTCCAGGGAAACCTCTGTTGTACAAGTCTCATGATATATCGGTGAATCTGGGACCAATATGGGAAGATGCGCCTGCACTGCCACCACATATGAGTCAAGGTTGCCAAGGGCGCTTGACAGCGAGGGCATGACCCATCCTGCGTAATGTGGCTCCGGAACGCTCGTCTCGGAGAGAAATGTACCCGGGTTAAGGCCTTATACTGGATCTCCCTCCAACGTGCACCCTCTGCTAATTCAATTATCCGTCCCACCGCCAGACAAATCGAGCCGGGAGGAACAACACGGCCCAATTCACCTCCCCAGGCTGCCTCCACCCTCCCATAATCCGGCGCCACCCCAAAGCACACCAACTTGATCCGCAACCCAGCTATTGTTAGGGGTGTATCCCCTCCTAGTTCTAAGAATTCAATAATTTGCTTTGACCTATCCTCTCCCAATTCCTCCCTGGGTAACGTCGCCACATAATGAGAAAGCTGATAATACGCAAAATAATGGGTACCGGGTAGTTTATACTCCTCACGGAGGTCCCTAAACGGCTTACTTTTCCCGTAAGATCTACTGCATGCCCTAAGGAATGAAGGCCCTGCCGATGCCAGAACCTAAACACTCCGGAATCCAAACCCGGCGGAAAGTGTACATTGCCTTGTATTGGTAACCAACTAGAGACCTGCCAATTATGTTGCCACAATCCATTTAGTTGTTTCCATGTTCGCCTCATCGCATTCAACAACACATTCCGCGTAAGTCGCCGTGGTAGATACTTACTGTCCACGTGCAACGTCCCCACAAGGGAAAGAGGAGCCACTAAGGCTCCCTCTAAGTCTCTGGGAGTATAAACGTCTGTTCCCCCTAGGTAATCTCCAAGATGTCGTATCTGGCAAGCCAAAGCATATAAGCTTAAATCAGGCAACCCCAGGCCTCCCCTTCGCCATCCACCAATCATACGAGATATCGGGATCCGCGCTCGAGCCCCCTTCCACAAAAAGCTTTGTATCTCCCTCTCCATTTTGTGTAGATCTCTACGGAGTAACCAGACCGGTAACGTTTGAAGCCAATAAAGTATACGTGGTAAAATCACCATTTTGATGGCAGCAATTCGCCCCAAAAGTGCCAAGGGCAACGGGTTCCAAGCTCGCAATTGGCGCCTCATTCCAGACAGAACCCTTTCAAAATTCGTATAATATAGATCCTGCGGTAACCTGGTCAGAATAATACCAAGATACTTGAACCCATGCTCGGCCCAGTGCAGAGGAAAAGCCGCCCCCCACCCATTCCGCAACCCCCCCAACACATCCAGGGCCTCCGATTTCTCTGTATTTATCCGAAGACCTGCAAAACTACCAAACCTCCCAAACTCAGCCATCAGCCTCGGCAACGATTCTCGTGGGGCCAGCAAATGTACCAGCATGTCGTCGGCAAAGGCCGACACTTTGAATCCCTGCGCCCCAACCTTTATCCCACGAATCAACCGGTCCTGTTCAATACTACGTATTAGGGGGTCTAAAGACAAAATAAACAGTAAGGGAGATAATGGGCAACCCTGCCGAGTGCCCCTATGCAACGGGAAGGGGGCCGACAAAACCCCGTTACACAGTACTCTAGCTGTCGGAGTATCATATAAACTCTTTACCATGGCACAGAAAGCCTGTCCAAGCCCGTACAGCGGTAGCAGATAATCCAAATAGGTCCAGTCCACCCTGTCGAACGCCTTTTCCGCATCGAAACTCACCAGGAGGGTCTGTAGTTGGTGGCTATGTACCCACTCCAGAGACGTCAGAATACGGCGTATATTCCGAACCGCATACCGACCACGTACAAACCCCACCTGGGAGTCATGCACTATGTCTCCTAACACCCCCGCTAACCGTTCAGCCAAAATTTTCGCCAGCAGCTTCGCATCATAGTTTAACAGAGAAATCGGCCGATAAGACGCTGCTTGCAGCGGGTCCTTGGCTGGTTTGGGTATCAAGGTAATATAGGCCTGGTTCTCTCCCCAGCGCCTACCGCCGCCACCTATCCGTTGCTGAAAGGTATCTACCAACAACTGTCCCACTCCGGGAGACAGGAGTTTATAGAACTCAGCCCCGAAGCCATCGGGGCCTGGTGCCTTACAACAACTAGCCTGTGCAATGACGGACTGGACCTCCTGTAATGTAATTGGCTGCCCCAATTGAACCCGTTGCGCCTCTGTCACCCTCGGGAGCTGCAGCCCTTGCAGGTAAGCTGTCATAGTTGAGGGGTCGATCTCTTCGGCCTGATAAAGTTGCTGAAAAAAGGTCTTAAAGAGGCCACTGATCGCTTCACGATCTTGGTGGAGTTTCCCTTTCTCATCTCGGAGGGCTGCTACCCCCTTTCCCCCCCGTGGACCCCTCAAACAACGTCCGAGGAGTTTCCCCGGTTTGTCCCCAAAGCAATGAAGCCGATATTTATAATAGAGCAACGATTTCTTTGCACGCTGATGGAGTAATTCATTCAAGGAGACCTGGAGCTCCCATAGCCGTTTACGGTTCGACGTTGTAGGGGACTGACCGCTAAGCACACGTGCATGCGAAACCTGTCGCTCCAACCGAACAATCTGTTCTGTCAGCAGGCGGCGTTTTCGAGCAGTATAGCCAATGATGTCACCTCTCAGCACCACCTTGGCGGTTTCCCAGACCAGTTCGGGGTCCTCTCGATGCGCTTGTTGATGGAATTCAAACTCCCGCCAACGGTGGCTTAAAAACTGCCGAAATTGATCGTCCTTATATAACTCGATGGGGAACCGCCAAAGACGAGATGTACCAACTCTTCCCCCCCAATGCATCTCCACCCAAATCATGGCATGATCAGATATCTCCAAAGGACCAATCTGCGCCTCTATCACTTGAGCAAAGGCAGTGGTGGACAGTAACACATAATCTATTCTCGCACTCGTCCCATGGGCTCGCGAGACATGTGTAAAATCCTTCTCAGAGGGATGTAGGACTCTCCACGGGTCTATCAGGCCCAACCGCTTCCGAAAGCGTTGCAATATTTGAGAGCTAAGTACTCTATCTCTTCCCCCCCCGCGCACTTGAGGTATCCAAACTCACATCTAATACCCCATTGAGGTCTCCCCCCATTAGTACAGGTACATCCGGCAATAATTCTACTTTGGCCGCCAAGTGATCAAAGAATTCCCGGTCTAACATATTAGGACCGTATACGTTCCCCAAAATTACCTCCCGGTCTTCCAGTACGCCCCACAATAATATAAAGCGTCCCTCGGGATCAACTAGCTGTTTTTTCAACGAGAAGCGCACTCTCTTATGAAGCAGGATAGCCACCCCTCCCTTCTTCCCCCGTGCAGGCGCACCCCAGACCTGGCCAACCCAATCTCGACCCAATTTAGCATGTTCTTCCGCTGTTTGATGGGTTTCTTGGAGTAGCGCAATATCACAGTGATGTCTAGCCAGCGCCTTCAATACTTTATATCGCTTAATCGGGCTACCCAAACCACATACATTCCAGGAGATAATCTTCAGAGGATCACCGTATGCTTATGGCCTAACTGCCAGCAAAGCGTGTTAAGGGAGACCCTCCCAGCCTGGAGTCTCCCAAGTCTGTAAGTAGTAAAGTGAATACCCTGCCCATATGTGGAGTCTAGAGTGCGACGACCCCTCCCCCCTCCACCTCCCCTCCCCTTCCCCCCCACCCCCCACCTCCCCCCCTGAGTAACCCCGGCCCTACCACCCACTATCACTGTCTTAACCACCCCCTATACCCACCCCTGAAAACCCCCCCCTTCTCCCTTCAATCGTCTACGCCTACTTACAGGACCCCCGACACCTCCCCCCACCAAGGGAGCCCTCCCCAGACCCCTCTGAGCGTGTCCCCCCACCAAACCCATAAAAAGTAGCACACTACCATACCCCACAGTCAGAATCCTTGTGCCATGCCAGAATAAAATGCTCCCCCACCCGCCAACCGTACAGCAAAACGAAACCACAAACCAAAATCATGATGCCCCCCTCCCTTCAACCCACCCATCGGCCCACCACCGCCCAAGAAGTCCCCCCCCCGCCTGTCACAGGACATGAACACAAACCCGGATCTAGATGGCACCTGAAGGGGGACAGCCCGGGGGGGGGGGCATCCACTACAGCACTAGGCCCGATTCAGCCAATCCCTTAGGTAGCCCCATCTGCCCGCCCCCCCACCCCTTGAGTTCGACTAACTCTCAGGCACTTTTCTTACCCCATCTTAGGGACAGACATTCCCCTCTGCCATCCGGGGTCCAATAGCCTTAGTGTCCCCCGACCTCCTGCCATTTCCCGATAGGGATAGCAGCAAGATTACTTCAATAAATAGTCGAGGGAACACCATCCACTACATAATATTACCCCCGCGGCCTAGGTAAACCCCCTCCCCCCACCCCAGGGGCAGCGCAGCTGGCATAGTACCAGTCGCGACCCCTGGCCCCTATGCAAGTCAGCAGATTATATCAGGCCTTTACATCCAGGGGCAGACTAAACCAGAACAGCATAGGCACAGAAGTAGATACAAAGCTGGCAACTTAGTTACCTCTCCCCCATAAAAAACATTCAATGTCTCTGAGGGTAAAAAAAGAAACAAAGTTACTGGGGAGTGGCAACTCCATAGCAAATGAGAATAGTTGCTACATAGTATGTCCGGAATTCAGGCTGGTATCTCCGGGCTTCACAATAGCAAGATGTCAGGCTAGTTGATAAACTTCGATGCAGCTTCTGGCTCTTCATGTGGCAGGCGATGACGCTGCTTTCTGCTGACCACAGATCTGCTGTACATAGCCCTCCGCTACCGCAGCCGACTCAAAGTTACGGTGGGCCCCTGCAGGGGCGGCCCAAGGGGGGTGCGGGGCCATGTGCGGAGACTCGGTGCGGGGCCTCATTTGCATAAGGGGCCTCATTTGCATAAATATTTGCATAATGTTACCATACACTAACTTTTAGTATACATGCCTCTTCATGAGTGTATGGATAAAAAAAGACAAAGATTTCTACATTACTATAATCCAGTGCCAACCGCCAGGCACATTAGGAACTACTACAAACACTGCCCATTTAGAACCCATAGCAAACCCACCGTATCCCAACAGCACTACCAGGACTCATAAAGCACCATACACTACCTATCAAAAGGCAACACTGCAAATATTAAACCAATACATTTCAGAGAATAACAATACATGACCTACTGGGGAAAGAGAACAAGTGACAATGTCAAATAGGAATTACATAAACAGAATACCTCAGCTCAGTTACACATGCAGAACATAGACTATCACCAAACAAGGAATCACAATTTAAAAACAGGAAGACAATAATTAAACTGGGAACCCTAAAAGCCAAACTTGGAATGTACAACAACAATGTAGAAATAAAACTATAAATTAATTTCCTCTTGTACTAAACAAAGCACAGACATTAATGATGCACATTTCCCAGAGCTGACATATTCCAGTTAATAAATTCAAAATAAAGAGATATCTTTGTACCTTTTGTGCATTTTTTTTTCAGTTGCAATTGTTCCAGCCACTTTCTTCTGGTTTATTTGTGTCTTCTGCTATCTCTCCATCGTCTGCTGTCCATTTGTCCTTTCTTCTCTTCTAGTTTTTTCCATTCTCTCTCTACATCTGCTTTAACATAATAATCTTTCTCCTTTTGCTCTTTCCTCATTCCTATTTCATCCACTCAAATTTTACCCCTCCATCCTCAATCCCCACTTAGTCTCCCAATACCCGGCCAATTGTACATTTTTCTTCCCTCCCACACAAAATATTTTTCCCCTCTCCATTTCATTCTCCCAGCCCCATCCCCTTCTAATCTCCCCCAACATCAGCTCCCTTTTAGTTCCAGCCCCACCCAGTATCCGCTCCCTTCTAGTCCCCACATCAGCCCATTTCCAGTCCTAGCTCCCCCATCCATTTCCAGTCCTATCCGAGTCCCTTCATCAGCTCATTTCCAATACCAGCCTCCCATCAGCCCATTTCTAGTCCTTTCCTAGCCCCACCATCAGCCCATGTTAAATCCTAGCTCCCCTCCACTCAGCCCATTTCTAAACCAAGCCCCAATGAGCCTACTTCCAGTTCTAGCCCCTCCATGAGTCCATTTCAATCCAAGCCCCCACCACAGCCCATTTCCAATCTTAGCTCCCCCCAACACCCAATTCTCAGTTCTATCCTAGCCCATCCATCAGCCCAGTTCCTGTCCTAGCTCCCTCCCCTAAGAGCCCATTCCAAGCCCCCCTTCCCATCAGCTATTTGCAGTTCAAGCCCCCTTCCACTCAGCCCAGTTCCATTCCAAGTCCCCCTCCCCATCAGCTATTTGTAGTTCAAGCCCCCCACTTCCCCTCAGCCCATTTCCATTCCAAGCCCCGTCCCCATCAGCTATTTGCAGTTCAAGCCCCCCACTTCCCCTCAGCCCATTTCCATTCCAAGCCCCAACCCCAACAGATATTTGCAGTTCAAGCCCCCATCCACTCAGCCCAGTTCCAGGACGAGCAACCCCCCCAACCCATTACCAGTCCTAGCCCCCCCATAGCCCACTCCCAGTCCTAATCCCACCAGCCCATTGCCAGTCCTAATCCCCATCACCCAATTTTCAGTTTAAGCCCCCCCATAGCCCATTACCAGTCCTAACCTCCCCATCAGCCCACTCCCAGTCCTAATCCCCCATCACTCAATTTTTAGTTTAAGCCCTCCCATAGCCCATTACCAGTCCTAACCCCCCATCAACCCACGTCCAGTCCTAATCCCACCAGTCCATTTCCAGTCCTAATCCCCCATCACCCAATTTTTAGTTTAAGCACCCCCAGCGCCCATCACCACTCCTAACCCCTCCCCAGCGCCCATCACCACTCCTAACCCCCCCAGCCCAGCACCCATCACCACTCCTAACCCCCCCAGCCAGCCCAGTGCCCATCACCACTCCTACCCCCCCCAGCCAGCCCAGTGCCCATCACCACTCCTAACCCCCCCAACCAGCCCAGTGTCCATCACCACTCCTAACCCCCCCCAGCCAGCCCAGACCTTCCCATCACTACTCCTAACACCTCCCCCCCCAGCCCATCCCAGCCCAGCCAATCACAACTCCTAACCCCCCCCCAGCCCAGCCCAGCCCATCACAACTCCTAACCCCCCCCCAGCCCAGCCCAGCCCATCACTACTCCTAACACCACCCCCCAGCCCAGCCCAGCCCAGCCCAGCAGCACTTCTAACCCCCAGCCCAGCACCACTCCTAACGCCCAGCCCAGCCCAGGGAAATTTAAAAAAAAAAGAAAACCTGTCTCCTGCCGCTGTCGGGGCCGCCGCGGCAGAATCGAGCGTGCCGCGGGGCCCCCCTGTACCCACCCGGCAGAGCCTGTCCTCCCGGTAGCAGCTCTCTCGTTGGAGCTGAAGTCAGACGCGCCGGCTTGCAGAGCGCGAGGGGAGAGTTTTTCCCTCGCTGCTCTGTTAAGCCCGCGGGGGCTGATGGGAAGTTCCCATCAGCCCCCGCGGGCCTAACAGAGTCGCGAAAGGGAAACTCTTCCCTTCGCGCTCTGCAAGCCGGCGCGTCTGACTGCAGCTCAGAAGAGAGAGCTGCTACAGGGAGGACAGGCTCTGCCGGGTGGGTACAGGGGGGCCCCGCGGCACGCTCGATTCTGCCGCGGCGGCCCCGACAGCGGCAGGAGACAGGTTTTCTTTTTTTTTTCAATTTTACTTTTACAAAAGAATGTTTTTTGCGCGGGGCCCCCTGAAACGCGGGGCCCTGTGCAAAAAACATTCTCGCTCAATGGACGGGCCGGCCCTGGGCCCCTGCAAATAACACATGGAGCCTGGCGGGATATTGTACGGAGAAACGGATGCCGGCTGCAATCAATTTCTCACACAGCGGAGCATACTCCCTCCGTTTTCTGCTCAGCGCCACGGAGTAGTCTTGAGCCACGCGAATCTTAGCATTCTCATAGTACACTTCCCCTTTCTGCCGTGCTGCCTTGAGAATTATTTCTTTTTGAGGGTAGTAAAGAAATGTAGCCAGCACGATGCGGGGGCGAGAATCGCGCGGGTGTTTGGCTCCTACCCGGTGCACTCGTTCAATCTGCAGAGGGCCTCCGAGTTCGTCCTCCCCCAGTATATGGCGGACAAGAGCCTCCATATAGCCCCTCAGGTCTTTATCGGGGATAGTCTCCACAATTCCCAGAAAGCGCAGGTTGTTTCTACGCGACCTATTTTCTAGGTCGTCAATCTTCGCCTCTTGCTGGGTTAGCTGGGATTTTAACCCTGCTACCTCCTCAGCCAGCGTCCCCGTCTTCTCCTCCACCTGACCCACACGCTCCTCGGCCTCCCGGAGCCGATTGCCCAGCTGGTCCACCACCGCGTGCAATCCATCGATTTTAACATGGAGAGCATCAAACTGCGGTTTCAAGGCGGCTGCTACCGCTAAGGACATCTCATCAGTTGCGGTCGGTGAGCGGGGTGAAGCCGGCGTCGGGGCCGAGTCCGCCATCTTATTTAAACCGGCAGCTCGCTCCCGGTCCTTCCTCGAGGATTTCACCGCCGTTGCCATGAAGTCAAAGCTCCCAAAACACAGCGAAGCGATCTCCAGGCACTCCGGGACCAGGGAACCAGCTTTTCAGCCAAAAGGTATGGTATTTCACGGTAGTAAACGCCGGTTTGGGCTGAGGGTAGTGGGACACGCTCAGGATGCGACCTCTACTCAGTCCGCATCACGTGGTCTCTCCCCAACCGCACTGATTTTTAAGAGTGCGGTATATAAGAACAATAAAATAAATAAAATAAAATAAATTCACAAAAATTGAAGCAAATCCCTCCATCTCACCATTCTGAGGAGAAAAATCTCGGAATGCTAGGCAGCACCTGGTGTGGAACTGGCTAACAGTTTCACCCCCACACTGCTTCAGATCTAAAAGCTTGGACAAATCTCTGACATTTTTTTTCAATCGCTTTTAACGAATTATTCCGATGTTCCCGGAAAGCAGTCATTTGAGTATCATCAGAAGCATTAATAACAGGATCTGCACAGGGCCATGTCCATGCTACATTATCAGGCAGTTGAGGGTGGGTGACTGCCCTTAATTCTATGGGATTCAGAAAAACTGCTTTCAATAAATTTTGTAAATCTACCCAAGAAGGATCATAAGTAGTTATTAGCTGACGCCAATAATCCACAAACTGACCAGGTTTTTCTCTGGAGTCAGGGCAAGATCTAGCCAAATTAAAAACCTCAGCTGGAGACCAGTGAGATGCCAAAGTAACTAAACCACCATCCCCCCTAGGGAAGGCTCTGAACGGAGCAAGTAGATCTATTTCCTTGCTCTGTTCCCTTTCCTTTTTATCCAGAATTAAAGCTTCACCCAACTGCAAGGCCAAACGCTGCAGACACTGCCAATTAGAAATCAATGGAGCCTTGGTCCAATGCCCAACTCCCTTGGCAACAACAGACATTGCATCAGCTATAATTTCCTTATTCTGACTGTATAGTAACAGACCTACGGTATGCTGCTTGATTTGCAGATCGAGTGCTTCAAGTGCAGCTGTAATCACTTCAGTTAATGTACGGGCTTTGTCTGTTAAGAAGGCAAGATATTGTTTCAACTGCTCTCTAGTAGTTAAACCTACCAGCTGACTAGCTTCTACTCCTATTAACCTCTCAAGTTCTAAAATATCCTTAGTTAACTGCTGATTTCTAGTGGTACGAGGAATAACTACATAATCTACAGGGGTAGAGGCAAAGAGGCCACCTGGAGGAGCACCAGCTCCCCCAGCTGCAGCAATTGGAGAATCAAAAGAATGTAACACTACACTTGATGTATCAGGCTTAACAGGGGTAGAGACACCAGGCATACCATCCACCTGGATCAGTGACGCCTCCTGATCCTGACTGGATGCTGACGCTGGAGCGTTATTCCTAGACAGGGAAACAGCTAATGCAGTAAATTCTTCCTCATAAGCTGGGGGAGCAGAAGCTACAGTACAAGGTTCACAACTATTTACATTTTCACTTTTATTACTATCAGCTTCTACCTGTTTAGTTAAGACACATATTTGTTCTTCTATCCTATACACCTGATCCTTGAACTATTTAAACATAGAAGCATTAGTTTGTTTGCTCTTCCCGGCAGCTATTGAGTGCCACCAGCTATATGTAATCCATTCATGACTATTATGAGAATTATTTACATCTAATGCAACCACTTTAATTTATCTTAATATTGCAACCACTTTAATTTATTTAATATTGCAACCACTTTAATTTATCTTCTTGAAACGTGCCCCCAAGGGGAAACTGCAATTTGGGATTACCGGCAGTCAATGAATGCCACTTAGCTACGTAGTCTAAGGCATTCTCACCAAATTTTCTCCTCATTTCATAATTAGGACTTCCTTTTTTCTGTGCTATCTCACGAACCTTCTCGGTCCATTCTTCTAATTGAGATCTCTGCTTCACTTTACCTGTTTTATTTCCCATTGTGTAATTACAATACACTATACACTCTACACAGATATCTGTCAAATCTTTAGTATACTCACTCACGGCAACCACTGCCTGTGTCCTTATCAGTGTTTATCGTTCCTGTTGAAAGGCAGAGAAATCCGAGTCACGGCAAAAACTGTCGACTCTCACTCTCCTGGGGTCTGAAATCCTCACATAAACCTGGATTCTTTTAATTTTTCTATACCTCTCAATAGGAAAGAAAAGACGAGACACAATTAACCAATTAAACACCACAGAGCTCTGTACGAAGGAAACACATGGAGTCTAAGACAGACATATCCATTTGAGTTTCTTCAAAGATGGCTCCACAGGGCTCCTACTTTTATTGTAAAATATCAGCTGACTCAGTTAATCTTTAATTAACATCTGGTGCTTTCCAAATTACAAAAGTGTACATAAAATTTTGCTAACATATGCAACACGTCATATAGAAAGAAGTTACACCTCATAACTATATTCACTAGACTCAATAGGTGTCGCTGTGTTTCTACTATTCAACACAAGCTAGTTACTTATAATATTTGCTGATCTACTATTTACGCAAGCTATATTTGCTGTTGACTTAAAGCCTAATTTCTAAAAGCAGTTCATCCTGACCCAGCAACCTCTTTAGCCTATCAGATTGCAGGATAAAGAAGATGTACTCTCTGTTCTATTTATTTAGAGAAGTTTAGCCTGACCCAATACTATGTCCACATAAGCACTATTTGCTAACCACATAAGCCCTATTTGCTAAGTCCAATGTCCTAGAGAAAAGCAGAAGTACACTTAAAGAGACAGTTTTACTGCAGTTCAGACCTGTAAATTTCTATGGCCTATAGTTAAGTTAGGTTCTATAATCCAGTTTCATGTATAGAGCAGCTGCTAGCGCTTCCTATCCCTATGGATATTATGGATCCAGAACCACTGTCTGTTCCTGAATCCATTAAATCTAGATCCCCATACTGGATGAACCATGGTGACATAGGTTCGTGTGTCAGAAGCTGATTCATCCAATTCCCCAATCGTATCCAATTTGGTTTTCACGCCTGGCCTAGTTGGCCCTTTTCTACAATTTCAACCTTCTTTTTTTTTATACATCTATACTCCCCTCTATCCGCACCTGGAAGCCCCTCCTGCTCCCTTGCACTCTCACACCGCATTAAACCTTCTACGCTTCAGCAATTTCCCCATCTTTGATAGACTCTTCTCATAAGATTTCCTCTCCCTTCTCTCAGACCTCCAGGTCCAGATGTGGAACACCACTCTGATTCTGCTCTTGACAAATTAGCTCCTCTTCACCCTGTTGCCCATCTGTTGACACTCTTGGTATCACCCTTGTCTCCTTTTGCACCACATCTATCTCCGTTGTGCTGAACACCTTTGGCGCAAGTGCCCTTCTTCGGATTCCCTAGCATACTTTCACCACGGTCACGATCACTATCATTCCCTACACCATACTGTTAAACAATCCTACTACTCTGATCTCATCTCCTCTTCCTCCAACTCTTCCCACCAACTTTATTCTCTTCTCTGCACTTTGTCAGTGCCCCATTCTTCCCCCTCTTTAACCAGCTTATCTGGTCCTCCAGAACCTGCTCTTCTGGCCGCTTACTTCAATGACAAAGTTCAAGCCCTCCGTCTAACCTTTCCAACTTGCCCTTCCCCACTCTCTCCCAACATCTCTGATTCCCCGCTCCCTATTTACTCTTCTCCCATGAAAGCTCCTCCCCTATCCCACCTTTGGTCTTCCTTCCGCCCCATAACATCTGTCGAGTTAACTAAAGCCCTTGCCACCTCCTGTAAAACCACCTGCCAGTCAGATCCCATCCCTTCCCGCTGGCTGTGTGATCCTTCTTTAGTCCTCTCCCCACTCATACTTAACATTTTTAATACCAGCCTCACTTACGGTTCCTTTCGCACTCCATGGAAACATGCCCTGATCCGTCCAGTACTCAAGAAATCTTCCCTGGACCTGTCTGTCCCTGCATACTGGTGCCCCATCTCTAATCTCCCCTTTCTCTCTAATGTCCTAGAAAAATTGGTCTTCTCACAGCTATCTTCCCACCTCAATGCCACCTTTACACTCCACGCTCATCAATCAGAAATCATCCTTCTTTCCTTCCTGAACGAACTTCACACCTCTCATGATTATGGTCTCATCTCCTTAGCTATCTCCTAGATCTATCCTCTGCTTTTGATCTGGTTGACCACTTCACTCTTCTCACCAGTCTTCACAATACTGGGATCTGTGGCATTGTTCTCCATTGGCTTCACTTTTTTCTCACCTCTCCTGGCTCCTGTCACCTTCAATGTCTTTTTGACCCCCTTAACCCTTCTTATCCAGCAGCACAGCATCTCAGCTTATTACTATGCAGATGACATCATTCTTCTACATCACACTAATCTCACTGCTCCTGACCTAACTCCCCTCAACATCTGTCTCTCTTGTATTCACTCTTGGATGTCTTACATTTTCTTCCACATCAACCTCACAAAGACCCCAGCCATCTAGTTCACCTTTGGTAGTCCCACACCATCTCTAGCCCCTGTCCTTTCCTCCACCCCCATCCCATTAGTTTCCACTCTGCGCTATCTTGGTGTCACCCTAGACTCTACAATGTTCTTCTGTGAGCACCTCTCATCTGTCATCCATTGCTTCTTTTGTTCCCTACATCAGATCCGTGCTGTCTGCCCCTTCCTCTCCACCCTGTCTCTGACTACGCTTCTCTCCCTTGTGATGACATGATTAGACTACTGCAAAATCACTCTAGATGGCCTTCCCCAATACCAACTACACAGACTACAACTCCTTCAAAATACTGTGGCCTGTATTCTTACACATGCCACCCGCTCAGACCATATCACACCCTTACTCATTCACCTCCATTGGCTTCCTGTTGCTTTCCAGATACAGTATAAAATTCTCACTTTGTCCATAGAGCCCTGTACATTGTTACCCCACAATACCTCTCAGATCTTGTCCACCTTCACATGCCTCACCGTTCACTCTGGTTCATTCATTCATTCATATGTTCCTCCCATCTGCCTCACAAGCACACATAGAGTTCACCCATAATTCATCCTGCTTCTTTCTTGACCCCAGATTATGGAACTCCCTCCCACCAAAGCTCCACCTGGAATCCTCCTTCATTAAATTCAAATCAATGTTAAAAACTCACCTTTTCTGTACTGCCTTTGATCTTCCTCCCTCTCAGGTGCTCCCTACCCCCTCCCCTCCATGCTGAAGTGTCCCTATATTTCTCTCATCCCTGTCTTCCTTTCTCTTGTTGTGTGACTACTTTACTATATCTTTCCTATCTAAATATTGACGTTCCATTTCTAATTTTCCTGCAGCATTATTGATTTGTTGTAAACCATTCAGATGCCTGTATATTGGGGGGTATATTAAAAGCCTGAATAAAAATAAAGATAAAGATTCTTCCACTGTTTAATGCAGTGCCAATTAATATATAAAGAAATGTGCCAGGGGTCTGTTGGTTATAGATAGCAGCATTGAATGTGTCAGCCATATATGACTTTACCCAAACAATAGCTATGATTTGAACCTTCTCTTCTCAGTTCTCTGTTCTCACCCCCATAGGCTCAAGTCAGCAGGATACAGGTCCACTAGAGGGCACAGCTCAGGATGTGGTACAGAGACAACAGCAGCAGTGGAATGTTGCAGAAAGGGGGCATTCAGAGTCTGGAGAGAGCACAGGCTGTACAGATTTGGCCAAAGATGGATCTCAAGGCTCAGAGAAAGGAGCATTAAATGTTTATGTTTATTCGATTACTTGATAGATCGCTCTTTCATGACACCAGGGCAGTGTATAATTAATAAAATATTTTTTCATTCAACATGTAATCAAACTCTGGAATTTGTTACCGGAGGATGTAGTAAAAGCTGTTAGCGTAGCTGGGTTTAAAAAAAGGTTTGGACAAGTTCCTAGAGGAAATGTCTATAAACCATTATTAAAAGGGACCCAGGATATCACTGCTTGACCCAATACAAGCATTGTGGAACCTGTGTCTTTTGGAGAAACTGCTAGGTACTTATGACTTAGATTGGCCACCATTGGAAACAGGATAGTGGGCTTGATGGACCTTGGTCTAACCCAGTATGGCATATCTTATGTTCTTATAAAAATACCGAAAGTGGCTAAAAGACAGAAAAGGAAAGGAACTACAATATTAGATAGGAAAGAAATGCAGTCATACAATGTGAAGGTAAAGTAGATAAAGAAGTCAGTAAGAGAGTGTGGTCAGATATTGGTGGGAGGGAGGTCTAATGCAGAGCAGAAGAGGTGAGTTTTCAGGAGAGTCTTAAATCTGCAGAAAGCTGATTCCAAACGGAGGGCAGTGGGGAGGGAGTTCCATAGGGAGGGGCCTATGAAGAAAAAAGCAGAATGGCGAGTTTATTTATTTATTTTAATTTCTTATATACCGCACTCTTTGACATCAGCGCGGTTCACAGAGAACACAAACAAAACCAGAACAACAGGCTGTTCTGTATTACATATAACAGGAGTATAAACTTGGAGCAACATGGGAGAACTATTTACATGGAATATGCAATCTGTTAACTGGATAACATACTCGAACTATGTACATGACTTAGCAAGGGTGCTGGGGCGAGGAAGTAAAGAAAAAAGAACAAGTGGTTGGATATGTAGTGGGACTATTATGTTAACTTCATATGGAGTAGTATTTGGTGAATAGGATGAATTTAAGGGCCTTCCTAAACTGGGTCAAGTCGGTTATGGTACGGATGTCAGAAGGGAGGGAGTTCCAGAACTTTGGTGCGCAAAACAAGAAAGCTCTGTTCGCTGTTGATAGATTGCATGTTGTTATGGCCTTTGGTAATGCTAAGGAGCTTAATGCTGCCTGTCTTCTAATTCTGTTTGGTGGTATGGATTGGATGAGCTCGGAGAGTAAGTTGGAAGATATACCCTTGATAGCCTTGAATGTAAGAATGAGGGTTTTGAACATCAGCCTTCCGTGTATGGGGAGCCAATGGAGCTGTTTGAGGATAGGTGTGATATGTTCACTCTTGGATGCTCCTTGAAGAACCCTTGCTGCAGTATTCATAGCGAGCTGCAATGGGCTTAAGGTGGATTGTGGGAGTCCTTGAAGAATTGAGTTGGCGAAGTCAAAATGAGGTAGGATTAGTGCTTGGTAAATGGTTCTGAAGTCCTCTGGGTCAAGAAGGGAACGTAGGTGCTTGAGAGTGCGTATCTTGAAATACACAGCTTTTACGATATTATTTATGTGTGGTATCATGTTGAGCCGATGGTCAAGTGTTACTCCGAGGTATTTTATTGCTTCCTTGGTGTATAGTTCAGCTCCCTTGACGTTTATATATGGTGGTGGTGTGAAGTTGGGGTCTCTGGAGATAAAGAGGACCTCAGTTTTCTTGTGCTGAATGCGGAGGTTCTGTGACAGAAGCCATTCAGAGACTGCATTGAAGCAATTCGTTATAGGCAGTAAATCCATTTGCCTTGTGGAAAATGGCATGTAGAGTAGGATATCATCCGCATATACCATGCATCTCACATTGAATGATCTGATGATATTGCAGATCGGCTGCATATAGATGTTGAACATGAGGGAAGAGAGAGAGGACCCTTGTGGAACACCTTGTTTTTGATGGAAGAGTTTGGATTCTCCTGTTGCGGATTTCACATATTGCATTCTGGTGTCGAGGTATGATTTGCACCATTCGAGTGCTGAGTTGCAGATGCCTTTTTCTTTTAGTCGACCGAGGAGGATCTCATGGTTTACTGAATCGAATGCTGCTGCTATATCCAAGAAGATTAGTACGACGCCTTGCTGTAGGTTGTCTATAGTGGTGAGAACATCATTGAATAGAGTAGTAAGGAGTGTCTCAACACCATGGAATTCTCTGAAGCCGTGTTGGGAACGGTCCAGGGGGGCTGCGGAATCTATATGGTCTTGGATTTGCCTTTGTGCCTCTTTCTCAAATATCTTTGCTAGAAGGGGGATGCTGGCTATTGGCCTGTAGGAATCGGGCCGTTTAGGGTCTAGTTTCGCATTTTTTAGCAGAGGTCTAATGGATGTGAGCTTTAATGAAGATGGGAAGGAGCCAGATGTAAAGGAGAGGTCAATGATTCTTGCAATGAAAGGGCTAAATGAGCTTCGGAGATCCTTTATCCAGAAGGCTGGGCACGGGTCGGTTTGTGCAGTCGTGGTGTTGAGTGAGGCGATTGTGTCTTCAATGTGTTTAGCAGAGGGTGTGGTAAGTGCAGATAGGGGTGTTATGCAGGTTGTTTTGTGTACAGTGGTTTTTGATCTTCTGTTTGTAGAAGTTTTGATTGTAAGTAATCAGCAAATTCCTGTGGGTGGATATCTTCTTTTTGTTCTGAAGATGGTTCCTTTGATAGTGATTTAACCAGGTTGAAGAGGTCGCGAGGTTTGTTTAAAGATCTTTTAAGCATATCAGTGTGGTATTGCTTCTTTGTGGTTGTGATTGCCTCGCGGTGAGATGAAAGGTGTTGATTGTAGGCTGCGTGATCATCGATGGAAAGTGAGCGGCGCCAGCGTTTTTCGAGTCTTCGTAGGTGGGAAAGGGAGGACTGTAAATCGGGGGGGAAAACCATGGAGCAGAGGTTTTTTTTCTTGATGATGTGTTCTTTTTGTGTGGTAGTTGAGCAATGGTGTTGAGGTTGTTGTACCAGGCGGTGACAGACTCATCAAGGTTGAGTACTGTGTTGTTTAGGAGTGGTTGGGTGCTTGACAGTATAAGTTCTCTATTGAAAGGTCGAAAGCCTCTTGTTACTCTAGATGTGTTGTCCGGTTTTCTGTTGTTGATTAGATGATTGTTGCTCAGAGGAATTTGTAGGTTTATAAGTTTATGGTCTGACCATGGTACATTGGTGATCAATTTTACAATGTTGCAGTTCTGTTCGGAAACAGATTGGGGAGCGAAGACCATATGAAGAATGTTTCCTTTAGTATGAGTAGGCTCCATGATAAGCTGTTGATATCCAAGATCTTCAATGGCGTTGATGAGTGAAGATGACTGGTTTTGCTGTAATGATGGGAGGTTGAGGTCTCCCATTATCCAGTTGATTGCAAATGAGTGCATGATGGAGGAGGGAGATGGAGACAGTTGATGTGAACTGAACGAAGACTGCGGGTGAATGTGTGGAACTGTAGAGAGTCTGCTAGGTACTGTGGTGTATGTGTGTAGATAGCCCAATGTGCTAAAATTAGAACCTTATAATGGATGTGATAGACAATGGGAATCCAATGAAGCTGAATGAGGAGTGGAGTGATGTGATCACGACAGGTGGCATGTGTGAGGATTCTAGCTGCTGTGTTTTGTATCAGTTGGAGGTGGTGGACTTGGAACTGTGGGATACCAGCGAGGGCAAGGTTACAGAAGTCAAAATGGGACATAACTAGAGACAGAAGAATTGTCAGTGCCGAAGTGGACATAAAGGGATGGATAGTGCGAATCTGCCAAAGATAGAAAAAGACTGACGAGTGAGCAGTGAGATGTGGTAATGAAAGGACAGATCAGAATCAAGTGTCATGCCACGATAATGAAAGGAAGAGACCAGAAGAATGGTGGAATTGAGAGGACTGGAGCCACCACAGGACAAGGGCCGCCAAAAGTAAACCATACGGCAGATGTCTTGGACACATTAAGGTGGAAACAGTAAAGGCCTGATTCCATCTCACACATCTGGGTCCTCTGTGTGTCTGACCGGAACCAGAGGCACAGAGGGTGTCGTGATTCTGATCCCGTGGGGCACGTCTAGCCCCACGGGATCAGAATCATGAACAGGCCTGTACGTGCAGATCAGGACCCTGATTCCATCCGGCCTTTACACGTATAGGCCTTCCTCGGCTAACTCAGTCAGGGCTCTTCAATGGAGCTGTGGCGCCATGGCGTCTGGCTGCCATGGCACCGTGGCTCCATTGAAGAGCCGCAATCCCCGGCCGCCAGCTCCTGAAGCGGATTTCCCACAGCCTGACCCCCGATCTGTCCTCCTAAGGTCAGAGTCAGGCTGCGGGAAATGTCCTTGGCCTCCCCACCTCATCCGTGCCCCAGGCCTGCCAATCCCTGGAGACTAGGGGAACTTATTCCACCTTGGAGGTGGAATAAGTCTACCGTGCAAATTGCTAGCCTCGGACGTACAGGGCCAATATTAGAATCGGCCCTGTCCTAACGCCGACCCCAATCCACCTCTTTCCTGCCCCTGTCTACTTTCCCCATACAAGATGTGGGGAAGGTAGATGGGATTGGGAAAAGGCACGAATAGCGGGGAAGTCCATCATCACTATTTGTGCCTTGGAATAACCCCCTTAGTGACTAGCCAGCTGGAGACTTTGCACAGACAGATGTTGAGGGGTGATAGATCCAGTTGAAAGGGACTGGTGTGATGCAGCAGAATGATATCATCAGCATAATAGTACGCTGACAGCCTTGATTGCTGAATAAGCAGAGTGAGTGGTACCAAAAAGATATTAAACAAGAGAGGTGCGAGAACCGATCCCTGTGGAACTCCACAAGAGAGAGATACAGGGTCAGAGGAAGTAGTGCCTTAAGTGACTGAAAAGGAACATGAGTAGATGAAAGAATGATACAAACGGAGGACTGAACCCCAAAGACCCGCATCCCGAAGGCGAGAAAGAAGGCTAGAGTGGTCAACAAGATCAAAAACCGCCGAGAGATTGAGAGAGACTGCCAAGGAAACATCACTGCGATCGTGAGAGATGTGGAGCTGGTTGAAGAAAGAGAGTATGATAGTTTTGAGATAGTCGGGATGGTGAGCTAGTTGTGAGAAAATGGCTTTTTCAAGGACTGTAGAGAGAAAGGGGAGGTTTGAAACTGGGTGATAATGAGCAGAATCAAGTGCATTAAGAGATGTGTTTTTAAGAAGTGGGCAAACCAAAGCATGTTTCCAAGGAGCGAGGAAAGTGCCAGAGGAAAGACTAGAGTTCAGCATAGTGAGTATGAAAAGCATAAGAGTGAGAGAGGGTTCCACAGCCAGGAGGAGGGTACAAGATTAGAGGGGCATTTTGTCTTTCAAGATGTAGTTTTAATCTCCTATAATATTCTTCACTCTCAATATTTTCTGCTCGAGTGTCATTCCTTCCTCTTCTCCGAGATATTTATATACCCCTTCCTGTTCAAAGTCCTTGATGTCACAGCCCTCAGCAAAGCAAATAGACTTTGACAGCTCAGTGTGGTAAGAGGGCAGAAGGTGGCCCAAATGTGTGAGAGAGGAGATGAGATGGGGGTGATAACAAAGAAGGGGGACAGCTGGGAAGGGAGGAGCAGAGATCCTGAATTTTTGAAGTGAAAAATGAGGCAAGCTGGGAAGGGCTGGGGGCTGATGTAGGTGTCATGGAAGGTGAACAAGACTGTATATTAGATAAAGATTTAAGGATGGAGTAAAGCTGACGAGTGGAGTTGGGAGCAGTAGAAATAAGCCTAGAGATGTAGGAGTGTTTTGCCTGATGGACGAGAGCACGGTAGTGCTGGTGGCATGATTTGAAATGGAGAGCTGTGGATGACTGAGATTTTCTCCAAAGATACTCAGACCGACAGAGATGGGAGTGATGCAGGCAAAGTCTGGGGTGATACCACAATTGGCAGGAAGGACCAAGAGGGGATGCGGCTGAAGTGGAGCTAACTGGTCCAAAGCAGAGGACAAGCTAGAATTCCAACAAGAAACCTGTGAATTAGGGGAGAGTGTGGAGAAATTGTGGGGCAGGAGCTGATCAGCAGGGGGAAAGTGTTGGAGAGTGAGATGGGTGATGTGGCGAGAAAGATGGATGGGGACTGAACCAGAGTGAGAAAGGGGGGACGATGAAATGATGGTCCGGGGAAGTTGGAGAAAGAACTTGATACAAAAATGGTCAGTCAAGCAGGGGCTTGATGGATAGACCTGAAGGTAAGAGAGGAAGCAAGGAGGGTAATGATGAGATCAAGCATGTGCTTCACTATATGAGTGGGCATATTCCCATACTGGGACAGAGCAAGGTTGTGAAGAAGAGTAAGAAAAGAGTGGTCACGAGGAGGAGGGAGAATGATCATGGACGTTGAAGTTGCCTAGAAGCACAAGATGAGAGAACTGAAAAAAGGTTTCAGATATAGTAAGCGAGAGGGCATCCTAGAGGTGAGGACAAGGGGAAAGTGGAGAGTAGATCAAAAGGAAGTAAATGGAAGGAGATGGATGAAGTCAAAGGAGAAGGGACTCAGGGTAGTGAAGGGAATATGAGTGAACCTGAGTGAGAGGAAGGGAGGAAACATAAAGTACCGCAGCACCTCTCCTGGTGCGGCCCAAGTGGGGAGTGGAAATAGCCAAGAAACCTGATGAAAGGCAGTGGCTGAGAAGAAGTTCCTCACCCTCCTTCAGCCAAGTTTTGGAGAGAAAGAGGAGGTCCCAAGATTCTTGAAGAAGAAGGTCCTGAACTAGAAGCATCTTGGCATGCAGCGAGTGACAGTTGACCAGACTGAGCTGAAGGGACAGTGAAGGAAGAGGAGGGGAGGAGAGGCCAGGGGATGACGAAAGGCAAGTGAGAAGACATGGAATAATGTTGGGACAAATACATATAGTGCGGAGGGGAGGGGGGGGGGGAGGAGGTGGGCTGATTGCTGGTAAGTGTAGCAGACCTGAGGAGACAGCACAGGAGACAATTCAGCACATACAAAACAGTATTAGCAGTAGAGGACAGCATGCAAGTAGATAGGTAGAATGCAGCAGATGATGCCTTTATATCCTGGAGATGTGTAGCCTCCCCTCCATGACATCATAGAAGAGCTTCTGGAGACTGAACACACAGAGGTGTCATCTGTGGTTGGAGAGCCAACCACCAGGGGTGAATTTGCCACAGAAACAACACCATTGGATGAGCAAGACCAGGCCCATCTGCCTCCTGCTTGCCCTGAGGAAGATGTGGCTGAAATACAAGGTCTTTTCCAGCAACATATGGACACCCTATCCTGCCTTCTTTGCTTGATATTCCTCTTTTTTTCACTCGGTAATCTGGTGTTCTGATTAATACTTCATGACATCATATTATTCTGGAGCCAGTTCATTGAAATGCGATAAATATATTGGAGTTTTCAATAGTATTCAGGATTTTCATTTTTGAGGCAATAAAATCTGACAGTATTTTCTCTTTTTCTATTCAATCGGCATTGACAGTTTGATGGTTTGAAACGCAATAAATTAATTGAAATGCGATAAATATATTGGAGGTTTCAGTAGAATTCAGGATTTTCAATTTTGAGGCAACAAAATCTAACAGTATTTCCTCTTTCTCTATTCAATCGGTATTGACAGTTTGATGGTTTGAAACGCAATAAATTTGAAGGTTTTTACAGCATTCAGGATTCTGATTTTTTGAGGCAATGGAATCCAACAGTATTTCTTTATTCGAACGGCACTGACAGTTTAATGGTTTTAAATACTACTCCAGTATATAATAATAATATATACTTTTTTAATAATAGAATGTATTTTTTAGAATGGTGACCTTCACCCCGTTTCATTAGAAATACGCTGGCTAACAATGCATTTTGCAGACAGTACAGTCCATCACAATTTGCTTCTACAAAGCGATTGGATATTTCATGAAGCAGTATCATTTTTAGAGAATTATTTTTCATATTAAGAAATTTCACTAGCTTTTTTAAAATACTATTTTGTGAGCCCTCCTGGATATGTCCAAACACAATTTTGAAATATCTTTGACATGATTAGGTTTTTTTAGGCATCACACCCAAAATTGCTTTTATATTCAAGCTGTTTTAGACAACATAATGACATTAGGATGTGAGATTTCCTGTACATTCAAGAACCCTGCACATACTAAATAGTTTGTTTTTTATGTCATATCATTTAATGAAATATTTCCGCTATTGATGATGTTTTTTAAAATAACATTGTGGGACTTAAGATCTTTGAACAACGGAAGTACTATTTCATTTTTAAACATGAATTTGATAGTTTTTTCTTTTAGTATGCAATAGTAAGACTTTTCCTTTTTTACATTGTTATTTATTATCTTTTTATTTATTTATTCAGTGACAATTATCTTTTATTTTGACAGAAGGTTTTCAAAACCAAGGTATCTATATTTCTTATCAATTTTATATATGTCTTCCTCATCTCTTTTCTTTTTAGTGTGTTTTTATGTTTTATCATATCCTTTAATATAATTTGATACACTAGTTTTATATTTCAGTTGTTCTTGCAATATTTATTTATTTATTTATTTATTACATTATAGTTATTAGTGGCTTTTGCTTCTCTGGTACATTACCATTATTTTATATATTGTTTTATATGTGTGTGAGTTATTCATTGCCATTGTTTTGCTTTTAACTAAGTTGTTTTATTTGTTTTTATGTGTATTTAATTTTGTGATTGTTCCTTTGAGATTTGCTCCCTCGTGTACTCCCCCTGAAGAAGGCCGGTGGCCGAAAGGCGTAGGGGATAATAAAAGGAGTTTTAAACCTGAAATCACTGCCAGTCCTGGTATCTGTTCCTTTGTTCCTTCCACCCTACATGAGGACATACTGAATCATCAGGGGGAGGTTGGTCTGTTACGTGAGAGCTTGCACAAAGAAATGGTGCCTTGCAGGGACAGATGGCCCTATCGCATGAGAGCCAGGTGGGTGCAATGGACAGCCTTCAGAGGGAGGTGGACCTATTGAATGAGAGCATCATACACCATATAGAGGCCACATCCAACAGGGCTTTCTCCATATTCGCTCCCCTAAATTGGAACGCCCTTCCTCATGAAATCCGTGGCATCAAAAGCTTAATCCTATTCCGTAAAGCTTTGAAACACCACCTATTCACAATATGCTACCCTGACACCAACCCTGACACCCACACATCGGGTAAACTTCTCTCATGTCACAGCTACCATAGCACCATATTACAACCAGAAAATGGTTAGCCTATACTCTTGCCCACCCACTAATTTTACGCCTGTCCACAAAATGAAGTTGATACCAAATTAGCTTAGAGTATTGGTGACAATACTAATTTAACCTGTAAATAGTTACCCTGTGAATAGTTACCCGGTTGTCCTATGTTTCTTTTCCTGTTCTATGTAAACTCAATGTTGCTTGTATGCATTGTAGTATGTTTTGTTCGATGTACACCGCACTGATTATAATAGCGCGGTATAGAAGAAATGTTAAATAAATAAATAAATAAATCAAAAGGCACACTGCCACTGTAGCTATGGATATCCAAGAAAGGGCAGCCACAATGAGAAGTGATTTTGAATCTGTGGCCAGTGCCTTCAGCAAGCTGTCACGCTTCTTAGTTGAGAGGCTGTCACCAGCTGCAGGACAAGGTAGTGATGAGGATTTTGAAGGTCCTAGTGGTTCTTCATGGGAGAGGGACCACTCCCCAGGACCAAGCAGGAGGGCTGGGTGTAGACCCCACAGACGACCCAATATCTGAGTGGATTTGCCATGGCAAAGATTTCTAGTCACAACCATAGTGTGGTATGTCAATAGACAGAGCTGTGAGCACATATAGCCATAGGAGCCCATAGAGCTTTGAGGGACTGTCAAGCAGTATGCTTGATAGTCCCTGACCACTGCCACAGCATACAGCTACACCAAAGACCTGCAGCACACCTTTGCAATGGCTCCCATCTTGCTAAAAGACAGCTTAGACTGATAGGCCCACCACTGCAACCGTGTTATTTTATTTATTTATTTATTTAACAATTTTTATATACCGTTTTTTCTTATATTCAAAGTGGTTTATAATGAACAAATAAACTGAGAACTTTACATAGAACAAGGGAGTTAAACTTGGAGTTAACAGGGTTAAGAACAATGTTAATTACATGGTAAGTTTTTGATTGTGTGATCTATTGTCTTTGTATGATTGGGAGTATGTGAATTGGAGTCTATATATGTATGTCCAGGATGAGATTATGTTTCTGGTCCATAATATTCCAAGAATAGGTGTGTTTTTAAGATTTTTCAGAAGTCCCATAGGTCGCTGGTAGTTCTTATGTTCTTGGGAAGTGAGTTCCAGAGTGATGGTGCGTATATTGAGATGGCTCTGTTACATGTTGTTTGATTTTCTTTAGTCTCGCTCTTGGGTATCATTAATAGGTTTTTATTAGTTTTCTGTTTGGTTCTGTTTTCGGGGTCTTTGGTGATGAGCGTTTGTAGAATGGGTGGTAATAATTGGTGGAAGATTTTGAAGATCGTGAGTAAAGCTTTATATTTGGTTCTAGTGATTAAGTGGAGCCAGTGGAGTTGTTTCAAGGTTGGGGTTATGTGCTTGGTTCTTGTTGTTCTGGTTTTGATGCGAGCAGTAGTGTTTTGTAGTTGTTGAAGAGGATAGGTAGACTGTATTGGTAGGCCCTGGTAAATGATACTGAAATAGTCCAGGATGAGGACTTGTCTTGTCATGACATGTCTTGTCATGTCTTTTCATGAGGACTTGTCTTGTCATGTCTTGGCAAACTGTACGGAAGTTATTGGTGTTTAGTAGGGATTTGAGCTTTTGTATTATTCTTAGGTTGTGGTAGGCTGCTTTTGTTGTTTTGTTAATGTGAGCTTGGAAGTTTAAAGGTTTTGGTCTAGGCATATCCCTAAGTATTTAACGTCTGTTTTTACTGGTATATCATTATGTGATATTTGTATTGATTTTGGTGGAACAAATGAGGTGCTCCTTGTTCTGAAGAGTGCTTCTGATTTCTTGTAGTTTATTAGTAGGTTTCGGTCCAGGAGCCAGTTCGACATGTCTTCTATACATGATGTTATCCTTGCATAGTCTGGTTGATCTATGTTGAATGGGGTGTATACCATAATGTCATCTGCATATATGTTGTAGTGTATGTTGTGTTTGGTTATTATATTGCATAGGGGTTGTAGATATATATTAAACAGCAATGCAGAGAGTGCTGAGCTTTGTGGTACGCTTTGGAGTTAATTGGTGTTGATTAGATGGTTCCGGACTTTACTTGGATTGTACTATGAGTTATCTTCTATACTGTTCAGCACATGGACTGTAATAATCTGTGCTGTATTCATCACCCTTTGTCTCCTCCTGCATCCTACACACTTCAATACCAGCCCTCCATGACACCACCATGACAACTGCTGGGATCCCTCTACTCAATGCTTCTCTATACAAAGACTATGATCAGCTGACAACTATCTTTATCTTTATCTTTATTAAAACACTTGATATACCGCCCAGGCCGAAGCATCAGGGCGGTGTACAATCATAAAATTAACGACTGCTAAAAGGAAAGGAACGCCATAAAATAATAGGACAGAGGTAGAGACAGTAAGACAAAGAAATAAAAGCAGGTAAATAAAACAGATGGCAGGGAGCCTGGGAGCCTGGGTGCAGGAGGGCAACAATCGGGAAAGGAGGGGGGGGGGAAGCTAAAGGGAAAAGGGGAAAAGGGGAAGGGGGAGGCACGGCTAGGGAGTGGAAACACCATCAGCAGAGGGGGGAGATCAAAAGCCTGACAAAAAAGATGTGTCTTAAGGAGGGTCTTGAAACGGGTGTAGGATGATTCAGTGCGGAGTGGGAGGGGAAGGGAGTTCCAGAGGGCAGGGGCTAAGAAAAAGAAGGCAGAGTGACGGGTAGATTCAAGATGGGCCTGAGTAGGTGATGGGAGAAAGAGACGATTACCGTGAGACGAACGTAGGAAACGGGGAGAGGGCTGGAGACGAATGATATCAGCTAGGTACCGGGGGGAATCAGAGTGAAGAGCTTTGTGAGCAAGAATAAGCACCTTGAACATAAACCGGAATTTAACAGGAAGCCAGTGTAAAGAAAGGAGACATGGTGAGACATGGGCATGAATGGAAGAAGCAGTAACGAGACGGGCAGCGGCATTTTGGATAAGTTGGAGACGGCGAAGTTGATAGGAAGGAAGACCAGCAAAGACAACATTACAATAGTCAAGACGAGAAATAACCAGAGACAGAACGAGAGTGACTAGGGAGGAGGAGGGGAGAATGGAATGAACAGCCTTGATACGACGTAAATGAAAAAAGGAGGAACGTACAACGGAGGAAATGTGATCGTGAAAAGAAAGAGACGAGTCTAGGATAATACCCAGGTAGCGAAGGGTTGGGGTGGAAGGAATGGGGTGAGAGCCCATGACAGGTTGAAGGGAGGGGGGGGGGAAGACCAAAAGTAACCCAAAGCGCAGATGATTTTGCACTATAACTGTGGAGAGGGATGGTTCATGCTTCTGGACTGTGATCATCCATGCTGTGTCCCACGTCAGATTGTGGTATGCCTCCACTCAGCAAAGACAAATATTGGGCTTCCTCCAGCTGGTTTGTATACAGTTTTGCCCATGCACTGTGCTTATCTCTGCTCTGTTATCTTTATCTTTATCTTTATTCAGAGAATTTGATGGACCGCCCAGGCCGAAGCATCAGGGCGGTGTACAATACAATCACAGGCTACCGGAAAACAAAGTCAGAAAAGAACGCCAAAAAACGGACAGGAAAGGGGGGAATAGATTAAAGACAGAGAAAGAGAAGAGCCCAGTAGGGGCAAGAGGGGTAGCGAAGGGGGAGGGAAGAAAGGAAAGGGAGAGGGCGGACTATCAGGAGGATGATCATGGGGGGAGGGCACGACCAGAGGACAGAGCACCGTCAGCAGAAGGGGGCAGGTCGAAGGCTTGGCAGAAGAGATGTGTCTTGAGGAGGTTCTTAAAGCGGGGATAGGAAAGTTCTAAACGTAGAGGCAAAGGAAGTGAGTTCCAAAGGGCAGGGCTCAGGAAAAAGAAGGCGGAGTGGCGGGTCAATTCTAAGTGGGCCTGAGAGGGGGAAGGGAGGAAGAGGCGGTTACCGAAGGCAGAACGGAGAAGACGTGGAGAGGGCTGGAGATGGATAGCATCTGATAAGTATTGAGGGGTGCCGGAATGAAGGGTCTTGTGCGTGAGGATAAGAACCTTAAAGATGAAACGAAATTTGACTGGGAGCCAGTGCAAAGCGAGAAGACAGGGGGACACATGGGAGCAGGCTGGGGAACCGGTGACGAGGCGAGCGGCAGTGTTCTGTACGACTTGAAGGTGGCGGAGCTGGGAGGAGGGGAGACCTGCGAAGATAACGTTACAGTAATCTAACCGGGTCATAACTAGGGACAGGACAAGGGTAACAACTGAGGAAGGGGGAAGTGATGATCGGACAGCCCGAATCCTACGTAGATGAAAAAAGGAAGTACGGATGACAGCCGAGATATGTTGGTGAAAAGATAGGGACGAATCCAAGATAACGCCCAAATACCGCAGGGTGGAGACCAGAGGAATGGGACGGGAAGACATAGCAGGTGACAGGCTAGGAGAGGGGAGTCCAAAAGAAAACCAAATTGCGGAGGACTTGGCAGGGTTAGCGTGCAGAAAATTAGAAGCAAACCATGATGAAACAGTGGAAAGACAATGATTGAGAGGGGCAAGGTCTGGGACAGAAGAAGAGGTATGGTGAACCAGCAGAATGTCGTCAGCATAAATGTAAAAAGAAATACCAGATTGTTGGATTAGTAAGGCTAATGGAGCAAGAAAAGCATTAAAAAGAAGGGGGGCGAGAATAGAACCCTGGGGGACGCCGCAGATGGAGAGGGATGGGGAGGAGGCGGAATGGGAGGAATGTACAGAGAAGGAGCGTGCAGACAGAAAAGAATGGAACCATTGCAGAACGGTCCCACCAAAACCAAAGTCAGACAAACGAGCCAGGAGAGTGCGATGATCGACCATATCAAAAGCAGATGAAAGACACCACCAAGGATAAATCACCACGGTCGTGAGCAGAGTGCAATTCAGAAAGGAGGGCTGTGAGGAAACTTCGCTTTAGCCCCCTTTACCTTCCTCTGCATGCTCCTTCAGTCTGCAATGGACCTCCACTCCATACAGGCAGTTGCTGCCCCTCCTCCTACTACTACTATTGAACATTTGTATAGCACTACATGACGTACACAGTGCTGCACAGACATGTAAGAGACAGTCCCTGCTCTTCAGAGCTTACAATGTAGTCAAGACAGACAACACAGCAGATATAGACAGGGAGACATCTAGGGGTAATGGTAAGGAAACACAAAGGAGATCAGACGAGTCAAGATCCGAAAGCGGCAGTGAAGAGGTGAGTTTTCAGCCTGGATTTGAAAAGGGCGAGAGAAGGTGCCTGACCTACAGGCTCAAGTAGTTTGTTCCAGGCATAAGGAGCAGCAAGGTGAAAGGAGCGAAGTCTGGAGTTAGCAATAGAAGAGAAGAGAACAGATAAAAGCAATTTGGCAGAAGAGCGAAGTTTCCGGGGAGGGGTGTAGAGAGGAATAAGAGAGGAAAGGGAGTGAAGAGCTGCAGAGTAAATGCACTTATAGGTCAGCAGGAGAGGTTTGAACTGGATGTGGAAACAGAGAGCCAATGAAGTGACTTGAGAAGAGGGGTAATATGAGCATGGCGAGGCTGGTGGAAGATTAGCCGTGCAGCAGAATATTGAACAGCAGGGGCGGCCCAAGGGGGGTGTGGGGCCATGTGCAGAGACTCGGTGCGGGGCTTCATTTGCATAAGTGGCCTTATTTGCATAAATGTTTGCATAATGTTACCATACACTAACTTTTAGTAAATATGTCTCTTAATGAGTGTATGGATAAAGAAAGACTAAAAGATTTCTACATTACTATAATCCAGTGCCAACCGCCAGGCACATTAGGAACTACTACAAACGCTGCCCATTTAGAACCCATAGCAAACCCGCCGTATCCTGACAGCATTACCAGGACTCACAAAGCACCATACCCTACCTATCAAAAGGCAACACTGCAAATATTAAACCAATACATTTCAGAGAATACTGGGGAAAGAGAACAAGTGGCAATGTCAAATAGGAATTACATAAATAGAATACCTCAGCTCAGTTACACATGCAGAACATAGGCCATCACCAAATAAGGAATCACAATTTAGAAACAGGAAGGCAATAATTAAACTGGGAACCCCAAAAGCCAAACTTGGAATGTACAACAACACTGTAAAAATAAAACTATAAATTAATTTCCTCTTGTACCAAACAAAGCGCAGACGTTAATGATGCACATTTCCCAGAGCTTTCATATTCCAGTTAATAAATTCAAAATAAAGAGATATCTTTCTACCTTTTGTGCATTTTTTTTCAGTTGCAATTGCTCCAGCCACTTCTGGTTTTTTCATGTTTTCTGCTAACTCTCCATCGTCTGCTGTCCATTTGTCCTTTCTTCTCTCTTCTAGTTTTTTTTCCATTCTCTCTCTCTACATCTGCTTTAACATACTAATCTTTCTCCTTTTGCTGTTTCCTCATTCCTATTTCATCCACACAAATTTTACCCCTCCATCCTCAATCCCCACTTACTCTCCCAATACCCGGCCAATTGTAGATTTTTCATCCCTCCCACACAAAATATTTTTCCCCTCTCCATTTTACTCTCCCAGCCCCATCCCATTCTAATCCTCCCCTAACATCAGCTCCCTTCTAGTTCCAGTCTCACCCAGCATCCATTCCCTTCTAGTCCCTGCATCAGCCCATTTCCAGTCCTAGACCCCCCATCAGCCCATTTCCAATACTAGCTCCCCCATCCATTTCCAGTCCGAGTCCCTTCATCAGCTCATTTCCAATCCTAGCCCCCCATCAGCCCATTTCTAGTCATTTCCTAGCCCCACCATCAGCCCATGTCGAATCCTAGCTCCCCTCCACTTAGCCCAATTCCAGTCCAAGCCCCCCCATGAGCCTACTTCCAGTTCTAGCCCCTCCATGAGTCCATTTCAATTCAAGCCCCCACCACAGCCCATTTCCAATCTTAGCTCCCCCCAACAGCCCATTTCCAGTCCTATCCTAGCTGCTCCATCAGCCCATTTTCAGTCCTAGCTCCCTTCCCTCACAGCCCATTTCCATTCCAAGCCCCCTCCCCATCAGCTATTTGCAGTTCAAGCCTCCCCTTCCACTCAACCCATTTCCAATCCTAGCAACCCCCCAACCCATTACCAGTCCTAGCCCCCCATCAACCCACTTCCAGTCCTAACCCCCCATCACCCCATTTTCAGTTTAAGCCCCCCTATAACCCATTACCAGTCCTAATCCCCCATCAGCCCACTTCCAGTCCTAACCCCATCAGCCCATTTCCAGTCAGCCCCCCATAGCCCATTGCCAGTCCTAACCCCCCCATCAGCCCACAGCCCATTACCAGTCCTAACCACATCAGCCCACCTCAAGTCCTAACCCCTCCCCATCAGCCCATTTCCTGTCCTAGCCCCCCATAGCCCATTATCAGTCCTAACCCCCCCATAGCCCATTACCAGTCCTAACCCCCATCACCCCATTTCCAGACAGCCCCCATCAGCCCACAGCCCATTACCAGTCTTAACCCCCCATAGCCCATTACCAGTCCTAACCCCCCCAACCGCCCACAGCCCTTTACCAGTCCTAACCCCATCAGCCCAGCTCAAGTCCTAACTCCTCCCCATCAGCCCATTTCCTGTCCTAGCCCCCCCATAGCCCATTCTCAGTACTAACCCCCCATAGCGCATTACCAGTCCTAACCCCCCATCACCCCATTTCCAGACAGCCCCCATCAACCCACAGCCCATTACCAGTCTTAACCCCTCCATAGCCCATTACCAGTCCTAACCCCCCCCAACAGCCCACAGCCCACCTCAAGTCAAGTCCTAACCCCCTCCATAGCCCATTACCAGTCCTAACCCCCCCCCCCATCGGCTCATAGAAAATAAAAAAAAAATAAAAAAGCTGCCTGCTGCTGTTGCCGCCGCGGCAGCAGCAGAATGGAGTGTCCCGCGGGGCCCCCTCTGCCCGGCTTGGCTCTCCCGGCCCGGCTGAGTCCTTCTGCGCCGGCTTTCAGATACGCGAAGGGAGAGTGTCTCCCTCGCGTCTCTGTTAAACCCGCAGGGGCCGATGGGAAATTTCCCATCAGCCCCTGCTTCCCATCAGCCCCTGCGGGCTTAACAGAGATGCGAGGGAGACACTCTCCTTTCGCATATCTGAAAGCCGGCGCAGAGGGGCTCAGCCGGGCAGAGGGGGCCCCGCGGGACACTCCATTCTGCTGCTGCTGCGGCGGCAGCAGCAGCAGACAGCTTTTTTTTTTTTTTTTAATTTCATTTTTAAAAAAGCAGAATGTTCTTTGCGCGGGGCCCCCTGAAACGCGGGGCACTGTGCAAAAAGCATTCTTGCTCAATGGACGGGCCGGCCCTGTTGAACAGATTGAAGGGGAGAGAGATGATTCAGTGGGACATTCTGCCACTTCTTGCAGTTTGTCATCAGCACACCTAGGAACTGCAGGATGGTGACTTTCATTATCAGTGCCATCTGCACCAATGTCCCCTGCACTGTACCTTCTTTGCAACTGTAAGGGTGGGGTCCTTTTCCCTTCCCAGCACTATATCACTTACCCTGGGACGTCCGTTATTGCTCTGGGTCGAGGAATTTACCTTACCTTCACTGTCTGGGATCCCAGGAGAACAAACACACACACACACACTCGTACATAAGTAACATGTAAGTTTATTCCGTACGTTAGAAGTGCAGTCTATCTTTTATACAGTATCAAAAACATATATACGTCATAAACCCATCCCAGCAGCATAGCCCTGCTCCTGATATTGCTAATTAGCAACCGTAGAAGAAACTGGTACCTGTCTCTGTGAAGATCACTGAATCTTGTCTTAGCACAACACATTCCTTTCTATCTAGGTATTCACAGATGGGCCTCATGGTCCCTCTGTACAACAAGAAACTGATTTTCCCCTTACAATTCCCCCCTTTGGGCCTGTATAGGCCCACTAGAAGAACAGCCTAACAATCTACTACAAAATAACTAAACAGGCATTATTAACTGAATATCTGTATGCGGTAGTTCAGGTACAGAAGCCACCGTGGAAACAGGTGTATAAGAGTACATAAAAGTGGTGGAGCTCTGTAGGGCCTTCCGACAGCAGCCAAGAACAAATGAAAATATACAACAGAAATGAACAAGGATTATAAAACCGCTCCATAAGGCAATAATCAGCCCTTTGTGACCAGCCCGAAGGAAGATACATCAGAGAGTAAGCATGAGAAACTGCTGTAGTTGAAGAACAGTATAGAGCAGTATTAGACAGGCTAAAAGCAGAAGAAAACAATAAAACAATCTGTAGCATTAAAACTAGAGACAGTTTACAATGGGCAAGGGACCTAGTCATATCCCAAAGAGGGGCGAGTAACACCAATGTTATACAAGAAAGTAGAAAAAGAAACATGGGGCTGGGTGCAGTTTAAATTGTCAAGTACAGTAAACTTCTGCATTTCACACAGATTAGAAGGTACAGTAATGAGACATGTTGAGAGAAAAGCTCCAGCTTGTAGCGAGCTGCGCACACAAAGGTAAGGCAGTCTGGGCAAGTAGTATTGCCGTATTAACAGTTCCAGAGATGGGCTGAAGGAGGCACCACATGAGTGGTAGGAGGAGTCAACACAGTCTTGTGCGTGATGGTCAGGAGGCTGGATGGCGGTCTGGAACCGAAGAAGATGTCAGTGGAGACGATACATGCTTGATTCTTGACGCATGGATCCACGAAGGGCAGGAGTCCCACAGGATGGCTGTCCATGTGATGGCGATCACTGTAGTTGGAGGTCCGTAGGGCGGGTCTAGGGTACTGTGCTTGTGAGGTGCTCTGACCTGTACCTGGTCACCAACCTTGAAGGGATATGTTGGTTCGGTACCTCTAGGCCGAAAGCTGCTTTTCTTCAGGAGTCTTCTCCTCTCCTCTCCAGTTGCTAGGGCCTTGGCTGCCCCGGCGTCAGCTACTTCTCATCCTGGTCCTGAAGCCAGATCTATAGATGGAGAATGTTTCTAGCGAGGGCAATGGCTTCAGGATCTTTTAGCCGCCACCTTCACTGCAATCGGTGTTATCAAAAGAACTTGGAACAGTCCCATACTGGAAAAGGGGCTTGTACTGTGTGCTGGTGGTATGTC
The DNA here is from genome assembly GCA_033557465.1 of Ichthyophis bannanicus. Classification (NCBI taxonomy): domain Eukaryota; kingdom Metazoa; phylum Chordata; class Amphibia; order Gymnophiona; family Ichthyophiidae; genus Ichthyophis; species Ichthyophis bannanicus. Next base: position 363,811,295 of record CM066037.1, on the reverse strand, counting down.
TTTACCAAAATCCAGTCTCCGGATTGAAAGAAAAGAGCTGAGTCATCCAGCAGAAAGGACTGGACCTGCTGAGCATACCTGTGGAGGGAAGAGAGTTGCCTCTGCTGCTAGGAAATACAAGAGATCAAATGTGAGGCTCAGGAGTATAAAAAGTAAGCAGTCTTCCATATAACAGTTCAAAGGGAGAAAAGTTTCAGTCTACTCCCTTAGGGCAATTTGTTTTCTTTTTTTTTTTTTTTTGTTGAACAGAGTCAAAGGCAAGACAGTTTAGTGTCTTTACAAAGTTTTTTTTTTAAGGTTTCGGAGGTTCCCCCCTTCGTGGGTTGCTGCTTGCATACAACAGCCATTCCTAAGCAACTCAATTTAGCTAATACATTTTGACAAGATGCCCATCCTTCCTCAATTTTTCACAATTTTTAGAATTATACCAATTTGTAAAAAATTTGTGTAGGTAACTTTCCTCCTTTAACCTTCATGTGTCGGGCCAGGACACATAGAGGCAAAAAGGGATAAAAGCATCTGAAAAGCACCACATGGCCAGTGTGGGTCTCCCCAAAGCTCATTAGGATGAAAAGTGCACTCAGCCTATCTCCAAGTGTCTATTTCCAATTATTGGGTATATCTCTGGGCTAGATGACTTCCAAAATTGGAGTTAATGGGGATGGCATAATCAAATATTGTAGAATATTCATTGTCAGTTTTCTTTCTAGGTGGATACATCGGATACATCATTTCACATTTCAATTTACCCTCACCATTTTATAATATTAATCTGAGTTCTCTTTTCCAACATGAATATTCCATCACACTCCTCTCAACACCACTTATTTTTCCACTTACATCATTCCATCAAACTATATGCATAGGTCCTTCTGTCTTGTTTATACCATAGTAGTGTATCCTTATTTGGCAAGGCTGCTAAGAACATCAAACAATTGTTAAAAACTTAGTATTTTTGTAAACAAAAGGTACAGTATATATAAAATATAAATGTAGATCCTTTTCAATAAGCATAACAATATGAGTAAACAGTGCTCATTCTAATTAGCAACTGCCTAAACAAAATATAGGTAAAGTCCTTACAATATAGACTAGTGCTTCACAGCATTTTATAACATCAATCCCAATAGGAAGGAGTATGGCTTCTAACAGAACGGCCACATAATCTCTCAGGTGTGACTAAAGTCTATCTTATACCCGGTTCCCAGTGAGAGTGCTGTGGAAGCTTAAAAATATTTGAGGACTGATCTTATAATTGCAGTGCCCACAAGGATCTGTGCAAGTTACTCACTAATCATGGTGTTTAAGAGATCCTTTTGAGGTGAGAGGCCTAAGAAGGTTCAAGGCATTTGTGGTTGGGCCTCATGATGATACTTCCTCAGGTTCTTCTTGGCCTACTTTCCCCTGCCTATTCATGTCTCTGCCGAGGCATAAATATACAAGGTTCATGTTCTTCAGGCCTTGGGGGTCCTCGAGGAGTCTTAAAGCAGTCAGAATTCCAGTGGCCCAGATCATCACACTCAGAGCAGCACGTTTATTGCCTTTCCCAAGGCTGTAGCCTCACCTTCTGTCTCTCTCTCTCTCTCTCTGATTCTTTTTTTTTCCAAACCGCCCCTGGATCGTTGCTGACAAGCAAGACCTTGGTTTGGGGTTGTTGTTTTTTTTTTTTCTCTTTTTTTTTCCAATGATCTCAAGTTAATGTTATTGTTTTATTTGTCTACTAACTTTACAAATATTCTCATATTTCCTGGGAACTAAGCTCCATCTTTCCACTAAATGTGATCTATGTGCTTGGGAACAAAGCAATTTCAGATCAGCCTCTTTCCAAAATTCTATAATTTCTGTGTATACTGAACCTCTACATAATGTACTGCTACAAGTTATTTGGTAACATAAGTGCAAGTGTGTAAACTAAAGAAAATTTGTATGTCATAGTGCTACAATATACTGTATTCCTAAAACTGAAATGTTAAAAACTTTCAAAACAAAGTACAATTTTTTTTTCTCTGGACCCCAACACATAAAATTCAAATACAGAAAAACAAATGAATTTATCCTAAAATCCAATATTGTAATAAATTAAACTGGAAAGATCAATATAGCCAGCACCCATGGTACTACTGTCCTGTTCATCAGCCATCCGCACCAAGCTAAACAATGCAAAGTAATTAACTTAAATCTTACAGTTCAGGAAACAGACATTCAAATAACATGAAACTGCAAAAAGGTGAATTCAGAATCATACTTTGTCACATTTAAATTAAAACCTTATACATAATACTTGAGACTGGTATCAAACTGATCTGAAACAATGGAATTATGTTAAAGCAATTTGCTTAGAGTAACAGTTCAACCTTGATGTTATCTCAAACACAAATAGCAAAGTAAACAGCAGGTCTCTCTTGTGTCCAGATTCCTTCAGGCAAATGCAGATTACTATATAGTTGAACAAGAGAGAGAAAAGTCCTAAATATTAAGAGTTTTAAAAAAAAGAAGGGGGCGGAGCCTGATGTCCAGCGGGTAGGACGCTTTGCGTTGAAGCTCCCGAGAGGCCTACTTAGAATCCTGACTTAATACCTATACAAATTTACTATTTCGCTCCGAGCTGACCGGGGCACCTCGGGGGGGATGGCGGCCCATAAACCAGCGCGCTTGGACTTCGGGTCTCCTTCTTCTTCTCACGGAAAACGCTCCAAAACAGAGGTGTCCTCCCCACAGAAGATGGTCCCATTTCGTGAAAACCCCGAAATGCACCTGGAGATTTTGGAGGAAATACGCGGCGTGAAGGAATTGGTGCAGTCCAATGGAGAAGCGCTTCGAGCCATGCGAGAAGACTTTGGAGTGCTCCAGGACCGACTTGAAAGTCTTTCATTACGGCAGGACAACATGGCGGGGGTCCTCGACTCGCACGAGGTGCGCTTGGGCAAACTCGACAAGGCTGAGCGCCAGATACAGAATCTTCAAAAGGAGTTAGAAGATAGCAATAATCGAGCCCGTCGCAACAATGTGAGGCTCCTCGGAATGCCGGAGGGGGTGGAAGCAGGAGATATAAGAGAATTCTTGCTCAAAACTCTTCCCTCCTTGCTGAAGATCACTTTTCACAGAGAACTGGAAATCGATCGCGCACACCGTGTTCCTGCCCACATGGCGCTCAACCGCACGACCCCCCGGCCTATTATCTTTAGCTTGCTACGATATCAACAAGTGGAACAAATTTTACATGCTGCCCGAGCGAATCATCATTTGGAATTTGAAGGTCGTAAGGTCTCTCCTTCTTTCCTGATTTGGCAAAGCCTACCGTTGACCGTCGGAAGAAACTCCTTGCTTTTCGCCCTCGACTTCAACAGCTACAGGCTCGCTTTGGCCTGTTGTATCCAGCGAAGCTCCGAGTGACTCTCCACAACCAAACCAGGACGTTCGAAGATCCTGATCTACTATCAACATTTTTAGACTCCAAAGAAGCAGAGCAGATGCGCTAATCCCAAATCTTGGACTCTTATCTGCCGGCTCTATCCGCCATTTTGAAGGGCCCGATGCGGCGGTCATAGCCAAGCACAGAAATAGCCTGGACTTTCTTTCTTTCTCTATATGACTTTTGTTTTTTGGTCTCCTATCCCTTCATGATGTGTGCCTCGGTCGGATTCGGAGCACGCACAGTCCTACAGGTTATGTGTTTTTTCAATTTAGGCCTTCTCTGGGGTTTCTCCCCGCAGACACATGGTCGCCAGTAATTTTGGGGTTTTGCTTCTCCTCTACCGTACTGCGGTTTTCTTTGTTAATGTGGGGCGCTTCATTGTATTATATTAGCTTATTTTTCCTATGTCATGTGTACAGCCAGATACAGTCAGTTTGAGGGATATAGTGAAATTATGTGTGCTATCATGCTCAGAATTTTTAACTTTTCTGAATGGCCTTATGTAAAATCATATCATTCACCGTCAAAGGCATTAATGGTCCACTCAAAGGAAAGAAAATCCTTAGCTATCTTAGCCATGTGCATGTTGATTTAGTGTTTCTTCAGGAAACGCATTTAAACTCTGCTGAAACACTGAAACTCAATGCTAAGCCTCATAGGGTAGCTGCCTATTCTCCCACCGTTTCCAAATGGTACGGGATAACCATTCTGGTTAAGAAGTCTTTGCATGCTACTGTACCTGATATTAGCGCTGACAAGGAGGGTAGATGGGCCCGTGTACACCTTGAGGTTGGAGATAGTGAATTCACGTGTATTTGCATTATGCCCCGAATGTGGATAACCCTGCTTACTATGCAAGTATTGCGCAGTTGGCCTTGGCCTCTGCCAATGCTCCATTAATACTTGGTGGCGATTTTACTCAAGTGTTCCCTCAATCTTTTCTTCTCAAACAAGGTGCTCGTTGGTTGGAAGATCCAGTACCGAGTAGACCTGTGTGGCTAGATATAGAAGCGGGCCTTTGCAAACTGATTTCTCTTACCTTTTTTCCCTGGTATGACTCTCCCATCAGACTCCTACTATCTACCAATGCTTTTAGACACTTTAGGTGCCTTTAATACTCTTATGCAATCTTTAGACTCCCGACTCTGGTCAGTGCAACTTCAGCATCGCCTTCGGAGCACTAGAGTACTCCCGCCATCGGCATTCCCTACATAAGGTTGATTGGAGACTTTCCGATCTCTCGGTAGTTCACCGGGTGTAGCATCCAATTTTACTAAACCTTATGTAATGCTATAACTAGAGATACCCCTATAGCGCAGAAAGTATGGGAGAGAGAATTGCATGTGACTTTGACCTCGGAGCAATGGAGCCTTATCTGGAGTAGAGGGACACGGGTTCCCGATCCGCCTCACTCACTCAGGCCCTCTTCTTTCTAGCCCACCGGTGTTTTTACACTTCTCACAGATTAGACAAATGGAACACTACTCAGGGCAATGGTTGCTGGACACGTCCTGCGGCCATTGGTTCATTGCCTCATGTTATGCATGAATATCCCGCACTACAGTATTACTGGCGTCGGGTCTGGGGTCGTATTTAGTCTATCTCGCACTCTCAGGAGCCCCTTTCTTGGAGGATAGTGGGACTTCGCCCAATTGCGGGGATCCCCTCTCTCCCAAAAATGGCTTATCTCCTTTCGAACTTTATGCTTGGCATTGCTATTTCCCTAATTAAGTAATATTGGAAAATTAGCTCCCATCTGAGCCCCAATGAATGGTGGAATCATGCCTGTCTTTACAGTAAATATGAACAAATACCTCGTCTGTTCGCTTCCTCCGTTCAGACTCCTTCTCATTGGTCTCAATGGAAGCTGCTCAATGACTATGTACATTTTGCTAAATGCTCTCATCTGACTGTCTAACTTTGTATATATCTCTGTCCCATGATCATGCTGTATTGTAGATACTCTTTTGATCGTTTGATGTATAATCACTGTTAATTGGAAGCGCTCACATGCTGATATAATCGGGTAGAGAAGAAGCATCGGGGTGGGGGGTAATGGGTTTACTTTTCCTTATTGTATACCTGTTTTGTCTCTTTTGGTGTGTTGTTTCTTTTGTTTGTTGCAAAATGAAAATAAAAGTTTAAAAAAAAAAAGAGTTTAAAAAGAAAAAGTTGCTTGAGAATTGTCACTAATTGTGATTGCTATTAAATTCCTATAGTTACAACTCTTTGTGTTTTGTAATATATGAACAATAATTATGCCCTCTATGAGGTGCTTGCCACAATATATAAAATTCTCTTTTAACTCTTTAAGTTTGCTTGATAGCATACAGTCAAAGAAAAAACAAACATATAACATATTACCTTCTTATTCACCCAAACTTTAATCGTTTTCAAATTGCAATCTCATAACTACTGGCTCATACAATCTCGTAATTACTGGCTCAGAATGCCCCATTGTCCTGACAGGGCTCTCAACCCCTACTTTGAAGGTCAAAGAAAAACAGAATAGCTCCCACCAGACCTTTCTGACATCATCCCAGCCCTTGTACCATCGGCTAGGGGAGCACAGCGACAGCTGGAGAAAAAGTCTGAGATTTCTCACACGTTGGCATACACCCAGCCAAGCAGATATCAGCTCTCTTAGTTTTAGGCAAAGGTAACTCCACAATACCCTTTATTCTCTCCGGATTTATTTCCTCTTTCCTTCACTTATGAGGTGTCCCAAATGCTTAACCTCAAATACTTAACCTCCCTCTTCACAGATTGTAATTTTTTATTATTTTTTATTTATTTATTTATGTTTTTTCTGAACTTAGCAGGCCCAAAACACGTACCTCAAATCTACTACACTGAACCATGTGTGGTCATGCAGAATTTTGCTCAACAAGATATATAAGGGTTTGGGACCACAGGTTGCTGGGTCTAGACAATCTTATTCAAATTCCTTAAATGCTGCCCCAGCCACTAAAACATATTACAGAGGTTTTTAATTTAAACAGAAGACAAGTCAACGCTTACAAGTGCTTTCTTAAGAAATTTCACCCTGCATAATGAACTAGACCCTCGGAGTATTTGGAGCCCACCCCTTTCCCTGGATTTCTCCACTTCAGACTCAGTATTTACATTGTACGTCTCACTCGCACACAATCAGTCTCAGTTCCCAAGAGAATGTCCCAACCACCTTACCTCGGTCTGTGCACAGAATTTACTTGGTTGCTGCAGTGCCTGTTTTAATTCACCGTCTTTCACACTCTGGTTCACAACACCTCTGGGTTTTTCAACTCCGGGACCATTACCAGCTAGCAGAGAAACCTCTCTGCAGAGGAGGAGGTGAGACTGTTGAAATCAACAGGACACGTCTTCGCACCTCCACTCAGCAGGAGTCACTCTACTGTGGGAAAATCCCGGTGAACCCCAGCTGTTATTTACACCTTTACCTGTGGCCAATTCAGCTTTGGCCAACCTGGCCAATGAGACTCAGAGAGGAATATTGTGAAGCAGGTTAAGAGCTCTTTTAGTATTGTTATTATTCAGTACATTGCTATAGCAATGGGTGTCTAAATACAGACACACCCTTTTACATATTTCAGTGACAGTTATACCGTTGTTGAGTACAAAAGTAATTTTTTTTTGGTTTGTTTTTTTTCTGTTTAGCTTGTCTTCTTACAATATGGCAATAAATAGACACACTGCAAATAAATAATAATTTACGTTTTAGTATGCCGTTTAACTTTAGGTTTCTGTTCTGTCTGCCTGTCCGTAGCCTTTGAACAACAAAGAACAGGAAGGGAGGGGGAGGGAGGGAAGAGCGGAGCATGTGTCGCTCAGGCTCTGCTATCTCCAGATGCAAGAATTACTTGTACTTAATTTCAGTATTCATAAAAACAACAAAGTAAACTGCTAAAAACTTAACAACTCCCTCAGTGATTAGGAGATTTGGAATCTATGGGGAGGGGCCCTGGGGGGTACAGGAGTACAACTGGAATGCAAAGTCTGCTTAACAATAGATTTAAACCTAATGAAAACCGGGCTGGTCCCCTTCACCCAGGAACCCCCCTCCCCCCCTTTAGCTAAAGAAGACAGGAAAGGCTTGGAAGAATAGAGAGACAAATAAACAAACACCACTTGTCACTTGCATTCCAGGGACTCTGAGTCATCAGTTTTACCTTTGCCAGAGACTGGGGGGGGGGGAGGGGGGGTCGTATAGGCTGTCACCAGTAGCCACCCCACAGCCTAGGCATATAGGGTTAAGCTGTCTGGGATCCCTTATTCAGACAGCATGGCAGGGCTTTGAGCATGCACTGCCTCATGGGAGTTGTAGTACCACTTTTACTATCCAAATAAGGAGCAGTTGTGAACGAATGGTTTCAGGCAAAAATGACAGGATTTTATTTCCCCTCCGGGCGGATTCAAAACAAAGGAAATTCAGGACAAATAGCCATACATCTCTGGCAGGAAAAACAATACAAGAACTAACAAAAATATCTTCTGTCACCAGTAGCCACCCCACAGCCTAGGCCAGTGATGGCTAACCTTTTTGAGCCCGAGTGCCCAAACTGCCGCACAAAACCAAAGAATTTCCTCAAAGTGCCAGCACGTCATTTGCATAAGTGGTCTTATTTGCATAAATATTTGCATAATGTTACCATACACTAACTTTTAGTAAACATGTCTCTTAATGAGTGTATGGATAAAGAAAGACTAAAAGATTTCTACATTACTATAATCCAGTGCCAACCGCCAGGCACATTAGGAACTACTACAAACGCTGCCCATTTAGAACCCATAGCAAACCCGCCGTATCCTGACAGCATTACCAGGACTCACAAAGCACCATACCCTACCTATCAAAAGGCAACACTGCAAATATTAAACCAATACATTTCAGAGAATACTGGGGAAAGAGAACAAGTGGCAACGTCAAATAGGAATTTCCTCTTGTACCAAACAAAGCGCAGATGTTAATGATGCACATTTCCCAGAGCTGACATATTCCAGTTAATAAATTCAAAATAAAGAGATATCTTTCTACCTTTTGTGCATTTTTTTTTCAGTTGCAATTGGTCCAGCCACCTTCTTCTGGTTTCTTCATGTTTTCTGCTAACTCTCCATCGTCTGCTGTCCATTTGTCCTTTCTTCTCTCTTCCAGTTTTTTTTCCATACTCTCTCTCTCTCTACATCTGCTTTAACATACTAATCTTTCTCCTTTTGCTCTTTCCTCATTCCTATTTCATCCACACAAATTTTACCCCTCCATCCTCAATCCCCAATTACTCTCCCAATACCTGGCCAATTGTAGATTTTTCATCCTTCCTACACAAAATATTTTTCCCCTCTCCATTTTACTCTCCCAGCCCCATCCCATTCTAATCCTCCCCCAACATCAGCTCCCTTCTAGTTCCAGTCTCACCCAGCATCCATTCCCTTCTAGTCCCTGCATCAGCCCATTTCCAGTCCAAGTCCCTTCATCAGCTCATTTTCAATCCTAGCCCCCCCATCAGCCCATTTCTACTCATTTCCTAGCCCCACCATCAGCCCATGTCAAATCATAGCTCCCCTCCACTCAGCCCAATTCCAGTCCAAGCCCCCCCAAGAGCCTACTTCCAGTGCTCGCCCCACCATGAGTCCATTTCAATTCAAGCCCCCACCACAGCCCATTTCCAATCTTAGCTCCCCCCAACAGCCCATTTCCAGTCCTATCCTAGCTGTTCCATCAGCCCATTTTCAGTCCTAGCTCCCTTCCCTCACAGCCCATTTCCATTCCAAGCCCCCTCCCCATCAGCTATTTGCAGTTCAAGCCTCCCCTTCCACTCAGCCCATTTCCAGTCCTAGCAACAGCCCAACCCATTACCAGTCCTAGCCCCCCGTCAATCAACTTCCAGTCCTAACCCCCATCACCCCATTTTCAGTTTAAGCCCCCCCCTATAACCCTTTACCAATCCTAACCCCCCATCAGCCCATTTCCAGTCAGCCCCCCATAGCCCATTGCCAGTCCTAAACCCCCCCATCAGCCCACAGCCCATTACCAGTCCTAACCACATCAGCCCACCTCAAGTCCTAACCCCTCCCCATCAGCCCATTTCCTGTCCTAGCCCCCCCCCTAACCCATTATCAGTCCTACACCCCCCTCAGCCCACTACCAGTCTTACCCCCCCCATAGCCCATTACCAGTCCTAACCCCCCCCATCAGCCCACTACCAGTCTTAACCCCCCCCCCATAGCCCATTACCAGTCCTAACCCCCCCATCACCCCATTTCCAGACAGCCCTCATCAGCTCATAGCCCATTGCCAGCCCTCATCAGCCCACAGCCCATTGCTAGTCTTAACTCCCCCCCATAGCCCACTGCGTCTTAACCCCCCTCCCTAGCCCATTGCCAGTCTCAACCCCCCTTCCTCCCTCCCTCCCTCCCTAGCCCATTGCCAGTCTCAACCCCCCTCCCCCCTCCCTAGCCCATTGCCAGTCTTAACCTCCCTCCCTCCCTAGCCCATTGCCAGTCTTAACCTCCCTCCCTAGCCCATTGCCAGTCTCAACCCCCCTCCCTCCCTAGCCCATTGCCAGTCTTAACCCCCCTCTCTCCCTCCCTAGCCCATTGCCAGTCTTAACCCCCCTCCCTCGGCTCATGGCAATAAAAAAAAATAAAAGCTGCCCGCTGCCGCCGCGGCGGCATGGAGTGTCCCGCGGGGCTCCCTCTGCCCGGCGGGACTCTCCCGGCGCTGCTCAGCCCCTCTCTGCCGGCTTGCAGAGACGCGAAGGGAGAGAGAGTCTCCCTCGCGTCTCTCTTAAGCCCGCAGGGGCAGATGGGAAATTTCCCATCAGCCCCTGCGGGCTTAACAGAGACCCGAGGGAGACTCTCCCTTCGCGTCTCTGCAAGCCGGCAGAGAGGGGCTGAGCAGCGCCGGGAGAGTCCCGCCGGGCAGAGGGAGCCCCGCGGGACACTCCATGCCGCGGCGGCGGCAGCGGGCAGCTTTTTTTTTTTTTTTAATGTGCGACCTTCCCGCGTGCCAGCTGCAAGGCCTTCGCGTGCCACAGCTGGCACGTGTGCCATAGGTTCGCCATCGCTGGCCTAGGCATATAGGGTTAAGCTGCCTGTCAGCTACTGAAGCCAATTCTTCTGTTTCACTTATCTCAACAGGATCAGAGGGACCTTCTACATCACAAGGCACAGAGATAAACTAAGCACAGTAAACATGCTAACAGACTTCTTCTGCCGATTTAGCAAATGTCCTGTAAGCTATACCGACAGCATATGTAGGATGCCTTGTTTAATGGCAGTTTTAAACCTTATCACAACATGTAGCTGCACACGCACTCCCGCGGATTCTGGAGCGGTCCCCTTACCTTGGGACCCCCCCATCCTCTAATGAATTCACAACAAAAGCACGTCTGGCCACTTGCTTTCTGCACAGTACCCGTCACTAGCGCTATATCGCTTCGGAGTACGGCAGGGGCAAACTCACACAGGCACACAAGCACACAGAGAAGGAGAAGGATATTACCACAGACCCAGCAGGACGTCCCTGTTATTCACTGCACTACCAAAGTGCATATTTTCCAGCGCTACCCAAGCGCATATTTTCCAGCACTACCTAAGCGCATACCCAAAATGAGCTCCCAAAGCATCAAGGTAAAAATTCCAGTACAGCCACCAAAGCTGCAGCAATTTAGGGGTTTTTAAAACCCAGTGCAACAGAGAAAGGCCAACTTCTGACACCAAATGTAAGGGTGGGGTCCTTTTCCCTTCCCAGCACTATATCACTTACCCTGGGACGTCCGTTATTGCTCTGGGTCGAGGAATTTACCTTACCTTCACTGTCTGGGATCCCAGGAGAACAAACACACACACACACACTCGTACATAAGTAACATGTAAGTTTATTCCGTACGTTAGAAGTGCAGTCTATCTTTTATACAGTATCAAAAACATATATACGTCATAAACCCATCCCAGCAGCATAGCCCTGCTCCTGATATTGCTAATTAGCAACCGTACAAACTGGTACCTGTCTCTGTGAAGATCACTGAATCTTGTCTTAGCACAACACATTCCTTTCTATCTAGGTATTCACAGATGGGCATCATGGTCCTTCTGTACAACAAGAAACTGATTTTCCCCTTACAGCAACCCAGGGCTTCCATGCCACACAGGCAGTTGCTGCACCCCATTCACCTTGCAGGCGTCTATCCATCAACTGTGATCAGCTTTCCAGTGTTCCTCTGTATGGACTGCCTCTGGACCATGATCATCCATGCTGTATTTGTCACCTGTAGATCTCCTCCCACCTACCCTGCCCTGCCCATGCACTGTGCTTTGTTATCCACATCTCCTCGATGGGTTTGAATTGGACACTGTGATTCTCACTGATGTGAACAGTCTCCTGGTCCTGCTGCTACCAGTACAATACCTCCACTCCACTTAGACAGCTGTGAGTCTGAGTGCCTATCTTCTGGGAGGCACAGGGAAGTGACAACTTGCATAGATTATGGGATGTATGACAGTGGGACAGCACCAGCAGGCATACAACGTGTGTCATGGCAGCCATATTGTTAAGATGGATGTTGGTACTTGTGTGAACCATTGATCAATGAGGTGTGTGAAGGTCCATCATTCCACTTGGCTATAGTCCCATGGCAAGGCAGATCAGCCTATCCCTTCTCACTTACAGGTAGTCACATTGCAATCAACATGTCCTGTTATCAATCTATAACCTGCAGCCTCTCTTCAGGGTGCCACTCAGCACTAGCTCGTCGTATTGCAGAGCTCATATGTAGCAGAAATGCACATGGTCTTGCATCATTGGAAGATTGACAACTAAGATCATGCTCCTACAGATCCAGTACCCGATCCTTCATACCAATACAGACAGATGCATATAAGCTGTCATTCTAATGTCCCCATGGTGTTTCAGCTCTATGACCATTGTGACCTCTGGAAGAGTACAAGGACAAGAAATAAGGGGTCAGCACATAACGTGTATACAGACAGATTTGAAATCAGTACAATACCTCTTGTTTACAAACACATACAGGAAAAAGACATAGTAGTCCTCAAAGGCCTAGAGCAGCCATGTACACTTCAATCATAGGTGAGAAGCACACATTACATTTCTATAGAGACATGTAGACATTACTGCCAGATGTCCCACACGCAGTTGGTACTTAATGATAGTGTATTATGCTATCCCCAGTGTCCACCTTGATGGGCAATCTCTTGATCCTGCATGTAGAAATGGAGACAGATGTGAATCAGTGCTGCATTGGTTTAAAGTATTGGAAAGGGAGCAGGGTGGCTGGCAAAACTACAGGCAAACCTGATAGCTGCCAGGTTTCTATCAGAATTTGGTTGCCCCATGTCAGGCCATAGCATGGGTTGCCTCCAGCCAGATTTGTCAGTCTATGTGGCCATGCAGTCATCATATACCTAGATTGTACTGTGAATGTTTCTGTATCTGCATACAAGTGGTGTATCTAAACAGTATAATCATAGTTGCAAGTAGAGGACCTCATTTTGAAAGTAGTTGTGCTGATGCCCTGCTTACTGGTGAATAGGGGTGCTCAGAGATCATACTTATAGTTGTGCTGGGGTTCCACATAACTATGCCAGCTGATGTGATTGCTGACTGTCCACCACAGCTGCATCGGCCTGCCTGCACAGATTGGGAAGTCACACACACATGACAGCCACAGAGACTTTCTAATGGGATTAGCCTTGAGTGCTGTGGGTGGCATTCCAGGCCACAGAGAATGCCTAGATGCTGCACAGGTTATTATCTCAGACATGTCCTCATTGTGATTGCATGGCACAGTTACAATACATTTCTATACCCCCTCCCGTCAGCATGCAGACATGTGCAATGCACTGCATATCAGACCCTCCAAAGGCTTGCACATCTGCTTATGACCCCCTTTTATGGATGAGAGATGTGATCTATTGGACTAACACCGCGATAAAGTGTGTGGATTTGTCATTCCACAGTAGGGCTATGTGCAACTAGATGTGGAGCAGAATACCACTCTATTCTCTGGTTTAGCAACAAAGGCTGCAGGAACATTCGGTATAGAGTTGCACTTCTATGGCCATATACAGTAAGGGAGGACATACTCCATTTCATTAGCAGATTCATATGGTATACATCCAATGCATGGGTAACATAAGAGATGAGAGAAAAAGGATAAATGGACAGCAGACAATGGGGAATTAGCAGAATATATGAATTCAGAAAGCAAAAGAGAGAGACTGAGGCAATTGTGACAGAAAAACAAATAGCCCAAACAACAAAAGGCAGAGAGAAATTATTTTATTTTGAATTTACTAACTGGAATATGTCAGCTCTGGGAAATGTACATCACTGATTTCTTTGTGTTTGTTCACTACAAGAGGAAATGAATTTATAGTTTTATTTCTCCAATGTTGTGGTGCATTCCAAGTTTGGCTTTTGGGGATCCCAGTTCAATCATTGCCTTCATATTTCTAAATTGTGATCCCTTGTTCTGTATTTGATGATGGTCTGTCTTTGTTTTGCATATATGACCGAGCTGCAGTATTCTGTTTGTGTAGTTTCTGTGTAGGAGTCCTACTTGTTCTCTTTTCCCAGAAGGAGATGTATTGGTTTTCTGAGGTATATTGGGTTTATTTTTCAGTGCTGCCTTTTTATATGTAGAGTCTGGTGCTGTGTGAATCCTGGTAGTGCTGCTATGATATGGCAGGTTTCATATGCATTCTAAATGAGCACGGTTTTATAGTACTTTCTAATGTACCTGGTAGATGACACTGGAGGATGGTAATATAGAAATATGGTAACCGCTTTTTATCCTTACTGCCCATGAAAATGGTATTAAGTTACTCACTTAGTGAACATGCTTACTAAAGGTTAATGCGTATTAACAAATGTTAAAACGCTCTAAGTGCAGCAACACCCATTTATTTCTATAGGTGTAGTGGCATTTAATGCATATTTAGTAAATATGTCCCTAGTTCATTGCTGGGACAAAAAAGAGCTCCTTTGGAAGCCTAAAGTCGACTGGGACCAGATATACAGCCAAAAGGCACTGTTTATAGCCCTCAGGGATGTGAGCGGGGAAGCTCAGCCATCTTTAAATAATGGTCTGGAGTTTCAAATTTCAGGCAAATATGTTGATTGCTGATTTAGGCAAAGCAAATACTATTGCCCTTTTGCGACTTTTCCATACGTATTCCTTAATAGATGCATATCCTAATATAGAGACTGCGCTTAGAATTTTTTAAACAATTCCAGTCACTGTTGCTTCTTGTGAATGTAGTTTTAGCAAGTTGAACATAAGAACATAAGATATGCCATACTGGGTCAGACCAAGGTTCATCAAGCCCAGTATTCTGTTTCCAACAGTGGCCAATCTAGGTCATATGTACCTAGCAGTTTCCCTAAGAGACACAGCTTCCACAATGCTTGTATTGGTTCAAGCATTGATATCCTGGGTCCCTTCTTAATAATGGTTTATGGACCTTTCCTCCAGGAACTTGTCCAAACCTTTTTTAAACCCAGCTACACTAACAGCCTTTACTACATCCTCCGGTAACAAATTCCAGAGTTTGATTACACGTTGAGTGAAAAAATATTTTCTTTTATTAGTCTTAAATAGTTTACCCGGTAGCTTCATTGCATGTCCCCTGGTCTTTCTATATTCTGATAAGGTAAACAATCGATCTACGTTTACCCGTTCCACTCCATTCATTAATTTATAGACTTCTATCATATCTCCCCTCAGCCGTCTCTTTTCCAGGTTAAAGAGCCCTAACCTTTTTAGCCTTTCTTCATAGGAGTATCCTTCCATCCCCTTTACCATTTTGGTGGCTCTTCTCTGAACCTTTTCTAAAATCGCTATATCCTTTTTAAGATACGGCAACCAGAATTGCACACAATATTCAAGGTGCGGTCTCACCATGGAACGATATAGAGGCATTATAATATCTTTTGTTTTATTTTCCATTCCTTTCCTTATCATAACTAGCATTCTATTTGCTCTCTTGGCCGCCGCTGCACACTGGGCCGAGGGTTTTAACATGGTATCCACAATGACGCCTAAATCTTTTTCCTGGGTGGTGGTTCCTAATGCATTGTGTAACCATAGTTTGGGTTGTTCTTCCCTAGGTGCATAACCTTGCACTTGTCCACATTAAATTTCATCTGCCATTTTGATGCCCAGTCTTCCAATTTATCAATATCCTCTTGCAATTTTCCACAATCCTCTTGGGTTTTAACAACTTTAAATAGTTTTGTGTCATCTGCAAATTTGATAACCTCACTCGTTATTCCACTTTCCAGGTCATTTATGAATATGTCAAAAAACAGCGGACCCAGCACAGATCCCTGGGGTACACCACTATTCACCTTTCTCCATTGGGAAAACTGGCCATTTAGCCCTACCCTCTGCTTTCTATCTTTCAACCAGTTCCTGATCCACAATAGTACACTGCCTCCTAACCCATGACTCTTTAGTTTTGCCAAAGGTCTCTGATGAGGGACCTTGTCAAAGGCTTTCTGAAAGTCCAGATACACAATATCAAATGACTCACCTTTGTCCACCTGTTTATTCACTCCTTCAAAAAAACATAACAGATTAGTAAGACAAGATCTTCCTTGTCTAAAGCCATGTTGGCTGTCTCCCATTAGGTCATGACTATCTACATGCTGAGTAATTTTATTCTTTATGATGTTTTCTACCATTTTTCCCGGTAGTAATGTCAGGCTCACCGGTCTGTAGTTTCCCGGATCACCCCTGGAACCCTTTTTAAAAATTGGCGTTACATTGGCGATCTTCCAATCTTCAGGTATTAGAGATGATTTTAATGATAGTTCACAGATTACTAATAGCAGGTCTGCAATCTCATATTTCAGTTCTTTCAACACCCTTGGATGTATACCATCCGACCCAGGTGATTTGCTACTCTTCAGTTTATCTAATAGTTGTAATACATCTTCCCGATGTATCGATATTTCCTTCATTTCTTCTGCACCTTTAAATACCACTTCAGTCAAGGGTAACATCCCTACATCTTCCTCAGTAAAGACCGAAGCAAAGAATTCATTCAGTCTCTCCACTATCGCCTTGTCGCCTCTTAGTGCTCCTTTAACCCCTTTATCATCTAATGGACCAACTGACTCTCTCACAGGTTTTTTGCTACGAATGTACTTGAAAAGGTCTTTATTTCGTGTTTTTGCTTCCGCAGCAAGCTTCTTCTCAAATTCTCCCTTTGCCTGCCTTATCAATGCCTTGCATTTGACTTGCCAGTGCTGGTGCTGTTTCCAGGTTTGGTCGTTTGGCTCTTTTTTCCATTTCCTGAAAGATGCTTTTTTGGAAACAACAGCCTCTCTGACCTCACCTTTAAACTATGCTGGCAGTTTTTTGGACTTCCTTCCACTTTTCTTAAAGCGTGGAATACAGCTGGTCTGGGCTTCCAAGATAGTATTTTTCAACAACACCCAAGTTGATGTACGTCTTTAACCTTTGCAACTGCTCCTTTTAGTTTTTTCTTAACTGTTTTCCTCATTTTATCATAGTCTCCCTTTCAAAAGTTAAAAGGTAGTACTGTGGATTTCCTTACTATCCCTCCTCCACTAATTAAATCAAAGGCAATCATGCTATGATCACTATTGCCAAGTGGCCCCAACAACCTTATCTCTTGCACTAGATCTGGTGTTCCACTAAGGACTAGGTCTAATATGGCTTCCCCTCTGGTCGGTTCATGAACCAGCTGCTCCAAGAAGCAGTCATTTATTTCATCTAGGAACTTTATCTCCCTAGCATGTCCTGACGTGACACTGACCCAGTCGATACCGGGGTAATTGAAATCACCCATTATTATTACTGCGCTGTAACGTTTGTTAGCTTCCTTGATTTCTTTGAGCATTTCATCATCCATTTGGTCATTCTGGTCAGGCGCTCGATAGTACACCCCCACTGCCATTGCCTTCCCCCTTTTACATGGAATTTCAATCCATATAGATTCTACAGCAGATTTTGTTTCCTGCAAAACTTTAATCCTTTCTGACTCAATGCCCTCTCTAACATAGAGAGCAACCCCTCCACCAATTTGATCAGCTCTATCATTACGATATAGTTTGTACATAGGTATCACAGTGTCCCACTGGTTGTCCTCCTTTCACCATGTCTCTGATATTCCAATCATATCTAATCTTTCATTTAGTGCTATATATTCTAACTCTCCCATCTTATTTTTTAGACTTCTAGCATTTGCATACAAGCATTTTAGAGAATGTATTTTATTCATATTAATTTGGCTATTGTTAGACATGGGTAATTTGGGATCTTTAAGCTCTGTCTGCTCCATACTTGAGGGCATTTGGGCTACTTTACTCTTTTGTGGAACCTCTCTGCTTTTGGTAGTATCCTTCAATGATATATTCTTCCAAACCATCCGCTCTTGGGCGACTGTCGGCTTTCCCCTAATATCTAGTTTAAAAGCTGCTCTATCTCCTTTTTACAGGTTAATGCCAGCAGCCTGGTTCCATCCCGGTTAATACCAGACCTTTTGCAGTTTCGAAAAGCTTTGAAACACTACCTCTTCCTCTTGTCTTATCCATTAAACAATCCAGATAACACAACCTACCCACAGACCTTCCAAACATACAAATTCAATACAGACACCCCACAGACCTCCCATACACAATACTGAAGCCAGGATGAGATCATGTCTGTTATATTAATTAATTACCCTGTTATCCGAGTTGTATTTCCTGTTTTTTCTGTAAACACAAAGTACCGTTGAATTGTGTAACTCCTTGTTTATTGTAAACCGCGCTGATGCTGAATAGTGCGGTATATAAGAGACTATAAATAAATAAATAATAAATAAATATAAGGTGAAGCCCATCCCTTCGGAAGAGCCCCTCTTTTCCCCAGAATGTTTCCCAGATCCTAACAAATCCAAAACCCTCATCTCTGCACCATTGTCTCATCCACGCATTGAGACTCCGGAGCTCTGCCTGCCTTTTGGGTCCTGCGCATGGAAGAGGAAGCATTTCAGAGAATGCTACCCTAGAAGTTCTGGATTTCAACTTCCTACCTAAAAGCCTAAATTTTGCCTCCAGAACCTCCCTACCACATTTTCTTATGTCATTGGTACCGACATGTACCAAGACAGCAGACTCCTCCCCAGCACTATCTAAGACCTTATCTAGGTGGCGCGTGAGGTCCGCTACCTTTGCACCAGGCAGGCATGTTACCAGGCGATCCTCACGGCCACCAGCCACCCAGCTATCTACATGCCTAATGATCGAATCGCCAACTATAACAGCTGTCCTAACCCTTCCCTCATGGACACATGGCCCTGGAAAAACTTCCTCGGTGCGAGAGGGTTTTACATCACCTGGAGGACAGGTCCTAGTTACAGGATCACTTCCTGCCACACCAGGCTGATGCTCTCCTGTCACGTGACCTCTCTCCTCCATGGCAACAGGGATGCTGCCAGACTGGAGGTGGGACTTCAGGACTATATCCCTGTAGGTCTCGTCTATGTACCTCTCTGTCTGTCTTATGCTTTCCAAGTCTGCTACTCTAGCCTCTAGAGAATGGACTCATTCCCTGAGAGCAAAGAGTTCCTTGCACCTAGTGCACACGTAAGACCTCTCACCAACTGGGAGAAAATCATACATGTGACACTCAATGCAAAAGACTGGAAGCTTGTATAAAATTACCATAGGTCATCGATGGGCCAAGAACGTTTGTCCAACTTGGCAATTTTGTCTATTGAACATGAAATAGCTGACACTCTCAGTTACAACTGTGTCATAGATGATTTTGCTGTGCAGAAAGCAAGGAAAGTAATTTTGAAATAATTGAGTTGTCGATTGGATTTTGCTCCAGTCCTTCTTTATTAGTTTGGTTGGTGAACTTTGGTTTAAAACCCTATAACATTATACTAAATATTTACCAAAGACCAGTTTTCTACTTATTAATTTTGCCTTTGTGGATAGTGAAGTCACATATAGCTAAATTTAAATATAAGCTAGATTTTGTATCAAGATGACACCTACGTTAGTTACAACAGCTCCTTGTAGACTGTTACCTGATAGTGTTTTTACATGGTCGTATTAGACAATAGACTAGTATAAAGTTGACTAAAGTTGACTGTGGGTTGCATAGACTCATGACTTTAGTTAACTTTATACAGGCCTATTGTCTAATACAGCCATTTTTTTTGTTTTATGATGTTTTATGATGTTTTGTTTTATGATGCTTTATGATGTTTGTTATTGTCTAATTTATTGTTATGAATGTTATTTTGTAAGCCTCTTAGATTTTAATAAGCAACATAGAAATGCTTTTAAATAAAGAAAATATGTAACTGATAAAAGTCTGATGTCATGGGGGGGGGGGGCACCAGTTTCACAAGTCGCACAGGGCATAGTTATAGCATGGTATGGCCCTAACAAAACCATATATATACACATGATTATTCGTAGATAAATGCAGGTGATCTCCACAGACACATTCCCTGTTCTTCCGTACTGGGAATGATGAACATAACTCACATGTGAAAGCTCTGGACATTATTGCCATGCCATGTGTTCTCCCAGCTCAGACCAGATGTATTCCATGCTTTAAGAAAGGTGGAAGGAAGGACATACTACTGCCAGCATGGCTGAAAGGTGAGGTCAGAGATGTTGTCGTAGCTAGAAAAGCATCTTTTAGGAAATGGAAAAAAGAGCCAAATGACGAAAAAGGAAAATAACATAAGCACTAGCAAGGCATTGATTAGGTAGGCAAATAGAGAATTTGAAAAGAAGTTTTCTGTGGAAGTAAAAACGCATAATAAAATATTTTTCAAGTACATTCATAGAAAAAAATGTGTGAAAGACCATTCAAAGACAGAGAGGTAAAAAGGGGCACTAAGATAGGACAAAGCCATAGCAGAGAGACTGAATGAATTCTTTGCATCGGTCTTTAATGAAGAAGATGTAGAGAAGTTATGCATGAAATGGTATGCATTTAAAGGTCATGCATCAGAAGAATTGAAACAAATCTCGATAAACTGGGGTGATGTATTGCAACTATTTGATAAACTAAAGAGTAGCAAATCACCTGGAGTGGATAGTATATATCCCAGGATACTGAAAGAACTGAAATATGAGATTGCAGATCTACTACAGTATTAAGAATCTGTAAATTATCATTAGAATCATCTGTAGTACCTGAAGACTGGAGAATGGCCAATGTAATGCCAATTTTTAAAAAGGGTTCCAGGGGTGATTCGGGAAACTACAGACCAGTGAGTCTATCATCAGTACCTGGCAAAATAGTAGAAACCATTATAACAAATGAAATTACTGAACATGTAGATAGCCAGCCGTTACAGTTGGTGATTCGATCATTAGGCGTATAGATAGCTGTGTGGCTAGTGGACATGAAGATCACCTGGTAACATGCCTGCTTGGTGCGAAGGTAGTGGACCTCCCACACCACCTAGTCAAGGTTTTAGATAGCACTGGGGAGGAGTCTGCTGTCTTGGTACATGTTGGTACTCATGACATAGGAAAGTGTGTGAGGGAGGTTCTGGAGGCCAAATTTATGCTTTTAGATAGGAAGTTGAAATCCAGAACTTCCAGGGTGGCATTCTCTGAAATTCGTCCCGTTCCATGCGCAGGATCCAAAAAGCAGGCAGTGCTCCGGAGTCTCAATGCTTGGATGAGATGATGGTGCAAGGAAGAGGGTTTTGGATTTGTTAGGAACTGGGCAACATTCTGGGGAAAGGAAGGGCTTTTCCGAAGGGATGGGCTCTACCTTAACCAGGATAGAACCAGGCTGCTGGCATTAAAAACAACAACAACAAAAAAACCACATAGATTTTGAGCCCTTCGGGGACAAGGGAAAAATATATATACAGTACCGAAATGTGCACCACTTTGACTGATAGAAAAGTGGTATATAAGCCTAGTTAAATAAAAATAAATTAATTAATCTTTAAAAAGGAGAGAGAGCAGCTTTTAAACTAGATAATAGGGGAAAGTCCATAGTTGCCCAAGAGCGCATGGTTCAGAAGGATGTATCTTCGAAAGATACTAGCAAAAGATTGAAATAAGGGCATATTGACAGAGAGGTTCTAATAAAGACAAAAGTAACCCAAATGCCCTTAAGTACAGAGCAGATAGACCTTAAAGATTCCAAATTACCCCTGTCTATCAATAACCAGATTAATATGAATAAAATACAACCTCTAGAATGTTTGTAAGGAAATGCTAGAAGTCTAAAATATAAGATTGAAGAGTTAGAAAATATAGCACTAAATGAGAAGTTAGATATGATAGGAATCAGAGACCTGGTGGAAGGAGGACAACCAATGGGACACTGTGATACCTGGGTACAAATTATATCACAATGATAGCATAGATCAAATTGGTGGAGGAGTTGCACTCTATGTTAGAGAGGGCATTGAGTCACAAAGGATTAAATTTTGTAGGAAACAAAATACACTAGAATCTCTATGGACAGAAATTCTATCTAAGAAGGGGGTGGTAATGACAGTGTACTATCGACCAACTGGCCAGAATGAACAAATGGATGATGAAATGCTCAAAGAAATCAGTGAAGCTAACAAAAGTTACAACATAGTAATAATAATGGGTTATTTCAATTACCCCGGTATCAACTGGATCAGTGTCATGGTAGGACATGCTAGGGAGATAAAGTCTCTAGATGAAATAAATGGCTGCTTCTTGGAGCAGCTGGTCCATGAACCGACAAGAGGGGAAGCCATTTCGGACCCAGTCCTTAGTGGAACATAAGATCTGCTGCAAGACTTCCGGTGACATCACCGAACTGCATGGATGGCTGAAAAAGAGCTCCGCTGTTCATCCCCGCAAAAGTAATTAATCTCCCCTAAAAACAAAGCGATCCAAATACCCCAAAGAGAATTGGATTGGTTAGAGGGTGCAGAGGCTGATGGAATGACAACAGCAAGGAAAAAGACAGCAGACATAACAGAGTACACGTTCTCAGCTGTAAGAGGTGAGGCAGAGAGAAGGAGGAAAAATGGGAGGTGAGACGAATATGGAGACTGAGTCTGAAGAGCAGTTGGGTACCTTGGAAGAGGTGCAGAGTAAAAGCGCCGTGGTGCAGATCTCTAAGGAAAAACTCTGGTCCTGGTTCGGTGAGGTGCAATCAGAAATGGCGGGATTCAGAACGGACATGGAGGTGGCCCATAATGGAGTTTTGCGCTGATATGCAGGAACTGGGGAAAAGAGTGGAGGAGGCGGAAAGGCATGTAGAGGAGGTGCAAAGGAAAGTGAGTGCAATAAATAAAGCAGTGAACAGTTTGGAAGTTGCGAAGGAACAGATTGAGCTGAAGCTTGAAGACTTCGAAAACCGGGCGAGAAGGCAAAATTTAAGAATAAAGGGGGTGCTGGAAAGTGAAGAATATAGAGACTGTGAACAGACGGCACGAGATATATGTATGGTGGTGCTGTAGGAGCCCGAGGACAGAGGGAAGGCACTGGAAATGAAAATAGACAGAGCGTACCGCACGCTCGAACCAAGGAGAGGGGAGGAACCAAGAGACATTATTATATGCCTCCAGGACTTTAAAATTAAAGAAAAAATAATTAATAAAATGAGGGGAGCAGGCCCCCTTGAGTGGAAAGGAAACAAGGTGGCAATTTTAGCAGACTTGGCTGCGGCCACGCTACAACACAGAAGAAAATGGAGAGGATTTACAATGAGGTTAAGGGAAGAGAATATTAAATATAAATGGCTGTACCCAGTAGGAATTGTGTTTACCAGCCATGGCATCACAAGGCAAGCGTTAACAGCAACTCAGTTGGCGGCAGAGATGAAGGAAGCAGGAGCAACACGTTTACCAGAGGTGGGAGAAATGAGAAAACCAGTGAATGGACAGACAACAAGATGGCAGAGAGAGGAGAGGAAAGAGAGGAAAAGTAAACGTGTAATGCAAAAGAGAAAGGACATGGGACTGAGCAAATCAGCAGAGGGGAGAGAAATGAAAAAAGAATGGAAGACAACAGCAAGGATGAGGAAGCTGCAAAGTTGGACTGAGTATATGATATGAAGGGGAGAGGGAGGAAAGATTAAATGAGCAAGGATAAGAATGGGGGGGAGATTAAGATAAGAAGAGAGTGTGCTGTGAATTATGTATCATGAGTGGGAGGGGGAAAATGATGTCACGGAGGAAGTGGAAGCTACTAAATGGTAGAAAGAATGAGGGGGGGGGGAGGAGGGGGGTGGAAGGGAACTAAGAGGGGGGAGGAAGGGGTGGAAAGAGGGAGGGGTACCTGGATCCTGTGTTGCAAGAAGAGGAGGTACAGAGAATTGAAGTTATGGTAGTAAGCAAAAGCAGCTTGATGAATGTATGTAACCATAAATGTGAAAGGCCTTAATTCCTGGTATAAAAGGCAGGCCCTGCTAAAAGAGGGCAGCAGTATAAGAGCGGATGTTGTGCTTATACAAGAAACGCATCTAAAAAAAGTACAAGAAAAATGGTTGATGAGTAAAGAATATGACAAAGTGTATCTGGCCCATAACCGGGAATCGCCAAAGAGGGGGGAGTGGGAATACTATTTGCAAGAGGGTTGAGTGTGGAATAAAACATGTGGAGAGAGACCCAGGAGGGCATTTTATTTTGTAGAAAGGGAAAATAGAAGTGAGCCCGTAGTAGTGGGGAGTATATATGCGCCAAACACACAGCAAGGGAGATTTTATGGGAAGCTCTATGAGGTGGTGGAACCACATATGCAAAGCCTGGTGATATTAGGAGGGGACTTCTATGCAACCCTGAACCCCAGAATAGATACTACCGGAGGGGGGGGGGGGCAATAAGTATGGGCCTAAGGGGGTAAGCAAGAAGCTGGGGAAGCTGTTATATAAATTGGGCACAGTGGATGTTTGGAGACACATACATAGGAATAAGAGAGAATATACACACAATTCACACCCACATAAGAGTTACAGCAGATTAGACATGATATGGGTAGATGGAAGGTTAATAGAACAGGTTAAGAGGGTGGATATAGGACCCAAAAGTTGGTCAGACCATGCACCGGTGGAGCAACAGAAGTGGATGAATATTGGCTATAAAGAGTTTAAAGGAGGGTAAGGTGCCAGGATTGGATGGATTTACAGCCAGGCTTTATAAAAAATTCTGTGAGGATGTTAGTCCGATATTGTGTGATGTCTTTAATGAAGTACTAAAAGGGGAAAAGCAACCAAGTTCTATGGAAGTAGCTGGTGTAATATTTATTTATTTATTTATTTACATTCTCTTATATACCGCGCTATTCTGCATCAGTGCGGTTTACATTGAACAAACTGAAATTACATTGAACAGGGCATTATAACTTGGAGATAACTATTTTACAGGGAACATGGACTTGGAGCAATGGGTTCAGGCAAACTGGTCGATCTCCCATGTCAGTGAGAGAACCTCTTCGGCAAACCCATGACGGAGAAGGCTGCATCATAAACAGGCTTTCCAGAAAGACCGATGATCCTTCCTAATGGAAAGCCTTAGGGGAAAAGTCCTTCTACCCGAAAAAGGCCTGTAGTACTTATATCCTGTACCATTAATACTAGCCTGTACCATTAATACTAGCCACCCCAGCAGGTACAGCAAGCAAGGACCAAGGCCAGAAGCAATATATAACAAAATATCCAAACCCGGGAAGGACCATGGGAAGTGTGAGTCATATAGACCCATTTCACTTATAAATTTGTATGCTAAGATATTAGCTAAAATATTGGCGGCTAGATTGCAGAAATATATTCCAAGGTTAATAAAGGAGGATCAAGTAGGGTTTATTCCGGGTAGACAAGCGAGTGATAATGTACGTAAATTGTTGAATCTAATATGGCAAGTACGTAGGGAGCAGACAGCATCTATAATGATGGCAGTGGATGCGGAGAAAGCCTTTAATAGAGTAGAATGGGCTTTCATGTTTGCAGTTATGAAGAAGATGGGACTGGGAGAGAACTTCCAGAAATGGATAGAGGTGCTCTACAAAGAGCCTAAGGCACGAATACAGATAAATGGGGTGTATTCAGAGCAATTTAAGCTAGGCAGAGGTACAAGGCACAGATGCCCAATTTCTCCTTTGATGTTTGCAATGGTGATAGAACCACTGGCCGAAAGTGTCAGACAGAATAAGGAAATACATAGAATAAAGGTGGGTGAGGAGGAGTATAAAATTTCATTATTTGCAGATGATGTGATGTATACATTAGGACAACCTGAGAAATCTATACCAGTGCTAGTACAGAAGATTGTGAAATATAGTGCAGTATCAGGGTACAAAATGAATATGGGGAAAACAGAAATGCTAAAATTAAGGTTGGACTCACAGGAAGAGGGTAGGGTTGGAAATACATTTCCGTTTAAATCGGCTAATAAAAGTGTGAGATACCTGGGGATCCAGATCAGTGCAGAGGGGTCTGAGCTATACAAGTTGAATTATGAGCCAACTGTAAAGAAAGTTCTAACGGATTTAGTAAGATGGAACAAACCCATTTTCTCTTGGATGGGAAGGATAGCCATAGTGAAGATGAATATATTA
This sequence comes from Ichthyophis bannanicus, assembly GCA_033557465.1. Classification (NCBI taxonomy): domain Eukaryota; kingdom Metazoa; phylum Chordata; class Amphibia; order Gymnophiona; family Ichthyophiidae; genus Ichthyophis; species Ichthyophis bannanicus. The sequence continues at coordinate 363,785,319 of CM066037.1, read as the reverse complement.
CCCAGATTACTTTTTCTTTTTATGACCTTGGCTATAGAAGTTCCTACTGTAATGTTAAAATTGGTACAGAGAAGAATCGTCTCCTTTATTTGGAGACGCAGGCCCCCTAGGGTGCAAAGGAAAATAATGTATAGAGAGAAAAAGGAAGGAGATCTGGTGGTCCCTGAGATTGCAAGGGATGAGGCGGCACAGCTGCGAGCGATAATGGGGTGGAGGTTGGAGAAGGATGAGCCTCAATGGAGTAGAATAGAACAGGAGATGGTAAGACCCAACTACATTACAGATTTAATGTGAAAGAGAAGGGAGGAGAGAGAAAGAGACTTAGTTAAGAACCCATACATGACAAGTACATTTCGAGCCTGGGACAGGAAACATAAGGTGCTAACACATGTGGGAGGAAATATTAGGGCATAGCGGATCACACAATGTGAGGGGTTTTTGGTGGGAGAAAGTTCTGGGATATTTCAAAAATGGCATGAGAAAGGGTTACAGTGTATGGGGCAGGTATTATCTGAGGAAGGCCGTTTGAGGAGCTTCAGCGAGAGTTCCAAATAGAAAAGAGTGATTGGTATGGTTATTTCCAACTGGCACACTTTTGGGGGGGAAAACATATAAAAAAATGCCTGAGTAGAAAAGAGACACTATTTGAAATGATGTTAAGGGTGGGGGACTTATCAAGAGGTGTGATTTCTAGGCTATACAAAGCATTGAGTAGACCCATGGACCAAGGAACGCATATGCGGGCCTGGGAGGCAGACTTGGGGGGTCACTGGGAGATAGGAAAAAATATATGACAGGGTAAAAATACCTGTGGTCTCGGCAGCTATCCAAGAACATTGTTATAAGATGCTGTTTTGAATGTGTTTAACCACAGTCCGATTGTGTAAGATGGGGAGATATAATGACTCACTGTGTTGGAGGGGGTGTGGAGAGAGGGGGGAGTATATGCACATGTGGTGGAACTGCCCAGTGCTACAGCAAACGTGCCAGTGGATGACAGATCTTACACGGGAGATTGTGGGCTGGGTGGGAGATATCATACCAGCTGGAGTGTTAATGAATGCATGGGGGGGGGGGGGGGGATCCGAAAAGTGATCTGGTGTATATGTTGAAGATGCTTGCAATTGGAGTGCAGATGGAAATAGCGAAGGGATGGAGGTCTGAGAGAGCACCAGCACCTGAGAGGATATTAAGTAGACTAGCATATATTTATAGGATGAGTGAGATCACTGCATATAAAATGCACAGAATTGAGATCTTTCAAAGGAGATGGGAAACGTACACTGAGTGGTTACAAAGGGTGGATAACGAATTAGTGGACTGAAACTAACCACACATACGGAAGGGAATAGTAAAAAGAGGATGGGTGCATCGCAGGATCCAGGGGGGAGGAGGGGAGCTGAAGGGAATATTAAAATAAAAATGTACAGGTAAATGGAGAGAAGTATATAATGTAAAGTAAGGATAGAATGGTAATTAGGTAAATGTTGGGCTGATGGATATAGCTGGATGCATGTTATGCCATTTTTTTGTAAAGGAGAAGAAAAATGATGTGTTACTTTGTACTGTACCAAATAAAAATAAAAAATTTAAAAATATATGGTGCAAGAGATAAGGGTGTTGGGGCCACATGGCAATAGTGATAATAGCATAATCACATTTGATTTAATAAATGGAGGAAGGACAAAAAGGAAATCCACAGTATTACCTTTTAACTTTCAAAAGGGAAGCTCTGATAAAATTAGGAAAATAGTTAAGAAAAAACTAAAAGGAGCAGCTGCAAAGGTTAAAGATTTACATCAAGCATGGGTGTTGTTTAAAAATACTATCTTGGAAGCCCAAACACGCTGTATTCCACACTTTAAGAAAAGTGGAAGGAAGTAAAAAAAACTGCCAGCATGGTTTAAAGGTGAGGTCAGAAAGGCTGTTTTAGCCAAAAAAGCATCTTTCAGAAAATGGAAAAAGGAGCCAAATGAAGAAAACTGGAAACAACATAAACACTGGCAAGTTAGATGTAAGACAGTGATAAGGCAGGCAAAGAGATAATTTGAAAAAAAGCTTTCCATTGAAGCAAAAGTACATAATACAATCTTTTTCAAGTATATTCATAGCAAAAAACCTGTGAGAGAGTCAGTTGGACCATTAGATGATAGAGGGGTAAAAAGGGCACTAAGAGGGGACAAGGCCATAGTAGAGAGACAGTCATGGTTTAATGGGAGAAAGCCAACATTGCTTTAACCAAGGAAGGTCTTGTCTTACTAATCTGTTATATTTTTTGAAGGTGTGAATAAACAGGTAGACAAAGGTGAGCCAGTTGATATAGCATATATGGATATTTAGAAACCTTTGACAAGGTCCCTCATGAGAGACTCTTGGCAAAATTAAAAAGTCATGGCATAGGAGACAGTGTAGTATTCTGTATCAGGAACTAGTTAAAAGATAGAAAGCAGAGGGTAGGGCTAAATGGCCAATTTTCCCAATGGAGAAAGTTGAATAGTGGAATACCCCAGGGATCTATGTTGGGTCCGCTGCTTTTTAACATATTCATAAATGGCTTGGAAATGGGAATAACAAGTGAGGTAATTAAATCTGCATATGACACTAAATTATTCAAAGTTGTTAAAACTCAAGTGGATTATGAAAAATTTCAAGAGGAGCTTGATAAATTGGAAGACTGGGCATTCACATGGCAGATGAAATTTAATATGGACAAGTGCAAAGTTATGCACCTAGGAAAGAACAACCCAAACTATGGTTGCATGATACAAGGTTCCTCATTAGGAACCACCACCCAGGAAAAAAGATTTAGGCATCATTGTGGATAACACATTGAAATCCTCTGCCCAGTGTGCAGCAGTGGCCAAGAAGGCAAATGGAATGCTAGGTATCATAAGGAAAGGAATGGAAAATAAAACAAAGGATGTTACAATGCCTCTGTATCATTCCATGGTGCGAACACACCTTGAATATGGTGTGCAATTCTGGTTGCCGTATCTTAAAAAGGATATAGCGTTATTAGAAAAGGTACAGAGAAGAGCCACCAAAATGGTAAAGTGGCTATAAGGATACCTCTATGAGGAGAGGCTTTAAAGGTTAGGGCTCTTCAACCTGGAAAAGAGATAGCTGAGGGGAGATATGAGAGAGATCTATAAATTAATGAATGGAGTGGAACAGGTAAATGTAGATCGATTGTTTATGCCATAAAAAGTAGAAAAACTAGGGGTCATGCAATGAAACTACAGTGTAACCCGTTTAAGACTAATAAGAGAAAATATTTTTTCACTCAATGTGTAATTAAACTCTGGAATTGTTACCAGAGGATGTAGTAAACGCTCTTAGTGTAGCTGGGTTTAAAAAAGGTTTGGCAAGTTCCTGGGGGAAAGGTCCATAAACCATTATTAAAGAGGACCTGTGAAATCTACTGCTTGCCCCAATACAAGCATTGTGAAACCTATGGGGTTTTTTGGGAACCTGCTAGGTACTTGTGACCTGGATTGGCAACTGTTGGAAACAGGATACTGGGCTCGATGGACCCTGGTGTGACCCAGTATGGCATATCTTATGTTCTTATATTTAATAGGAGAAAGCCAACATGGAGTTAGCTAAGGAAAGTCTTGCCTTACTAATCTGATATTTTTTTGAAGGTGTGAATAAACAGGTAGATAAAGGTGAGCAGATTGATATAGTATATGTAGATTTTCATAAAGCCTTGGAGAGGTTCCCTCATGAGAGACTGTTGGGGAAATTAAAAAGTCATGGATAAGATCAGGAACTGGTTAAAAGATAGAAAGCAGGGGGTAGGGCTAAATGGTTAACTTTCTCAATGGAGAAAGGTGAATAGTGGAGTACACCAGGGATCTGTGCTGGGCCCACTGCTTTTTAACATATTCATACATGACCTGGAAATGGGAATAACAAGTGAGGCGGTCAAATTGGCAGATAACACAAAATTATTAAAACACAAGAGGACTCTGAAAAATTGCAAGAAGATCTTGATAAATTGGAAGACTGGATGTCCAAATGGCAGATGAAATCTAATGTTAATTTTTCTCAAAGTTCCCTGTACATACTTTCAATTGTTCTATGTAAACGTTCTTTTACTGTTCCATGTAAACCGTTTTGCCTAGTAGAAAAACAGAATATAAAATCAGTTAAATAAATAAATAATGTGGACAACTGCAAAGTTATGCACCTAGCGAAGAACAACCAAACACAATGCAAGATTCCACATTAAGAACCACCATCCAGGAAAAGGATTTAGGCATCATTGTGGATAATACTTTGAAACCTACTACTACTACTACTACTATTTAGCACTTATAAAGCGCCATGCACGCAATGCTGCACAGCTAACCTACAAGAGGTAGCCAACATATAAGAGACAGTCCCTGCCCGTCAGATTCATGCTCATCGGAGCTTACAATCTAGTTAGAACAGTACAGAGCATTAGTCAGTTCTGTGCAAGGTATGGTGTGGTACAGTTGGTCTATAGTTTGGTCATAAACGTTGACGGGTGTTAGGGTGAGATGAGGATGGTAGTCAGGATCTGAATGCAACGGTGAAGAGGTGAGTATTCAACCTGGATTTGAAGAGAGCCAGGGAGGATGCCTAGCGCACAGATGTAGGTAGGCTGTTCCAGGCGTATGGTGCAGCAAGGTGAAAGGAGCGCAGTAGGGAGTTCGCAGTGCGGGTGAAAGGCATTGATAGAAGTAATTTGTTAGTGGAGCGCAAATTTCGAGAGGGGACGTAGGGAGAGATAAGAGATAGGAGGTATTGAGGGGCCATAGAGTGAATGCATTTATAGGTCAGTAGGAGAAGCTTGAACTGGATGCGGAATTGGACAGGGAGCCAGTAAAGCGACTTGAGAAGAGGAGCAACATGGGCATGGCGAGGCTGGCAGAAGATCAATCGAGCAGCATGATTTTGTATAGATTGAAGGGGAAGGAGGTGGCTCACGGGGAGACCAGCAAGGAGTAGGTTGCAGTAATCGAGGCAAGAGGAGATTAAGGAGTGGACAAGCGTTTTGGTAGTATGTTCAGAGAGGAAGGGGCGGATTTTGCTGATGTTGTAGAGAAAGAAGCAGCAGGTCTTAGCTACAAGCTGGATATGAGCAGAGAAGGAGAGAAAGGTGTCAAAGATAACTCCTAGATTGCGGGCCGAGGGAACAGGAAGGATAGTAGATCCATCCACATGGACTGAGAGGGGGGGAAGTGAGGGGGAGGAGTTGAGTGAAAAGACAAGGAGTTCAGTCTTGGCCATGTTCAGTTTCAGTCGGCCATGAGACATCCAGGCAGCGATGTCAGAAAGACAGGCAGAGATCTTGGATTGGGTTGCCGGAGAAATATTAGGTGTAGAGAGGTATATTTTGGAGTCATCGGCATAGAGATGGTACTGAAAGCCATGGGAGGAGATAAGCGCGCCAAAGCCTTGGGTATAGAGAGAGAAGAGAAGGAGGCCCAAGACAGATCCCTGGGCTACGCCTACATGGAGTGGGGTAGGGGAGGAGAAGAAGCCAACAGAGCATACACTGAATGAGCGATTGGAGAGGTAGGAGGAGAACCAGGATAGTACGGAGTCCTTGAAGCCAAGTGAGGAGAGGGTGGTGAGGAGAAGGTTGTGGTCAATGGTGTCAAAGGCAGCAGAAAGGTCAAGACGGATGAGGATAAAATAGAGGCCCTTAGATTTAGCCAGGAACAGGTCATTGGTGACTTTAGTGAGTGCCGTTTCAGTGGAGTGTAGGGGACGGAAGCCAGAATGAAGTCGGTCCAGGAGGGCCTGGAAGGCGAGGAAGTCGAGGCAGGGACGGTGGACTGCTTGTTCTAATAGTTTGAATTTGAAGGGAAGGAGGGAGATGGGTTGATAGTTAGAAGGGCATGTGGGATCAAGTGAGGGTTTCTTGAGGAGAGGTGTGACAACAGCATGTTTGAAGTTGACGGGGACAGCTGCAGTGGAGAGTGGAAGGTTGAGGATATGAATGATGGAGGGGACAATGGTGAGGAAGATGGAATGTAGGAGATGGGTGGGGATAGGGTCTGATGAACAGGTGGTGGCTTTGGAGGAGGAAAGAAGGAGTGCAGTTGCTTCTTCAGAGATCGGAGGGAAGGAGGAGAGGGTGGCAGGGGGAGTATGGAGGGGGAGGAGAATTGGGGAGGAGGGGAGGTAGATGAGGGGGTAGGGAATTGGGGAGGAGGAAGGAGGGAGGAGGGGAGGTAGAAGAGGGGGTAGAGAATTGGGGAAGAGGGGGTAGATGAGGGGGTAGGGACTTGGAGGGTAATCTTGTGGATTTTGTCGTGGAATTGAGGAGGAAGGGAGGTAGATGAGGGGGTAGGGAATTTGGGAGGAGGGGAGAAGGGAGGAGGGAGGAGGGGAGGTAGATGAGGGAGAAGGTAATTGGGGAGGAGGGGAGGTAGATGAGGGGGTAGGAAATTGGAGGGTAATCTTGTGGATTTTGTCGTGGAAGTAGTCGGCTAGGGTTAGGGCAGAAAGGGAGGGCGGGATCGGGGGCGGGGGCGGGGGGACCTTGAGGAGAGAATTGAGGGTGTTATAGAGATGGTGAGGATCAGAGGCAAGGGAGTTGGTCAGATGTATGTAGAAATCTTGTTTGGCAAGTGCTAAGGCTGACTGGAAGGAGCCAAGCATGAATTTGAAGTGTAGAAGGTCTTCTGGGGAGCGGGATTTGGACCAAGCTCGTTCAGCAGAACGGGTGCAGATGCGTAGGTAACGGATTGTGGGCAAAAGCCAGGGTTGGGGAGTAGATCGTTTGACAGGATGTGGAGTGGGAGGGGCAAGAGTGTCAAGGGCTGAGGATAGTGTAGCATTGTATGAAAATAATGCCTGGTTGACGGACTCGGAGGATAAAATGGAGGAAAGAGATGGAGAAATGGTGGAGGAGAGAGTCAGGGGATCAATATTATGAAAGTTTCTAAATAGGTCGGAGGAGACAGGACGAGGTTAGGACGGCGGAAGCTGAAGAGTAAATGTTAAGAGGTGATGATCAGATGAGGGAAGGATTGATTTGCGTAAGTTTGAGGGAGAGGAATTGGAGAAGAGTATTAGGTCAAGGCAGTGGCCGTGTAGGTGTGTGGGGGCAGTGGAGCAAAGCTGGAGGTCGAACGAGGAGGTAAGAGCTAGGAACTTTGAGGCATGGGGTTCGGAGGGGTTGTCGATGTGAATGTTGAAATCGCCAAGAATAAGAGTGGGGGAGAAGGGATCCATAAAGGCAGAAAGCCAGGAGTCAAAATCGGTGAGGAAGGTTGATTTGGATTTGTCGGGTGGGCGATAAATAACAGCTACTCGGAGGGGAAGTGGTGTGAGGAGGCAAATGGAGTGGACTTCGAAGGAGAAGGGGGAGTGTGATTGGAGTGGCAGGAGGGGTTGGAATTGGCAGGAGGGAGAGAGTAGGAGGCCAACGCCACCACCGCGACCAGTAGATCGAGGTGTATGGGAGAAATGGTAGCCCCCATAGCAGAGAGAGGCAATGGATGCGGTGTCGTCTGGGGGAGCCAGGTCTCAGTCAAGGCAAGAAGGTGTAGGGCATTAGAGATAAAAAGATCGTGAATAAAAGGGGTGCAGCTGCGGCTAAGAAAACAAATAGAATGCTAGGAATCATAAGGAAAGAAATGGAGAATAAAACAAAGGATATTATAATGCCTCTGTTTCATTCCATAGTGCGACAGCACTTTGAATATCATGTGCAGTTCTGGTCGCCATATCTTAAAAAGGATATAGCAGGATTAGAAAAGGTACAAAGAAGAGCCACCAAAATGATAAGGGAATGGAAGGATACACCTATGAGGAAAGGCTTAAAAGGTTAGGGCTTTTGGAGAAAAGATGGCTGAAGAGAGATATAGAGGTCTATAAAATAACATAAGAGCATAAGAAATGCCATTCTGGGTCAGACCAAGGTCCATCAAGGCCAGTATCCTGTTTCCAACAGTGGCCAGTCCAGGTCACAAGTATCTGGCAGGTTCCCAAAAAGGTACATAGGTTCTACAATGCTGTCCCTGGGGTAAACAGTGGATATCCCGGGTCCTCTTTAATAACAGTCTATGGACATTTCCACCAAGAACTCATTCAAACCTTTTTTAAACACAGCTATACATTCTCTGGAGTGGAGTAGTGTAGTGGTTAGCACATTGTCTTGGTAACCAAGCAACCAAGGTTCAGTTCCCACTAGCACTCCTTGTGGCCTTGGGTAAGTCACTTAACTCCCCATTGCCTCAGAAGAAAGGCTGGCAAACTACTTCTGGTCTTACTACCAAGAAAGCCCAGATGCTTCTGGGTCACCAGGAGCCAGCAATGACTCAAAGGCACACATTGGGGTATGTTTACTAAACTGTCCTAATGTTATCAGCACTAGTTGCAGTGATAATGTGAAGAATACCATATAAGGAGTGGGCGTTCCAGTCCTAAGGTAGCAAGAATCTGTATCATGCAATAGTGGGTGCTGTGGCATGTTAACACACATTAGCCCTAAGTACATGCCAGCACAGTGTTAGAAGCTATAACAATGTAGCCCACTGGTTACTGCAATGACTGTGGAGGCAGAGGTCATGGGTTTAGTCCTGCAGTGATGTAATCTAAAAAGGCTGTCTGAGGCATTTTCTTTTAATTTAAATCAGTGCTGCCAGCAAAAACACCCTTACAGTGCCGTAACCTAAGGTGCCTCATAAGGCGCCCTATAAGGCGCCCCATAGGTCACATTATAAAGTGCCCTGTCTGCCAAGGCACCCTATAATGTGCCCTATAGGGCACAGTATAGGGTGCTTTACAAGGCACCTTATAGAGCGCCTTACAGGGTGCCTTATAGGGCACCTATGAGGCACCTTAGGCTACAGCACTGTGAGGGTGTTTCTGCTGGCAGCACTGATTTAAATGAAAAGAAAATGCCTCAGACAGCCTTTTTAGATTACCTTACACCACTGAAGGATCAAACCCATGACCTCTGCCTCCACAATCATTGAAGTAACCAGTAGGCTACATCTCTATAGCTACTACCACACTGCTGGCTGGATACAGAAAGACTGCAGCTCACCACACAAACTGTCTGCTGTGGTTACCAGGATAGGGCAAACCCACCTGTACCCATGATGCATTGCACATGCAGATGCACATGCAGTCTACAGCTGGTCACATAATGGGGTATGCACCCCCACAGCACCTAGGCCTAGTAGGGGGAACCGACCGTGTGTGTTACTGGCACAGAGTAGCTACAGACCGTGACATTGTGCGGGTCCTGTGCTCACCCTGAGGGTGAGGTGGGGCGCCCAGCAGCAGGTCCGCAGCACCTGGCTTGGTTGAGACAGGCTGTGCTGCAGGTCCTCATCAGTGCCAGTGTGTGATAGGTAGTCCTTGCAGACACACCTAGGATACACTTGTGTCCAACTGTATTTCCCAGTCACATCTAGCCCTTGTGGACTATGATGCACCCAGAATAGTGCATATCCTGTGTGGGTGCCATGGTCACATGTTAAAGGTGAAGGGGGGTGTTTGGACTCAAAAGTGGATTATGTAGCACCACCCAACCCACCCTCTGTGGCTCCTGGGGGAGGGGGAGGGAGGGAAGAGACAGGCTCTCCCACCAACAGATCCACATTGTACATCTCTGCAATGGTGGCAGTAGAGAAGACCATCAACCCCTGTCCTGGTGAGGAACAGGCACCCTACAGGGCAGTCGATGCAGATCTGTAGGCATCACCTAAGGCAATGGCAGACAGGCAGAACACTGGAGAAGCTCAGCTGCCCCCACCACTATCTGACATTCACCAGCAGAAGGAACAGTCAGTCTCCACCAGCTGCACCCTGCAAGGTGTTCCAGCCATACATATGCTAACTACAGACAGTCTGCTAGCTAATACATGTTCCTGGAGGAACTGTGTGCACCCAAAAATGAGATGTGAGCACACATACCAAGCAGGTATGTCAATGATTGGGCCCCAGAAAATAGAACCCATAAATATCACTTGAGAGAAATGCTGCATAGCACTATGGGGGAACCTAGCCATGCCGTGGTCACTGCTCATTCAGGGTAAGAGTGACCTCCCAGCATGACATGCTGTGGCCACCCTGTCCGTGCAGGTGGTGGTCGGGCACTACAATGTCCCAGCCATTGCCCTATACCCTGTGCAGATGCATCCTGCCCAGGCCACCCTGTCCTGGCCATACCCACAGTACCTTGCTCCTCATTATGCACATTGACAGGCTAACACTGGAAACAGTGCAAGCAGTGCGGGTTCAGTAAGGTGTGGGCAGCCACAACACACTGGATAGACATACACACACTCCCACACCTATGCCAGCATTGTGCAAATATGGAGGTTTGCGGCAGCCCTGGCCGCCTCATCAGTCCTGGGCACAGTGCGGGTATTGCTATGGTACGCAATACTGTTGGGGTCACTGGGGTGGTAAACACTGTCAAAAGCAATAACTGAAACATACTCCACAGATATCAGAAAGGTTGCTATGATGAATCTCTATCAACAAATCGTGTTTAACTTAGGATTTGTTAGCTGACATTAATCATAGCAACCTTTTGATATATGTGGAATGTGTTCCCAAGTTTAGGACGGCATTGTTAAGGTATGCAGGTGCCAGTATTGGGAGATGCTGCTCCGCGCAGGGCCCAACAGCCTGACTCTCCATGAGGATGGATAGTGGAGCCTGTGGGTGTGGGGGTGTGTGCCCTGTTGGCCACTGCTCTAGGGCAGAGGCTCCCAACTCCAGTCCTGGTGGGCCAAGCACTGTTCAGGTTTTCATGCTGTCCCTAATGAATATGCATGAGGTACATTTGCATACAATGGGGGCAGTGCATATAAATGCAGCACAGGCATATTTATTAGGGGCAGCATGAAACCTGAATGGTGTTTGACCCTCCAGGACTGGAGTTGGGAAACTCTGCTCTAGGGATTGCACATGTTTATGGTTTCTGTGCTCTGTAGGGTAAAATATAGGCGTTTCAGGCATGTTTATTCTATCTGCAATAAAGGTTCCGTCTTTATTACCACGGTTTAGTACTGGGTAAAATATGGGGACAAGGTTGGCAGGAGCCACAGCTGGGACTTGAACCTGTGACTTTCTGCCCCTGAACACACTGGCTGTGTGTACTGCACCAAACTGTTGCCACAGGGGCAGGTCCTTCCCTGGGGATACCATGACTGTTCGTCAGGCAGACCTTGCCTGTTGCAGTGCATGGCACCCACCTAAACGGGGCTTGGCTGTGGTCTGGTGTGGGCAGATACCACTGCCCCCTCTGCCACCAGCACCCCTCCGCCACCATGCAGACATACTCTTATGCCGGTTGTGCTGGTGGTGCGCAGTCCCAGGCCATCCAGTGTGCCAGTAGGCAGCTGTCTATGGTATGGGTTGTCTGGTAGGGGTGCCTACATGGACATGCGAGCTTCCCCCCGGCACCGCCTGCCAATGTTATGTGCCCTTGGGGGTACCTGCTGGGTAATATCCCCTGTGACACTGTGGGACACACACTCGTGCCCATGTTGGACCCTCGTCAGTTGCTGTCTTGCTGCTTTACAGTTTCGGCATTCCTATGTGCCACCTAGGCATCTGCCTAGTCCGCACTGTGCCCCATCTGGACCACAGCATGTGCTGCCTGCAGCCCCCCTGTATCCCATTTTCAGCATCATTACAGTTGCCCTTTCCTACATGCCCACTCTGCTGTTGCTGCACATGTGCACGCCCTAACAAACCTGCCCAATATAAACGACAAAAACCCTGATCACCGCTATTTCAATGTGGGATCATTCACTTTGTAGGGGGACAGAGCATAGACCCTTCCAAACATGATATCTTCCTTTTTACACTTTGTCAGTAGTGTTGCTTTATGTTTATGATTAATATTACTATTGGCCGATCCAAGATGGCGTTCTGAAGGGTGTGCTGAGCGTCACGGCGTTTTTCTATGGGGAGAAAGCGGAAGACTAAAGGGGCTAAACAGCTTGTAGCCCCTCAAGTTTCGACGCCTTTACCTGAAGTGGTGGTTGGTCCACTGAATTCCTTTTTTTCGCCGTTGCCGTGACAGAGACCATCGGGAGAAGATCGCCCGGCTGGGCAGCGTTTGGAGGAGACCTCATCCTTTGCCTCGGGTATCAACCTTCTGTCTCCCGGCTCGGTTCGAGCCTCGAAAATGTCCCGACAGAGCAGTGGAGCTCTGGGAAGCCTGGGGGCTGGCGTTGAGTCATTAGACTCCGTTCGAAAGGAGAGTTTTAGCACGGGAAGTGCCTTAGGCTCTGCTTTCCCCCACGGAAAACATCATGAAATCGAGGCTGTGTTGGATATGGCAGAGGGTGCAAAAGGCTTGGTTCCTGATCCGTCGACTCCCTCCTATCTGAAGACTGGGACTATGGTGAGCGGTCCCGTTGAGGATTTTGGTTCTTCTGGGCCTCTGGCTCCTCCGGAGGTTATTACATTGGAGGTGATCTGGGCTGCTATAATGCAGCTCCGTGAGGAACTATCTCCCCGTTTGGCGTCATTGGCTTTACAAGTTTCTACCAATACCGAAGATCTTAAAGGAACTATGATAAATATAAATGCTTTGCCGTCTCAGGTTGCTATCAGGTTAAAATTGGGACTGTGGAAAATGATGTGGTGACTCTTAAAAAAGTGCATTTACCTATATTATCTAAGTTGGAAATGCTAGAAAATGCAGTTTGTTTGGTCTGGTTAATTTTCCTAAAGTTACTTTAACATCTGCAAGGGATATGTTTAGGAAATATATGATTGAGATTTTGGATATTCCCCCTGAATCCCACCCTCCGGTGGTTAAAATGTATTATTTGCCTACTGGGAAGAAAGGGATTGGGCAGGGTGAAATTGAAGGTTTGTCTAAAGTTGATGTGTTAAATGTCACTGAGTTTTTAGAGTCCTCACAGGAAGAACAGGTTATATCTTCAACTTTGTTGGTTACTCTAGTGCTATTGTCTGATAAAGAATGGCTTATGAAAATATTTTTCAAGAAATGTAACATGACGTTTAAGGGATTGAAAGTACGTATGTTTCCGGACTTGCCCAGGGAGACCCAGAAGAGGTGACGTGATTTTCTTCTGTTGCGGTCAGGGATACAGCAATTGGGAGGGGTCTTTTTTTTTAAATTTCCTTGCAAGTGTTTGATTAGATATCAATCAAATTCCTATATATTTTATGATCCCTCCCAATTGCTGTATTTTATTAATGCTCGGCTTTCGGAAAGGGGGGGTGAATCTCTACCTGTTCCACTATGTGCGTTTGTAAGTGTCTCTGTGTGCACACCTGTATTTTCTTGCAATATTGGGGTTTGATTTATTTTCCCATTATAGGATCCCCTTTTTTGAGGGCTAATGTGGATTGGATATATTTGTTGTATAATTGCCTGTAATGATACTTGTGGTTGTGATTTTTTTGTTTTTCTCTGTTAATCCTTTCCTTTTTCTGTACAAGTTGTTATTTCTTTTGATAACTTGTTGTAATTCTATAAACTTTAAATTAAAAAAAGAATTTATTACTATTGGCCAGCTTGGTTATTGTGATTTCAGATGTGGTTCTGGTCATTTTCTACTTTTATTTACCTTTTTGGTTCCAGCACATGTATCACTACTATCACTTTTCTGGGTTTCCCTGCCTTTGCTGTACATTGCTGACTGAAATGGTTTCTCTGTCCTGCAAATGTGCCTAGTGCGAGGTTTTCACTGGTGCTAATTTTCAGTGCTTTATTTCACGGCATTAGTGTGCATGGATCCACTCCCTGCCCACTCTCCACCCATTGACCCCTTCTCTCCACCCCTGGGGAGCCTTACTCCACCCTCTGGGGTGCCTTTCTCTTCCCTCTGCGCACCTCACCGCCGCTGGAGATGTTATTGCGCGATACGTAACGTTATCGCGCGATACGTAACGTTATCGCGCGATACGTAACGTTATCGCGCGATACGTAACGTTATCGCGCGATACGTAACGTTATCGCGCGATACGTAACGTTATCGCGCGATACGTAACGTTATCGCGCGATACGTAACGTTATCGCGCGATACGTAACGTTATCGCGCGATACAATCGCGCGATAATGTAACGTTATCGCGCGATAATGTAATGTTATCGCGCGATAACATCGCCACTGCTACGTTAAGACGGTTTAGCAAAACATACCCCATTGTGTTGCATACATCCTCGTGTAACAAATTCCAGAGTTTGAGTACACCTTGGGTGCAAAAATATTTCCTCTTATTAGTTTTAAATGGGTCAGTTAACTGGGCTGTGGTTCAATATTGCCACTGCCCAGTTAGCTTCGTGGCAATGCAGCAATGCTGGGGCCAGATATGACTCCGGTAATGAATATCCTGGTTTAATTTTCAGTGGCTAGCTACATTAGCAGCGCTAGCCACTGATGCTGAATATCCCCGCCTAAATGTTTTGCATGAATTTGAACTGTGGGAATAGGATTTGGGGTGGTGAAGGCCAATAGATACCTCCAGAGATCCCAGATGTTTTCAAACTAATAAGCAGCAAAGGAAGTGTTGTTTGGAATACCATTTTTCAGCCATGAATCAATGGCAGAAATTCAAATTATGGGCCTCAAGCATCAGTTTCTACTGTAAAGGACCCCTAGAGGGGGGAAAGAACACTTATGAAGATTCAGGAGCAGCTGCAAGTGGGTCCCCTTCTTCCTTGGAGTCCCCCTGCAGCACAGGGGCCACTTGGGCAAAATTTATGCCACTGCCCCAAATCCATGCTTGCTAGTTACTAGTTTTCTCTGACAGCATCACCTGCTGGACAGAGAAATACAAGAAGTGCTACATCAACTCTATTACCTCTCTTTTGTTAAGATCCTCTAGAATGTTGAAGCTGCATTCATTTTGGATGAGCGCATATTTTATTTTATAATGTATTTTTAACAGTCTCCTCTATAAGTCAGGAAATTTTGAAAACATGTCCCAAATCGGAACCTCTGTTTCTTTCTGGTAATAAATTATAGTTTAACAACGGTTAATAGTCAGGTCTTTATGTTTATTCTCCAGCATTGGGACCAATAACTTGCTAGAGATCACCAAAATCCCTTTAACAGTATGAATAATTTCTAAGTTGCCAAATTTCAGCAAAACAAATGTATTTCTCCATAATTATACCCATTCAACTGCCTATACAGTAAACAAAACTATTAAGACAGTCGGGACATGTTTACTAAGTGAGCTAATGTTTAGCACAGGCTATTTGTAACTTGGTTCCATTGGATAATATGGGACGTAGTTACAAATAGCCTGTGCTAAACATTAGCACACTTAGTAAACATGCCCCTCAATGTATTTTTTAAATTGTAATTTAATTTCCCTTGCAAAATTAATTAGTTGAAAGTTTTGAAACATTTTCTTCTCTCCCCAGATTGTGGATTGTAAGGTGGGTGCTTCTGTGCTGTTTGTCTTTAAGAGCTATTTCAGCAAAATTTGAATCTAAAGTATGACCACAGAACAAACAGCTACTGGCTGATCATAGGTAGGAAAAGTGGCCATGATAAAGCAAAATTATGATAAACATAAACATAATTCAGTAAAATTATATAGATTTAAATAAAAATGGAGGCCTAATACAAACAGATGGCAAGACAGATAAATATTTCTTTTGAAGATCTCTGCTGTTGTGTTTCTATACATTTCTTCTACAATAGTAGACCAAAGGGTCTTCAATACTGCCAGTGATTTCTACAAGCTTCTCATGTTTCTTTTTTTTAATAACTGAAATCTCCTCAAGCCCTGAAGACAATAATTAGGACAAACAGCAATTATGGAAGTGGCATTTTAGCATCTTAAAAGATGTCTTTGGGTTGAAATTATGATTGTAATATCTCATAAACCAAAATAATAAAGCATTGAAGCTCGTATTAAAGATGGGGAATTCTTTTGATTTGTATTAATTTAATACATTTGTGCTAAAATGCTTGCTGCTATTGTTTAAGGAAGGTAACTTGTGAAGAAAATCGTTGATAAAACATTTTTCCATCTTGTCATAGGGCTAATTTCCACTTAATAATACCGGAAAGACACAGTGAAATATTGCAATATAATCCCTGCTTCATTTTCTCAAGTGTCAAAATCATTTAAGGCTGTTAATTACTCTCAGCACACTGAGAAAGTGTATTTTAGTTTCAGTGTGTTTGCATAGACAGGCCTTCCAACAAAGGCATTTAACAACATATAACTTCCATAAAAGCAATTAATAAGGAATTATTAACATCTTCAGCGATTATAGTCATTATGGTGACTGTACTAGCTCTTGACACTCTAGGCCAGATGTTGTAATAATTTGCTCATAAAAATCCTTTAGTATATTATTCCCTATAGAACAATTTGGGATTCTTGCTTTGTAGGACAGTGTAGGTTTAATTATTTTTAAAAATGCTATTTTATTTATATACCTTTAACAAATACTAGTGAAACTAAATATATGTTTCTGATGTAAAGAAATGCCCTGTACTAAAACCAGAATTAGAATATATTGGACTATGTGTCCAGTTGTCTTCTGTACTTATTTAATTCATGCCTTTCCAGTAGTAGATGTCGGGCCAGTTACATTCAAGTATTCTCCTGTCCCTGGAGGGCTTACAATCTGAAAAGGCAAGGGAGGGTTAAGTGACTTGCCCAAGGCCACAAGGAGAGTCAGGAGGATTGCAACCCTGGTCTTTCTGAGGGCAGCTACTAGGCTACTCCTCCACTCCTACTTGTTACGGTACTCTTCCGTAGCTATAGTAGTTTTAAAGTGAATCTTACTTGGTATTTTTGTTTTTCGTTAGATGTACATATTATACCTATGTAAGTTGGTTACTGGTGGTAGGAATTTACATTTTTCATTTCCTTTTGGTGCATTCCTAACTGCTGGCAGTCTCATAAGAGAAAGGCTGCTCGCTTTACTTCTGAGAATGAAGCAGTCACAACTCTCATTTATTCGATTTTCTGGCAATTTACTTATTACAGAAGTTTCCACTCTGCTAGCCACTGTGTCTGTGTTACTGAAGTTTTTGGTGTGTGCGTGTGTGTGGTTGTGCCGGAGAGGGGCTTAACAAGAGACCACCTTTTGAATTGTACTACCCTTTTAACAGTCAGTTCGCCTTTAGAAGAATACACTTGTCAGGTGCAAGAAGCAGACGAATAGAAGAAGCATAATTCCAGACGTGATCTTCTGAAATATAGATATAGATTAGCTATAGATGAAATTACATTCGAAGGATCAGAGTCAGGGCACGCTCAACAGTTTTGCCACTTACAACAATAATAGCAAAATGCTTAACTCTGAAATTGAAAATACTCTGTGTCAGAGACATGTTCAACGCAAAGGGCAGTAGAAACGAGAGGAGGATATCGGAAACATTTTTAGGGATCATATCATTTCATTTATTTTTCTTAATCTATGTATCTGTTTCTTCATCTATATATTTTGCATTTGTTTGATTCTTTATCTGCTGTTCCTTTTTATGTTCACGCCTGATTCTATCCTTTCCATTAAAATATTATTTATGACGTTCTGATTCTGACCAGACTATGTCACCGCCTTATAAAAAGCTACAAGATCGCTTTAAAATAGAATCAGGCGTGAACATAAAATGGAACAGCAGATAAAGAATCAAACAGAAGTGCAAAATACATAGATTAAGGCGGATTTTCAAATGTTGAATACCTAATTAAAAAACTGAGTGTGTTTTATTCACATAACTTGCTTATGTCACTCCATCTAACTTTCTGCATTGTTTTGGGTTTATTTCATTGCCTCCAATTTTGGGGGGTTAATATAGGCTTATTTTAATCCTATATAAGATCGGTGTTTGTGAATAGGGAATGCTTATGACTTTATTAAGCGACCAGGCAAGTTGCTTTTAGTACTAATTTACCACAAGATGGCAGAAGTGTAGTTTAAATAAAGATCCTGCTTTCCTAATACTGTATAGCATAACCGCTAATGGAAAGTTTTTGCTCTGTGTAAGGTGCAGTTTGTAACGGATCAGTTAATCATCCTTCCACAAAATTAGCAAAATATTGTATAAGGTTACCTGGGGGGGTTTATTTGATATTTTTATTTCTCAGCTCTGTTGTGGTCTCGATGTGCAATTGCATTAATGTGCTCTCTCTCCGTTTTTTCTAAGTGTTTTTGGAAAATGTTTTAAGTGTCAGCGTCCTTGTTTTCCAGGATCGTTTGTCAGTAGATAAAAACAAGCTCTCTAACAGAGTTATTGTGAGGTCGCCACACAAACTTCCAAACAGAACTGTAAGATACTGGAAAATGTTACCGTTTGAAAACCGAGGGGTTTTGTCTGTTCATAATCCCTTTTACTAGCTATATATGATGAGCAGTGTTTTTTTCAAAGATGTGAACGGCTGATGTATGAATTGGTCCTCAAAGATGGCAAAGCAGGAGATTGAGAGGCAATTCCTCTAACTCCCCTGGTTTCAGGTTTGGTATCTCTTAGGAAACATTGGTTTTGTGTGCAAACTTTTAACCAGCTCCAGCAGGATTTGTCATCGTTACTAAGGATGCAAAAACTAGCAAAATGTTCTTGCATGCCATGAAGGAAAGACAGAGCAGAGTGGAAGATTAAATAGAGTATATGTTTTGAGGATTTTGAACCCCGCTGTGTGTTTCTGTTTTGCTTTACAATAAAGAAATTTAAACATGACAAGTCTGAACATTTCAATTTGTGAAAAACGTAGAAAACGATGCAAGAAATTCTTGAAAGGCTTTATTTTTATTTTATAGTATTTATTTTGCTGTTGTAGCTATGCTAATGCAGACATTGACAGCCCAAACACGTAGGGAAAAGGGCCGACACCTGCCCTCTAATAAAAATGAGGCAAAGTGATGAGAGACCTGGTAGCAATATTTAGGAGTTCCTTCATACTTCTGATCACAAAAGAACACGAAGCATGGGAAAGAAAACTCGGAACATCCATACTTTCGGCCTTGAACTGCTATAAACTGTAAAATGAACAGTAAAAAGTAATTTTCAAAATGTAAAAGAATAAAATAAATAGAGTTGAAAAAATGAAAAGCTATCCTGAAATATGTGAAAGCTTTCGATCAAAGGACAAAGCAAAGAGTGAGTCTGGTTCAAATTTTACTCAAATATTATTTACGTTTTCTTCTCTGTTTATTGATTTGTTGTTGTTGTATGTGTATGGTTGTGGGAATGAGGGGTAGTTTTGTTTGGTTAGGTTTTTACTTTAAAGATTAGATTGGGATAAACAAAACTGTTTCTAAGGTTTGCCTTAATAGCTTTATAAAATATACATTTTGAAATCTCAAAGGGTACCGACAAACACAAAGAAATGACTTTCAAATGAGCAAGTATTTTTGACCTCTTAGTAATTTGCAATAATGCAAAATGTACAGGGACGTCAGGACAATTAAACATACGGTGAGTGAAATATTAGAAAATCCATTGTCCATTCCATTATCAATCATTGCGGCATTTGACTATTGTGCCGATTTTCAGGCTGTCCTAATTGCCAACTTCAAAATTCTAGAACTCGGTTCTTGAAGTAAATTAGTTGAATATGAGGGGAGGCTGATAAGTCTCTAGCCTTGTAACGAAACAGAACGCTACGGGCACACTTCGGTTCCGGAGATCCGAATGGTACCAAATAAAACGTAGCTGCAGAGAGATCATTCGGACCTCCGGAACTGAAGTGCGCCCGTAGCCTTTTGTTTGGTTACAAGGTCAGAGACATAGCAGCCCGCCCCCCCCCCCGCACCTGTAACCAACCACAAATAAGGCATAAAAATATTGTTAAATTATAGACACTTGTAAACTATCAATATAAATCTTTTTTTTTTGCTACGTAGAGTTAATTTATTTGTTTTATCGTTGAAAGTTTTAGTTACTTGAAATAGCAAAAAACAGCAGAGATCAAGCGTTCAAAGATTTGAAATTTAGGTTCGGCCAACGCATGCACTTGTTTATTTTTTTTTTAATCGTTTAGGTATATTAACTACGCTTTGGGTTCAGAGGGAATGAATCGCTAATAACGGCTATTGACTATTTGCACATTGCAGAATCGAACCGCGGATTGCCTAATACAATAATTCATGAAATTTGAGAATAATCGAGATTTAGGAGTGTTTAGCAAGTTTGTGAGTGCGAGATTGCTTTCTTTCGCGTTCTTCTGTTTTGTTTTTAAACTAAAACTCAAAGATCAAAAGTATGATTTTATTTCTAACCAATAAACATCTAATCTTATAATCTGATATGAGGAAGTAATACATTTGTTTACTTGCACTGTTGCGTCCAGAACATGGTGAAAGGGATACATCGCAGATTAAGTTTTCCTATAATTAGATCTCTAGTCTTTATTCTTTCATCTTATTTTTGGTATAACGCCATAAGACACTGCAACACAACTGTAACATCTCGCTATATAAAAAGGATTCCAGCAGATGAGTCATGGATACCGAATACTCCATGGAGGAAAATAAGTTCCCAGGGATTTTTGCATTTATTAATAGAAAGTTCCATGTGTCGGGTATAAAGCATAAGAGGAGAACAAATAGCCCCGTTTTGGTTTTATTCTTCTACCGCCTCTACCGCTCGACCCCGACCCCAGTTAGGTTAGGACCATTTCCAGTAGTATTCGTATTCAACAGGGCTTAAAAGACAAAACTGCTCCTGCAAAATATTCAGGAAAATAGTTTAATAGATGACTCTTTCAATTGCATCTTTTAGCATTATGCTAAAATGATTTTCGTAACATCAAAACTTGCTGGGTTTCTTTTTTTCAGAAAAAGATCACGGGACTGTTTTAAGAACAGGATATTCTATTTGACTTACTAAATATATGTGTTCTTGTGCAGACCCTTTCCCATAGGTGGCGCCTTTTGAGTATCAAGAAAGTAAGCATGTGATTCTTTAGGAGACTATAATAAATCTTTTTGATAGTTAAAGAATTCATATTGTCTGTTCCTTCCTCTCTTCTTTCTTTCTTTTTTGTGTGTAAAAAAAATTGTCCTCGCTTTTCCTAAGCAAAATGTGCTTCTTCTTCACTTGGTGGAAAATAAAAAAAAAACCTGTTTGAATAAATAGCTTATTTCTAAACATTTTGTTGTCAAAGCGTTAAATGCTTCCGTCATTTTTATTCAAACACTAACATGATTACAGCCAATTATATATTCACCACTGTTCTTTATTTTAGAGTAATTGTGCCTGTCTCTAATAAAACAGAGACATAATGGATCGCTACTGTTCTGGATTCTACTGCAATTTTCTGTAATTTGATTGAATTATACGTCTTACCTGCTACTTTTTTAATTTTTATTTTTACTTTTAGGAATCCTATGTTCTTGAAAATTGTAGCTATATTTGCCTGTTCTGTTGTTTCTTGAGTAATGTATACCTCTGCAACATTTATAAATACAAATAGTTCCTTTGGTGACACTATGGACTTCCACATTTATATAAAGGGTGTCTAGTGCTAAATGCGTATTTTTTCTGTATGTTTTTGCGATGGCCCAGAGAAACACATACTATTTTTAGGGTGATTTCACATGTGTAGACTCTACTTTACAAACAAAGCATAAAATCTCTCCTTCAGAGTGTTTTATTACTTTTAATGTAATGACTTTGTTGTTCTTCTTTGTGCTTCAAAACAAAAGGAACATGTCCAGGCAAGTAGTTCAGCTGTAATATTTATCAAGGGAGACAAAGTGCAACAAAAATTATAACACCAGTACGTTCCTCCAAGCAATTAAAGCAATTATCTATATACTGTTCTGTTTTTTTTTGGTGTGTATTACACAATCACGACTTAGTCCTGAGAGTTATATATTTCTTTGTGTTGGATAGAAAGGGTCTATTACCGTAATACAGGGAAACTGCATATTGTAGAATTACGAACTGTTGTTGATTAGTATAACTTGACATTCATCCTGCAATAAATTAAAACATATCTATCTATATGAAATAAGAGAGATTTTTAAAAAGTCAGAAAGCCATGTTTTAAAATATCTGGGAATTAAAAACAGCATCACCAAACTTTAAGGTTACACTGTTTAAACAGGAAGATTCCTGTAACTGGGATTTTCTAAGGGCTCTTCGTTCACCCTCCCCCCCCCCCCCCACCACCTTACATAAAGACACCACACATTAAGAGCACAAGGCCTCAGCTTTATTTCATAACCATTACAATAAACTTTCTTAGGAAATACAATTTCATAGTCCCAGTAGATATCCGCCACAACCCAGCAAAATGTCCAACCCACAGACACTAGGTTTGTAGGCATGCCCCAACAACCACATACACTAGACCTCTGCTTCAACCCAGAAAGAGGTCTGCGTCCCTCCACCCCCAACTAACTGCCTGTTTGCTCTGCTATATCCCGATAAGCAATAAGTATTCATTTACAACCAATGTGACATCTCGGATGACCACCCAACCCATCCTTCCATACCCATGGGAGGGAAGGCGGGAAAATCACCTCTCAAATGCCGTTCTCCTCGCCGCCGCAGCCGACCACGGCCAGCAAGCGACGAGAACAGGTGTCTCGGCTGCGCGCGCATCCCGATTCTTCAGCGCCCTGCGTCTACCAGTCCCTTTAAAAGCAAACAAGAGCAGAGCCAATATATTGCTGCCTGGATCCCGCCACTTCAGCAGTTCCCCAAACCAACCCCCCCCCCTCCCCGCACAACTTCGGCCTGGAAGACCCGGTTATAGAGTGCAATGCAGATGAACTATATTGCCCTTACCCACAATTGCTTCTATGGGATTAGTTCAGTTGCAAATAATGTTATTAAACATCAGCTTTTTGCTAGTTTATACGAAATTTGAAAAAGGATGAATATGTTTTGTTCAAGTAGTAGAATGGTCTGTTATGGTAGGGAGAATGTACTATCACTGTGAAACTCCTGCAAGGAAAAAATATGTTCTGCTAAAGGTAGAGAAGCTGTGATTCTTCTTGTGTGCTTTCCAGCACAACAGAACTATCCGCTGTAAATTAAAACTAATTTATAGAAACACCCATTTATAGAACTGAGTTTCATCTAGATTTTGTAATCCGCATTGAAAATGGCAAGTATGGAAGCAGGAAACGCAGGTAGGTATCTGTAAAAAAAAGCATGTTTGTGCATTTTATGTGTTACCCAGTTTTACCGTTTCAGTACAGGACTCAGCTATTCCAGTTTTCTCGTTGATTAATAGTGTAGTTATGTTGGTAGCTAAAAATAAAAATACAGTTCCTGGCACACCTTTTCATGCCTGCCTTTCTTTTCCTTTCTTTCAAAGCACAGTTATTTATTTGTTATTTTTTCTAGGGACGTACAATTATTTTAATGTCTAATAGCTGTTTATATCTTACGGCTTGCATCATCAAACCTCAGCCTTGTTTTAGAGAAACTGTAGCCTGAGAACACAAACAACATAGCACTGGAAAACTGGAGGCAAGAAAACATACAAAAGAGGAAGAATCTCAGGAGACCTCCCTCTCTCTCTCTCGCTCTCTCTCAACCCCTCCCAACCTCTTTCTATATTGTCACCACAAGGAATGTCTCTTGCCAGCCGGGTTCGTTTTGTTGGATAAATTAATAACAAGACAGGATACACATTTTTGATTTGGTTATACCGAGTTCAATAATTTCGTAGAGCGGGGCACGGTTGTCAAATGCTGTAATATTTTACCAGTAACAATATTGCTATTTTTTAAAATTCTTGTGCTTTTATATAGAAAAATAATTTCACTGGAAGACGCTGAAAAATATTACTAAAGAACATCGAAAAATATATTTTCCATCCTATTAGTAAATTAAAACAATTTTTTTCATCTGTCCCTGACAACCTAAGCAAATCTAGTAGAAGCACTTTACTGCAAAGTCAAGTAAACTTTTGGAGTGTCTTTTTATTCTTCCACATATATTGCTTATATATATTACTATTATCATAAATGTAATTCATCTTCTCTTCCAAAGGCAAAACACATTCCAATTTCTATTTTGAATAATACAGGAAGTATTTCTCAGCTAGAAACATCCTATAAATATTCCCTTCTGGAGGACTGCTCCCTCTATGCCGTCTGCTATTTTAACAGTCTGTGTAATCTGAGAAGCAACTGCTCCACTTTATTACCCCCCCCCCCCACACACACACACATACATACTCACCTGAGACTTTCCGTAAGGAATCTAAGAAGGCAGATATAATATTTATCACTACATATATTTTAAAAATCTCTCTCTCTCGCTCACTTTCCCTCCCCCCCAATATATATATATGTATAATATATAGACTCTACGGATAGTGGGCATACTCAATGTTTATAGTATAGGAACTCTAAAAGTATTCGTTGTGCATACGTATCCTATCATAGACACTGATTTTTAAAGATTTTTCAAAAAGTAAAACTTCTCGGATTATCAAACCTGCAGTCAAATCCGCGACATTATTTTCAAATGCAAGAGGTTTCTATCATTTGAAATGAAAGCCGTTTAACCTGAATTTGGGTGACATAGATGTCTGCCCAAACTTCCCCTCTGACCTTACTTGGGGGGGGGGGGGGGGGCGGGGGAGAACACGCCTGGAGAGTGCAGGGACCTGGACTATGATTTTTGACATTTATTTCTGTCACTACCGCAGCAGGATGCGTGCAGTTCATTCAACCTCATAAACTGGAAACTAGCCCCATCCCAAAATAAGAGATCCCTTAGTTCCCATTGTCCCATTGGGGCGAATACATATTTATTAGACGACTGAACATTACAAATTGGATAATTTCCGTTTTGGAGGAAAAGGGATAAAATCTTGCAGATAGTTTTGCCTTCTGGCATTACTCGTACCAACGGATAAATAAGTCGGTCTGAAAACAGCTGGAAAACCGTTAAAAGTTTTATTTACTGAGTTAGATTAAAACATTTCTATAGGCGATATTATATGTACAAAATGTGCTCATTTTGCTTAAAGGGGCAAGTAGTCTCGAGAACTGTTAATCGGAAAACTGGATACGTTCAACCAACATTCCTGTTCCCAAGGTTTTAATTTCCAATCTTAAGCTCACACTTACTACCTGAAATATTTCTACATATTTACAAAGGAATACTTACCCACATTTAAGGAACTGCCTGATTAATAACCAAACCCTGCACAAAGGATTATTTCCCTCTAGGTATTACCAGCTTGCATCCAAAGCTGCTCCAAGGCTACTGTACAAAATTAACATTTTATGCTATCTCAAATACTCTGCACTCCCATAGATTTGTTGTTTCTTTTTTTTTCCCATAGTTTTCAGGCAAATTTGCCTGTGCCACAATGTTATGATGGAAGGATGCTGAAATGACAGGCCCGGAAGACGCGTGTCTTAATCACCAGGTTCTTCATTTAGTTTTAGGGCTGTGTGTGTGTGTGTGTGTGTGTGTAAGAGTGTGTGTGTAAGTGTGCGTGTGTGTGTGTGTGTATGCGCGCGCGCGCGTCGCAAAGCCGCTGACAACCTGCAGATTTCTAATGACTGACGAAGCAAGGCTGCCGAAGAACTGTAACACTTTACTGGTGTGAAGACCTCTTACTGGGAAGTTTAGTTCACTACTGTTCTCGCAAACCTAATCGTATAACCTGTAACCAAAACCCACAGAAGAAGGATACAACACGCTAAATAGAGTAACTTCTAATCACTAAATGTTAGCACCATTACCAGCTGTTGAGGATTAGATTAGACGAAGAGTTTGTTGGCTCTGTGAGAGATACGACCTGCGTTTGTCTGTAAATGTATCTGTGCATTTGACTTAGCCGTGTAAAGTGTAGCTAAATAAGATTCTTAAACCCAGGGATGGGAAACCTCTACACGAGCTGAACACGTTTTACCTGATGGGAGGATTCATTTTGTAGCCTCCGGAAAGAAAGGCTTCTGTGTTGCTTCAGTGCATCTCAAGGGCCTGAGGGGTGTTTTTACAAGTTGTTGGTTCACACTACGATTTACAGAATAGATAGAGAAACAGATCTGAATATCTAAATATTTGCTACTCATTGAGATGGTAGAGATAGGAAACTTTTGGAAGATCGCTAAAAATGACTAATAAAGTGTTTCTTCTTTGACCAAAGTCACCAGTTTCTAAAAAATGTCAGCTCTGTTCTTAGTATTAAGGTAAAGTAGTAAAGTAGCACGCCTGCCATGGTAATTAAATATGTTTCCTGAATCATTGGTCTAGGTCCTATTCAGCTGTGGAACTTCCTTTGTATTGCAGGTCTGTGTAGGCCACTGATTTGCCTTGGGGTGACTGATAAGGGGCATGGTTAGGCATGGGTTCATGAGGGTGTTGCCCGTTGCCCCATTTCTATTGGACAGAGCCGCAAAGAAAAACGCTCTGCTTTCTAAACGGAACTGCCTGCCTAGTACTAGCTCAGGAAATCAGGTAGTCTCACTCCCCACTGTGCCTCCCCTGGTAGGAAAAAGACAGTGCTTCTTTCCTGCGTTTCTTTGCTGACCTCACATATTCACACATCAGACTGAACCCAGCAGAATGAGACTTATGCAGGATAAAAGTGCTGCTCCCCTTCTGCTAATGGGAGGGGATGAGAGTGAAGATCTTGCAAAAATGGGTTTCGTGTGCAGCAAGGATTGAACAAACTCAAAAAGTGTGCCATAAAATAAAAAAAGACTGAGGAGCACTGGTAGAACTAATCTTTGTGATTTACCTGTTTTGTTTCACACTATTGAACACCGCTGGAAAGTTGCAGCATGCGCTAACTTTTGAGGAATATAACAGTAATTCTAAAATGAAGCGGGAGTAAGTTAAAAAAAAATCTATGAAATACTCTGTTTTCATTCAGCTTAGCCAGTTATTCATTCATTCATTCATTCATTCGTTTGTTCATTCATTTGTCCTGCAGAATCAGTCTGCTTCTCTTCCTTTCTCTCATTTTATTACATTCTCCTACAATCCAATAGGAACATATGAGAAAGCCTTATTCCCTTTCGGCAAAAGAAATTAGGAGAGCCTGCGGAAAACATTACTTAGAGCGTTTAATTAGTGTGTATTGTAAACTATGTCCATACTGACTCCACTAAGTACAGTACCTTTTGCTATATTTGGGATGTGCGGGGCCACTTCCTGGGAAACGAAGGGCCAATAGCACTTTTATCTGATTTGACTCATTTTTATACCGCACCCATGAAGAAGTATGTCTACACACACGTAGTCAAAGTCCCCCTCCCTCAGCACATACACGCACTCGCACGCCGAAAGATAAAGCAACTGCTACAGAAACGCTCGATTAAATGTCAATAAATAAATAAATAAAAGCGAATATTTCTTCTCGCCCTGCACTTTCCTTGTAGCCACAAAACATTGTGCTCTGAATTTCCACAAATGTTTTCAACGCATAAACGCACGTTAGTTATGGAAATTAGAGCAGTTCCAACACAGGCAAGACATAAATGCGACTTTAAGTGTTTTTTTTCTGTTACGCCATGTTCCTTCTATCCCTCCCCCTCCCCCCCACTGTGACTACAATCTTCACATCTTAGCACGACTTTTTGTTTTGTTTTTCAATTTTTACTTTGCATTATGTACGACATGTCCCTTCTCAGGTCGATTTTTAACGCTCAGTGTACTACTGAGGCTGAATCAAGCAATTTTCAGCCAGATTTTCACCAGCACCGTATCACTTTACTCTGATAATACATCCTATGACTTCAGAAGGTGCATTCTGGTGGTTATCAGTTCCCCCTTTGCTTATTAAGAAATGTTTATGTTTATGTTTATTTAAAACTTGTTATATGCAACTAAAGTCATGTTTCATATTAGCCTTCTACTGCAAGCACGTTCCAAGCACGTTTACTAAATAATTTAAAATCCGATTTTATCCAGGAAGCCTTCCAAAGATTAAACATTCAGCAGACAGGGTTAAGCCTATATTCAACCAAATCTGTTAGCTGTAGGAATCAGATTTGAATGAAATGCCCAATGTTAACAAACAATAGACATGTTAAGCATTTTTGTGTATTAAACTGATCAAACTGATGTTAGAAGGCACAATGCACACTTTGTGCAAACCGGATTGAGATAACATAATATTAGCAAATTCTGCCACGAAATGATTCAGCTTCTTTTCTTTCTGCCTCAAACCAGCACAGATTACAAATTTTAATGATCTGAAAATGTTTGGTATACAAAATCATGCTTATTTCAGTATTAGCAAAAACACAAGAGATTTTTCAACACAAACACCCAGCTGTGTCTATTTTAAAGCAGTTCATTGACAGCTTGCACTTATGAGCATGCAATCAGCTAATTTCGCTTTTTTTTTCCTTCTGTGTTAATCAACACTTTCCTTCCTGCATATCGGAGTACAAATAGTATAGTTAATCCACATCAGTAAATGTTTATGTAACCTGTCCTTTCCCAAGAATCCGGTTACACCAAATCACGTCATGCTAGACTGGGTTAGACTGAATGACAAAACCCATAGGGCCTAAGCATGTATGAATCGTGAGGAAAATGCGTACTGGCTAGATATTTTAACATCACTTTAAATAACACACGCTCACACACACATACTTATACATACGTGCATAGATAATTAAGGATAAACAAATATAATGATCTTTTTTTAAAACTGAGGTATTTTGTTCCAGAAAATTGTTTTGATTCACTGCATCACGCAGGGGAAGGGGGCTGTCAATTGAGTTTGATATATTTAATAAAAAAATAAAAATTATAGTAAAAAAAATTGAAGACGGAAACTTGTTCGAAATTGTACAACTTTCTAAAATGTGGTGAACTGCCGAGCAGGCTAGCCCTTCTAAATGTAGTAGAAAGGTCTTTCGAGCTTAACCCAAGGAGCAGAAATTAGTGCAATTCCTAATTATAGTTGTATGTTATTGGCAAATTCTACTTTTTTTCTGCTCATATAGCGTATCTCAATTTCAGTTAAAAAGAATATTTCTTATAAATGTTATGCGTCTTGCATCCTATGAGTAATCTTTTCAGCATTACTTTTTTAATAACCTAAATATTTATAACACAGCGAAAATATTAATGTTCTGCGACAGTTATCTCTAAAGGAAAAACGTAATGAGATTTAGTTTATTGCATTATAAAAGTGTGAGTTGTATTATATCATAAATATTGTATATTCAAAATATACACCTGCTACATTATGTTGTTCTCTTGCGCCGTCACTTTGTGTTCGCTGACACAGAAGGATATATCTGAATTGTATTTTGATAGTCTGACATATAACCATGTCACCATACTTTTTCACAAAATTTTGACCGTCAGAGAGATTATGAATTATTTTTTAAAATAATCTGATATTCACGAACTCCGTATCCCACCCTCGAGCCCCAGAGACCTGGAGCAGAAAATCCTTGAATCGTCTCAGCAATTCGGTAAGAAATCGAAAGCATGTCCTATGAAGAAGCATACGTTTTTCATTTTTCATAGTATTGCCATACAGTAAGCTCCAAAGCCAACCCATACGATCTTCCCGAACGGAGGAACAACAAAACGGCCACAGATCTATCTAATGCCAATCCAAATAAAACCATAGTGTAGGCAATAAATGATGATATATCAAGATATGAGTGGGAAGAAAACAGAGAAAGAAAATTAAAAGATAGGAAGAAATATACAAGTTCTACGTGCAAGACAATATTTACAGCAAAACCCTTGAAAAATAACGCAAACTGAAGGGAAATGGTCATATTGGAAATGAAGGAGAATTATTCCATTTGAAGATAACTTAAAAGCTACAGTTTGTAAGCACATATCTTTTTCTCGGATTCGTGCTCTCATTCAAACGCCGTATTTGTTCACTTACAACATGAAGGGGGAAAAAAAGGAGCTCAACCGAGAAGCTAAAGCAAAACAGGTAACAAAAGCGAAAAAAAAATCCCTGGGCCGGTGCCTATTTGTTTGTGTGCTTCACCCGGAATAGTCTTTACGTTGTAACATATAATAATAATTAAAAAGAAAAAACACTCCACTGGTCTAATGTAAAGCCACAAAACATACAGTGGCGGTCTCCAGAAAGTAGTACCTTCACTTTTTCACTACCATTTCTTTCTCCTCTTTCATTTCTTTCGCCTCCCCACCCCCCATATAGGTTATAAACAAACTTTAATCAATAAGAGAAAATATTGACGTATAAAACTAAAATTCTCCAATGCAGTGGGATGAAAGCAGCGTCATATATTTTGCTAAGAGGGATTTGCGTTAAAAGAAAAGGGGGGAGGAGAGGTGCCGCTGTGATCCGGCCCTTCCTCAGGATCCCTACGCGAAGAAAGCGTGGAGGGAAGAAGCAAGATCGGAGGCGGCACCAGGCCCAGTCGCGCGCCGATTGGCTCACTCTGACCGTGGAGCTCCAGCGTGCCTAGTGCGCTGATTGGTGGTAGAGTCTAAAGGTTAAACCAAGTTTGCATTTTTTTCTGGTATTTTTTTTTTACAGCATAGTGTCTCTGGCTCGGAAATTAATTGTAGCTATAGCTGTCTCTTCCCGACGTGCTGGTGTGTGTGAGTGTGTGTGTGTATATGTGTGTGTGTGAGTGTATGTGTGTGTGTGTTTTGAAGGGACATGAAATAGTTGATGATTGTGTGCGTGCGTATACGTGTGTGTGTGTGTTCCTGCCTCCTTCTTCTAGATCTTCTTGCTCTTCTGCTGCTGCTGCTGTGTTTGAGTGTGGCTCTGTGTGTGTTTTGTTTTGTCCCCCCTCCCCCCCTCGTACTACATGACTTGCCAGCGATTGCAGCCTGCGGTCCAACCGAGTTGCTGCTGCTGCTACTGCTGCAACTTCACCTGAGTGTTGTGCCCTCATCGCCTTGCCTTGCTGCAGTTATTCTTCCCCCATCCTTCCCTGGGTGATGCTGGACATGGGAGAGAGGAAAGAAGTGAAAATGATTCCTAAGTCTTCCTTCAGCATCAACAGCCTAGTCCCCGAAGCTGTGCAGAACGATAACCACCCCCAGCAGCACCAGCAGCACCAACAGCACCAGACTCAGCATCACCACCACCGGCCGGTGCCATTGCCTGAGGAAGGAGAGTTGGAGAAGAGTCTCCTGGAGAGCAAGGCAGACCCCCTCCCGCTAGGGAAGGGCGATCCGGCTACTTCCGATCTGCCCCTGGGGGAGGAGAAGGAGAAAGCCGAGGACAAGAAGCCTGACAAGGAAGGAGACAGCGGGAAGGACGGGGAGAAAAAGAATGGCAAATACGAGAAGCCCCCTTTCAGCTACAACGCGTTAATCATGATGGCCATCCGGCAGAGTCCCGAGAAGCGCCTGACGCTCAACGGCATCTACGAGTTCATCATGAAGAATTTCCCTTATTATCGGGAAAACAAGCAGGGCTGGCAGAACTCCATCCGTCACAACCTCAGCCTAAACAAGTGCTTCGTCAAGGTGCCCCGCCACTACGATGACCCAGGCAAAGGGAATTATTGGATGCTGGACCCCAGCAGCGATGATGTCTTTATTGGCGGCACCACCGGAAAGCTTCGGCGGAGATCCACCACTTCCAGGGCTAAACTAGCTTTCAAACGCGGGGCTCGGCTCACTTCCACAGGACTGACATTCATGGATAGAGCAGGCTCATTGTACTGGCCTATGTCTCCCTTCCTGTCACTGCACCATCCCCGGGCCAGTAGTGCTTTGAGTTACAATGGGACAACATCGGCTTATCCTAGCCACCCTATGCCCTACAGCTCAGTGTTAACGCAAAACTCGTTGGGAAACAACCACTCCTTTTCTGCGTCCAATGGGTTAAGTGTTGATAGACTTGTCAATGGAGAAATCCCTTATGCCACTCATCACCTCACAGCTGCAGCTTTGGCGGCCTCTGTGCCATGCGGTTTGTCAGTGCCTTGCTCTGGCACCTATTCCCTAAACCCTTGCTCTGTAAACCTTCTAGCTGGACAAACGAGTTACTTTTTCCCCCATGTTCCTCACCCTTCAATGACTTCTCAAAGCAGCACTTCAATGACAGCCAGGGCAGCTTCCTCCTCCACATCTCCGCAAGCTTCTTCCACTCTCCCCTGCGAATCCCTAAGACCGTCTTTGCCAAGTTTTACAACGGGACTTTCCGGAGGACTTTCTGATTACTTCACACATCAAAATCAGGGGTCTTCTTCCAACCCTTTAATACATTAACTTCCATGGAGTCAGACTGTAAGTGAACGTTTTACACACATTTGCATTGTAAATGATAATTCAAAACAAAACAAACAAAAAAAGTCCAGGTTTTTTTAAAGAAGTTCCCCATTTTCTGTATGTTTGTTCAGTCCTTAGGATTGTTTATTACTGGAATACGGTGTGGATTGACAGCAAGGTGCAATGTGGGAAGAATACAATGTAGACTATGACGTTTGAAAGTCATAATTATCGTAGAATGTGTATCTAAATAGTGACTGCTTTGCAATTTTTTAAAAATTCAAATATCACTAAGGACCACCATACTTCCATGTTCGCAGTATTATAAGTTATCGTGGACAGATTGGTGGATGTTGATCTTGAAAAACAATACTAAATTGATAAAAACCTTAAAACAAAGTTTGAAATGTTAATTTAAGTACATTTAAAATTAAAGATACCCAAGAGGTAGATTTTGACCATTTATTTTTTGTCCTTTTCCTTAAAGGAACTGGGTTTTGTTTACTTTTAC
This sequence comes from Ichthyophis bannanicus, assembly GCA_033557465.1. Taxonomy (NCBI): domain Eukaryota; kingdom Metazoa; phylum Chordata; class Amphibia; order Gymnophiona; family Ichthyophiidae; genus Ichthyophis; species Ichthyophis bannanicus. The sequence continues at coordinate 363,752,731 of CM066037.1, read as the reverse complement.
ACCAAAGACTGGGTTTTAGAAAATGCACTCAGTGTACCAGAGGTTAAAAGAATAAGAAACAATCAGAGGAAATAATGTTTCGGTTTGCAACACTGCCCATTCAGATCAGTCAGAAGGGGACAAAATTAATGACTGCCTTCCGTTTGTGTTGTGTATATTTTGATGTTTGTGGTCACTAACAGGTCACCTTTATTTTTTTTTTAGCGTAGTGAAATGTTAATACCTATTGTATTTATAGGTAAAACCTTGCAAAACATGTAACCTGTGTTGCGCAAATGCCGCATAAATTTGAGTGATTGTTAATGTCGTCTTAAAATTTCTTGATTGTGATACTGTGGTCATATGCCCGTGTTTGTCACTTACAGAAAATGTTTACTATGAACACACAGAAATAAAACAATTAGGCTAAATTCATATATATTGGATAGTTTGTCTCCTTTTTTTAAAGTTCCAAACTTTATTTATTTTTATTAATGAAATAAGTAAAACAACACAACCAGAACAATTAAATTACATTGTTCCATGGGACTGCGATGGCTAGCAATATTAAAACTATTGGGTTACAATGAAAATTAGGCCCACTTTTTTAGTTGAATTCTTTCTATCTATCTATCTATCTATCTATCTATCTATCTATCGTATAGAAATACATACATGCAGATACAGACACCCACACACACCTAAGTGTGTGTGGTGTATATGTCAGTGTGCATACGTATACATACGCGCAATGTCAGCTATGGATAGATATTTAAAAGTCTTTTTCCTTATGTTTATTATCAAAAATATTTAAATCAACTAAGTTGTCAAAGTACCTCCAGTATAGTTTAAGGAAATATGTACTGTATATTTGTGGTAAAATGAAGAGACGTTCTAGGGATTTTTGTGTGAGTTAGTTATTTGAAATAACAAATGTTAAGAAACATTTAGTTTTGCATTTCCACGTCTTCTTATTGGACATGCCACAGCTTTTTACACTATTCCAAATGTATAAAGTTTTTTGTGTAGTCTGAAACTTTCTTAATTGAAGTCCTATTTTGCAAATACTTTGTTTATCAATATTTACTTGGAAGAAAGCCTGTAGAAAATAAGGCCTTTGGTATATATATTTTCATGTCCATGCCAAAGATTTTTATTTTCTATTTTTACTCCATAAACTTTTCTCTATAAGGATTTTTTTTTAAAAATTCCAAACTTTATTGAATTTTATTAATGAAATAAGACAACACAACTCAAGCAATTAAAACTACATTGTTCAATGGGACTGAGAAAATGCCTAACATATATTAATATATAGGAGCGTTTTGAAAATGAGCAGATAAAAATTAAATGATCAAACAAGGATTTGCCACAAACGATTATGTTACAGTAGTTACCCAGAAAATCTATTGGCCTGCTCTTTTACTTAACATGTTATTCTTTGGTGATAAATGTTAAAAGCAAGATATTGTAGAGATTTAAAAGGATATTTCTTTTTTAGAGAATGGAGAATTTTAATCTTATAATACAAATAATATTTAAAATGAAGTGGCTCCCATTGAAAAAAGGATTGGATTGCAAATTAATTTAAACAAACAAACCCCCCCCCATATCATTCTACTCTTTTGGAAATCTTTAGGGAGCTTTGAAAAAAAAATAGTTAGAAATATTAATTGAACCCTCCCGATAGTGAAGAACAAATTGTTCATATATTACCACTGTATAGTATTGAATTTGTTCTCTGTGATGCAATAAGCTAGTTACAAAGGCCCAATGAAAATTAATCTTCGGAAGATGTTATCTACAAATTGTTCGCAGTACAAGATTTCAGACAGAAGGGGAAGAACAATAAACCAACACTCATCAAGAAAAAGGCTAAGAGCGAGAGCGAGAGAAAGATGCAGATATTGCAATCAGGATAATATGGAAAATAGGAATAAAATATATAGAGCAGGGAATAGCGATGAATCACCGTACATATATCTCAAGCACCGTATTATGAGATATGTGTAGAAACCCCCAATATATATATTAATTGATAGACTCAAACAAATAATTCACAATTTTAAAATACAACGGATAATCATTTATACCAGAAAGAGTTGTGGATGCAGAGGTAATAGCTAAACTAAATCTATTTATATGTTCGTATAATTTTAACTTGCATACAACTAGTTTAACTATAGCACTGGTTTAGTTTATACCTTTGTATCGACTCTTCCAAGTGTGTTTGTGTGTGTGTACGAAAGCGTACTGTTAAAAGAAGGCTACAAATATAGAATTTGGAATATACGTGAGTGTGTGTGAGAGTGAGTGTGCGTGTGTGTATGAGTGTTTGTGCGCGTGCGTGTCTATTTGTGTGAATAGACAGATAGATATCCGATCTCGAATATGAAAACAAACGCTTTCTATTATTTTTTAAAAAATTGGAAACATGGAACTTGCCGCGGCTGAGAAAGAAGATTGTTTACTATTTCGAGGTTGCAATATTTTTATTTAATTGCAGAAGTCTATCTTACGTTCAGGGGCACATTTTTTAAATGTATCGTCAGCCAAATTGGTAGGTATTTCTTTGAAACACAAAAAGCTAAGCCCAAAGGATTCCAGAAAGCGTGACCATCATGTTGAAATCACAGAAGTTTGAATTTCAAATTCCTAATAAATGCGTATTCATAATTGTTTGCAACAGTGCCACTATTCGTGGTGATTATTTACTAGGTGGGAGATGTGACCTTGTGTAATGGATGAAGAATATTTGCAAAAAAACCCTGAACCAGTTTTAACGCCATACTTGCTTATTCACTGGGCTAATGCAGGGCGCTAAATGTAGGTTAACAACTTTCTCGTTCTGCAGCGGGTCAAGAGTTTGACGCTGAAGCATATTCGTGTTACTGCTATCATTGTACTTGAACAAAAATGATGCCTATGAGGAGTTAACGACAAAAGTAAAATCAAAGTACAATCTCAACCTAAAAAAAAGGAAAGATTAAGTATGTGTCTTTTATTACAGATTTCTATCTCACAATCAAAAAAGGAAATTCTTTCTCTTAAAGAAGTTTTAATACATACTCTTATAATAGTATGTTCAGAACCCACAATTGTTATATACATACATATATGTGTGTATGTCTACACACATACACACACAGAAGCACATTTCTAATATGTAATAGAATTAGAATATTTTATATGTGTGTAGAGTATAAATGATTATAACACACACATATGATATATCAGGAGGCGCTAAGAATTTTTATGTTATCAATTCAAACTAGAGAGGGAATTGCTTATGAGCAACGACACAATTTACTGTAATATTTTTCTGTAAATGCAACACCAAGAATTTCCAGCCTTTAGCTGCCATTGTTATCATCCATCTTATTTCCTTGTTACTCTTGCATTTGGATTCTCAGTTGAATAAAATAAAGCCTCCAGAGCTTACATGGCTTTTAAAAAAATAAAAAAATGAACAATGAAGTGAACAGAATTGGGATGCTATAGCAGACGAATATTAATCAGGTTTCTTAACTGATTTTTAATTGCTTTTTTTTTAAAGTCACTTAGTAGTAAGGAAAGGGCATTTTAAGAGTTATTATTAAAAAAAAAAGACTGCCCTCAATAATAGTAAAAATGTACAACGTATACCAAAGAACAATTATTTTTAGAAAATGCATCACAACATTGTTATGCACCCATATGAGTTTTATTTTTCAAGGTTTTTTTTGTTCATAGACCCAGCATGGAAGATGCATTTTGGAAAATAAGGCCTTAGGTTTAAAATCAAGATAAGCGGAGGAGGTCATCCTTTGCGTGCACCCTCTTTTGTTGATGTTTACTTTTCTGAAAAATATACCATAAAATTAAATGTCAGGACAACCATGTGTAGCGCACTTTTGTACAGTTTTCCATGGTGTATTGGGTGGATTGCTCCTTTCCGATTTTATTTGGAGCATAATTATGATGATGTGTCAGAGAAAGCGGCTGGATATTTTGGTCAAAAGTGACAAGGAACTACGAGAGTAAGAGGTGAAGGTGAAGATCATTTGAGGTTTTAGGGCTGGCTGTGGCTGACTTGCTGGGTTTGTGTGACTGTGCCCAGAGGGCGGAGTTCCTACACATTCCTTCCTCACCGGAGAACCATCCCTCAACTCCGCTGCATCTTTCAGACAGATGGCATCCTCCAGAAGAAAACCCTGGTCAGAAATTCGAGCAAGGCTTCCACGTCCAACCAGGGTAGGTGAATTTAGAACACCAAAAAATCCCCTGCACAATTGAAAAGAAAACCGAATTCTTTCTCCAGGTAGTAGCTTCCAAAAAAAATCCACGTTTACTGTCCTTATATCAAAATAATCAAAGTATGGGAATACTAAAAAAAAAAAGGCGCCTTAAGAGACAGATTTACTAAAGGCGTTTTCTCCCATTTTGTTTCTTAGAGATAATTCTCACTACATATGGCCCTGAATTAGAAAACTATCAATTGTCTAATCTAAGAGTATATAGTAATTGCCAAATGCTCTTTTACCTATTTTTTGAAGTTCATTTAAGTTTAAGAAAATATAATCAGCAATTGTTATAGCATTGCATGTTTTTCATTTGTGCTATGATCACTTTACAATTTGCATGAAAGTACAGAAAGAAGGTTAAATATATCTATTGAATTTTGTATACTTTATCCCTTTTATCAAAAGATTGAACGCTTCATTTGAAAGCAGTAAAATGAGATATACATACACTACCCTTTCCTTACTGGGTCAGTAAGAGCGCTTTAAGGGAAAGTGTAGTAAAAGCAGATCCTTGTCTCATAAACTGACAGTTAAAAACTTCGACTAAGTTAAATGGCCAGGACCTCGTAGGAGAGTCAATGTTATATTTTAAATAATTTGCTTTATAGATGCCTAATTATGGTTTATATTTCCTGATTTCAGTAACAGCAGGATTGTGTTTATCACTTATCTGGCTTATATGAAAAGAGGCCACAAACTTTACAAACTCTAAAAGCATCGTTGAAGGGACTCAAACTATCAGCATCAGCACAATTAAACCTAAATGCCGATGTGTTTCCATTTTTAGATAAGCCTAGAATTCTGCAGGTTGACATTGTTGAAAGTCAGTGTATTTTTGCGACCAGAGCAAAAAAAACCATGTTGAACCTTATTTCTAAGGAAGTGCACTTCCTTGCATATTCAATAATATGCTATCATGCCTATGAAGGCTAGCTTAATATATTTTCATTTCAAATCACAATAAATTGGAAACCAAAATATGAACTGCACATTTTGTATACCAAACTGCAGAGAGATCATTCGGACCACCGGAACTGAAGTGTGCCCATAGCTTTCTGTTTCGTTCCAAGGCCAGAGACTTATCAGCCCCCTCCTCGTGCAAACAATGAAATAAATCGCTTTCATGGACTCCAGTTTCTTGCTAATTTTATATTGTTTTATGGTCATGCCACAGTGTATAATGTCACACAAACTATCAAATCATTGCAGCACCATTTCTGAAAAAGGAAATACTAACATTTTTCGGAACTATCATTTCCCTTTGATTTTGACATGTTACTGTGAAAAAAATCATTACTGAATTTAAGATACTTGTATTTGAATGTTGTTGTTGTTAAATGCCGTCGATTCGGTGTCGACTCATACTAAGGCCTTATTTATACAACCGTTTTTATAGGGGCAAAATTTAGACATAGTGTTCTTGCAAAACTGAGGAAGTGGAGACCTTAAAACCGCAGAAAATCAGCGGGAAATTGTAAGCGTTCATGCAACTTTGGATAATTAATATATCTGTATATGCTGATATTGTATTCCAATATACTATAATGATATAACAGGGGATTGCTTGCTTGGAAAGGTATTGGACACTTATTTTATCACTTTATGCTGTTGATTATTATTACTATTGCAATTTTCGGGTGTTTCGTCCAGTGGAAATGAACCAAATGAAATATAAATGGCAATGTGGCCACTATTGACACCTAAACAAAGCTACAGGCGAGGGCGCTATTGTCAAGCGGTAGAAATCATAGTTTTTCTTTGTCATACTTGTTCGATTTTGAGATGGCAAGAAACTTGACTCTACATTGCTGAGGGATTTTTTTTAAGTCGATCCGTAATGTTTACACAGTGCTTGTTTCAGATCTCAGCACTTATTTGCCAGTTGATAAAACTGTTATCTGTGATAGTCATTTTCTTGATTTTTTTTTTATTCTCTTGCCCTGTTCCTTTCACCGTTAGGCGTTTCATCCGCACACAAAGGGGATCCTTCTGAAAGGAACGGGACGGTATTTCGCTTTCTCCACTTCTCGGTTGTACATGATTTGTGTGCGTGTGTATACAAAAGAATACTAGTAGCGATAATGCTGATGACATTATGCTGCAGGATGAGTCCTGGAGTGTTGGTGTGCTTGTTTGAGCTAGCAAAGTTTAGCGAAATATGTTAAGCAATACAAAACCACAACTGGGTGCATTACGGCATGTCACAGGAAGTATCGTAACGTAAAGATAACAGCAAATGTCACCGGAAGCACTGGATATTAACAGCAACAGTCAACATTTTGCATCTATTTATAGTAAATATTACCAAGTAACCTGCAGATAGCGCAATTATTTGTATAGGAAAATGATATTTTGTAGCAATTTTATCATCTTTGTTTAATTCTTGTATATGTACAAAACAAATACACAATGCAATATATATAATACAATGTATACAATATATACAAAGTATATACAAAATTCATAGATACACTGATAGATTATATATAATTGTGTATGAAATAACAAAACACAATTTGGAAGGATCCATTGACATTACATTTTTAAAACAACCATACAGAAATTATGAATGATGTAAAATCACAAATCCCAGATATCTGATATTTATTTGAGCATCAGGGTCTGAGGCACGAAATAGTTTTTTTCTATTTAGTATATATGGGAAAAAGTGCACAGGCCTTAGATTTCTGCTACAGTTTGACTTTGTATCTAGGCTGCAAACTGCACAGGAATAGCCAGGCTACTTGGTATATATATGGATTGTATTGATATGAATTAGATATTTTTTTGGTCTAGCATTTTAATCAAGCAACCATACATATACTGAAACAGAATCCAACCATTTGTGGACTGAAAATCAATGGGAATTTTACAGTCTTTCTAAGATAATTCATTACATAATTTTCTTAAATTCGCTAAAAGTTTGGGCTATATATTTAATTACAATTATTCTATCATGTGCATATAATACATTCAATGAAATAGGAATTTTTGTTCGTGTAGCTGTACGTTTCCGTTTTCTTGACATTAGCAGTATTGTGACATTATGAATAGTTTTAAAAGCATTGATTAAATAAAAATGTGTTAAGAAAGGTTGGGAAACAAAAAATATCTAAATTTAGAAAAAAGCTTAAGTAAAGATAAATGACTGACACATAATATAAAGTTACATTTCAGTAGCAGCTATCCAGCAGATAATGAGGACATTATTATTTATGAAAACATATGTCATCATTTTAAATTGTGAGAGGGATAGAAACTCGTTTCAACATAAATTACTCATAGCATTTCTAATAATCTAAAATGTTGTCTATAGATAGATAAATAATGAGAGAAAGCTTTGGAATTAGACCACAGCCAACGTCTGCATTAAAGTAGATTGGTGTCCCATTCCTTGAAGGAAATAATTTAAACAAAATTTCCAAACAAAAGACCTATTATACTAATACTTGCTATTTTCATAATTTAATTTTTTAGATCATCATAATGTCAAAATTAATAATAGTAGTAATAATAGTAGTTCACAAAATATCTTGCCTTAAGCTATCAGTTACCTACCTATTCATCTACTTCCATCATTAACAATTGTTGGCAATAGATCTCTTAAGTAAAACAAGAAGATTTAAAAAGACCAATAATTAAATTTCGATTACAAGTTAGAACAGCAAAATCGATTGTTTCCTCCTCAATAAGACAAGTGTTGGCTAGTTTCCGATCGATTTGTGTGTTTATTTACACAGTGCTTTAGGTATTCACTTACATATTTGGACTTCTTTGTCTCCTGATTACTATAGCAGCTTGTTTTGAAAGAAAGATGCTGTACTGAGAAACAAAACTGACATCCATTCCTAGAAAACCTGATATAGTAGATTACTACAATTCAATATGTTTATCAAAATACTTATACATATTTGTTTCCAACAATTGAGAAGTCTTTCAAGTTTAAACCTCCGGTTGCATACTTAGGTCTCCAAGTCCTTAGTAAAGCCAAATATAAAAGTAAATGGTTTGTGAAGTAGATTTAAAATATATGTTAACATCTAGATTCATTCCTTTACATACACACACACACATTAGCTCTTTACTTGTTTTTTTTGTTTGTTTTTGATTTACAAGGTAAAATACCCTTTCCACTTTTCCTATGGCAGTCTTCATAGAAGTCTGACCTAGATGGAATAGGAGTGCGAAATATTTTATTGGAGAGTAAACATGTTTGATTATTTTACAATTACTGTATGCAAATATGGAGGTTTCTACACAAATTTCAAATTTTAACAAGTCTTGAATAAAATATTGCTATGACTAACTGCTCTTATTATTCTAATGAGATTGTTCACGGAATGAAAAAATTTGGTTTATTCCCCTTAGTAAATTTACAGTACTGTTACTAATAATGAGTAACATACTGTACATAAACAGCATATTATTTGTAATACATTTTCTCCCATCTAAATATCAACAGGGCTTCTTCAGTGAAATCCACTTTGTTTGATATAAATACACAGACATCTATATATAATATACATTCTTTAAGGTATACAAATATATACTGCATAATAATATAAAGAAATTACAGAAAACCAACAAAGACGCTTCTTTATACAGAAAAAAAGAAAAAACAGCAACATATGTTTAGCCACCTCAAGAGGAAAGGGGAACCTACAATAATTCAATCCTATATTGAGATTCTGAATTGCCCAAATGAATTATCCTGGAAAAGAGCACGAGGAAAACAAATAACCCTTGCTGGACCTAAACTTTATGATGAAGAAAATTTTCTAAATGAGAAGGTTCAAAAACCACATAATTGGATTTCTGATAAGAAATTAAATATTTACATGGAAAACAAAGAAAAAAAGAAGCTCCCAAGCATAGTACCTTTAGCTTCAGTTGCAAAATTTGCCTCCTTTTGCCCATGAAACTTTACAAACATCAGGACATTTAGAAATCCACTTTGTTCTGTTTGTTTTTATTAGGCGGTTGTTCAGTCACAGAAATTTGAAAATATTTTTGAAATGCAACAACACCAACTTTGGAAGAGCAGTTTATTTCTGGTCCTATTTCTTTGAGCCTTCAGAACCACACAGGGATGACCAAGGAATAGCAGTTGTTGGATAAAAACCAGATGAACTTCAAGATGCCAGTTTATGACTCATAAGTTCATCCAGGTTATAAGTTACAAGGGTTCATAATTGGCAATGATTAGCTCTACATCGTGCATTCCACAGATTGCATCATAAGGTTTGAAAAAGTAAACAGTTCCTGTGAATGAACTAGAAAACACTCAACAAGTCGTGAATAATCGCTTTAATGGGTGTGTAAAGCCTACCACAGGCTGCATGGAGCTGTCGGGTTAAACAAACAACCTGTACTCTGACAAAATCCAATTGTCAAAGTGCAAAATGGTGTCATTCCAAGTTCCATCCTCACTTCTAGAAACCAGAGACCTAACACATAGGAGTCCAGTTTTCCTCATTATGAAAAAATAACAATATTTTATGAACTTGAATGTGATTTTTATATGTCAGTCCTGATTGAACAAAAAGGCCAACAAGAACAACAAAAGGGCTAAGTTAACAAGTTTATTTTGTGACATTTTACTTGGGCACTGCTGTCAAATCAATATTTAACTGGCATACTCCACCTTTGTTTCTTTCTCCATAGATCATTGGGAGTGAATAATATGAATAATATCAAGTTATCCAGAGCCATTAACTGAGGTTTGTTCCTTTTTAAGGTGATCTGTTCTGTTTGCAAACAGGCGTTACTAGCCGAAGAATGCTGTCTATTTAAAAGGCTCAAGGTATAATGTGGAGATGTTGGAAGAAACATTTGTGATCCTAATATGTCAAAAAACTGCTTCTCAGTGAAAGTCTATGATTAATTAAAAAAAATCCCTTGTTTCTCAATTTGGAGGCTAACCACTAAAAGTTAAACAAGTGCAGTCTAGGCCTCTCTCACCTAATTTATTTTAATGACACCATATTGTATACAGGAAATACTGAAAACTGAAAAGAATGAACCAAGAAAAGAAAGAAGAAGAAAAAGAGGGCTTGAATTACAATCGTATGCATGCTTTTATGGGCAGATTTCTTAAGCATTACATAAATATAACATACAAAAATCAACATGTCTATCATCCACCTGTCTGCTGACCTGCTAGCAATTCAGGTTTTGTAGTAAAGCTCTATCATTTCCCATTTACTGATGTCCGCAGGATATTTGCATATTTCTGCCTTAGAATTTATTGAAGGGAGGCAGTCCAAGGGGTATGTTTACTAAACCGGGCTAACGGTTAACCCGGGCTATCTGCCACTAGGTCCCATATTATTCAGTGGGACCTAGTTGCAGATAGCCCAGGTTAACCGTTAGCCCGGTTTAGTAAACATGCCCCCAAGTCTAGTATAATCTGCATTTTTTAAGGTAATAACTCGGTGCTCTCTTGCCATATGTTTTAATGTCTTCATGGAATATCAGATCCAATGACTGCTTATCTTCATATCAGCATTAACATGAATTTCATTTCATGCTATAAAAAGTAAAACTTAAAACAATTTTCTTTAGTTCTGCAAAATGCTGCCCTCAGAAATGAAATGAATGAAGGCTAATCTGATTAGAAATTATTGTCATCTGCAAGAAAAATGAATTGAAAATTCTGACAGTCATTCTTTTTCTGAGGAGACCCAAAATGGCCGCAACTACATGAAACTTTGTAGCATGGCAGCATTTCCTTATTTTTTTATTCTCTTTTATGGGCAAGAGGAAGGGGAAAACTGGGCTTTTCCCTCCCAGGCTGAATCAATACCTCCTTTGGGCCCCATTGATGCCTTCGTATGCCATCCAAATGCTCCTTCAATGGCTTCCAGAGAAAGACTGCAGCAGCTAGTGTTGATTTTAGGAGCATCCAGTGTTGGCTCTGAGCCCGGAGGCGCGAGAAAACCCTGATACAGCTTTGCCCATTGAATCCTCCATTCTCTCTGTCTCAGATCCTGGCGTTGAGGATGCCATTTGGCCATCAGTGGGGTGGTGTGAAAGACAGAGGATTGGGCCAAATCCAGCAGGGGTTTACTGGCATCATCTCTAGATGGGGATAGAAGGGTGCCAGAGGAAGAGAATAGTGCACAACAATTGAAGGTGGATTCCTCACACCCAGGACAATTGCTGTGGGACCTCAACAGGGAAGTTTGTTTCTTACTATTATTTTGCAATCTCGTCTTTCAGTTATTACATTAGATGTTATTTGGTAAGTTATTGTAGATCTGGGCTTTGCTTTGGTCTTGGACCTGGCTGATAAAATCTTGCAGTTACAAACTAAGGTTGAAAAACACTAAAGATTTGTCTCTTTGAAGATCTGATGTTAAGGAGCTTGAGCAAGAGGTTTATGGCGTTCATTAACTTATAGAAGGATGTGTTTATTAGATATCTAACTGAGACTTTGGAACTATCTACTGACTTAATATCTACCTCTAGTTCTGCTTACTGTCTGCCATCTGTTAACCGTCAAGTGTTGCCCTTGCAAGATGACCCTTTTTTAGTTAAAGACTCTTTGGCTTTGGATTCTTTGGCACTAAAGGACGCCAAAGAACTGGTTGGGTCTGGGAACTTAGTAGCAAATGAAGCTACAATGCTTGTAACTTTTTTGACTACAGCAGATAGGGATAGAATTATGAGGAGTTATTTTAAAAAATGTGAAGTTACATTTTAAATTCTCTGGTTAGAATATACCCTGATATGGCTAGGGCAGGGCTGGCCCAAGGGTTCTGTTGCCCCAGGCAGAAGACCTGGCCATACCGCACCCCCCTAGACACCAAGCTGCACTACAACCCCTTGTGCCAAGCTGCTGCTCCTGCTGCCACTGATTCGGTTGACGGGGGAATGGCACGGCATGGTACGATGGGAGACCATGTACTTCTGCACACATGGCCTGATTCTTCTGACCCCCCCTCCAACACACCTTCCTGTTGGAGGAGGGTCAAAAGCAGCAGGCCATGTATGCTGAAGCACATGGCTTGCCACCCACAGAGATCTGCTGCCTAGCTTGCCTAGTGGATGGGCTGGCCCTGGGCTACGGGAAATGCAAAAAAAATAAGCAAACATTTTTTAAAATGATATCCTGAAGTTTTACAACCTGGAGCTCTTTTCTGCCTGATGTATATGCATTATAAAATAAAAGTCTGCAAAGTATGTTTTTTATGATCTTGGCCATTTAATTGCTTTTATTTCCACTAGATAAATCTCTTCTTTGCCTGCTTTAACTCTTTCATTATCTGCAACTTAAAACTCCTGATAAATATTTGAATTTATGAATTCCTGATTTATGCTTGTTTATGTTTTGTTTTCCTTTTGTTGCTATAACCTTTTGAGGTTCTTTTTTTCCCTGTAACTATTAACTTGGATCTTCCCATTGTTGTGGACTAGAACTGATCTAGATTATGTTTTTCTTTTTCCTATATCACCTTTATGGTATTGACTGTGTTTCCAGTGATAAAGCAACTTTTCTGTATACAGTATGTATGTTTTTGTTTAATGTGTATACTGATATTTATATAAATAAAAAAATTACAAAAAAATAAAAAATTTAGATTCTGGAACTTAGAGATTACCTTATTTAGATTTTCTATAATTTCACTTCAGTCTAATGTGGTGTACTATTTTATGTAATCTGTTGTTCTAGCCAACTGTTTATAAATTTGAAAATGCAACTGGAGAATTTTTGAACAAAGTAAAATGATATTAAGATGTCATATTTGGACTTAGGGACCATTTTGCTAAAGCCTGCTCAGTGGTTATCGTGCATTTTAGCAGACAGTAATGGCCCACAGTGACAGTTAATGTGCAGGCATGACAGCCATTGGCTGCTAAAACACATGCTCTGGTATGCTGTGGTACAAATAAAACAAAACTGCAGAAAGATCATTTGGACCTCTGGAACTGAAGTGTGCTATAGCTTTCTGTTTCGTTACAAGGTCAGAGTCTTATCAGCCCCCCTCGTAATTGCCTATCACATGAAGGGGTGGAGAATGAGCAGAGTATGTGTGCAGAGAGCACATTGTAATCAGCATGAGTACATATCATGCGCTCTTAGTGTGGCAGTTTGTATGGGTGTATATGATATCTTTGTGGGAGGCATTAGGTACACATGCCTTAATTAGGGTAGGGTCCATGAGGTAACTGCTGGGAATATGCTGGTGAGCCCTCCACAGTTACTAGAGAGACTTTGCATGTAATGCAGGTTAGATTTTATGCTAAGAGTGTGTTAAGTGCAACACCTTAATGGGCTCTTTGGAAAATAATTTAAGACGCCAATAATGTCCAGGTTGAGACTTTTGGGACAAATAGGTAGACGGTCATTTCTTTGGAGCTGCTTCAATAATTAACTCTAATATGTACTATAGTGTGATTTGTAACTAAATGATGGGAGATTTGGGATAGAATAATCATTAGGGGGCTTAGTGGCAAAAGGGCATTTTCCAAAAATTTCCTCTCCTTCGGTGTCTCCAAACAAAGTCCTTAGAAATAGGACACGGGGCCTCCTTTTAGTATTTGGTCATCAACCAGGAGGCCATATTAAGGATCTACTTTTAAAAAGACTTCCAAATGGTAAAAAATAAAGAAAAACCCTTTTTTCAAAGAAGGGGTTCTCTGAATATTACCTAACCTATCCTTAGATTAGGGGTGGGCGAGAAAGAAAACTAAAACCAAAGTGCTAATAGGCAAGCGATCGTTATCTGTGGAAACAAAGGTGCAAGTCTTCTATTTATTGATAATTTGCACTGATTTTAACTGTTGAACAACTGAACGAATATTATAAATTTCACTGGACCTTGTTTATATAAACAGAACAACTGTGGCTGAGAGCACAGGATTAGTTTGTTTACTACAACCTATATGTTGTATACAGTGTGGTGAATCATCGCTGATTATTTTTATTTTAATTGCAAAAGAGCAGTCACATACAGATAATTAAAATAGCTTTTCAAACTTTCCCCACGCTTCCTTTGAAAACAGTTGAGCACAGTGCTGCAGTAGCAGCTCGACTCGGAAATACTAACATGAGTTTTCCATCTGATCTTTTTAACCTGAAGTAATAGCATTTGCGTCAGTATTTAACCTGTTCAGATCCAGGAAAGGATGTTTAAATCTTCTCTCATTGATACTCAGTTTTCTTTGATGAGAGATTAGTGCTGTTTTTGAGGACAGCAACAGAAGGTGATTTAAATGAGGCTCGGAACAGACATTTCTTAATTTATTGGTTTGTTGTTGTTGAAAAAAGATGATAAAAGCCTATGGCACTGAATACTTTTCCATATGAAAGGACCAGATTACTGAAGGAATAAATAAACCTTTCTCTTATACTGACAGGAGAAATAGAAACAGTCAGTGCCTGATCACTGGGACCCAGGAGCATGTTTATAGATTACATCTACATAAATAAATAAACAAACGACCAACCTTCTTAAGCTTAAAAGATTTTGATTTGCAAACTGTTACTTAAAAAGTCTCTTGGAATCTGATGTATTTGTCAGTATTACAACAAGAGATCTGCCAAATATTTTACTGCAAATTATTTTCGGTGCTATTATTTAATTTACTTTAGTTTAGGTTATAGGTTGTGATGGCCTGTGATTTTATACTGCTCTTTCCATAGATATATTCATTCTAGGATTAAAAAAGTGGTAAGCTACTGGTAGCTATGCAATATAACCATAGCACTTTCAAATTTTAAATGGGGAATTTGATTACTTCAATCCTTGACAACAGATCTATAGGTTTTAAAGAAGATGTCTTGGTAAGGGCCGTTAGGCTCTGGAACACTCACTTTCTCTTGCCGGCAGAGACCAATTAAAAATCCTCATGTTCTGAAGAAATCATAAATTGCTGACGGCTACCTAGTGGATCCAAAGGCATTCATTTTGAAGGTGACCCCTCAAGCCTCACTCTGTGGATTTGATGTCTTCGCGAGGGAGCCAAAGAACTTGAGGATGTGCAATCTGCAGCAACAGTTACCAAAGGCTTCCCCTTAGAAATGTTATTTTTTTAAATTATTATTTATTAACAAGTTTATTGTGGTATTAAGCTAGCCGGCAAATGGTAGCATTTTTCTTTGTAAATTATTTACTCATTTTGGTCCTTGGATTATGTAAAATGAATCACTAAATATTTTCCCTGGAACATCTCTTTGGAGCTGGGTAGAAAACAAATATTTTCTGTGGCAGTGTTTGTGCCTCCCATGTGTTTTTCTATGTAGTCAGATATCCCGGAGAGGACAGTTGACATGGCAGAGGACGAAGATGAGACAGCCCATGAGGGAAGGCACTTGTTGAGTGAAGAGAGGAGAAAAGGTATAAAAGACAGGAGTTCAGCAAAATGCTTTTCTTTTCTTTTTTTTGTTTCTGTTCTTGTTCTCTGGAAAAGACAAAAAGGAATAAAGATAGTTAGGAGAAGTGGGCTGTAGGTGTAAACATGAACTCATTTCCTCTGTAGGAAAGATTGCTTTTGTTAAACCTGTTAGTGCCATTGTTTTGAAGATAAAAGCAAAAGGCAACAAAACTAGCCAGGGATGAAAATTCAGACTTAAATCTTGACCTGCAATTATTCAGAGACTCGACACGGCCAAAAAAAAAAAAAAAGGAAAATTAGGCCTAAAATCTCCAAGGCAGATGTCTGGGGTTAAAATAGGTTATTTGTTAATTTCTTTTATATTTTGGGGATGGGGAAAGATCCTCTGAATGCAAACATAAAATGGACTTGAAATAGCTTATTGATACTATTTTATGGAAAATACAAATTTATGGAAATTTTGAAATATGTTTTGCGAGTTATAAACAAATACATTTTTCTAAGAAAAGAAATAATAAATATAATTTTTCATTGATAAATGTGACTACAAAATTACCCAGGACAATTATTTTTCCACCATATTGTTTACATATATATTTTTTTTTATTAAAGACTGAATGCAATGATTAAGCATTTCTTTTCAAAATTCTCCAAACTTTTTTTGCCATCTCATGGTAATAATACAGTAGCACTTTTTTAGACTGGATACTAGGAAATACAATACTTAATACAATGTCTGATTGCAACTCCTTTATTGCCACACTATTGAAAGATACATTTTCTTATTTTACCAGATTAGACTACTTGCTGTCTAACGTTTCATCCCGTTTGGAAATCTCTGTTTTGACCACTGAACTACCAATGAGCTTGTTTCCCTAGTCACACTATGAATCCCAGTCTTAAAAACAAAACAAACAAAAAAACCTCCAACTTATTTAGAGGAAAAAATTCATAGGACATAAGAAACAATAAAACTTGATAAAATGAATAATTTCTTGTTTCAATGAGAACAAATTGAACTGGCAAACAATTATCTCTGCACTAGCATAATCATTTTTAAAAGCACAATTCAGTTGCTCATACATTCATAATTCAGTTTTATATTGTGGTGCAAAGTTTTGATTGATTGTGTGAAAATGTCTTGAGAGCTAATGAGCATGGGCCATTTTACCGCTGTAGTGGGTAACTACCCTACTATTGGATGAAAGAAGGTATCCTGTGGTTAAATAGTTCCTTACATGATCTGAATTTGGACAGTCTTCCACTTCTCCAGATCCACAGTCTCTCTTTCTCTCTCTTCTCTAGAAGTGCTCTGTCAAAATGAGCTCTTTGGAAACAAAATACATTATATATCTTAGCATACTTCTATATTTTCTTCTTTCCATATGAACACCCCCCCCCTTTTGGATTTAGACAGTTTATTTATTTATCTTGCTGTTATTTATGATAAAACTCTTAACTATAGGGTGCTCACTATTGGCAACTAACATTTTATGCTTTAATAAAATCATTGAGAATCGATTAGTAAACATACGTTCTTTGAAAGAACCATTTCTTTGATGTAAAATTGAAACAGGAAGAATCACACAAACAGTATGATTTACTGGGGCCCTTTTCCAATGCCCTGGGACTTTTGACATTTCTAAAAGCATTTGTATTAAATCTATTTCTAAGATACTAGATATTTAATATTCTCCAACTTCTACATAGTTACAAGACATTAGCATTAGATAATATTTTCATGGTAGGAGTCTTTTTCCCGTCTCAGAATACAAAAGACAAACATAGATATCCGCACAGATCAAGGAAGTCACCACTCATGAAAGAATATAAAGTTTTAGAGAAACATTGTTACACCGTTTTTGCTAAGCAGCTTAGCATAGTTTCACTGATTCAAGTGTTGAAAAGTTAGAAATAACTGATAACCGGGGCAGGCGGACCCGGCACTCCGGGCCCCACCCTTCCAACCCTCCTCCCCCACCGGCCCTACCCCCACCCCACCCAACCCCGACAAAAGACACAACACTATAATTTCATGGAACACAAACTGGTCGCAGCTTTATTACCCAACAGCAATTAGAACAAGATAACATTAAACTTCCTATCCCCCATTAGCGGCACCCGGCTGCACCAGTCATACCTTAGCAAAGTGCCTGCCACCGCTAATGCCATACTTGCCACCCGGCAAGTTGCCATGCCCCTCTCCCGACTTCGCCATGCACTTAGCAAAAGTCATTCGAGGTTTGACTGGGTCAGGGGCATCCCGCCCCCGCCCAAATATAAACTGCTGCTCCGGACCCCGGAAACCTCCGGGATCCCGCACCCCCAAGCTGCAACACCCCATAGCCCCCCCGCCGCCCCAAGGCAGGGAGGGAGGGAGGGACGCCGGCACCCAGCACGCAGCCTCCGCAAGAACTGACATGCGGAGGCTGCCGGCCGGTAATCACCCCCCCACCTCGCAAGAATGGCCTCCATGATTGGCTCCCATACGGCCGCGACCGACGGGAGCCAATCATTTTAAAAGACGCACCCGCGCGCCCGACTCGGCCGCGCGCAGGATCCCTGCGCCGGGCCGCGCGCCCGGTTAAAGTCAGCCGCCAGGACCCTGCCCGCGGCCTCGTGGTAACCGGGGCAGGCGGACCCGGCACTCCGGGCCCCACCCTTCCAAACCCCCCCCACCGGCCCTACCCCCACCCCACCCAACCCCGACAAAAGACACAACACTATAATTTCATGGAACACAAACTGGTCACAGCTTTATTACCCAACAGCAATTAGAACAAGATAACATTAAACTTCCTATCCCCTATTAGCGGCACCTGGCTGCACCAGCCATACCTTAGCAAAGTGCCTGCCACCGCTAATGCCATACTTGCCACCCGGCAAGTTGCCATGCCCCTCTCCCGACTTCGCCATGCCCTTAGCAAAAGTCGTTCGAGGTTTGACTGGGTCAGGGGCACCCCGCCCCTGCCCAAATATAAACTGCTGCTCCGGACCCCGGAAACCTCCGGGATCCCGCCACCGGCACATAACTCCGTTCATGTGCCGCCCCCCCCACCCAAAGCTGCGACCAGCGCACATCATGGACAGACATATATTCCAAGGCCTCCTGCCAGTCATTAAGGAGCAAGTCCGTACCAACTGGGGACAAGTGGACCCCATCAGCCCGATAGAGCCCTGCACACCCAACGTCCACCCAGTCATGCAAGATCTGGTAACCCCCCCTCTCACAAACCCAGCGACCAATCTGGCGATTGATCTTGGTCAAGCCCCGTGACCAGCGACGCTGGTCCCAGCAGGCCGGCCCTGGAATAATGTCCGACCACAGCAATATAACACCTGAAAACATCCGAAGAACCACCCCCAAATCGTCCTGCACAGCCCGGATCAGCTGCCGGCAAGACCAGGACACCAGGTCATTGCCCCCCAGGTGCACAATCAGGGCAGCCGGCCACCGAGACGTCCTCCCATGGCGCTGTAGCAAAGGCAGCAACTGCAACCAGCGAAGTCTTCGAACGCCCAGCCATGTCACAGCCACCACCTCCGGGTCCAGTCCCAAATTAACTCCGATAGGCCGGGCAGCCGCACGCCGACCCGCCCAGTGGACAAAAGAATGGCCAGCAACCCAACAGTCGCCAGGCCCGATACCCCCATCTGCAAAAGAAATAAACAGTTAAAGACCTGACCCCCTACCCGAGCTCCTACAGCCGCACATAGCCTTTAAAAGCCTGAGAGCGCCACCGACCTATGTCCTGAATCACCTGACTAGGCAATCCCGCTGCCGCCGCGGTGGTAGCAGCCCCAATACAAAAGGAGTGCGGCGCAAACCGCACAGGGTCCTCCCCCACCGCACGCAACGCCAGGCGCAGTACCGCCGATACCTGAAAACGGGTCAAAACCCGCGTGTCCGAATGCACGAAAAAACTATCCGCTAACCCTGGACGCACCGACAAATACCGCCACACCGCCCGCACTGGGCAAGCCCGCAGGTCCCCAACCTCGCCCAGCAACACCCACAAACCTTTACCCCGTGGATCCGTCTTAGAGCGCGCCAAAAGGATCCACAACTGCCCGCCCTCTACCCGAACATGCCGTGCCTGCAGCCCCCCAAACCCTCCCCCCCGCCCAGAGTCTGCGACCAACTCACCGATTCGAAAAGCACCAAAAAAGGCGATGCAAAACACCGCCTGGAACAAATAAGCTTCGTACGCAGACGAGGCTACCTGCGTTAAGGCCCCACAGACCCTCACCAGGAGCTCATGCGTAATGGGCAATCTCGAGTCCCATGGTGTAGGCTGAACGCGCTCCCACCCATGCAAAAGTCGCCGCGGCAACCCCCCCCCACAGGCAAACCCCAACCCACCGCGCTCGCAAAAAAGTTAAATCCTGCCAAGTGCGCACGCACCGCCGAGCGAGAGAAACCGGCGCGCTTGGCATCCACAATATAGAGACCAATCAAACCCTCTGGAACCCCACCCGTCTGCCACCCCTGAGCCACCAAAAAGGCGACCACCCGGTCACAGCCCCACTTATACGCAGACCAAGTCCCCGCAGACACTGAGTTCTTCAGCAATTCTAGCATCTCGCGAGGCCAATGTTCCACAAGCTCTCTGGGACCACCGATCCGTCCTTGTCCGCTTCTGGGGCCAGAGCCCGGAACCGTTCCCACTGAAAACGAGAAAGAGCATCAGCGATTTCGTTAGTGCATCCCGGGATGTGCCGCGCTCTTACCGACACATTCAAGCGCAAACAGGCCAGGATGACTTCACGCATCAAGCCCGCCACCTTCAAGCACCTAGGGGAGTAGCAATTAACCACACTGACCACCGCCTCATTATCACACCATCAGAGCACCCTGCGGTTCCGAAGCCGCTCCGGCCATAGCTCTAAAACCACACGAATCGGAAAGAGCTCTAAGAATGTGATGTTCCTGGTCAGTCCTACAGCGTGCCAGGATGCCGGCCAACGATCCGCGCACCAGGCCCCACGGAAATAAACGCCCAATCCCGCTCCCCCCGCCGCATCAGTGTACAACTGTAAGGCCTCACTAGACACCTCGGACTCCATCAAAACAGAAGTCCCATTGAAGTCTACCAAGAAACGACTCCACACCATCAGGTCCGCCCACATTGCCCCCGTGACCCTAATCCGGTGGTGCGGCTTCTGCACCCCGGCCGTAGCGCATGCCAGCCTATGCGAAAACACCCTCCCCATTGGAATCACCCGACACGTGAAATTTAAAGACCCCCAACAGCGCCTGCAACTCCCTCAAGGAAATCTTGTGGGCCGACAACACGTTAGCCACCGAAATCTGCAAACGATCAACCTTGTCCTGCGGCAAACGCGTGACCATCTCCACCGAATCCAACTCCACCCCCAGAAAGGTCAACCGCGTGGACGGACCCTCAGTCTTCCCGTCCGCCAACGGTACCCCGAACTCTCGCGCCAGCCACACAAACTTGGCTAATATCTCCGGGCATTCCCCCGACTGCGCCGAACCCACAAACAGAAAATCGTAGAGCTAATGCACCACACTTGACAATCCGGACACCCGAACTAGCACCCACTGCAGGAAGGTACTGAACATCTCAAAATAAGCACAAGAGACCGAATAGCCCATCGGCATACACTTGTCAAAATAATACCCCCCTTGAAAACAAAAACCCAATAAATGGAAGGAGGATGGATGGACCGGTAACAAGCGAAACGCCGATTCGATGTCCACTTTCGCCATGAGGGCCGACCGACCAGCCCCCCTCACCAGCAGCGCCGCCTTATCAAAGGACGCATAACGGACCGTACAAAACTCACGTGGAATGCTATCATTAACAGAAGCACCTATCGGACAGGACAATTATGAATTAACTGGAACTTCCCTGGTTCCTTCTTGGGTACTATACCCAACGGAGAAATCACCATGCCAGGAAAAGGGGGCTCCGCGAATGGACCCGCCACCCTCCCTAACCGCAATTCCCCCAATAATTTGTCCTGTATGATCTAGGCTCATCGGCGTACTGATGGGGAGTTCCGCGCACTTGGCGCTGACACCACACCCCGCGCCGGGATAACAAAACCGAAACAAAAACCAAAGGACAGAATCACCGCCTCCCGCCGTCGAGGATAGCGACTTAGCCATCCCAACAAAGCCTCCAGCCGAATCGGAGAAGGCGCCCGCCCAAGCCACTCATTGCCCTTTAGGAGCGGGACCGGCAGCACCAGCGGCGCCTTGTTTAACGCACTTGGTGGCGGAGTGAGGACCTCCACACAAGGAGCAGGAGTGCCGAAATTTACAGTCGGGAAAAGGGCAAGTGGACCGGTTGAACCGCCAACACAGGTCACTGCTCCCCGCCGCACCCGCCTTTTGCGGCACCCCAATCGCCCCCGTGCGAAAGGAACGCATGGCCCCCCCCCACAACCCTGCCACTACCCTTCCCTCCACCCCCCCCACTGACCCCAGACCTAGCCGACATCTGAGTCAGCCACAGGTTAATGTCCCGCGTGCCCCACGAAAGCAATCTACTCTCCTCCATTTTATCCCTGAACTTTTCATCGTAGTTCAGCCAAGCCCATCCATCATGCGTCTGAGACGCCTCCAGGATGGAATCGGCATAGGCAAGCAACATACCATACTGCCCCGGCTCATGGCGACCCCACACGCTGGCCAACCTCAAAAAGGAACGCGTCCAATTCACCACATTACGCGCCACCTTCTTAACCCTACCGGCTTTTTCATCCTCCTTCCTCTTCTTCCGACTCTCACCCGAGCGCTTCCTCCCTTGAAGTAAGCGGAAGATATCGATATAGCGCCGCTTCCTGATCTTGCGCCACAGTTTACGCGGCACACCCTCCCACAGCTCCGGAAAAACCATCACTGATGCGGCCCCCCCACCCACACCGGGAGCCAGCCCTCCCCCACCTTCCCCATCGCGTCGACCCAGCTCCCTGCCAGACTCCAAAGACGAACCACTTGAAGAGGAAGAGGACGAGGACGAACCCGAGCTATGCCGCCGCCGACAAGACCGCCTACGCTTCTTACGCGAACCCCTACCCGCCTTGCCTTCGGGCGACTGGACCCCCCCATCCCCCACGTCCCCAAGCAACTCACCAGGCTCACCGCTAACCGGTGCCGACGCTGCATCCGTCCCAGCTGCCACAGGAATGTCCTCGACGCCAGCACTCTCAACCTCCAGGGGACGCCCCCGCACTGACTCCGCCGCCACTCCCTGCTGCGACACCGCTCCCGATACTGGACACAACCAGCTCTCGCATCCTGGATTCGATGTCCATGTCGGCTGCACCATGACTTGCCCCTGTGGAGACATGAAAGGAAAAACAGGGGAGGGAACAGCCAGGGGCCAAGCCGGAGGCCAAGGACCACCCCAGTCGGCCCGAGACAAACCCTGCCCCCCACTCAGCCACCGTTCCCAAGGGGACAGCCCACCGGAGGCACCATAACCACTGGTACCCGGGAGCAACCAGCGGGCACACCATAGCCAGCGCCCCACTGGGCCCCATCCAGCCGCAACCCTCCCCCCAGCCCCTGTACCCCCAAAACAGCCCCTGCCTCACCCCCACCCCCCGACGGACCCACATCACTTCCTCCACCCCCCATATTGACGCCCCCCGCTGCTCCCTCCGCCCCCCACTCACCCCCAGCGTTCCGCGGGGGGGCTGAGCACCTCCCCCACCCCTGCCAAGCAGACGAACCCCCTTTGCCCCCTTCTGCCCCCGCACAGCACCCCCTGACCCTTCCGCCCCCTACCACCCCCAGTGCCAGGCAACCCAGCCTCCCCCTGAGACTGTGACCCGCCCCTCCCCCGCACTCCAGACCCAGAAGCACCTGCAGGGGCCAAGCCCCCAGATTTTGCCCGACCGCGCGGCCCAGGCATTCCCTACCAGGACCAGAAACTCAAACCCCTGGGAAAAAACACCACCCAGCTTAAAGAAGCTGTGAATGTGGCTTGTATCTTATTTGGGATTGAATTTTCTTTTATTTTTTTTGAAGCAAACAGCTGCAAAACCAACCCCTTGATAATTGACCGCAGCCTGCTGCCAAAACACACCCGGAGAAAAACGGGCCACCCCCCAAGAGACACACTACTACGCTCCTCACCCGAATCCCCCCTAAAAGCTACCCGGACTTGCCTCGAGCCGCACAAAATTGACCACCTCCGGGGATCCGCAGCTGCACAACCACAGAAAACGCCACAGCTCCTCGGCCCTCCGGCAAACCCCGCAGCTTCTCAGGCCTCCACACCGAACGCCGCAGCTCACAGCAAGACCACGCCGGCACCCAGCACGCAGCCTCCGCAAGAACTGACACACGGAGGCTGCCGGCCGGTAATCACCCCCCCCACCTCGCAAGAATGGCCTCCATGATTGGCTCCCGTACGGCCGCGACCGACGGGAGCCAATCATTTTAAAAGACGCACCCGCGCGCCCGACTCGGCCGCGCGCAGGGTCCCCGCTCCGGGCCGCGCGCCCGGTTAAAGTCGGCCGCCGGGACCCTGCCCGCGGCCTCATGGTTTCAGATAAAAACAAGGTAGATAGTAGCATAATGGAACTAATAGGCACAGATCAAACCAGAGGAACTTGAGGAGGCCTTTGACTATTGATGAAATTTAATTATTCATTCAAAGCCATCTTTTTTTTTTTTTTTTTTAAACTTTTATTTTCATTTTGCAACAAACAAAAGAAACAACACACCAAAAGAGACAAAACAAGTATACAATAAGGAAAAGTAAACCCATTACCCCCCACCCCGATGCTTCTTCTCTACCCGATTATATCAGCATGTGAGCGCTTCCAATTAACAGTAATTATACATCAAACGATCAAAAGAGTATCTACAATACAGCATGATCATGGGACAGAGATATATACAAAGTTAGACAGTCAGATGAGAGCATTTAGCAAAATGTACATAGTCATTGAGCATCTTCCATTGAGACCAATGAGAAGGAGTCTGAACGGAGGAAGCGAACAGACGAGGTATTTGTTCATATTTACTGTAAAGACAGGCATGATTCCACCATTCATTGGGGCTCAGATGGGAGCTAATTTTCCAGTATTACTTAATTAGGGAAATAGCAATGCCAAGCATAAAGTTCGAAAGGAGATAGGCCATTTTTGGGAGAGAGGGGATCCCCGCAACTGGGCGAAGTCCCACTATCCTCCAAGAAAGGGGCTCCTGAGAGTGCGAGATAGACTAAATACGACCCCAGACCCGACGCCAGTAATACTGTAGTGCGGGATATTCATGCATAACATGAGGCAATGAACCAATAGCCGCAGGACGTGTCCAGCAACCATTGCCCGGAGTAGTGTTCCATTTGTCTAATCTGTGAGAAGTGTAAAAACACCGGTGGGCTAGAAAGAAGAGGGTCTGAGTGAGTGAGGCGGATCGGAAACCCGTGTCCCTCTACTCCAGATAAGGCTCCATTGCTCCGAGGTCAAAGTCACATGCAATTCTCTCTCCCATACTTTCTGCGCTATAGGGGTATCTCTAGTTATAGCATTACATAAGGTTTAGTAAAATTGGATGCTACACCCAGTAAACTACCGAGAGATCGGAAAGTCTCCAATCAACCTTATGTAGGGAATGCCGATGGCGGGAGTCCTCTAGTGCTCCGAAGGCGATGCTGAAGTTGCACTGACCAGAGTCGGGAGTCTAAAGATTGCATAAGAGTATTAAAGGCACCTAAAGTGTCTAAAAGCATTGGTAGATAGTGGGAGTCTGATGGGAGAGTCATACCAGGGAGAAAGGTAAGAGGAATCGGTTTGCAAAGGCCCGCTTCTATATCTAGCCACACAGGTCTACTCGGTACTGGATCTTCCTACCAACGAGCACCGTGTTTGAGAAGAAAAGATTGAGGGAACACTTGAGTAAAATCGCCACCAAGTATTAATGGAGCATTGGCAGAGGCCAAGGCCAACTGCGCAATACTTGCTTAGTAAGCAGGGTTGTCCACATTCGGGGCATAATGCAAATACACGTGAATTCACTATCTCCAACCTCAAGGTGTACACGGGCCCATCTACCCTCCTTGTCAGTGCTAATATCAGGTACAGTAGCGTGCAAAGACTTCTTAACCAGAATGGTTATCCCGTACCATTTGGAAACGGTGGGAGAATAGGCAGCTACCATGTGAGGCTTAGCATTGAGTTTCAGTGTTTCAGCAGAGTTTAAATGCGTTTCCTGAAGAAACACTAAATCAACATGCTCATGGCTAAGATAGCTAAGGATTTTCTTTCCTTTGAGTGGACCATTAATGCCTTTGACGGTGAATGATAAGATTTTACATAAGGCCATTCAGAAAAGTTAAAAATTCTGAGCATGATAGCACACATAATTTCACTATGTCCCTCAAGCTGACTGTATCTGGCTGTACACATGACATAGGAAAAATAAGCTAATATAATACAATGAAGCGCCCCACATTAACAAAGAAAACCGCAGTACGGTAGAGGAGAAGCAAAACCCCAAAATTACTGGCGACCATGTGTCTGCGGGGAGAAACCCCAGAGAAGGCCGAAATTGAAAAAACACATAACCTGTAGGACTGTGCGTGCTCCGAATCCGACCGAGGCACACATCATGAAGGGATAGGAGACCAAAAAACAAAGTCATATAGAGAAAGAAAGAAAGTCCAGGCTATTTCTGTGCTTGGCTATGACCGCCGCATCGGGCCCTTCAAAATGGCGGATAGAGCCGGCAGATAAGAGTCCAAGATTGGGGATTAGCGCATCTGCTCTGCTTCTTTGGAGTCTAAAAATGTTGATAGTAGATCAGGATCTTCGAACGTCCTGGTTTGGTTGTGGAGAGTCACTCGGAGCTTCGCTGGATACAACAGGCCAAAGCGAGCCTGTAGCTGTTGAAGTCGAGGGCGAAAAGCAAGGAGTTTCTTCCGACGGTCAACGGTAGGCTTTGCCAAATCAGGAAAGAAGGAGACCTTACGACCTTCAAATTCCAAATGATGATTCGCTCGGGCAACATGTAAAATTTGTTCCACTTGTTGATATCGTAGCAAGCTAAAGATAATAGGCCGGGGGGTCGTGCGGTTGAGCGCCATGTGGGCAGGAACACGGTGTGCTCGATCGATTTCCAGTTCTCTGTGAAAAGTGATCTTCAGCAAGGAGGGAAGAGTTTTGAGCAAGAATTCTCTTATATCTCCTGCTTCCACCCCCTCCGGCATTCCAAGGAGCCTCACATTGTTGCGACGGGCTCGATTATTGCTATCTTCTAACTCCTTTTGAAGATTCTGTATCTGGCGCTCAGCCTTGTCCAGTTTGCCCAAGCGCACCTCGTGCGAGTCGAGGACCCCCGCCATGTTGTCCTGCCGTAATGAAAGACTTTCAAGTCGGTCCTGGAGCACTCCAAAGTCTTCTCGCATGGCTCGAAGCGCTTCTCCATTGGACTGCACCAATTCCTTCACGCCGCGTATTTCCTCCAAAATCTCCAGGTGCATTTCGGGGTTTTCACGAAATGGAACCATCTTTTGTGGGGAGGACACCTCTGTTTTGGAGCGTTTTCCGTGAGAAGAAGAAGGAGACCCGAAGTCCAAGCGCGCTGGTTTATGGGCCGCCATCCCCCCCGAGTTGCCCCGGTCAGCTCGGAGCGAAATAGTAAATTTGTATAGGTATTGAGTCAGGATTCTAAGTAGGCCTCTCGGGAGCTTCAACGCAAAGCGTCCTACCTGCTGGACATCAGGCTCCGCCCCCCAAAGCCATCTTTTTAGTAAATCTAATAAAACATAAAACTATATAACTCTTTGATTGTTTTGCCCAGTTCTTCCACCAGACAGTAAGCCTAATAAATCCATGTTTTTGAAGTTGTAAAGCAAAATTACATATGGAACATAAGGACTGAAAACGCTGCTATTTTAATTTCTCCCTTAACTAAAGAAAGATGATACGTAAGACCCAGTGAATCACTTCCAGCATCCTTCAGTCTTTTAGAATAATGATAATAACAATAATAATAAAAACAACAAAACTGCACCTATATATAATTGTTCTTTTAACCAAATTCCCTATTCTATGTAGACCCATTTTTTATCACTTTGATTTAATGATAAAGTGGTATATATAACTGGTTACCTAATGAAAGCTCCTTGCATGTCCCCCCCTGCCTTGGTATGACCTTGTAATGTAATATAAACCACTTTGATTGAAGGAAAAGGGGGTATAGAAAACCTGTTAAATAAATAAATAAGCAAACATAAGGCATCTTATGTAATGGAATAACGTAGTTCAGGGCCCAGCATATTAGGGAAATAGTTTAAAAATCGCTTTATGGGAATTCAAAAGAAAAGGAACTTATCTGTCTTCCTAGCAATTGGTTTACAGGAATGCGATTTTCAAATCAACTGTTTTTTTACAGAAAGATTGTGCTTTCTAATGTGGAACATTTTTCTTTCATACAAATAACCGGGGAAGCCCGGACACTAGGCCTCATTGTGTCCTCTTTACTTTTCCCCCTTCCCCCCCCCCTTTTGTCCCACCCACCCGGTCTCCTACCAGTAGCCTTGTTCCAAAGAAAACACAATACACTCATGTTTGGTAACAAACGTTTTTGGTTGCAGCTTTATTAACCAGACTGTAACATGAGCCCAACCCGAGTCAACATAACTCATCATAATATACATAACTCAACTATGTCCCCTCTCTGAACAATGCCACCCACCAGCCATATTATTAGCAAGGTGGTGCATCATCCTCCCTCCACGCCTTTTACCTGGCACCGACAACCTTGCCATATTATTAGCAAAGGCCGGCCCCCCTTTCTGGAACCGAGTGGAGATCCCCACCGAGATCTCCACCCACCAGCCTTAGGAAGAACTTTGCTCCCTTGCTTCCACACACTGGCCTTTCAGCCTCACTGTCACCATGTGCATTGGCTCAGGACCTCGCCACTGCTGCAAGGTAGGATGATGACTCTTGTGCCGCCCTCCACAAAAAAGAAAGTTGTGACCAATGTCATGTCCGCTGGGATGCCACCTCTAATGCCTCTTGCCAGTCATTTAATAAAAGATCCTGCCCTACAGGTGAAAGATGAACCCCGTCTGTGTGGTAGAGACCTGCACAACTGACTTCTGCCCAGGGGTAGCTGCCTTGTCTTGTAAGTCGCCTTGACTTGTAAGCCACCTTGACCTGTAAGCCATCTGTCTACTGGACCCAGCGCCCAATCTGCCTATTCACTTTCATCAGGCCCCCAGACCATCTGCACTGTGACTGGCAAGCAGGCCGTGGAATGATATCCGACCATACAATAAGCATCCCTGACAACAGGGACCGTATAATAGCAATGTCTCGCTGTATAGCCCAAATGATCTGTTTACATGTCCAGCTGGACAAATCATTGCCCCAAAGATGAATAACAAGTCCTGTCGGCTGGTGTTGCTGGTTGACCTGATGTTTGACTGTTGATAACAGCTGCCACCACTACAT
The DNA here is from genome assembly GCA_033557465.1 of Ichthyophis bannanicus. Taxonomy (NCBI): domain Eukaryota; kingdom Metazoa; phylum Chordata; class Amphibia; order Gymnophiona; family Ichthyophiidae; genus Ichthyophis; species Ichthyophis bannanicus. The sequence goes on along the minus strand of CM066037.1, from coordinate 363,723,680 downwards.
GCCCCGCTCGCCCATCCATTGGAGCCAAATGCCCACAGGAATGAGCCCAAGATGTGGTCCCAGTGGTCGCAAGGAGGCCGATTGCCTGGCCCCGTAAACAAATGAATGGCCCAAGATCCACCAATTTTCATGGGAAGTGCAACTATCTGCAACGAGATAAAGCTGGCTGCCATCTGATCAAACCCAAATGGCTGAGGTATGAAAGAATCGCAAAACAGTTAATATCCCTTGACCCCCCCCCTCAAGTGCAGCCAGACCACCATAAGATTAATTATTCCATATATGCTGATGACATAATGCTCTTTATGCCTTTCAACATAACTTTATTTATTTATTTTATTTAGACAATTTTGTATACTGCCTTATCCTTCAATCAAAGTGGTCACAACACAATTGGGGGATACATTTAACACGTGGGGATATGAGACACATACACTAATACTTACAGGGAACATGGGCAATGGAGGGTTAAGTGGCTTGCCCAAGACTACAAGGAGCACCTGTGGGACTAGAAACCCCAGTCCTTCTGGCCCAAGGTTGCTGTCCTCTAGTGGGATTTGAACCCCTGACCTTCTGGCCTGAAGTACCTTGCCCCAACCACTGGGCTATTCCTCCCCCCCTAACTTCAGGCCTTTAATTGATTGCTTCAAGGAAATTGCTTCCTGGCTTAAGGACATTGGTCTGAACATTAACTACAAAAAAACTGAAGTGTTAATTATCACTAGGAATCAAAGATACAAGCCACCACAAAACATCTCAGCAGCACATACAAGGCTGATTCAGGTCACAGCCCTGTACGAGCTGCCGGGCCTGCTGGGGCATGCTGCTTATGCTACCTCAGAGGTGGTATAAGCAGCACAATTTGGCCGATCGGGGCAGGTGAGCCACCCCCGGGGCCGGGGCCGATTGCGGTGGGGTCCCCGCCACCCGATCCAGGCCATGGGAGATCAGCCATGGGTTGGGCAGCGGGGTTTAGAGGGGGCCAGAGCTCTGGATGTCGGGGGGGGGGGGCGCCTGTGGGGAGGATGCCCCTGCAGGTTGAGGAGGCTCACCGGGCCATCCTTGGGCCCGATTCTGGCTCCCGTGGGAACGTTTTGTTCCCGCAGACCAGAATTGGATCCTAATGGCCCTGTCTTCAGTGGGGACGTCTGGACGGCCCGGATGTCTCCCTCCCAGAATGGGGCTCCACGTGTGCACATAAAACCAAACCATACAACCTATATTTCGAAAATACTTTAAAGGAAATAAAAAATAAATGAAATAAGACAGCAATATAATAGTTAACAGCACATAAAACATATATAAAAATGTATCTAGAAAAATATATTAAGAGAGTGCAATACAGACTTCAAGCTAAAATAAACTCTAAAGGATATTACATAACCAAAATTGTGTAGAGACAAGGAGGAACAATATGATAAGTAAAATCTGTGTCTATTGACATGAGAAATTATATTGCAATCATAGTGAATATTGGCTTATGGAGGCCCAATAGAGATTTATAATGGACCCTAAACCAAATTGAAGTAGAGATAAGGAGTGTGGGCAAAAAAGGGAGGGAGGGGGAGGGAGAAGAGAGCACCTACTTTGCAGTGACTGGAGATTGTAATTCAAATTTGTGAATCTCTCAATCAGAATAGGAACAAATCAAAATAAGCATGAAATGGAGTGACGTATATAGGCAATGCACAAGCTAAACCAGTAAAGCAAATCTCTATCAAGTGAATTATATCACTTTATATATACATGTGTGTGAGAAATAAAAAAATTAACTAGTAATTTACATGGCATTATATACAGACTCATGTGTTGCTTCTAACATGGAACCATTAAAAAATATATTAATAGTGCATCATGGTGTTGAAAACAAATGAGAGTGCCATGCCAGCATAGTAAATAAAATAGCGGAATGTTGCCTAATACGTTGACCCCACCGCTACTATGCCCTGCGGACTGTTTTAAACTGGAAATATAATTTGAGAGGCCAAAGGAGTGATCATGTTTCAAAATCCTATATAAATATATAACAACAGAGCCGACATTCATAAGCATATATGACTGGGTCTCCCATTATCTATATCGTGTGTGCCATCTATACGAGAGGGGGTGTTACAAAAAATTAAAGAAGGAAACTCCATTATTTGTGTATGATTTGCTGATTTCAGCCATCTGAGCACCAGTTGTCAGACCGCAAGGTGAGAGAGAGCTAATAAGTTTCAAAATGCTATAGGCCAGAGTGATATATGGCTAATCTCTTGCTTTCTAAACCTCAAAAGAGAAACAATCTTTTTTCAATTTAAATGGTTATTAAACGATTTGAAATGAGGAGAGAAAAGGACTGCAATGCTTACAGCTCTCCCTGACAATAGAACTGAATGCAGGGGGCTTCCTCGAGATCCCCAGAATAGAGCTTTTGCTTCATTTAGATTCATGTACAAACAGAACCAATCCCATAATGAAGAAAGATGTGAACACCAATAGTGTACTTCATTCCAAATGTCCCATGTGGAGAAAAAAAAATCTATAGGGTTACCACAAGATATAATTATACCAATGTTTTAAAAAAGGAGAAAAAGGATCTCAGACATGATCGAGCTCACTGTCATATAGGCGGATGCAGAAAACTGGCAGTAGACCCACGCTGAAGCGATTTTTTATGATCCCTGACAACACACACATTTTAACGTGCGATGCAGGAAGGATGCGGTATGCAAATGACCCCCACGTTAACTTTCTGCATGCAAATGAGCCATTGCAGCATTAAACCGGGAGAGCAAACCAAACACATGTGCACAAAAAGCTTGCACTAGTTTGGCTTGCTCTCTGGGCATTGTGTGGCTAATTTGCATAAGAGTATTTTGATGGCATAGGGGATGATCGTGATATCAGGAAAAGCCCCTAATGCCATCAAAATACTGCCGGGGCTCTGTCTGACAAAAAACATTCCCTGGTGGCCCAGCAGCCCGTTCTCCCCCCTGACAGTATTTTGATGGCATCGGGGATGATCAAAATACTGTTGGGGGCCCTACCTGACAAAAAACATTACCTGGAGGTCTAGCGGCCCCTTGAACTCCTCACCCCCAACCCCAAGTAAAATTAAAATTACCTGGTGGTATAGCGGCCCCTTGAACCCTCCAACCCAAAGTAAAATTAAAGTTACCTGGTGGTTTAGTAGCACCTTGAACCCCTCACCCCCAATCCCAAGTAAAATTAAAAGTAAAATTACCTAGTGGTCTAGCCGCCCTTTGAACCCCCCCAACCCAAAGTCAAATTAAAATTACCTGGTGGTCTAGCAGCCCCTTCAATCCCCCACCCCACAACCCAAAGTAAAATTAAAATTACCTGGTGGTCTAGCCACCCCAAAATCCAAACCCCTACCCCTGTACCTTAAAATAGGTATGAGTGCTGCCTACACGCTCCCGCTCTGGTCCGCCATTTTGTAAAATGGCATGCCTGGCCCTGCGCGGTGCATCCTGTGACACGCTGTGTGAGGTCAGACTGCCATATAAGGTAGACTATACCTTATATGGCAGTCTAACCCTGCCTGGTGCATCCCAGGATGCAACGTGCAGGGCCAGGCACGCCATTTTACAAGATGGCGGACCAGAGCGGGAGCGCGTGGACAGCGCTCCCAGCTATTTTAAGGTACCGGGGTGTGGGTTTAGATTTTGGGGTGGCTAGACCACCAGGTAATTGTAATTTTACTTAGGGGTTGTGGGGTGGGGGGTTCAAGGGGCCGCTAGACCACCAGGTAATTTAAATTTTACTTTGAGTTGTGGGGTGGGAGATACAGGGGCTGCTAGGCCACCAGTACTTACTTTTTGTCGGGGCACCAGCCCCTGACAGTGTTTTAATGACATTGGGGGCATTTCCCGATGCCATGATCATCCTCGATGCCATCAAAATACTGTCGGATGGGCTGCTGGGCCACTAGGGATTCATTTTTGTTGGGCACCGGCCTCCGACAGTATTTTGATGGCTTCAGGGCTTTTCCTGATGCCTGATCATCTAAGGAGAAGATGATCTAGGCATCGGGGAAAGCATCCAGTGACATCAAAATACTGTTGGGGGAACGCATTAGAGGTTAACATCTACTCATACCCTGCAGTAAAAAGTTTGGTGCTATGGCTGGTTGTGAAATCCTCTATGTCTGTCTCTGCATCGGAGTAGCCATGATTTGCATACCAGACCAGTTGATTAAAATACATTTTAATAATTTAAAGTTCATTTAAATAGATTTAAATTCGCATGGCATTAGTTTTTCCGTCGGTGTTTACGACTATTTTCTGCATTTAAAGGATCATACATTTTGTTTAAACATGGTTTTTAGGGGCTCGTAAAGCCCACACTAGCTTTCTGCATTGGCCCGATAGGCATAGAACATTCAAGTCCTTGGTATTCGCTTGCTGCATCAGCTATCCATAAAAAACTCCTTTAATTTAATTAATTTTTGAATTATTTAATATTGGAACTTTTAGGAAATGTTTTATTAAAATCCATTAGACATGCCTTTCTGTCCCACAGAGCATGTGCCAAAGCCTCGTGAATATCATTCATTGTACAAATATAAGCTGGAATATTGCTCAAGCAGAATGCATAATTTAACAGCACTTATCTGTAGTCAAAAGAGTTTCTCCATGTCACTTATGATGCCATTTTCGGCGTTTCGCCAGTGCTTTTTCAGGGGGCTAGAAATACTTGTGAAAAATCACACTGTGAGGAATAGAAGGCACTAAAATTAATAAAACATAAACCTCAAACCCCTTCCTAAAAATACCCCTTAGAACTACAGCTATCATGGCAAGAGGGGCCAATCACTAATTCTCTCATATCACCCATTTTCCATCTCATCTATAAGATCTGTTACATCACCCCGTCTGCTAACCATATCTTATTCCATTAGTTATTCAAACAGTTTAATTGTGGACAAATCTCAGCATTGATTCAATAGAAATTTGTTAATCAGATGTCAAATGGACACGATCAGTCAGTGAACAGAGCTTTAAAATCCATATAACTGTGCAAGTGACTATACTGATCAAATCTGACAGAAGATGTGCCCCACAGAAAACCTGAAAACATAATAGGAATTCTCATATGACAACTAGCTCATGAAGGAACATTATATAGAAAGATGTTAGATGTCTACCCAACTCGTAGAACATAAACTGAATAATGATTCTGTGCAAAAAAGATATAGAGTATCGCCATATTCAAAACATCATATATATAAGCACATCCATATCTTATTCAAAAGTGTAAACATACCTGAGCATTCCCAACAAATGTTTAATAAACTAACAGACCAGCACAAGCATTCAGTGGGCAGGGCTCTCCAAAGCCACTGAAGAGCATCTCGCAGGCATGTTGCTTATAAATACAAACATCTTGTTGATCTGTCAGAATTTAAAGAACCATGCTTCAAAAGCAATCACATCCTGGTTGCCGTTTTTTAAAAAAATTTGAGCCACCATATTGAGAAAATTATTAAAAACCCCAAACTCATATGAAATCTCAATCTAAACCTGAATACATGCATAGCAAAGATTTCCATAATACAGCTGGCTAATAAAAAATGCCACACTTATAGATTTCAAAAAACAATGTTTCACAATAAAACACAGCCTAAACGACAGCTCCATATGATGAAAAATCATAAAATGGCTTTTATTGGTAGAATCACCATACAAAAATACACATACAACCATATCTGTGAGTAAACATTTTCCTTCAAAAAACTCAGGCAGTCATAACAAAAGGAATAGAATCCAAAAAACAATCAAAGGGATATTGAAAAAGAGCCACCCTCCCACCCTACAGAGGAAAACATACTAACATAGATTCCAATCGATCTGGACGTATAAGCCATTGGGGCTGACTATGTTTCAGACCATATATCCATTTTTGTTCACACCTATGAGAAAACGATCATGACTTAACCCTTCACCTCCCTGTTGAATTTGGTCAATGCAGAAACAACGAAGATCTGCAAAATCATGGCCAAAATGCAAATAGTGTTGTACCATACAGGGGCGGCCCAAGGGGGGTGCGGGGCCATGTGCGGAGACGCGGTGCGGGGCCTCATTTGCATAAGGGGCCTTATTTGCATAAATATTTGCATAATGTTACCATACACTAACTTTTTTATTTATTTATTTATTTATTTATTTCAGTTTCTTATATACCGCACTTTTTGGGATCAGCGCGGTTCACATGGAACAACAACTAGCACCGGAACAAAAGGCTGTTCAGTGTTACATAAAACAGGGGTAACAACTTGGATTAAACTGGGAGAGTTATATACATGGAATATGTAGTATGTTAACTAGATAACATATATATATAGAACTATATACATGGAATACGTAATCTGTTATTAGATAACATAATCAAACTATGTACATGATTTGGCATGGTTGTTGTGCGAGAATATAGAGGACGCGGGAAAAGGAAAAAAAAAATTGGTAGGGTAGATGTGGGACTGTTAAGCTGAAATTTTATGTGGGGTAGTATTTGGTGAATAGGATGAATTTAATGGCCTTTCTGAATTGGGCCAGGTCAGTTATGGTACGAATGTCTGAGGGGAGGGAGTTCCAGCATTTTGGTGCGCAAAACACGAAAGCTCTGTTCGCTGTAGATAGATTGCAGGTTATTATGTCCTTTGGAACTACTAAGGAGTTTAGTGCTGCCTGTCTTCTAATTCTGTTTGATGGAACTAATTTGATGAGCTCGGAAAGTGAGTTTGAGGATATACCCTTGATGGCCTTAAACGTAAGAATCAGGGTTTTAAACATTAGCCTACCGTGTATGGGGAGCCAATGAAGCTGTTTGAGGATAGGAGTGATATGCTCACTTCTGGAAACTCCTTGGAGAATCCTTGCAGCCGTATTCATGGCGAGCTGTAATGGGCTCAGGGTGGATTGTGGGAGCCCTTGAAGAATTGAGTTGGCGAAGTCAAAATGTGGTAAGATTAATGCTTGGTAAATGGTTCTGAAGTCTTCTGGGTCAAGTAGGGGACGTAGGTGCTTGAGCGTGCGTATCTTGTAGTACACAGCTTTTACGATATTATTTATGTGTGGTATCATGTTGAGCCGATGGTCAATGGTGACACCGAGGTATTTTATTGTTTCCTTGGTGTATAGTTCAGCACCCTTGACGTTATATATGATGGTGGGGTGAAGTTGGGGTCTCTGGAGATGAAGAGCACCTCGGTTTTTTTGTGTTGAATGCGGAGGTTCTGTGATAGGAGCCAATCAGAGACTGCATTGAAACAATTCGTTATGGGAATTAAGTCCATTTGCTTTGTGGAAAATGGCATGTAGAGAAGGATATCGTCAGCATAAATCATACATTTCACATTGAAGGATCTGATGATGTTGCAGATCGGCTGCATGTAGATATTGAACATGAGAGAGGAGAGAGAGGACCCTTGTGGGACTCCTTGTTTCTGTTGGAAGAGTTTAGATTCTCCTGTTGCGGATTTTACAAATTGCATTCTGGTGTCGAGATATGATTTGCACCATTCGAGCGCTAAGTTGCAGATGCCTTTTTCCATCAGACGGCCTAGGAGGATCTCATGGTTTACTGAATCGAACGCTGCTGCTATATCCAGGAAGATTAGTACAACGCCTTGCTGTAAGTTGTCTATGGTGGTGAGAACATCGTTGAAAAGAGTGGTAAGTAGAGTCTCAACACCATGGAACTCTCTGAAACCGTGTTGTGCATGGTCCAGGGGGGCTGCAGAATCTATATGGTCTTGGATTTGTCTTTGTGCTTCTTTCTCAAAGATCTTTGCCAGTAGGGGGATGCTGGCTATTGGTCTGTAAGAATCAGGCCGTTTAGGGTCTAGTTTTGCGTTTTTTAGTAGAGGTCTAATGGATGTGAGCTTTAAAGCAGATGGGAAAGAGCCAGTTGTAAAAGAGCGGTTAATTAGTCTAGCAATGAAAGGGCTAAATGAGCTTCGGAGATCCTTTATCCAAAAGGCAGGGCATGGGTCGGTTTGTGCAGTCGATGTGTTGAGTGAGGCGATTGTGTCTTCAATGTGTTTAACTGAGGGTGTAGTGAGTGAAGTTAGGGGTGTTATGCAAGTTGTTTCATATGCGGTGGTTTTGGAGAGTTCATCTGTTTGTAGAAGTTTCGATTGTAAGTAATCAGCAAATTCCTGTGGGTGGATATCTTCTTTTTGTTCAGAGGATGGTTCTTTTGCTAGTGATTTGACCAGGTTGAAAAGGTCCCGCGGTTTGTTCAAAGATCTTTTGAGCATATCATTGTGGTATTGTTTCCTTGTGGTTGTGATTGCATTGCGGTGGGATGTAAGGTGTTGATTGTAGGCTGCGTGATCATCGCTGGAGAGTGAGCGGCGCCAGCGTTTTTCCAGTCTTCGTAGATGGGAAAGTGAGGACTGTAGTTCAGGGGAAAACCATGGCGCAGGGGTTCTTTTTTTTGGTGTTATGTTCTTTTTGGGAGGTAGTAGAGCAATGGTATTGAGGTTGTTGAACCAGGCGGTAACAGACTCATTAAGGTTAGGTACTGTGTTGTTTAGCAGTGACTGGGTACTTGATAGTATGAGTTCTCTATTGAAAGGTCGGAAACCTCTTGTTGTTCTATATGTGTTGACTGGATTTCTGTTGCTACGAAGATGATTGTTGCTCAGAGGGATTTGTAAGATTATAAGCTTATGGTCTGACCATGGTACATTGGTGATCGACTTTACAATTTTGCAGTTCTGCTCGGAGACAGCTTGGGGAGCGAAGACCATATCAAGAACGTTTCCTTTAGTGTGTGTGGGCTCTGTGATAAGCTGTTGATATCCAAGGTCTTTGATGGCGTTGAGGAGTGAGGATGACTGGTTTTGCTGCAGTGAAGGGAGGTTGAGGTCTCCCATTATCCAGTTAGTGGGGTGGGGGTTGCTGGTATTGGCAGCTAGGTCTAATATAGTGGAAAGTTCATCCGGCGAACTTGAGGGGGCTCTATAAACTAGGTTGATGGAGCATTGTTTGTTCATTATGGTGATTATATCTAGGTTGCTTGTACTAAGGGAGCTGGTCATGTTAAAAAGGAGTTCAGACTTGGTGAGTATTAGTGCTCCTCCTCCCTTCCTGTTTTCTCTATGGGTTGTGTGTATAGAGAAGTTAGGTGGAGTGAGTTGGTTTATGAGGACATTGTCTTCTTTAGATAGCCAGGTTTCGGTGATCATGAGTGCATCCAGATTGTGAAGGGTAATTATGTAAACATGTCTCTTAATGAGTGTATGGATAAAGAAAGACTAAAAGATTTCTACATTACTATAATCCAGTGCCAACCGCCAGGCACATTAGGAAATACTACAAACACTGCCCATTTAGAACCCATAGCAAACCCGCCGTATCCTAACAGCACTACCAGGACTCACAAAGCACCATACCCTACCTATCAAAAGGCAACACTGCAAATATTAAACCAATACATTTCCGAGAATAACAATACATGACCTACTGGGGAAAGGGAACAAGTGGCAATGTCAAATAGGAATTACATAAACAGAATATCTCAGCTCAGTTACACATGCAGAACACAGACCATCACCAAACAAGGAATAACAATTTAGAAACAGGAAGACAATTAAACTGGGAACGCCAAAAGCCAAACTTGGAATGTACAACAACACTGTAGAAATAAAACTATAAATTAATTTCCTCTTGTACTAAACAAAGTGCAGATGTTAATGATGCACATTTCCCAGAGTTGACATATTCCAGTTAATAAATTCAAAATAAAGAGATATCTTTCTACCTTTTGTGCATTTTTTTTCAGTTGCAATTGCTCCAGCCACTTTCTTCTGGTTTCTTTGTGTCTTCTGCTAACTCTCCATCGTCTGCTGTCCATTTGTCCTTTTTTCTCTCTTCTAATTTTTTTCCATTCTCTTTCTACATCTGCTTTAACATACTAATCTTTCTCCTTTTGCTCTTTCCTCATTCCTATTTCATCCACTCAAATTTTACCCCTCCATCCTCAATCCCCACTTACTCTCCCAATACCCAGCCAATTGTAGATTTTTCTTCCATCCCACACAAAATATTTTTTCCCCTCTCCATTTCACTCTCCCAGCTCCATCCCATTCTAATCTCCCCCATCATCAGCTCCCTTCTAGTTCCAGTCCCACCCAGTATCCGTTCCCTTCTAGTCCCCGCATCAGCCCATTTCCAGTCCTAGCCCCCCATCAGCCCATTTCCAGTCCTAGCTCCCCCATCCATTTCCAGTCCTATCCAAGTCCCTCCATCAGCTCATTTCCAATACCAGCCTCCCATCAGCCCATTTCTAGTCCTTTCCTAGCCCCACCATCAGCCCATGTCAAATCCTAGCTTTTATCTTTATCTTTATTAAAACATTTGATAAACCGCCCAGGCCGGAGCATCAGGGCGGTGTACAATCATAAAAGGTGACAGCTGCTGAGAAAGGAAGGGAAGAAAAGAACGCCAAATAATAATAGGACAGCAAAAGAAATAGCAGAGAGTAGAGAGGGGCAACAGAAAGCAGCAGAGCAACAGAATTTAAAACAATAATAATAATAATAATAAAAACTTAAAAACATTAAGAAATTAAAGGAGTGGGGAGAGGAGAGGGAAACTCGAACCAGATATAGGTGGAGCGAGAGGCGAGACTAGGGGAACATGACACCAGCGGAGAGGGGAAAATAGGAAAATAAGAGGGAGGGAGGGAATAAAGGGCTAGGTGGGAAGGACATCAACAGTGGGGGGAGGGAGATTGAATGCTTGACAGAAAAGATGAGTCTTGAGAAGGGCTTTAAAACGAGTGTAGGAGGGTTCTAAACGGAGAGGTAAGGGAAGAGAATTCCAGAGGGCAGGGCATAGAAAGAAGAAGGCAGAGTGTCGGGTGGATTCGAGACGGGCCTGAGTGGGTGAGGGAAGAAAGAGACGATTACCATGGGCAGACTGGAGAAGGCGGGGAGAGGGCTGAAGATGGATAATATTGGCTAAATATTGGGGGGAATCAGAGAAAAGGGCCTTGTGTGCAAGGATAAGTAGTTTAAACACAAACCGAAACTTAATAGGGAGCCAGTGTAAAGATGAGAGACAGGGGGAAACATGGGAACGGAGAGGGGATAGAGTAATAAGACGGGCGGCGGCATTTTGAACGATTTGAAGGCGGTGAAGTTGGTGAGAGGGAAGACCGGCATAAACAACGTTGCAGTAGTCAAGTCGCGAAATAACTAGAGATAAGACCAAAGTGATAATAGAAGAGTGTGAAAAGTAAGAACGAACAGCTTTGATGCGACGTAGGTGAAAGAAGGAGGAGCGGACAACAGAGGAGATGTGGTCATGAAAAGAAAGAGATGAGTCTAGAGTAACACCCAGATAGCGGAGAGTGGAGGTGGAAGGGATAGAATGGGGACCCATGACAGGAAACACTGAAGGAGAAGGACGACCAAAAGTAACCCAAAGAGCAGCGGATTTGGTGGGATTAACATGCACGAAGTTTGACTCAAACCAGGATGTGATGGAGGAGAGACAGAGGTTAAGTGGAGTGAGATCAGGGGCAGAGGGAGAGGTATGGTGAACCAGAAGGATATCATCAGCATAGATGTAGAAAGAAAGAGTAGATTGCTGGATTAGCAGAGCTAGGGGGGCCAGAAAAATGTTAAAGAGGAGAGGGGCAAGAATAGAGCCCTGAGGGACACCACAAGTGACAGGGGCAGGGGGAGAGACTGAAGAACCAGCGTGAACTGAGAAAGTACGACAAGATAAAAAAGAGTGAAACCATTGAAGAACAGTGCCATGAATACCAACATCAGACAAACGAGAAAGAAGGGTGCGGTGATCGACTACATCAAACGCAGAAGACAGATCCAGAGAGACCACTAAGGAAATATCACCACGATCGTGAGAGCGGTGAAGTTCAGAAAGCAGAGCCGTGAGAACAGTTTCGGTGCTGTGACCAGGACGAAAGCCAGATTGCCGGGGGTGAAGGGCGTGGGTGGAGTCAAGATGAGAGGTCAGCTGGGAAAAAACAATTCGTTCGAGGATTTTGGACAGAAAAGGAAGGTTGGAAACGGGGCGCCAGTTGGCAGAAAGAGTGGGGTCGAGAGTGGGCTTCTTCATGAGCTACCCTCCATGAGTCCATTTCAATCCAAGCCCCCACCACAGCCCATTTCCAATCTTAGCTCCCCCCAACACACAATTCCCAGTCCTATCCTAGCCCCCTCCATCAGCCCATTTCCTGTCCTAGCTCCCTCCCCTCACAACCCATTTCCATTCCAAGCCCCCCTCCCAATCAGCTATTTGCAGTTCAAGCCCCCCTTCCCCTCAGCCCATTTCCATTCCAAGCCCCCATCCCCATCCCCATCAGCTATGTGCAGTTCAAGCCTTCCCTTCCACTCAGCCCATTTCCAGTCCTAGGAACCCCCCAACCCATTACCAGTCCTAGCCCCCCCCCATAGCCTATTACCAGTCCTAAGTCCCCATCAGCCCACTTTCGGTCCTAATCCCATCAGCCCATTTCCAGTCCTAACCCCCCATCAACCAATTTTCAGTTTAAGCCCCCCATAGCCCATTACCATTCCTAACCCCACATCAACCCACTCCCAGTCCTAACCCCATCAGCCCATTTCCAGTCCTAACCCCCATCACCCAATTTTTAGTTTAAGCCCCCCCATTTACCAGTCCTAACCCACCATCAGCTCACTTCCAGTCCTAACCTCATCAGCCCATTTCCAGTCTTAGCCTCCCCATAGCCCATTACCAGTCCTAACCCCCTATCAGCCCTCTTCCAGTCCTAACCCAATTAGCCCATTTCCAGTCCTAACTCCCACCCCAACAGCCCAGGGAAAATTTAAAATAAAAAAAAAGCTGTCTGCTTAACAGAGCCACGAAAGGGAAACTAGTCTCCCTTCGTGCTCTGAAAGCTGGTGCGACTGCGGAGACGGAGCTGATGCAGGGAGGGCAGGCTCTGTCGGGCAGGGGGGGGGCACCCGTGGGATATTCGATTCTGACGTTGCTGCCGCAGGGGCAGCGGCAGCAGCAGACAGCTTTTTTTTTTTATTTTAAAATTTACTTTTAAAGCAGAATGCTCTTTGCGCAGGTCCCTGTGCAAAAAACATTCTTGCTCAATGGTCCTTTATTAAAACAACCCACTCTTGACCCTTCTATCCCTGCTCACTATCGCCCAGTTTCCAATCTCTCTTTCTCCTCTAAGCTGTTGGAAAAGGTAGTTTTTTCACAGCTCTCTCATTACCTGGCCACTACACTTTTCCTCCATCCCAGGCAATCTGGCTTTAGACCTGGATTTAGTGTGGAGACTACAATCACAGCTGTTTTGAACGAAATCCATACTGCCCACGACCAAGGTAACATCACTTTAGCAGTATCCCTTGACCTCTCCGCAGCTTTCGACCTGGTGGATCACACACTTCTTCTCTCTCGCCTTCGGGATGCGGGCATTTGTGGTTCGGTGTTTCACTGGTTTCACTCTTTTCTCAGTCATCGGTCTTTTGCTGTCTCTTCCACCCTCTCCTCATCTGATCGCTATCCACTTCCCTGTGGTGTTCCCCAGGGTTCGATTTTGGCTCCTTTATTGTTTAATGTTTTTCTTGCCCCATTGGTCCTTCTTATTCAGCAATCTGGGATTTCAAGCTATTTATATGCTGATGATATTTTTCTGCTGTACCATACTTCACCATATCACCCTGATATCTCTCCCTTGGAGAATTGTCTGTCCACAGTCTCCTCTTGGCTTTCCTCTAATTGCCTAGTACTTAATGTTCAAAAAACTGCTGCGATTTGGTTCCCGCATACCTCTCCTGCCCCTTCGCTCGCCCCATCTCTTGCAGGTTCCCTCATTACTGTAGTCCCTACTCTTCGCTATCTTAGAGTTTACCTTGACAGTGCCCTCAGTTTTCATGATCACATTTCTCACGTCTCTCGGTGCTCCTTTCTGTGCCTCCACCAAATTCGTGCCATTCGCCCCTTCCTGTCCACTCAGGCCATCACTACTTTGCTTCTCTCTTTGATCATCACCAGGCTAGATTTCTGTAATACTGCTTTTGCCGGACTCCCCCAATACCAGAAACGCCGCCTCCAACTAATTCAGAACACAGCCGCTCGTATGATTTTTCACGCTTCACCATGAGACCATGTTACTCCTTTGCTCCACCACCTCCATTGGCTGCCGATTGACTTTCGGATTTCCTTTAAGGTTCTTACCTTAATTCACAAAGCCATTTATCTCTCTACACCTGCCTATCTCTCAGATCTGCTCTCTTACCATACTCCTACACGCAGTCTCCCGTCCATCCACATCAACCGCCTCCATCTTCCAGCACCCTCCAGAGCTCATCTACAATCCACCAGAAAATCAGCATTCTACTATTTAGGGCCTTCTCTCTGAAACTCCCTGCCAACCAACCTCCGCACAGAAGAATCCTATCTAAGGTTCCGTTCTCTCCTAAAAACTCATCTATTTTCTCTAGCTTTCCCCCCTTGAATTTTCCTCTCCTTGTCCTTTCTCTGTTGCTTTGCATGCTTTTTGTGCTTTTGTCTCTTTTCTTTCTCTACTGGCCATTGTAATTTCCTTTCCTTTTTCCTTTTCAACAATTATTTTTATTGTTTGTAAACCACTACGATGTTATGGGGAGCGGTATATTAAATGTGATTAAACAATAAACAATAAACAATAATGGACGGGCCGGCCCTGGTACCATAGGTGCTTCCCTATAGGCACACTTATGAACTCCAGAAGGAAGCTCTCGGGCATGATGCAAGTACTATGCAGAGCATCAGCAGTAAATTTGAGAGAATAAGATCATACTCCACATACTCTGGCTTAGAAGTAAGGTTCATGACTGTCATGGGATTGGAGGCAGTATACTATTGTGGATCAGGAAATGGTTAAAAGATAGAAAGCAGAAAGTAGGCTAAATGGCCAATTTTCCCAATGGAGAAAGGTGAATAGTGGGGTACCCCAGGGATCTGTGCTGGGCTCACTGCTTTTTAACATATTCATACATGACTTGGAAATGTGAATAATGAGTGAGGTGATCAAATTGGCAGATGACACAAAATTATTCAAAGTTTTTAAGACTGAAGAAGTCTTGCTTTATAGGGCACCTCCCCCTTTAGCAAATCACAGTGAATTGGACCAGCACATATTGAATATAATTAAAGAGATTTAACTGCTTTTTCTCTGAAAGGACAGCTGCGAAACCAGCTGGTACTTGGTAGATCTCTCTCTTTTGCTTTAACAGATACCTAAGCTCCACAAACAGAACAATGGCTGGGAAAAATCGTATTGCTAAAGCTGTTGCCCCCGTTACAGCTTCTGCCTCGGTCCAGACAGAGGTCCTAATGCCAGTTGAAGAACCGGTTCCATGTGCAGGGTGCCTGCATGCTGAAGCTCTGAGGAAACAAGTGGAGGAACTCAGAGAGGAGGTGGCGAGGCTGAGGAGCATTCAAGACAGTGAGAAGTACATTGATGAGATGCTTCTTGCAGCAACCAGGCTCTCCAGCATAGGAGAAGATGGGTGCCAACAGAATGTCGATGGTTGGACAACAGTCACCAGAGCCTGCAAAATCACCAATCCAACTTCTCCAGCCCTTGAATTGAAGAACCATTATGCAGCCCTGGAAGTGGAGAAGGTGAAAGCATCCCTGGAAAGGGAAGAACCAGAGTTCAAGTACCCCATAGTTGCGGAATCAGTGACCAGAAGGAAACGAAGGGTAGTGGTTGTTGGAGACTCTCTTCTGAGGGGTACTGAGGCGTCCATCTGACGACCAGACTTGATGTCCAGAGAGGTGTGCTGTCTGCCTGGTGCCAAGATCCAAGATGTTACGGAGAGTTTGCCGAGACTCATCAAGCCCACTGACTATTACCCAATGTCGCTAATCCATGTTGGAACAAATGATACTGCCAGGTATACCTCGGAACGTATCAAAAGTGACTTCATGGCTCTGGGACAGAGGGTGAAGCAGGTAGGTGCACAGGTGGTGTTCTCTTCAATCCTCCCTGTTGAGGGTAAAGGCCAAGGCAGAGAGGCTCGCATCCTGGAGATGAATGCATGGCTGCGTGGATGGTGTCTTCGAGAGCGTTTTGGTTTCCTAGACCATGGGATGCTGTTCCAAGGGTTGCAGAGCAGAGATGGCATCCATCTGTCCAAGAAAGGTCAACGCATCTTTGGTAGTAGACTGGCTAATCTACTGAAGAGGGTTTTAAACTAGATTCGTTGGGGATGGGTGAAGAAAGCCCCCAGGTAAGTGAAAGCCCCCAGGTAGGTGATACATTAAATACCTTTATGGAAATGGGTAACAGGGGTAACACATGGAAAGCAGTGTGTATTAATGCCCGTAGCATGGGAAATAAGATCCCTGAAGTTGAAGCTTTGGTGGGAGTGGCTGACTTGGATTTAGTGGCAGTTACAGAAACATGGTTCACAGAAAACCATGACTGGGATGTAACTATACCTGGCTATACTTTATTCAGAAAGGACAGGGTAGGAAGAAGGGGAGGAGGAGTGGCACTATATGTAAAAACTACTATTAAAGCTTTGGAATTACAGAGCTTAAAAGGGAGAGAGGAGGCATTGTGGGTTAAACTAGAAAGAGGGAAAGAGAAATCTATTTGCATTGGTGTGATATACAGACCTCCCTCACAAGAGGAAGAGGTGGACAGAGAGTTAATTGAAGACATACGCAGCATTGCTAGGAAAGGGGAAGTGCTACTGCTAGGAGATTTCAATATGCCAGATGTTGATTGGCACATTCCTGCTGCAGTATCATCTAGAATAAGGAGATCCTGGATTCTCTACAGGGAGAACTATTCAGGCAATTGGTAACAGACCCCACACGTGAAGGGGCCATACTGGACTTGGTGCTTACCAATGGTGAGAGTGTTTCTGATGTTGTAGTGGGAGATCATTTTGCATCCAGTGACCACCAGATGGTGTGGTTCAGTATTAGGACTAGGGCTGTTAGAATCCGTTCCAAGGTGAAGATCTTAGACTTTAGGAAGACTAACTTTGCGAAGATGGGCCAATACCTCAGGGAGTCGTTAGTGGGATGGGAACAGCTGGGGGATGTAGAAAAACAGTGGGCAAAACTGAAAGGGGGTATTTTAAAGGCAACCAACCTTTTTGTTAAAATGGTAAATAAAGGCAAAAGGAACAGGAGACCGCTATGGTTTTCGAAGGAAGTAGCTGAAAAAGTGAAGAAAAAGAGGGAGGCCTTCATGAAATACAAGAGATCACAGAGAGAGGAAGACAGGCATCTGTATTTGGAAAAACTTAGAGAAGCTAGCAAAGTAGTCAAGAAGGCAAAGATTCAAAAGGAGGAGGAAATAGCCAATGCAATAAAATGGGGGGATAAGACATTTTTCAGATATATTAGTGAGAAGAGGAAGGGCAAAAGTGGTATTGTCAGACTCAAGGGTGCAGGGGGGGAATATGTAGAAGCTGATAAGGATAAAGCGGAATTGCTTAACAAATATTTTTGTTCTGTGTTCACAGATGAAGAACCAGGAGCAGGACCTCAGAAAACACCCACAAATAAGAACAGAAGCGAGGGACATCTTGAACAATTTTCAGAAGACTGTGTTCGTGAGAAACTAGCTCAACTTAAAGTAGACAAAGCGATGGGACCGGATGGGATACACCCTAGAATACTGAGGGAACTTGGGGACGTTCTAGCAACTCCACTGACTGACCTTTTCAATGCCTCGTTGGAGTCGGGAGTGGTGCCAAAGGACTGGAGAGAGGCTCATGTGGTGCCTTTACACAAAAGCGGAAGTAAGGATGTGGTTGAAAACTACAGGCCGGTTAGTTTAACTTCAGTGGTGAGTAAATTATTGGAAACGCTGCTGAAAGAGAAAATAGTGAGGTTTCTGGAGTCCGGCGGATTACAGGATCCGAGGCAGCATGGATTCACCAGAGGCAGGTCTTGTCAGACAAATCTGATCGATTTCTTTGACTGGGTGACCAGGGAGTTGGACCGAGGGAGAGCTCTAGATGTGATGTATTTAGATTTCAGTAAAGCCTTTGACACTGTTCCTCACAGGCGACTTATAAACAAACTGAGCACCCTAGGGATGGACCCTAAAGTTACTGCTTGGGTTAGAAATTGGTTGGGTGGGAGGTGACAAAGAGTACAAGTAAATGGAGCTCACTCTGAGGAGAAGGATGTTACCAGTGGTGTGCCCCAGGGATCTGTCCTTGGTCCGATTCTTTTTAACATCTTTGTTAGTGATATAGCGGAAGGGCTGTCGGGTAAGGTTTGCCTCTTTGCGGATGATACCAAAATCTGTAATAGAGTAGACACCCAGGAAGGTGTAGATAACATGAGGAGGGATCTAGCTAAGCTTGAAGAATGGTCTAGAATTTGGCAGCTGGGATTTAATGTTAAAAAATGAAGGTCATGTATTTGGGCTGCAGCAATCCAAGGGAGCAATACAGTATAGGAGGTGAAGTACTTTTGTCCACTAAAGAAGAGCGGGACCTAGGCGTGGTTGTGTCTGATGATCTTAAAGTAGCTAAACAGGTAGAAAAGGCGACGGCAAAAGCTAGAAGGATGCTTGGGTGCATAAGGAGAGGAATGGCTAGCAGAAAAAAGGAGGTGATAATACCTCTGTATAAGTCTTTGGTGCGACCTCATTTGGAGTATGGTGTGCAATTCTGGAGACCGCACCTTCAAAAGGATGTGAACAGGATGGAGTCGGTGCAGAGGGTTGCTACTAAAATGATTAATGGGCTTCATTATAAAGCATATGAGGACAGACTTAAGGATCTTAATATGTACACCTTAGAGGAAAGGCGGGATAGAGGTGATATGATTGAGATGTTTAAATACTTCCGTGGCATAAATGTTCAGGGAGAGAGCCTCTTTCAATTGAAAGCAAGTTCTGCTACGAGGGGACATGGGATGAGGGTGAAGGGAGATAGATTCAGGAGTGATATGCGGAAATATTTCTTTACGGAAAGAGTAGTGGATCCGTGGAATAGTCTCCCAGTGGAGGTGGTAGAGATGAGGACAGTAACTGAATTCAAAAAAGCATGGGACCAACACAGAGGATCTCTAAAGGTAGTAGGTGGACTGTTGTAGTTGTTGTTATGGAAGGACAGACTAGATGGGCCTTGTGGCCTTTTTCTGTCATCATGTTTCTATGTTTCTAAGATTGTGAAAAATTGCAAGAGGACCTTGATAAACTGGAAGACTGGATGTTCAAGCTGCAGATGAAATTTATTGTGGACAAGTGCAAAGTAATGCACCTAGGAAAGAAGAACCCAAATTATGGTTACATGATGCAAGGTTCCACATTAAGAACTACCACCCAGGAAAAAGATTTAGGTGTCACAGTGGATAATATGTTGAAACCCTCTGCCCAGTGTGCAGTGGTGGCCAAGAGAGCAAATAGAATGCCAGGAATCATAAGGAAAGGAATGGAGAATAAAACCAAGGATATTAAAATGCCCCTGTATCATTCCATGGTGTGACAGCACCTTGAATATTGTGTGCAATTAGTCACCATATCTTAAAAAGGATATAGCAGAATTAGAAAAGGTACAGAGAAGAGCCACTAAGGGGTCTGTTTACTAAACGGCGGTAGCAGACTCCGTGCGATATCGGGGCCGCGGCTCCGATATCTCACAGAGTCTGCTACCGCTGTTTAGTAAAGAGACCCCTAAAATGGTAAAGGGGATGGAAGGATATCCCTATGAGGAAAGGCTTAAAAGGTTAGGCTCTTCAACCTGGAAAAGAGATGGCTGAGGGGAGATATGATAGAGGTCTATAAATTAATTAATGGAATGGAACGGGTAAACATAGATCAGTCATTTACACCATCAAAAATAAGAAAGACTAGGGGACATGCAATGAAGGTACAATGCAACCCATTTAAGACTAATAAGAGAAAATATTTTTTCACTCAACACGTAATCAAACTCTGGGATTCTTTACTGGAGGATGTAGTAAAAGCTGTTAGTGTAGCTTGGTTTAAAAAAGGTTTGGACAAGTTCCTGGAGGAAAGGTCGATAAAAAATTATTAAAGAGGACCCAGGAAATCCACTGCTTGCCCCACTGTGGAACCCATGTGCCTTTTTGGGAACCTGCCAGGTACTTGTGACCTGGATTGGCCACTGTTGGAAACAGGATACTTGCCTTGATGGACCTTGGTCTGACCCAATATGGCATTTCTTATGTTCTCATCTACTCTCAAGGTATGAGCACAACTATCCCATTTGGAGAAACTTCCCCCAGGAATATTCAATGTCGCTGTACAGATAGCTATGGGGATAGCATAGGACAGCAAGAAAGCTATATACATAGCTATCAATATAGTGGCATTGAATATTGATGCTATATGGGTTCTGCTGGTGCTGGCACTGAATATTCTGGGTTCTGCTGCTACACACTCCGATGCTAAGCACTGGGGCATTTCGGTGGCATTCTGGGGTAAAGCGGAGATGGCAGTCATTGTTAATCAGGCAGTGGCGATATTGAACCACTGCTTGGTTAGCAACACATGGGTAAAGTAAGGTGGGGCAAATGCTGGCCTTGCTTTACTCATGGAAGCTAACCAGGCAGAGGCTCAATATTACAGCTGCCTGGTTAGCTTCTGAGTTCTGCAGCAACCTGGGTATTCAATTCTGGTGACTGATATGGCTCCGGGATTGAATATCCAGGGTTAGACTTCAGCAGCGATGGCTAGAAATTTAAAAAATAAAGAAGGGGAAAGAGGGTAATGTTTATTGTTTATCTACTGATATATGATTAAACTTCAGGGAAGAGAGATGCAGTGGCCTACAAAAGGACATACAGGATCAGATGTATACCAGACCTATGGAGAATCAGCAGATAGGTGGTAAAGAAGCAAATATCTCATTAACTGGATTCTCTACTTTACTGTCTTAATCATTATATCCCTTTCAGTTTGTTCTTGATTTAGTGGAATAACATAGTAACATAGTAAATGATGGCAGATGAAGACCAGCATGGTCCATCTAGTCTGCTCATTAAAGTGGATAAGGTTATACCTGTTACTCCGTGCAGGTTACCCTTCTCTATGTCTTTGTTTAGGGATGTATCAGTTGCTCCATGCAGGTTACTCCTTCACCTCTATATTTTGATGTGTAAAAGTCATTTAAGTTTGCTTTGAGAAGAGCCACCAAAATGGTAAAGGGGATGGAAGGCTACTCCTATGAAGAGAGGCTACAAAGGTTAGGGTTCTTCAACCTGGAAAAGAGACGGCTGAGGGGAGATATGATAGAGGTCTGTAAATTAATGAATGGAGTGGAACGGGTAAACGTAGATCGATTGTTTATGCTATCAGAATATAGAAAGACTAGGGGACATCTAATGAAGCTACAGGGTAAACTATTTAAGACAAATAAGAGAAAATATTTTTTCATTCAACGTGTAATCAAACTCTGGAATTTGTTACCGGAGGATGTAGTAAGAGCTGTTAGTGTAGCTGGGTTTAAAAAAGGTTTGGACAAGTTCCTGGAGGAAAGGTCCATAAACCATTATTAAAAAGGGACCCAGGATATCAATGATTGACCCAGTACAAGCATTGTGGAACCCGTGTCTCTTGGGGATACTGCTAGGTACGTATGACCTAGATTGACCACTTTAGGAAACAGGATGCTGGGCTTGATGGACCTTGATCTGACCCAGTATGGCATATCTTATGTTCTTATGATTCTATTCTCCTCCTGTACAGGGATCCTCTAGGTTTGTCCCATGCCTTTTTGAATTCCATCATAGCTTTCGTCCCCACCATCTCTACCAGGAGGGCATTGCAGGCATCCACCACTCTTCCTATGAAAAATCATTTCCTGATGTTTCTTTTAAGTTTACCTCCTTGCAGCTTAATTTCATGCCTTCTAGTTCTATAGCTTCTCCATCTTTGAAAAAGGTTTATTTGTTTATCATTAAAATCTTTCAAGTAATTAAACATCTGTATCATATCTCCCCTGTTCTTCCTCTTCTTTAGGGTGTACATATTCAGGATATCAAGTCTTTTTTCACATGTATTTTGGCAAAGACTGCATGCCATTTGGTCACCTTCCTCTGAACTGCTTCAAGTCTTTTTGTATCCTTTTATATATTAAGGGCCTAATATTCGAAAGGCATTTACACGGTTTACAGCCCAGTAAACCATATAAATGCCTTAAATCAGGTTATTTAACAGTATTTATATGGTTAGTGCCGTTAAATATCCCCTTCTAACCCTGCTACATGTCCCGATGCTATGCAATTAGCATCGGGACGTGTTGTGGGCATTCTGGGACAGAGTGGAGGTGGAGAATATTGCTAATCAGGTAGCGGCGATATTTCATGCTGCCCGGTTAGCAACCTGCGCCTAAAAGATAGGTGAGGAAACCCCTCACCTACCTTAAAGGCGCAAGAGCTGACCGGGCAGCATGCAATATTGCTGCTGCCTGGTTAGCTACTGCGGCTTCTGATGTGTGTGGCAATCCCCGGATATTCAATGCCGGAGGGGTCACATATGGCCCCCGCATTAAATATCCAGGGTTAAGGGTCATTGAGCAGGGCTATATGTAGTAGTAATGCATAGCTTGCCCAACTGAATATCGGACCCTAAGTCTTTTATATGCAATCTCCAAAAGTGAACAAATTACTCTAAATGAGGCCTCACTAATGACTTGCATAGGGACATTATCCCGTTCTCCCTTCTTCTGGTTATTTCCTCTTTGGATACAGCCTACCATGTTTCCGGCTTTGGTCAATGCTTTGTCATTGTTATGCCGCTTTGAGTTCCTCAGACTATTGCACCAAGGTCTTTCTCCTGGTCTGTGCATATTAGCCTTTCACCTCCTATCACATATAGCCAAAATGCACCCAAAATGCATCATTCTGTACTTCTTCACATTAAAACTTAACTGCCAAGTATTAGTCCATGTCTCTCATTTTTGTAGATCACTTCTCATTGTCTACTTTCTCCAACGTGTCCACTCTGTTGCAAATCTTCTTGTCAATGCCAAAAGGCAAACTTTTCCTTTTAAGCAATATCACTTACAAAGGTATTGAACTGAATTGGTTCCAAGACTGATCCATGAGACACTCCACTACTCAGCTTTGCAAAATATATAGCACTTAGTAAAATCACAAGGCAAATGCATTTACAGTAATTAGGTACATTTGGCATTTTTATTGGACTATACATAAGAAACAATGATAGCTTTTGCTCAGAATTAAAGTTTATCAGTTCTCTAAAAATCTCCCAGATGTAGTTTGCTTTGGCTGGGATTGAGAATGCCTAGGAACATATGCTGCTCTCTAAGAGGCTGATGCAGAAAATGAACGCGGGGTTTTACGTGTGCTTACACGCATATAATGCAAATTATACGCTCATGCCGAAAATGCAGAAAACAGATGACACGCACTGTAGAAGGATATAAAATGTTAGCGCACACAGAACATGGTGTGTATTAAAATGAATTTCGCGCCGGCGAGCGCAGACCCTCTCCAAGCCCCCGCCATCACCAGCAGCTCTCCCCTACCCGGGGATCGAGCTACCAGCGGCGGGAGGGGCCAACGAAGCATCGCTCACCCAATCGGGGCACAGCAGGCTACTTTAAAGTTTCGCGCCGGCGAGCGCAGACCCTCTCCAAGCCCCCGCCATCACCAGCAGCTCTCCCCTACCCGGGGATCGAGCTACCAGCGGCGGGAGGGGCCAACGAAGCATCACTCACCCAATCGGGGCACAGCAGGCTACTTTAAAGTTTCGCGCCGGCGAGCGCAGACCCTCTCCAAGCCCCCGCCATCACCAGCAGCTCTCCCCTACCCGGGGATTGAGCTACCAGCGGCGGGAGGGGCCAACGAAGCATCACTCACCCAATCGGGGCACAGCAGGCTACTTTAAAGTTTCGCGCCGGCGAGCGCAGACCCTCTCCAAGCCCCCGCCATCACCAGCAGCTCTCCCCTACCCGGGGATCGAGCTACCAGCGGTGGGAGGGGCCAACGAAGCATCACTCACCCAATCGGGGCACAGCAGGCTACTTTAAAGTTTCGCGCCGGTGAGCGCAGACCCTCTCCAAGCCCCCGCCATCACCAGCAGCTCTCCCCTACCCGGGGATCGAGCTACCAGCGGCGGGAGGGGCCAACGAAGCATCACTCACCCAATCGGGGCACAGCAGGCTACTTTAAAGTTTCGCGCCGGCGAGCGCAGACCCTCTCCAAGCCCCCGCCATCACCAGCAGCTCTCCCCTACCCGGGGATCGAGCTACCAGCGGTGGGAGGGGCCAACGAAGCATCACTCACCCAATCGGGGCACAGCAGGCTACTTTAAAGTTTCGCGCCGGCGAGCGCAGACCCTCTCCAAGCCCCCGCCATCACCAGCAGCTCTCCCCTACCCGGGGATCGAGCTACCAGCGGCGGGAGGGGCCAACGAAGCATCACTCACCCAATCGGGGCACAGCAGGCTACTTTAAAGTTTCGCGCCGGCAGGCGCGCCCGCGACTGGCGGGCCCGCGCCTGAGGGCCTCGCCAGAGGGCCCTTTGGCGTGGCCCTTAGGCGTGGACCGGGAAAGTGAGACCAGGCAACCACCACTCAACAACAGCTCCCACCTCCGTACCGACTCTCCCCAGCCCTGGGAGTGATCCTCTAGATGCAGAAGGAGCAGCGGCAATTTCGCACTACAACACGAACTGCAACGTCGCCTAAGTGCATTACTCCAACCAGCCTGCGCATCTATAATGCTCCAACTTGGGCCTCGATCTTACACTCCGAGGTACTAAACAGACCACTACATTTCATTACCAGTCTGCTCCCTCGTGGTAGCATGTATTTAGTTTTCAATTTGTCTTAGACCGATCTCTTCATCACATGTTTGTATCATTGCTTCACATTGTATCATTGTATCACATTGTATCATTGTATCACATTGTATCCCATGTCTGTATCATTGTTACACATGTCTGTATTATTGTTATACAGTGCTACTATCTACTTAGTCTGTTAAGAGTATCAACACCTGCTACCATTGTGTGCTTACCTACTGCACACGTATAACCCTCCACTTCACTACTATATGTATACAAGTGCAATCGTATGACCCAAGTCCCATTGCACTAGCCTCCTTATCAATACTGTACTCCTCCCACTATTGCTGTATACAATTCCTTGAGAGTTGTGCCTTCAATATATCACAATTTCACACTCCCTTACACGCAATATGGCTTCTCATTCTCTGGCCTTTATTAGCCTGTATTTCCTCGCACATTGGCTGGGATCCGTCAATGCACTCTCTCATTCGCAAAACCATATCCCCATTCTGAGCAACTCGGGTAAAAGATGGTCTGGTCCCCACCCAGGAAGCGACACTTATACACGCCGTTCCCACCTCATACACATCCCACTCCAACAATCCAGGTCACCCAAGCATGAAAAACTCAATTTCTGCCAAAACCTAAAATGTGCCATGATAAATTCACGCTCCATACGCAAAAAGTGGCCCGTTATCCTAGACATGATATCTCTTTACGATCTGGACCTTCTCATGATCACGGAAACCTGGCTATCCTCAGAAGATAACGTCCTCCTCAATCAACTCCTACCACCCAACTTCTCTCTTCACATAAGACACAGAGAAACCAAAAGAGGAGGAGGAGTACTAATACTCTCCAAATCAGACCTCCAATTTCATCTAGTTCAAGCAACCTGGACTCCCTTGCCATCAAAAACCAGCTATGCACCATCAATCTAGTATACAGAACACCATCCTCATCTCCCGAGGACCTCCCCGCAATTATTGACCTTGCCGCTAATGCCCACAACCCTAACTCACCAATCTGGATTATGGGTGACTTTAATCTCCCTTCACTTCATCAAAGCCATGCAACTGCATTCCTCGAAGCCATGGAGGACCTTGGATTTAAACAGATCATCAACAAACCCACACATATAAAGGGAAATACCTTGGACATGGTGTTCGCTCCTCTTTCAGCCCTCGAGCAAGACCACAACCCAATGATGTATGTTATTGACGTACCTTGGTCAGACCATAAACTCATCACTTTCCAAATACCCACCAAAATTAGCCAGTGGTCTGGCAACCAAAAGGACAACTGCACAACACACACTTCAACAAGAAACTTCCGCACATTCAACAAAGAGTTAATCCTCCTGAGCAAAACCACTTCTGATCCTGAAGAACTCGTCTCCTCCTGGAACCTCAACCTCAATGCCATCTCGCAACGTCCTCAGTCCAATAACATATCCAGGAGAATAAGAAACACTGCCCCATGGTTCTCCCAAGAGCTGAGGGCTTCTCTAACACAACTACGCAGACTTGAGAAAAAGTGGCGCCGATCGCACTCCACTGAAGATTTGACCACCTACCAACTTCACCTTTCAATGCACAGAGAAGCAATCTCAATGAAAATGAGACAACACACCACACGACACTCTGAAGAGATCTCTGAACAAACCGCGGGATCTCTTCAACTTGGTCCAAGCCCTTTCAAAGGAACCATCTCCTGATCAACATGTGGATATCCAACCACAAAAATTCGCTGAATACCTCCAATCAAAGATCATACAGACCGACAAAATCTCAACAGCCTCATTTCAAACACCTACTGGAATAACCCCCTTGCTCGAATTCTCCACACCATCCCGAAAAAGCATCGAAGATACAATAGCCTCCCTCAATACCTCCACAGCTCAAACGGACCCTTGCCCAGCATTCTGGATTAAGGAATTACGCAAGGAGTTCAGCCCAGTCATCGCAAAACTAATAAACCTTTCTTTCACCACTGGGTCCTTCCCCACAACACTCAAACAAACCTCAATCAGGCCCTTATTGAAGAACCCCAAACTCGATCCTCAAAAGGTTGATTCTTACAGACCAATAGCTAGTATTCCCCTACTAGCAAAGATAATTGAGAAAGAGGTACAAAGGCAAATTCAGGATCATATAGACTCCACAGCTCCTTTAGATCACTGCCAACACGGGTTCAGAGAGTATCATGGAGTCGAGACCCTTCTCACATTTCTATTCAACAGCATACTCACAGGCGTTGATGACATTAGACAAGGCTTTGTGCTTATCTTTTTAGACATTGCTGCGGCCTTTGACTCGGTACATCACGAGCTCCTTCTTGGGCGGCTGAAAGAAAAGGGAATCTGCAATACTGCACTTGCTTGGTGCAAGTCCTACCTAGATGGTAGGTGGCAATACGTTAAATCTGGTTCAGAAGAATCAAAACATTTCCATCAAACACAAGGTGTGCCTCAAGGATCCTCATTATCATCTCTATTATTTAACATATATATGCAGCCCATCTGCAATATCATTAGATCATTTAACGTGAGCTGTCTGATATACGCAGATGACATCCTCTTATATATGCCTTTCTCGACTGTGCAAATGGACCTTACACCACTTGTAGAATGCTTCAATGCAATATCAGACTGGCTACAATCACAAAACCTCCGTATCCAGCACAAGAAAACGGAGGTACTGTTCATCTCCAGAGATCCCAACTTTATTCCACCATCTCATGTAAGAGTCAAGGAAGCTGAACTACAAACCAAAGAAACAATAAAATACTTGGGGGTCACCTTAGACCAACATCTGAACATGAAAACTCATATAAGCAACATAGTCAAAGCTGTATATTTCAAAATCCGCTCACTCAGGCATCTGCGCTCCCTACTGGACCCAGATGATTTCCGGACCATATATCAAGCTCTGATCCTGCCGCATTTTGACTTTGCTAATTCCATTTTACAAGGTCTCCCTCATTCCACTTTACACCCTTTACAACTGGCCATGAATGCTGCAGCAAGAATCCTCCATGGTGCATCCAGAAGTGAACATGTTACTCCTATTCTGAAACAGCTTCATTGGCTACCAATACACGGAAGAATTATCTTCAAAACTTTACTTCTCTCATTCAAGGCCATCAACCGCATTTCCTCTACTGCACTTACTGATCTGATCCAAACCGTGCCACCCAACAGATCCAGAAGATCAACAGCGTTAAATCTACTATTAACACCGAAGATGTTGACCAAATGCAACTGTACAACGGCAAACAGAGCCTTCAGTCTTTACGTCCCCAAATGCTGGAATGCATTACCATCTGACATTCGAGCTATTGCAGACCTAACTAAATTCAGGAAGGCAATCAAGTTTCACCTATTCTGCCAATTCTACCCAGCCAGCAATGGAACCTAAAATACCCACCTAATAACACCCAATCTAAGCCTTTATCATAGCCCCAAGCTCCTTCCTGCAGATCAGACAAATTCCGTCCTAAAGTAAGCATTGTGTTGCATATAACTCAGTGCAACTAAAATTTCATGTATATAATCCAACCCTGTTATTTAATTGACCCCTCATGTATATAGTTTAACCCCATTATCCAAGTTGATATTCCTGTTCTATGTAAAACCAAACAGTTTGTGTTTAGTTTGTTTTTGTTATACTGTAAACCGCGCTGATACCGAATAGTGCGGTATATAAGCAACTGTAATAAAATAAAATAAATAAATAAATAAATTTAAATGATACCCAAATGAGTTGGGTATACTCATATAACATGGTAATAAGATCTGCGCCAAATGCAGTGAAGTGTGTTAGAGATTGCTCAGTCATGCGTTAACAATAAAATCATCATTATTTGTACACCTGGTCAGGAGTAGACATTAAAGTCTAGTGCATCCTGAAGACAGCACAATTCTGTTCATTTTAAAAGCTGGGCATGTTGGTCAGCATATCTATTTCAGTGTTCAGGGAGATGTTTTCTGCTGGTTATCCTCTTGCCTCTGCTCCTTGAAAGAGTCAGCCAAAGAAGGAGGAACAATGGAGACCCAAGAGAGGAACATGAGGAGGTACATGGTTCACCTCTTGTAATGAAGCTATGCAGATGGCACCTCTTCAGAGACAGGGTGGTACTAGATGGTCTCACAGAAAAGCATGTCGTGTGCAATTACTGTTTATGCAGACAAGCCATCTTGTCCTTGTATGAGGACATTAAAGATGATATGATCCTGCTACCGCTTGCAGGCACGTCATACCAGGAATGGTGAAGTTTATTTTATTTATTTATTTATTTATTTACATTTCTTATATACCGCGCTATTAAAATCAGTGCGGTTCACAATGAATAGAACAATGCAACAATGCGTCGAATAGCACAATGCGCTTACAAAGAACAGGGAAGTAGCTTGAGAAGAACCAGGGAAAACTATTTACACAACATTCTTACAGAGTAATAACTATTTACAGGAAGTTAAGTAGAGCTACAGAGTGTGCATAGATGAGTCGGAATGATGGCACCGGGAGATAAGTACCAGGGGTGAGTTGATTAACCATTCTCCCGTTGGGTTAGAGTGTTGAGGCAGTTAGGGAGGGGGGTCAGAGGGCACATCCTGTGTTTTCTAGTGCTAGTGTCTGGATAATGTTTCTGGAATAGATGGTATTTTAGAGCTTTTCTGAATATAGTGAGACTCGTGATGGCTCGAATTCCGGTGGGAAGGGCATTCCAGGCTGTGGGAGCATAAATCGAGAAGGCCCTACTGGTGGTTGCCTTCGTGCATTTTGTCGTCATCTTAGGTACTTCTAAAACATTCAGCATTGCGGATCTTCTGTTTCTGTTGTCGGGCAGGTTATTGATCAGTTTGCTGATGGGTGTGGGAGGCTGGTTCTTCAGTGCTTTGAAAGTCAGGACAAGTGCCTTGTACTGGATTCGGGCCTGTAGTGGTAGCCAGTGGAATGCCTTCATCACTGGCGTTATGTGTTCCAATCTTGATACACCTGCAAGTACTCTAGCTGCAGAGTTCATAGCCAGCCGAAGCGGACTTAGAGTTGTCTGTGGGAGACCATGGAGGATGGTGTTGGCGAAGTCCAGGTGTGGGATAACTAGGGCTTGAAAAATCGTCTGATAGTCGGTAAAGTCAAGTAGTAGCCGAAGGTGGCGTAATGTTCGTATCTTATGATACACTGCTCTTGAAGCGGTTTTCACGTGTGTGATCATATCGAGCTGTTGATCTAGGGTGATGCCTAGATAGCGGATTGTAGTTTTTGTTTTGAGTTTGGCATTGTTGACTTGTAGAGAGGGGAGTGGGATAAACTTCTGGTTTCTTGTGACGAAGAGGACATCAGTTTTGCTGTGATTGATCCGCAGGTTTTGTGTAAGAAGCCAATCTGCAACTGCATCAAAGCATCTGGTGATGGGGGAGAAATCAGGTTGGCAGATCGTGAACGGGAGGTATAACAGGATGTCATCTGCATAGGCGAGACATTGTACATTTAAGGAACGGATCAAGGAGCAGATGGGCTGCATATAAATGTTAAACAGCAATGCCGACAGGGATGATTCTTGAGGTACCCCCTGCTTCTGTAGGAATGGCTCAGAGGTTGTGTTACCTGTCTTAACTTGTTGCCATCTGTTAGTCAGATACGATTCACACCATTGCAGAGCAGTACCTTGTATCCCTTTTTCATGGAGCCATTGTAGTAGAATCTCATGGTTCACTGAATCAAAGGCGTCTGCAATGTCCTTGAAGATGAGAACGAATCTTTGGTGTATGTTGTCAATTCCTGTGATTAACTTGTCGAGTAGGATCATTAGGATGGTGTCCACACCATGTGCTTCTCTGAAGACGTGTTGGGATGGGTCGAGGGGTGCCTCGGCATTGACGTGCTGTTGGGATCTGCCGCTGGATGACTTTTTCAATAATTTTGGCGAGCAGGGGGATGCTTGAAATTGGTCTGAAGGATTTGACTTTGGATGGGTCAAGTCGACTATTCTTTAGCAGTGGCCTAATTGATGTATGTTTCAGGCTCTGCGGGAAAGAACCCGTTAATAATGATTGGTTCAGTATTTTGCACAGTGTATGACTTAGATCACAACGCAGCTCTTTTATCCAACTTACCGGACAAGGGTCGTTGGGTGCCGTGGTGAGGTTGATAGAGACAATAGTGTCTTCGATTTCTTTGCTGGATACTTCACAGAATTTGAGCAATAACGTTGACTGTGACGTATTGTATATGCTGGTGAATTTGGAGGTGGTCGAGTTCGTACTGGACTGGATGATCTTTGATTGCAGGTAGTTGGAGTAATCTTGAGGTTGGATCATGGGTGGATGCACTAGCGTTGGATCACTTGTTAGTGATTTTACAATATTGAATAAGTTGTGCGGTTTATTTAATGATCGCTTTATTTTATCCCTATGTATTGACAGGTAGGAGTTGTATGCGCAGTGTGCATCAGCAGTTCGGGTTCTGCGCCATTGTCTTTCGAGCTTATGTAGGTGTAGGAGGGATGCTCGTAGGTCTTTAGAGTACCATGGGGCATGTTCACGTTTCCTTGGTTCCTTGATAGCGGAAGGAAGGTGAGCTGCGGCTCTGAGACTGTTGTTCCAGTTAGTTACCAACTCATCTGGGTCAAGGGTTGTGACTGTAAGGAGAGGGAGGACCTTCTCAAGGACTTCATCTTTTTTTTTTTTCAAAGTTCTATTTATTAATCCCACACAATACAATCAAACAGTACATCCAAACAAAGTTGTTTTTACATACAGTCAGCTCCCAGGCGGGGCTGTATCTTGTCCACCATCCTGGGAGTATTACAGCAAACAAATGGGAAGGGACCCCAGGTCACACAGAACAATACAGTGTAACCCAACGCTCCCCCCTCCCCCTCCCCCGCCCCAACCCCCTCCCCCCCTAGCACAGGAAGCACAGTAGCAAGATTATCCAAGGAGCAATACTCTTTCTAATCAACCACTATCCAACCTTTAACACCTCGCTGCGGGTTTTAGGTCCCAATCGCTGAATGTAGGGCATCCAAATCAACAAAAAGATAGCCCATCTTCGGGGGTGCCCCTGCGCACTCCTTCGTTCCATAAGCAGAAGCTGATGTAGGCTATTATGCCACTCAACAAAAGTAGGTGCCACAGGCTCCCTCCAGCGGCTAAGTATAGGGCCTTTACCCACCAGACAAGCTTTGCGCACCAAAATTCTCTCCCACCTCCCCTTCGGGTGGAGCGGTCCCAGCTGATCTAAAACAACCAGCAGTCCTATCCAACAAATTCTCTGCCCCAGGAGGCCACTAAGATACGCCCCAATTTGCTGCCAATACCGACGAATAGACGGACAGCCCCACCACATATGGCCCAAGTCCGCCAAGACACAGGAACATTTGGGGCACCCTCCAAATGATGTAAGGCGACTTCTAAGCGCTCGCCTCTGGGAAAATTGGGCTCGCTGGAGGCATTTAAACTGTACCTCACGCCACCGAGCCCCTTCCACCAATTGCACAATCCGACCCAGCGCCCCCCGGACGGACCCTGGTGCTATCTCCCGGCCCAGCTCCCTTGCCGAGGAGTTCTCCACCGCCGAATAATCAAGAGGCACCCCAAGCCGGTCCAGCCTCTTTTTAAACTCAGCTATAGTCGGCGGAGACTCCGCCCCCAGAGCGAAGAAATCGAGAATTCGCGCTGAATGTTCCACAAGAAGCTCTCGTTTAGACAACGAGCCAACATAATGCGACAGTTGTGCATAAGCAAAGACTGACGCCCCCGGATTCAAGCCGTACTCCCCACAAAGTGCCCCCAAGGCCTTACAGCTCCCCTCCTGATCCACCACATGCCCAAGGCGCCGGATGCCCACCCGCAACCACTGCCGAAAGAGAGCCGAGTCAGAACCCAGAGTAAAACAAGCGTTACCCTGTAAAGGCAGCCAGCTCGACACCGCAGGGTCACTGCCCCAATACTTATTTAGCTGCTGCCACGTGCGCCGTGTCGCCTGTATCAACACGCTACTGGTCATGCGATTCGGCAACGCTACCCGTGGCAAGTGCAGAACCGCTTCTAAGGTGTGCGGCGCTACAAAGGCCGCTTCCAACCCCCGGGGGGTATAAACCGCCGTATCCCCCAGCCAATCCCCCAGGTGCCGGGCTTGACATGCCAGCGCGTACTTCCAAAAATCCGGAACCCCAACTCCTCCCGACCTCCACCCCCCTCTCATTCAGATCAACGGTATATGTGCTCGGGCCCCTTTCCAAAGGAACCCCCGAATCTCCCGCTCAATACGTAACAAGTCGCGCCTCAAGAGCCACACCGGGAGAGTCTGCATCCAATAGAGCACTCGTGGAAAAAGCACCATCCCCAGGGCGGCCACTCTACCCAGTAGGGACAAAGGGAGGGGCGCCCAGGCCCGCAGTTGCGCCCGAAGCTTAGAAAAAATACATTCAAAATTCTTCCTACATAACAATGCCGGCGTCCTAGTCAGCAAAATGCCCAAATAAACAAGGGATTCACCAGCCCAGCGAAGCGGAAATCCCCCCGGCCAACTCCCCCGTAAGGTACCCCCAACATCTAAAGCCTCCGATTTGGCCATATTTATACGCAGCCCCGCAAATTTACCAAAGGAGGAGAACTCCTCAAGCAAACAAGCCAGGGACTGATGGGGAGACGTAAGGTGATCTAGAATATCGTCAGCAAAAGCAGCCACCTTAAACCCATGTGAGCCAATACGGACACCACAAATGCCTGGGGACTCCTCTATCCTCCGTATCAGCGGATCCAAGGTTAATACAAAAAGTAGGGGGGACAGCGGGCAACCCTGACGGGTACCCCTTTCCAGACAAAAGCTATCCGACAACACCCCATTACAAAGTACTCCGGCCGTGGGGTCTGCATAAAGCAACCCCACCATCTTGCAAAAAGGGTCGCCCAGTCCATAGTAAGGCAAAAGACTTTGCAAGTAGTCCCATTGTACCTGGTCAAACGCCTTTTCGGCGTCAAAGCTAATTACCAATGATGGAAGGTCTCTTTCACGGACCCACTCAAGGGACGCCAAAATTCTCTGCAAGTTCCACATGGCATAACGCCCCTTGAGAAAGCCAACCTGCGATTCATGCACCAAGTCCCCCAAAACAGAAGCAAGTCTATCGGCCAAAACCTTAGCCAGTATTTTCAGATCAAAATTCAATAAGGAGATAGGTCTATAGGAAGCCGCTTGGGTAGGGTCTTTTCCAAGTTTGGGTATAAGAGTAATATACGCCTGATTGGTACCCCAGCCAAACTTCCCCTGAGCCACCCTTCGATGATACATCTCCACAAGGGCTGGGGGCACCAAATCCCCTATAAAACTCAGCCCCAAACCCATCTGGGCCGGGTGCTTTACAGCAACTAGCTCGCTGAATAACCCGATGAACTTCTTCTACCATCACCGGGGCATCCAAATATGCCCTCTGATCCGCGGTCACCCTCGGTAGTGGTAGATCTCATAGATAGTTCTGCATTCCAGTCAGGGACCCCTCCCTCCGCGCATATAGCTGCTGAAAAAAGGACCGGAGTACGCTGGCTATAGCTGTACTATCTTTATGCAAACTGCCCTGAGCATCCCGTAACGCCACGATTGACCGAGTGCCCCGGCTACCCTGTAGACAGTGCGCCAAATGTTTCCCGGGTTTATCCCCAAAGCGATATAATTGATACTTATAATACATACGGGATTTCTTCGCCCACTGATGGAGCAGCTCATTGAGAGGTACTTGCAACTCCCAAAGCCTCTTTTTATTAACTGCACTGGGGTCTCCCGCGCACCGTCGCCGAACCCGTACTACCTGCTTCTTCAACTGAACAATCTGCGTAGCCAACAGCTTACATTTTCTCGCAACATATTCAATGATATCTCCCCGCAGCACTACTTTGGCAGTTTCCCAGATCAACTCAGGGTCATCTCTATGTTGTTCGTGGTAGGCCAAAAATTCCTGCCAGCATTGGCCAAGACGTGTTCGAAAGGCAGCATCGTGATAAAGCCCCATGGGAAATCGCCAGAGTCTTGTCGGTGCCGCCAACCCCCCCCATCCTAAATCCACCCAAACTGGGGCATGATCAGACACCGCTGAGGGGCCAATCTGTGCATCTCCCACCTGCGCAAAAGGGACTTCATCTTTAACAAATCGTGTTGTTGGTGTTCTGGAAGAAGGGGCGTTGGCTCTATTACTACTGCTCTTGGGAGCGCGGCTGGTGGGTATGTAGAATCTGAGCAGGTTATGGACGGACCAAGGTACTGGGGTTATGGACATCATCAGGTGCTGGAAGGTGTCGGCTACGGACTGAGGGGCAAAGATTAGGTCTAATATACTCCCCTTCGTGTGGGTGGGAGAATCAATAAGTTGCTTGTAGCCCAGCTCAACCAGTGCTTCCAGGAAGGTCGTTGCTTGTGCGTCATGTAGGCAAGGGAGGTTGAAGTCTCCTAGTATCCAATTTGAGGAGCTTGGGTTGTTTGAGTTGCAGGCAATGTTGATGATTGTTGGTAGGTCGTCGGGTGATGATGTTGGGGCTCGGTAGAGTAAATTGATTGTGCAGTGATTATTTGATATGGAGATCGTGTCCAGGTGGGTTGTGGTGGAAGCATCATTTAGTCTGAATTTCAGATCTGCCTTTGCAAGGATGAATACTCCTCCTCCCATCTGATTGGCTCTGTGGCAAGCATATGGTGCGAAACCAGCTGGTGTCATTTGATTGATGATTGCATTATCACAGTCAGATAACCATGTCTCAGTAATCATTAATATATCAAGGTCATGGAGTGTTATAAGATCTGTGACTGCTGGCCATTTTGAGTGTATTGACCTAGCATTTATGAGTGCACATTTCAATAGATGTTGATGCTGGAGTTTCTCGGATTGAATCTTTTTGATGCTCTGTAAGGGGATATGTAGTAAATATTGATGAAGTGTGTTAGTGGTTTTCGGTGTGGTATGGTAAGGTTTTTCAGACCATCTCCTGCCATCACTGTGGAGGATTGGGATGTATTTAGAGCAGGTATTGAAGGCATGGCTGGAGAGCCCCGATGTGAGGAAGAAAATGACTAATAGTATACATCGACACATCTCAAGGGGTTCTTGAGGTGTTTAAACTGATTATACAGGGCTGGGAAGGGGGTGACCCAGTGGTTTGGTACAGTTAAGCAATTAAGCTCAGGGTATCAAGGTGCTCAAGACGATCTGGAGACAGCCTAAGTCATAGGTTGGGGGTCTCATGAAGCAGTAACAAATCTAGAGAATCTGATTACTAGAATGAGGAAATTGATAAATACGGTCTCAGAGTTCACTTAGTTATTGTGTTACAAGAGGCCTCATTGGCCAATAAGATACTTTGTTACATATGATTCAGCTACTTTGTTACATATGGTTACCCTGTGATTTGCTGATTACCCGTTAAGGTGCTATAATCCTTCTGGCTAGATTGACTTACAGCTGGAGGGCGCCTTTGTTGATGAGGGCAGTAGGCTGGCAGGAGAGCGTCCTTTATGGCTTAACCCTCCATTTTATCTATCATCGGCTTCTTCAGCATCTTAGACGCGCAAACGTTACTTGCCACATTACATTTTCTGGGCACTGTATCATTCCCAAATGTTGTTGGGCTGGTCTGTGTAATGGACCAGTCATCATTTCAAAGCATTTAAAGCAGGTATTACAGGCCTTGAAAAATTGCATTGAGGAACATATCCAGTACCCAGAGCAGGAGGCAGAAAGGCAGGTGTTGAAGGCTGACATTTTTAATATTGCTGGACTAACTACCAAATGTGATCAGAGCAATAGACTGCACCCATGCAACCCTCCCAAGGACAGAGAAATAGCATTCTGAAAGAGGAAAACTTCCACTCAATTAATGTCCAAGTGGTGTGTGATGTGCGCATAAAAATCCTGCATGTGGTTTCCAAGTTCCTGGGCAGCTATCACAATGCCTTTATCCTCTTCAACTCAGGACTCAGCCATAACTTTGAAGAGAAAAAGTACGGTGAAAGTTGGCTCCCGAGTAAGTGTCACATAGGCATACTGAAACTTTGGGGGAAAAGAGGAACAGTTGTACATATATATATATACACAACTACTACTATATATACGATATATGCTGCTTTGTTGGAGTTGTGCTCATAGGGGATGCTGGGTATCACATTGAAACCTTGG
This sequence comes from Ichthyophis bannanicus, assembly GCA_033557465.1. Classification (NCBI taxonomy): domain Eukaryota; kingdom Metazoa; phylum Chordata; class Amphibia; order Gymnophiona; family Ichthyophiidae; genus Ichthyophis; species Ichthyophis bannanicus. Next base: position 363,686,745 of record CM066037.1, on the reverse strand, counting down.
GGAGGGCAAACAGCTATACATTTCTATAAGCCAATTTACATATGCAGGGTGGCCCAAAAAGAGTGAGAACATCTCGTAAATTAAAAGCTCAAATAGTTTACCGTATTTATTTACCTTTTTTAGCTATATAACGTCTTTATTTCGACAATTTCCGGTCCTCATTTTTTTTTAAAATTTGTCAATTGTTTACATCTGTCTTTTTGAATTTTTAAATAACTTATATGCTACGAGATGTTCTCACTTTTTTTGGGCCACCCTGTATATATATATCTATATGCTCTTATACATGTGGAGGCCGATTCTGTATCCTGCATGTCCAGCCGCATGGACCGTGCTAAAATCAGACGTACGGGAATTGTATCCGATTCTGCCGTCACAGGGCCTGGATGTACCCGTGATGGCAGAATTGAGGACTTGGACGTCCAGGCGCTCCCTGTATGCTGATGAGATTAGAGTATGGGGAGCAGTCTATCTGACGGCTCGGAATGCCATCATGGATATCCGCCCATGCAGACCGCGATCTTGCCAGCACTGAAGGCCCCCACAGGCTGGATTGTGGTTTCAGGGGCACAGTGCAATCGTGGCATGCTTTGGGGGGGGGGGGGTTGGTGCCATGCAGTGGGGACCCCCGGGGCTTATTCCACTTTCGGGGTGGAATAAGCTGGTTATCCATTACTGCGCCAGGGGATGTACAGAGGCCTGACCGGAACAGCCTCTTTATGTTTGGGCATGAAGGCCTGCCCCTGCTGCACTCCTGGTCCTCCTCCATTTCACCTCCCCCTGCCCCCATCCAGCGCTTTCCGCACAAATGCTCTGTACATGCGGGGAGTGCTGGGACTGGAATAGTGTCCCGAGCCTGTGCACAGATTGCACATCTACGTCGGATGTATAACCCCACTATTCGGAGATCAGAATGACCGCCATACTGTTGTATATTGTACCATTGTCAAGCTGTTGTCTTTCTTTTTAATGCCATAGGTAATGCCGGATATGGGTGTAAGACCTGCCGGATATGGGTGTAAGACCAGGTTTTCACTGAGCACACCTGTGGAGATGCACTACAATGAGGCACACATTGCTACACGGGGTGTAATAGAGCGCACCTTTGGGGTCCTCGAGTCGTTTCCATTGTCTGGACCATTCTGGGGGGGTATTGCAAAATGCACCTGAAAAGGTTGGGGGCCTTGTTGCAGTGTGCTGCATGCTGCACAACATAGCCCTGGAACATGGATGCCATGCGAAATAGCTCCCGACTTGCCACCGGCACCTTACATCCATGCCCCTGCTCAACCTGATGCAGCAAGGGGTAATTAGATACGAAAAAGACTTATAGAGGACTACTTTTCAAAATGACTTTGCATTTCATGTTAACATTTCTTGATGGATATGATATGCTTACTTGCTGTTTCTGATAATTGTTTTTGGGTGAGAATACTTTTGATTGGTATTATTGGGGGGAGGGGGGTGAGTGCCATCAGGATGTTACTGACCTCGGTTTTTGCTTCTGGTATGGTGGGGGGGGGGGGGGTATGACTGGTAATGGTAAGGAAATAATCCAATGTGAAACTGGGGGTGCAGATGGAGATAATATGGGCCCAATTCAGACCCTATTCCCCCTCCTGATCTCCCTACATGTCCTGAGCAGTAGGATGGGGAAAGCCAGTGGGGGTGGGAGGAAGCGGAGTCGGGGCAGAGAGGAGAGGGCCAGCCCGGCAGGATGTACAAAGCCATGGGGGGGGGGGGGGACGTGTTGCTTATTCCACCTGACCCAGCAATCGGCCCAGGAATCTCCCCAGGGGGCCTGGGCCGGGTGTGAAGGGATCCCTGCCACCTGATCCAGGCCCCAGTCATGGGTTGGGTGGCAGGGAAGGGGTGGGGCTGAGCCACAGCAGCCATGGGACCCTGCAGGGAAGACATCTTCGCAGGCAGGCAGGGGCACGCCGGGTTGTCCTCAGGTCTGATTCTGTGTACCACAGAAACATTTTGTTCCTGCAGTCTACTATTGGGTCCCAATGGGCCCCTCTTGCTCAGGGACCTGTGGATGGCCTGGACATGCCCCTCTCAGAATCGGGCTCTATGCAAAGCCTACTTGGTCACTAAGCGTTGCCTCATGCAATATTGGACAGATGCATGTGCTGCTGCGGCTGGAGCTTCAGACAGCCATTAATGTCAGGGCTAAAGAGACATTGGTCTTTTTTAAAGATCTGGTATCTGTTTCTGATGTCTTCTTTCTTGTGAAAGCTTGTATGGCTGTATGGGATTGGTTAAAATGAATAAAAATTATCAGAAGTATAAACATGGTTCAGGAAAAGGAGATGAAGAAAAAAATGGCAGAAAAGGAAGCTCGGCAACACTTTTATAACTATCCCAATAACAAAGGAAAAAAGAACCCCAGAATACCCCAAAATCAGATTGTAAATGGTGAAAAGGAGACATCAAACCAGATGCAGAAGTTGCGCATGTGTGGAGACACCCAGTGGGATGCGTAAACAGGAAAAAGATACGTGGGAAAAAAGGTGCCTGTGTTTTTGAATGCAGAACCTATAAAGGCTGCCGAAGGACCATGACATAGGCATGAAGGAGGGGGGCCAGCAGCACTATATCCCAGGAGGAAACCAAACTTCCCTTGGGAAGACATTGAGCTGCTGGCTGCCCTCATCATTCCAAATGAGAAGCACCTCTTCCTCAGGCCGGAGAAGAGGTGGAGCTATCGACTTATGCATAGGGTGTGGTAGAGGCTCCGCCATGCCTTTAATGAAGACGCAATCTTCAACAGAGAGATGAGTGTAGCAGTCAATCAATTTTTAATTTTTTAGGGGTAGGGTTTTTTTTTGGGGAGTATAAGGGGCAGTAAATAGGACCTTGACCTTGCACCTTCCTGATAAGCTTTGTGTTACTGGAAGGCCATGTTGAGTACTGGATATGGGATAACAGGTTAATTTAAAATGCAATGGTGTAGAGTGCACTTACAGATCCCAGCACTCAGCATGGGTTTCCAGTCTGACAGGAAAGTCCAGAAAAAAGGGAAAATGACCATTTTGTGACCTCACTCATTGATGATGACCAGTCTATAGCTGGTGGGAGATGGGTTGGTCAGCATGTGCATGTACATGTGCTGCTGCTGCTAGAAATGTGTACTTCTTGTCTTTCAGATTGAGGACCTGAAGAAAAAAGCCTGGGAGCTAAGGAAGCACCCATGCTTCCTTCAGCAGTTGAGATGTGTGTGGGAGATAAAATCAGAAGGGCATCGTAAGTAAACAGAAGTTGGGGGCTGTTGTATTTGGTCTAATTTATGGTGTTTACACTGCTTTGTCTGGATGACATGTGCTTCTCTTTTCTTTTGGCAGAGTCCAGCCCGGAGAAGGATGAAAATAACCCTGGCCCCCCAAGCCATCCACACCCACACGCCCGCCAGCCACAATAACCTCCCTCCCAGCCACAAAAACTTTTCCTCCAGCAAGAACAACCTCCTCCCCAGCCAGAAGAACCTCCCCCCAGCCACAAGAATCTCCCCTCTAGCCACAAAAAACTCCTCCCCAGCCACAATAACCTCTTCTCTAGCCAGAACAATCTCCCCCCATGCTTAACATCCTGCAACACCCACACCTTCTCCTGATTTCCCTACCCCTGATTTCCCCATCCCCACCCCTACCCCATCTCCATGCCAAGGAGTAATACATTATACCCCCCAATCCGGGAGGAAGGGGATGCAAAAGTCAAGCATGCAGTGGTACCCCCTTCTGGGCAACCAGCTGTTGTGGCTGAGGAGGTCTATTGCATGCTGGGAGACATCTGGGGGTGGTTAGTCACCATAGCCACCATGGGCAATATGCTCAACTGACTCATTGAAGAAGTCATTGAGGACGTTGAGCATATTGCCCAGCACTTACTGATCCCCCTCAGTGATCCTCTTCCTCCTGGATTGGCTGTTTTATTTTTTATTTTTTAAATTCCCTCCTCTCCCCACCATACATAGTGTATATAGTTTAATAAATGTGTTCTAATAAATGTTTTCTACCTTTTACCAATTTGACCTGCCTATTTCTCAATTGGAAGGGGGTGGATAATTGTGGTGTGTGGGATCAATGCAGCTACTGCTATCTCCTTTCTCTCTTGTAGATAAAAAGCACAACAGAACACCAGATCGATAAGAAATATTTAATCCAACAACGGCAACCAAGATATACTTACAATATAAAATATATAAAGTATAATATAAATAAAATTTATAAAGTATAATATAAATAAAATTACAATACCCACTATCCTGAATGATCATGCACTCCCAGCCCCTTTAGCTTCTTTCTCCACCCCTTCTTTGAAACTAATTGAAGATATTATCTCATCTCTCAACTTATCCACAGCACACACCGATCCGTGTCCAGCTTTTTGGATAAAGGACCTCCGCAAAGAACTTGCTCCAACAATATCCAAAATCATAAGCCTATCATTTGACACTGGCTCATTCCCTTCTGCCCTCAAACAGACTTCCATCCGACCTCTACTAAAAATCCTCAAATTAGATCCGCAAAAAACAGACTCTTACCGACCCATCTCCAGCATACCCACCCTTGCGAAAATAATCGAAAAGATAGTCTACAGACAATTGCAAGACCATATCGACACTGAAGCGCCTCTTGATACCTGTCAACATGGATTCCGGGAATCTTACGGGGTCGAAACGCTCCTCACCTCACTTCTCAACAGCTTAAACTCTGGCATCGACAACATCAAACAGGGCTTTGTTCTCATCTTTTTAGATATTGCGGCTGCTTTTGACTCGGTCTGTCACGACATTCTTATTGTCCGCCTAAGAGAGAAGGGCCTCTGTGGAAATGCTCTTGAATGGTGCAACTCTTACCTCTCAGAAAGATGGCAGCAAGTTCGCTCAAATGGTGAAACATCAGAGCCATTTCACCAAGGTCAAGGAGTCCCACAAGGTTCCTCTTTGTCATCATTATTATTCAACATCTACATGCAACCCTTATGCAACATTATCAGGTCCTTCAAAGTCAATTATATGATCTATGCTGATGATGTCCTATTATATATGCCATTTTGCATTGATAAGATGAATCTCACCACCATAACCAACTGTTTTAACGCCATCTCAGACTGGCTACTGACTCAAAATCTCAGAATCCAGAACAAGAAAACAGAGGTACTTTTCATTTCAAGAAACCCCAAGTTCACACCACCTTCATTCCTTGAAGTCCAAGATGCTAAGTTGCAAGTAAAACCCCACATCCGTTATCTTGGTGTTACCCTGGATCAGAATCTAGACATGAAGACCCACATAGCCAACACTGTAAAGGCAATTTATTTCAAGATTCGCTCCCTTAGAAACCTTCGCCAACTAATTGATCCAGATGATTTCCGTACTGTCTACCAGGCTTTAATTATCCCACATTTTGACTTCGCAAATTGTATACTACAGGGGCTCCCCCAATCAACCCTCAACCCGCTTCAACTCGCATTAAACAGTGCTGCAAGAGTGCTTTTCGGGGCACCAAAAAGAGAACATGTAACACCTCTCCTGAAACAATTACACTGGCTCCCTATCCAAGCGAGAATCACCTTCAAGACCCTGCTACTAGTCTTCAAAGCTCACAAAGGACCTGCTCCCTCCTCTCTATCAGAGTTGATCCAACCTATCCCCTCCAACAGGCTTAGAAGAACCTCGGAACTAAACATGCTTAAAGTTCCAAAAGAATCCTTAAAATACATCTCTGCAACTGTGAACCGATCATTCAGCTTATGTGCTCCAAAACTGTGGAACACCCTCCCACCACACATTAGGGCCATCTCTGATATCCCCCAGTTCAAAAAGGCCTTGAAGCATCACCTTTTCATCATATACTTTCCAGAGAACACAATAACACAAGTTCATCTAAACAGCTCCAATCCCATCCCTATCTAACATGATACTTTTTCAAGTAATATTACTATCATATGTATATAGTTCAAGTTCTATTATCCTTTGTTACAATTACCCCTGTTTTCCAAGTTTTTCTTCCTGTTCCATGTAAAAACAGATATATGTATCTTATCTTATCTGATGTTTTGTAGTTCTATGTAAACCGCGCTGATAATAAATAGTGCGGTATATAAAAATGTTAAATAAAATAAAATAAAATAAATAAATAAAATAATATATCCCATATACATACAATATAGGACTAAACTATACATACAGGGCCCGATTCCATCTTGAATGTCCCGGCCCTTTGTGCACCCGGTCGGAACCAGATGAACAGAGTTAGACGGGATACTGATCCCATGGGAGACGTCTAGCCCCGCGGGATCAGAATTGCATCCACGCCTGTACGTGCAGACTGGGACCTTGATCCCGGTCGGCCTGCACGTACAGGTCTAGCCTAGCTAACTCAGTCAAGGCTCCTGAATGGCGCCACGGCACCATGGCATCTGGTTGCCATGGCACCGCGGCTCCATTCAGGAGCAGCGATCCCCGGCCGCCAACCAGATTTTTCATTCTCCACAGCCAGACCCCCGATGTGGCCTCCCAAGGTCAGGGTCAGGCTGCAGGGAATCTCCTCCATCCCCTTCTACCTCCTCCACTGCCTGGGCCTGTTTTTCCCCCCACCGACTAGGGGAACTTATTCCACCTCAGAGGTGGAATAAGTTTCCGGTTCAGTCTGCCGGTCCCAGACATATAGGGCTGACATTGGAATTGGACCTGTACATCTGGGGCCGTGGGCCGCCCACTGCCTGCCCTAACTTCGCCCCTGCACCGTCCCTGTTTAACCTCCCCGTACAATGTACGGGGAAGTTAGTCGGCGTTGGCAGAAGGGATGACCCAGACAATGTATAACCAAACTATACATAACTGTTTAACATGCTGAACATACCCTAAAACAAAAAAACCCCCACAGCAACACTAATCAATAATAGCCAACAGTGGACACATCGATGGCTGTATCTGGCCAGGAGGGAAGAACCATCTGCAAGAAGGAAAGAGAAAAAGAGACTTGTTAAAAAAGCAGTGAGAACACTACGGTGAGGCCTCTAAAATTTTGCATTCACTTCTAGGCACAGACATTTATTGCTGGGCTTGTGCATAAATCAGGGCCTGTAGCGCCTGCCCTACAACCTGCAGCTCCTGTCTTAGGCTGCCTATGTCCCCAAGATGCTAGCTTATGCTGTCTAGATGCTCGAGCTGTTGGCTTATGCTGGCTAGCTCTTGCCTCACGCCAGCTAGCTCTTGCCTCATGGCGCACAACTCCCCCAGGAGCATGTCATATCTACAGTGAATATCTTTATTGTGGTGCTTTATATACTGCCCTTTATAACACCAGGGCGGTTTACAATTCAGAGTAAACATAACAACAAAGAATATGTATGAGATAGATTTGCCTATATTGGAGGCAGTGTATCAGACCTATCTCATACATATTCTTTGAGGATATCCTGAAAGTCTGACTGGCAGGGAGTCCTCCAGGACAGGTTGGGAACTATTAATATAATTCATTTCCCATATGAGTGAAGGATATGTTGAGCATATATTCTGGCTTCCATGCACATTTCTTCGGTTCTGCATATCTGAAAGTTGTGCTTCCTGCATGATCATAGTACAAACTTGCCCTGTGTGGAGCCTTACTCATGGAACACACACGTTATAGATCTAAGCACTCTTTCCAAACCATGGCTTCTTAGGACTCTCAAGTGGAATTGCTGTTCAGTGTTAATAGATAAAGGTCCTGGAGTGGGACCTCTGAAAAAACACACAAATAGCAACAGAAATGAGGTGGATCTTGAATGATTTTCAGAAGACTGTAAGGATCCAGCTAAACTTAAAACAGACAAAGCGATGGGATGCATCCAAGAGTACTGTAAGAAATTAGGGATGTTTTGGCAGCACCACTATCTGACCATTTCAATGCTTCTTTAGAGTCAGGCATGGTCCTGAAGAACTGGAAAAGGGCACATGTGGTTCATCTGCACAAAAGTGGAAGTAAAGAAGAGGCTGGGGACTACAGGCCGGTTAGTCTGACATCTGTGGTGAATAAATTAATGGAAATGCTGCTAAAGCAGAGGATAGTGAGGTTTCTGGAATCCAGTGGATAGCAGGATCTGAGGTAGCATGGTTTTACTAGAGAGAGGTCTTGTCAGATGAATCTGATTCATTTCTTTGACTCAGTGACCAGAGTTGGACCTAGGGAAACCGCTAGATGAGGTTGTACAAGGATTTCCACCAAGTCTTTGACACAGTTCTGGATAGGCAACTTATAAATAAACTGTGTTCCCTAGGGATGGGCATTAAAGTGACCAATTGGGTTAGAAACTGGTTGAGTGCAAGGCAACAAAGGGTACTGATAAATAGAGCTCACTTTGTGGATAAGGACGTTACCGGTGGTGTGCCACAGGGATTGCTTCTTGATCCAATTCTTTTTAACATTTTCATAAATGAATTGCAGAAGGGTTGTTGGGAAAGGTTTGCCTCTTTGCGGATGATTCCAAAATATGCAATAGGGTAGATACCCAGGAAGGTATAGATAACATCAGGAGGTATCTAGCAAAGCTTGAAGAATGGTAGAGAATTTGGCAGCTTATATTTAATGCTATAAAATGCAGGGTCAAGAATTTGGGTTGCAAAAATCCAAGGAAGCAGTACAGTAGGGGAGGGGGTGAAGTACTTCTATCCACCAAAGAAGAGGGGGATTGATTGTTTCTGATGATCTTCAGCTGGCCAAATAGGTAGAAAAGGTGACAGTGAAAGCCAGAAGAATGATTGGGTGCATAGATAGAGGAATGGCCAGCAGGAAGGAGGTGATAGTTCTTCTATATAAGTGCGTACGCCTTGTAGCCGCTATACAAATGATAAATAATAGTAGTGTAATAATATAATTCTCTGGTAAGATCTAATTTGGAGAACTGTGTGCAATGCTGGAAACTGCACCTTCAGGATATGAAACAGGATGGAGTCGGTACAGAGCACAGCTAATAAAATGGTCAATGTTCTTCATCAAAATGTATATGGGGAGATACTTAAAGATCTCAGTATGTATACTTTGGAAGAAAGGCAGGAGAGGGGAGGTATGATAGAGATGTTTAAATACCTTCATGGCATAAATGCACAAGGGGAGAGCCTCTTTTCATTGAAGGAAAGCTATGAAATGAGGGAACCTAGAATGGAGCCGAAAGGGAATAGGCTGAGGAGTATGCTGAGAACATAAGAACATAAGTTATGCCATACTGGGTCAGACCAAGGTCCATCAAGCCCAGTATCCTGTTTCCAACAGTGGCTAATCTAGGTCATAAGTACATAGCCACTTCCCCAAAAGACACAGGTTCCTCAATGCTTGCATTGGGTCAAGCAGTGATATCCCGGGTCCCTTTTAATAATGGTTTATGGATATTTCCTCTAGGAACTTGTCCAAACCTTTTTTAAACCCAGCTATACTAACAGCTTTTACTACATCCTCCAGTAACAAATTCCAGAGTGTGATTACACATTGAGTGAAAAAATATTTTCTTTTATTAGTCTTAAATAGTTTACCCTGTAGCTTCATTGCATGTCCCCTAGTCTTTCTATATACTGACGATGTAAAGAATCGATATACGTTTACCCGTTCCATTCCATTCATTAATTTATAGACCTCTATCATATCTCCCCTCAGCCGTCTCTTTTCCAGGTTGAAGAGTCCTAACCTTTTTAGCCTCCTAACCTTTTTAGCTGGGCAAATAGGTAGAAAAGGTGACAGTGAAAGCCAGAAGATCCTCTTGCAATTTTCCACAATTTTCCATATTTCTTTATGGAAAAGTTATAGATACATGGAATAGCCTCCCAGTAGAGGTGGTAGAAACAAGGATTGTATCTAAATTTAAGAAAGCACAAGACAAACACATGGGGGTATATTTACTAAACGGCGGTAACGTCGCACCTGCGATGTTAGTGCGCGATATGTGATGTTATCACGTGATAATGGCGCATTACCATGTGAGAACATCATGTATTTCGCGATAACGTCTCCAGTGGCGGTAAGGTGCGCAGAGGGTGGAGTAAGGCTCCCCAGAGGGCGGAGTACGGCTCCCCAGGGGTGGAGATAAGGGGTCAATAGGTGGAGAGTGGGCGGGAGAGGCTCCATGCACACACTAACGCCGTGAAATGAAGGTCTGAAAAGTAGCGCCAGTGAAAACCTTGCACTAGAGGCACATTTGCAAGGGAGAGAGACCATTTCAGTCAGAAATGTGCAGCAAAGGCAGGGAAACCAAGAAAAGTGATAGTAGTGATACATGTGCAGCAACATCATAGTGCCCAAGTATGAGAGGGCACTACTGTGAGGCTGCAAATGGGGTACAGAGGGCTGCAGGTGGGACATGCAGTGGGGCAGCTGGGGCACAGGGTGGGCTAGGCAGATGCCTAGGTGACACATAGGAATGTAGATGCGGAAAACCAGCAAGACAGCAACTGACCAAGGGCAAACATGGCCACGAGTATGTGTCCCACAGTGTCCCAGGGGACAGTACCCAGCAAATACCCCAAAGGGCACATAACATTGGAAGGCGGTGCTGGGGGGAAGCGTGGATGTCTAGGCAGGCACCCCTACCCCATATCACTCACCATAGGCAGCCGCCTACCAGCACACTGGATGGCCTGTGACTGCACACCACCAGCACCACCGGCACAAGGGCATGTTAGCATGGTGGCAGAGGGCTGCTGGTGGCGGAGGGGGCAGTGGCATCTGCCCACAGCAGACCACGGCCAAGCCCTGTTTAGGTGGGTGCCGTGCACTGCAACAGACAAGGTCTGTCTGACGAACAGTCATGGTATCCCCAGGCAATGAGCTGCCTCTGTGGCAACAGTTTGGTGCAGTACACACAGCCAGTGTGTTCAGGGGTAGAAGGTCACAGGTTCAAGTCCCAGCTGTGGCTCCTGCAAGTCATGTCCCTATATTTTACACAGTACTAAACCATGGTAATAAAGATGGAACCGTTATTGCAGATTAAATAAACACACCATAAACGCCTATATTTTACCCTACAGGGCACAGACACCATAAACATGTGCAATCCCTAAAGCAGAGTTTCCCAGCTGCAGTCCTGGAGGGCCAAACACCATTCAAGTTTCATGCTGTCCCTAATAAATATGCCTGTGTTGCATTTGTATGCACTGCCCCCATTGTATGCAAATGTATCTCATGCATATTGGCCCACCAGGACCAGAGCTGGGAAACTCAGCCCTAGAGCAGCGGCCAATAGGGGCACAAACACCCACACCCACAGGCTCCACTATCCAAAGCCTCATGGAGAGTCAGGCTGTTGGGCCCTGCACGGAGCAGCATCTCCCAATACTAGCACCTGCATACCTTTGCAATGCCGCCCTAAACTTGGGAACACGTTACACATATATCTAAAGGTTGCTATGATTAATGGCAGATAACAAATCCTAAGTTAAACACAATTTGTTGACAGAGCTGCATCATAGCAACCTTTCTGATATCTGTGGAGTGTGTTTCAGTTTTGGTTTCTGACAGTGTTTACCACCCCGGGGAGTGACCCCAACAGTATTGCGTACCATAGTCATGCCTGCACTGTGCCCAGGACTGGTGTGGTGGCCAGGGCTGCCAAAAACCTCTATATTTGCACAATGCTGGCATAGGTGTGGGAGTGTGTGTATGTCTATCCAGTGTGTTGTGGCTGCCTACACCTCACTGAGCCCACACTGCTTGCACTGTTTCCAGTGTTAGCTTGCCAATGTGCATAATGAGGAGCAAGGTACTGTTGGTATGGCCCGGACAGGGTGGCCTGGGCAGAATGCATCTGCACAGGGCATAGGGCAATGGCTGGGACATTGTAGTGCCTGACCACTACCTGCACGGACAGGGTGGCCACAGCATGTCATGCTGGGAGGTCACTCTCACCCTGACTGGTCAGTGACCACGGCATGGCTAGGTTCCCCCATAGTGCTGTACACTATTTCTCTCAAGTGATATTTATGGGTTCCCTTTTCTGGGGCCCAATCATTGACATACCTTCTTGGTGTGTGTGCTCACTTCCCATTTTTGGGTGCATGCAGTTCCTCCAGGAACATGCACTATGTACTAGCTAGCAGACTGTCTGCAGTTAGCATGTATATGGCTGGAACACCTTGCAGGATGCAGTGGGTGGAGACTGACTGTGCCCTTTATTGGTGAATATCAGATAATGGTGGGGGGCAGCTGAGCTTTTCCAGTATTCTGCTTGTCTGCCATTGCCTTATGTGATACATACAGATGTGCATTGACTGCCTTGTAGGGTGCCTGTTCCCCGGCAGGACTGGGGTTGATGGTCCCCTCTACTGCCAAGCCAAAACAAATACCCTTAATACCACCAAAATCCTAATATTTCAAGAGATATTTTAACCAAAATCTCAAAAACCTTTCAAATGTCAATAGGGTAAAAATAAGAGCTCATGAAAACTCTTTTTCTACATCTGGCGAACATAATCACCATAGGGTTAAGTAATAGATCTTCACATCACGCGTCATACCTTCTCAATTTTAATATCCAATTATCACAAAAACTAATTGACCTAACTAATACCTACATCCAAAAAAGTACTTTTAAGGGATTCTCCAAATATTAAAATAATAATTTATTCATATCCACATCTTTCACATCTTCAGACTAATGCTGAAATTAAAATCATTAAAATCATCTGTAATACCTGAAGATTGGAGGGTCGCCAACGTAACACCAATTTTTAAAAAGGGTTCCAGGGGTGACCCAGGAAATTACAGACCGGTGAGCCTGACGTCAGTACCAGGGAAAATGGTAGAAACCATCATAAAGAACAAAATTACGCAGCATGTAGATAGTCATGGCCTAATGGGAGACAGCCAACATGGCTTTAGACAAGGAAGATCTTGTCTTACTAATCTGATATGTTTTTTTGAAGGTGTGCATAAACAGGTAGACAAAGGTGAGTCAGTTGATATAGTGTATCTGGACTTTCAGAAAGCTTTTGACAAAGTCCCCCATCAGAGACTTTTGGCGAAGCTAAAAAGTCATGGGATAGGAGGCAGTGTACTATTGTGGATCGGGAACTGGTTAAAAGATAGAAAGCAGAGGGTAGGGCTAAATGGCCAATATTCCCAATGGAAAAAGGTGAATAGTGGAGTACCCCAGGGATCTGTACTGGGTCCGCTGCTTTTTGACATATTCATAAATGACCTGGAAAAGGGAATAACTAGTGAGGTTATCAAATTTTCAGATGACACAAAACTGTTTAAAGTTGTTAAAACCCAAGAGGATTGTGGAAAACTGCAGGAGGATCTGGATAAATTGGAAGACTGGGCATCCAAATGGCAGATGAAATTTAATGTGGACAAGTGCAAAGTTATGCACCTAGGAAAGAACAATCCACACTATAGTTACACGATGCAAGGCTCCACATTAGAAACCACCACCCAGGAAAAAGATTTAGGAGTCATCGTGGATAACATGTTAAAACCCTCCGCCCAGTGTGCAGCGGCGGCCAAGAAAGCAAATAGAATGCTAGGTATCATAAGGAAAGGGATGGAGAACAAAACAAAGGATATTATAATGCCTCTGTATCGCTCCATGGTACGACCGCACCTTGAATATTGTGTGCAATTCTGGTCACCGTATCTTAAAAAGGACATAGCGTTATTAGAAAAAGTACAGAGAAGAGCCACCAAATTGGTGAAGGGGATGGAAGGCTACTCCTATGAAGAGAGGCTAAGAAGGTTAGGGCTCTTTAGCCTGGAGAAGAGACGGCTGAGGGGAGATATGATAGAGGTCTATAAATTAATAAATGGAGTGGAACGGATAAACGTGGATCAATTGTTTACGCTATCAGAGTATAGAAAGACTAGGGGACATGTAATGAAGCTACAGGGTAAACTATTTAAGAAAAATAAGAGAAAATATTTTTTCACTCAACGTGTAATCAAACTCTGGAATCTGTTACCGGAGGATGTAGTAAGGGCCGTTAGTATAGCTGGGTTTAAAAAAGGTTTGGACAAGTTCCTGGAGGAAAGGTCCATAAACCACTATTAAAAAGGGACCCAGGATATCAATGCTTGACCCAGTACAAGCATTGTGGAACCTGTCTTTTGGGGATATTGCTAGGTACGTATAACCTAGATTGGCCACTGTTGGAAACAGGATACTGGGCTTGATGGACCTCGGTCTGACCCAGTATGGCATGTCTTATGTTCTTATGTAATTCTCCAGCAATTAATTTGCTTCCTAAATAGACCTATGTGGGCTATTTGATCTGCTGTCCATGTGGTTTGGCTTATATAGGGCAGACGATTTTCCCTTTAAGAGTTCGGCTGTCGGAACATGCCTCTCGGGTTCGTACCCGTACGATTTCAGCTCCACTTGTTCAGCATATGATCTCTTGTGGCCATAATTTTGAGGACCTGCGATGGAGGGCCATCGATCAAATTCCACAGGATTTGGCCGGGGGAGATCGCGTTCGGAAGCTACAATTTGTGGAACAACGTTGGATATTCCGTCTTCATACAGTGACCCCACATGGTTTGAATTTAGAGTTGGATTGGCTTAGTCTATTATGAGACTTTATATTTTACATCTCTCTCCTTGGATTGGGTGGCTGTATGGGATGACGTCAGACGCCGTGTTTAAAAAGGTCTTCCTTTTGAAGTTTTCTCTTCCTTTTCATATTGACGGCTATTTGATTGGTGATGACAATGTTGGCCTGAAGCAGGGTGGATTAAAATGTGAGCCCGAAACACAGGACTGTGTCGTGTCTCTCACCTTGATGATTCTTGCCGTGGCAGTTAAGTATAAATGAACCTTTTGTTATGGTTTTACTGCTTTTTTAAGGAAAATTGAGAAGACTGTTTTTTCCTCACTTTTTTGTGGGTTTATTTTTTTCCTAAAAAAGAAAGACAAAACACTTTTCAGCGGAGGAATAATATACACCACTTGAATAGCATATAGTTACTTATCTGAACGTTTAACAGCAATCGTTTCAGGCAGCTACAATGCTACCACAGAAGCCACGAATAGTTTCAAACAATGCAGCAAACTTTCTTCTGTATCTTAGAAGTGCCCGACAAAAGCTTTTGTTTCACTGCGCCAGGCTTTGTCAGGGATTCTAATACTAAATTTCTTATACAACTCTCTAAAGCCAATAGAGCATTATTCGTCACAGTTTACTTCGGACATCACCGATGCCTCCACGCTTCTGAAGGCGTCTGACGTCATCCCTTTTTTAAAGGGAAAATACATAAGCTGATTCGCTCACACAAATTGATGTAATCCTTCTGCGAAAAACAACTTTATTATCCACACTAAAAACAAAATAAACCTAATCACAACTTAATCAATAAAACACTAATAAAAAACACAGAAAGAGGAAAAATCTGATTGGAACTTCAAAGCGCTCCCGCCAAATTAAAAAAACAATGTCCATTCAATTTTATCGTTTAATCCATTAGGTACTAAAGTCTGCAAATCATAAATCCATTTCTGTTCTTTTAGAAGAAGGAAACGACCTCTGTCACCCCTCCGTATACACGGAAGAACTTGTTCTACAACAGTACAGCAAAGTTCTTCAAAAGTATGATTCATTGCCACACAATGCTGCACCAGTGGATTCTCAAGTCTTGCCTTAGTAATACTGTACTTATGCTCTGCTAATCTAGTATGTACTGTCACCATTGCAGAGATGTAGAATGTGGATCTGTTGGGTGGTGCTACATAATCTGCTTTTGGGTCCAAACACCCCCCTTCACTTATAACATGTGACCATGGCACCCACACAGGATATGCACTATTCTGGGTGCATCATAGTCCACAAGGGCTAGACGTCACTGGGAAATACAGATAGACACAGGTGTATCTTAAGTGTGTCTGCAAGGACTACCTATCACACACTGGTACTGATGGGGAACTGCCACATATATTATCTCAGCCAAGCCAGGTGCTGCAGACCTGGTGCTGGGCGTCCCACCTCACCTTCAGGGTGAGCACAGGACCCGCACACTGTCATGGTCTGTAGCTACTCTGTGCCAGTAACACACACGGTCAGTACCCCCTACCAGGCCGAGGTGCTGTGGGGGTGCATAACCCATCTTGTGATCAGCTGTAGACTGCTGATCTGCATGTGCAGTGCATCATGGGTACGGGTGGGTTTACTCTATCCTGGTAACCACAGCAGACAGTTTATGTGGTGACCTGCAGTCTTTCTGTAGCCAGCCAGGGGTGTGCTCATAGCTGTAGAGATGTAGCCCACTGGTTACTTCAATGACTGTGGAAGCAGAGGTCATGGGTTTGATCCCACAGTGGTATTATTTAATAAGGCTTTCTGAGGCTTTTCCTTTTAATTTAAATCAGTGCTGTCAGCAAAATGCACCCTCACAGTGCTGTAACCTTAAGGTGCCTCATAAGGTGCCCTATTGGGCGCCCTATAGGGCACATTAGAAGGCGCCTTGGCAGAAAGGGCACTTTATAATGTACCCTATGGAGTGCCTTATAGGGCGCCTTATGTGGCACCTTATGTTATGGCACTGTGAGGGTGTTTTTGCTGGCAGCACTGATTTAACTTAAAAAAGGAAATGCCTCAGACAGCACTGATTTAGATTAAAAGGAATTGCCTCAGACAGCTTTCTTACATAACACCACTGCAGGATCAAACCCATAACCTCTGTCAATGCAGTAACCAGTGGGCTACATCTTTATAGCTTCTAACACTGCACTGGCATGAATTTAGTGTTAACGCGCGTTAATGTGCCACGGCGCCCACTATCGCGTGATTCAGATTCTTTCTACCTTGCCGCCGGAACGCCCACTCCTTATATGGCATTCTTCACATTATTGCTGCAACTAGTGCCAGTAACATTAAGACGGCTTAGTAAACATACCCCATAGGATCTCTAAGGGAAAAGAAGGGATTATAAAACTTAGGAGTTGGTATGGATGGGCAGACTGAATAAACCATATGGCCTTTATCTGCCATCATTTTAATGTGTTTCTATGTTTCTATTGCCTCTTTGGGTTATGGCAAAATATTTTCCGTTTGGCAGGGTGCAAATCTCCCTTTAGTGGCAAATCCAGAGTTGTCTCTTCTGACTGTAAAACTTCTTGGGTTGCACAAATGCTGGTCTCTAGCAGAAGCTCCACAAACTCGCTTTTAGTCCTGAGACATTACTCCTAATGAACATCTGCTTTACACCTCACTGGTTCCCTTGACCTACCTACTTCAGCCTACCCATGTTAGACTACAGCCCATTCCACTCTTTTGCTACATTTAGGTGGCACTGGTTTCTAAAGTCAAATTTCCTTATAAAGCTAAGGGATTTTTTTGCCCCATAACCACTGTCCTGGGAATGACCAGATTTCTGTCTACCCATCACATGGCATATATGGAATTGTAATAGTCGAGACTTAAAGTAATGAGTGCATGAATTAAAATGTTCTGTACTGGGGCATCCAAGAAAGAGCACACCATCTCAAACTGATAGAGGGTGATGAAAATGAATCTAATGACTACTGAGATCTGGTTAATAAAAGAAAGTTCTGAATCAGTGATAACCCCAAGGTATTTAAAAGAGTATGTAAGAGGAAAAGAGGAATCCAGACGCAATAGAAAATAGTGGACTGGGGGGGAGCAACCAGTAATTTAGATTGCTGTTGTCTTACTGGGGTTCAGCTTGAGACAATTTGAATGAAGCCATGAGGTTATTTTCTTAATGTAATGGTTCAAGGTGAACAGATCTGGACTGTAAATATTGGGAAGGTCACCAGTAGAATGTCATCTGTATAACAGAATGCACTGATGTCTGAATCTCATCACCTCTGTCTATCCCCCCTTCCCCACCTACTTCTTTGATAAGTAATACGTATGCAGACAACCTAAGATCAGACACAGGACCCTCGTGTTGTAAAATTTCACTGTCTCATTTACTGCTACTACTTATTTATATAGCATTGCTACATATGCAAGTGGAGGAGTAGCCTCATAGCTAGTGCAACTGCCTAATTCCCAGAAGACCAAGGGTTTGATTCCCACTTGCACTTCCTGTGACCTTGGGCAAGTAACTTTACCCTCCATTGCCTCAGAAGAAAAGGCCTGGCAATCTACTTCCAGTGATATATTGTAAAGAAAAGCCAGAGGCAGCTGAGTCACCAGAAGACAGCACTAAAAAAAACAAACCCTAGGCATATGCAGTGCTGTACAAATGCACATAAGAGATAGTCCCTGCTTCACAGAGTTTACAATCTGCAAGGGCAGACAAATAAAACAAAGAACTAGGGTATTTTCTTAAGAGAAAGGATTAAAATATACATGGATGTATCCAGGAGAATAAGGGGGTCAGGATCCAAGAGCAGCCTTGAAGGGCTGAGTTTTTAGCTTGGATTTGAATAGGATCTGAGATGGAGTCTGACACACTGAGTCAGGTAGCCTATTATTGGCATATAGTGTAGGAAGGTGGAAAGAACAGAGGTTGGAGCTGGCAGTATAAGGGAAGGGCATAGATAAAAGTGATATGCTTGATGAGTGGAGTTGCAAGAAATAATGAGGAGTTACCTTTCCATCCCCACTCTCTTTCTTCAAACTGTAATAACATATACAGACAACCTGAAACCTATATAAGTTTTATTCTATTTATACCCAGTGTAACTGCATTGCTTCTTTATTGACCTGATGAAGACAGGAGAATTCTTGAATACTTGTCAAAAATACATTAAGTTAGTCCAATAAAAAGGGATATAAATTTTCTCTGTTGCTTTGCATACAAATTTTAGGACTTTTGTTAGAAGGTCCATGGCACAGACACAATTGCTTAAAAAAAGTATTAGGGACAACGGCGGCAGCAGACGCTTTCTGAAGGGCTCCAGCAGTTGCATTTACTTTGCAAGTTTCCAGAGTTTATGTTGCCTGTATGCCACATTTGTCCCAAAAAAGGAAGGCTAAGGTCCTGTTGGTGCATTCAGAAGTTACCAGGCCGATGGATCGGTTCCTGATCCCGGAGGGGGACTGGAAGTTTCGGGCAGTTCGCGAGGAGAAGCAGGGGTGGAAGGAGACTCGCCGCTAACCTGTGAGCCTGAAGTGTCCCTAAGCCCAGAATGTCGGACTCCTCCAGCACAACCAGTGTTGCGATTAAGCGTGGCTGGTGTGGAGGGTGCCCTGACCGCTGACACTGCTGGACCCCTCCCAATGGCTATGCAACCCTTTGGCCCCGGAAGTATAAACCAGGTGTCGGATGTGCAGACTGGCGAAGCTGGAGAGGTGGAGGCTATGGAGAATCAACTGGCGTCCCTGTGGCCTGAGGCTGTTTTTTCTCCCTCATCTATTGTGCGGCCAACCCCATCAGGTTCCTGGTGTCCAGTTCCAGATAACATTGGTGAGACTGCAAGTTTTTCCTTGGAAACAGTTTGGGAAGCCTTATTCAAGTTGGAGCTATCACTGACGGGTCAGCTCCAGACTATTTCAAGCCAGCTTGTAAATTTTGGCCAAAAGGTGCAGGGTCATGAAGACCTGATAAGTTCCCTTCCAGCAAAAGTATCCTTTTGTGAGGACCGTATTGATCAAGTCCAGGACTCTGTTGTTTCTTTTATAAAGGATTCAGATAATGTACATTGGAAGATGGAGGCCCTGGAGAATTCAGCTAGAAGTAGGAACTTAAGGGTGCTAAATTTTCCTAAGATCCCGTCTGTTTCTCCTGTGGAACTTTTCAATACATTTTTGAATACTGTATTGAAAATTCCTGTAGAATCATTACCCCCTATTTCTAAAATGTATTGTTTGCCTGTGGCTAAGATCAGGCTGGTTGAGGGTCAGTTTCAGGGACAAAATCAGTTAAACTGCAGAGAGATCATTCGGACCACCGGAACTGAAGTGTGCCTATACTTTTCTGTTTTGTTACAAGGTCAGAGACTTCTCAGCCTCCCCCCCTTGTAACAGCTAGAACAGCCCCCCCTCGTACTAAGGATGGCAGGACTGTACAAGCTCAAACTAGTAGTGAGATACTAGCTAGTTTGAATGAGCTGGGAGTTGCAGGTCTGGATGACTAATTGCAAAGGCAGCAGTGGCAGACAGCAAAATGGCAGTGGGTAAAGTGCGGCAAGGGGAGCTTGAGGAGGCACTCAGCAAAAAACAAGAAGAACCTCTGGATGAGAATGACTAAGCTAAAATTTGCTAACTGGCAATGGTGATGCTTTGCTTGGAGAGAAGTCATAGAAGGACTGTTTGCAAAGCTGGCACAACCATTAGGAAAAATAGACGACTGCCTAAACACCAATTCTCCAAGGCTCAGCTGCTTCCGCCCCCATACAAACAGGAAGTTGACACTGGGCATCAGAGGGAGTGGAAGCTAAACAGCCTCATAGTGCTGGAGGTTTAAGGTATGCACGCCAGGGCTGTTTGAAACCATTGTCATTGCTTCAGGTCCTGAAGAGGGGTGACAGCAGCAGCAGTGAGGGCCAGGAAGGGGTCAGGAGCAGGGGAGGGTGCAAGGATGAGGTTCACCTAGGGTGCCTCATATCCTTGCAGCGGCCCTGTTTGGGACATTTGCATGATGATGAGGGGATAGGTTGTGGGAAAATGGTGGGGAATATTTGGGCAAAGTGGAAGGGGGTAGTGAGGGAGGGAAGGAGAATATGTAGGGGTGTGAATGCTATGAAGGTATGAAAGAAGTTCAGTGAGCAAGTGGATGAGCAAATGAGCAAGTAGTGAGAGAATGGGTGTGATTCAATGTATTATGAACTTGATAGTGTGAGGGGGAAGTAGACCTCTACTGGTGACGACACTTTCTTTTGGCAGAGTAGGGCCCGGGAGGGATGGGCAGCGATGGTGAGGGAGGAGGGGAAGGGGGAGGAGGGATGGAGGGAAGAGGGAGGGAAAAGAAGGAAGAAAGATCTGTGTTGGGTGAGAATTAGATATAAAGGGAGGATTGCATGATGGCGGGAAATTTTGTGGTAGGAACATTGAATGCTAAGGGACTTAATCTGCCAAGAAAAAGGCAGCTGTTATTTAAATAACTACCGCCTGAGGTGAGATGTAACATTTGTTCATGAGACACATTTACAGTTAAGATACCATGCTTTCCTAAGAGACAGAAATTACCAACAAATATTTTGTGTATAAAAGAGGGTGGGGGCGACTAAGGTGGGTGGCGTGGCCATTATGTTGCAGAAATCACTGGCTATGGAGATTAACGAGGTGACCCAAGATGGGGAGAGGTCATACATGGCAATTAGGGGCAAAACTAAGGGAGAAATGATGACCCTGGTGGGACTACGCCTCTAATCTAGGTCAGGAGGACCTTTTTGAGAGGTTGGGGCTTTAAATGTTGAGATTTGCAAAAGGTAAAATAATAAGTGAGAGAGGATTTTAATTTAGCTTTAGAACCTCATCTAGACAGGTCATGAGGCAGAGGAAAAGTGGACAGAGAGCAAAAGAAAATGCTTAGAGAGTTAATGAAATTATGGCAATTAGTGGATTGCTGGCATTTGCAGTATCCATGGGTGCGGTAGTACTCATTTTTCTCTCCAGCACATCAAGCTTATTTATGAATTAATCTTCTTTGAATTGACAGGAATTTGCAAACAACAGTGGTGGAGGTGGAACTAGAGCCAATCACTTGGTCTAATCATGGATTATTGTGGATTTAGATGAAGGGATGGGGGACGCAAAAAGGTAGAAGTTTTTTTGAGACTGAATGACAGCAGCTGGCCCACAAGTGGCTGTTATGGCTGTTGCTGGCGCTGTTCCCAGGCCCATCTGTGGCATCTCCACCTCTGCTACTGTCTAGGTAGCTACCACATCCCTTGGTATGCTTTGTGCTGTACATGGCTTGGCTGCTGAGGTGGCCCATACAGTCTCTGTTTTCTTCAGGGTCAGTGTTACAGGGTGGAAAACATGGTAATTGCCCTGAGTCCCCATGCCTCAGGGGAACCCAAGCTTGTCTCACACTGAAGGAAGCATAGCTTGCAGGTAAGCTTTGGGGCCTGCTCACCAGTTTCTACCCTAGGCCTTTGCATGTCTAACATTGACAGTGATTTCCTGCTTTCCACTATTTATCTTCTATTAACTCTTTCCACAGCTACCTGTCCATTTGCAATTTCTCCATGTGTTTTCTTCCATTCATCCCCAATGATCTTTCTGCTTCAGCAGTTTTCTTCCTATGTTTCTCTGCTACCTTGCTATAAATTCATATTTCACTCCTTCTCACTTTCCGGTGTTCAGTCTCCCTCTTTTAATCACCAACTTGATTTCAATCTAATTCTCTCACCTCCTTTTAAATCATCTTACTTACTGTACTCTCTCCCTAGTACACTTCTCTCAACATCAGCCCCCTTCTCCTAACCCATTCACCAGCCTCTAATTATTTATTTATACAACTTTATATACCTTCTTCTTGGTTTGGAATTTGAAAAGGACGGACCTGATATTTAAAATAATTAACATGGTTAGCAGACCTGCTAACCACATTAATCACTGTGAATACTGCTGAACATATGTGCCACGGTTAGTGCCACTGAATATCTGTGGGTGCTGCCGCTAGGCACTTCGATACTAACTGGCCAGCATCAGGGTGTTCCAGGGGCAGTACGGAGGTGACACCCAGGGATAACTGGTCAGCAGTGATATTCAGTTGCTGCCTATTTATCTCTTGATGGCAAAGGTCCGGCATAGTAAAGGCTAACTTTAACTGCCAAAGGTAACTGGGCAGTGGCTGAATATTGCCACTGCCTGGTTAGCTTTCTGGCTATTCACTGACCTCGATATTCAATGCCAGTGGCTGGATATGGCCCTGGCATTGAATATCCGGATCTAGGGTTCAGCAGCAATGGCTAGCCGCTGCCCAATTAGCATTCTATCTATCTGGCTGACCCAGATATTCAATGCTGGTGGCCGGATATGGCTCTGGCATTGAATATCCAGGTCTAGGGTTCAGTAGCCACATGCAGTGCTCCCTCTCCCTCAAGGGATGGCACAGACAGCCAATTCACCCTCAAACTGATAAGCATGCAGTCCTGAAGCAGATATCTGTTGGCAAGAACCTAACCATCTCCAGAGTATGCAGAGTTGGCCAATCTGCTCTTTACAGTGTCCTGTATTGTAGGTTATCAATGTATGTATTCTACTTGTCTCACAGTTTGCCTGTTCTGCAGCTCTGCGCCAAACAATGTGTGTTCGCTTGTTCCTGCTGTTATCTAGGCAGGCTCACAATTTTATATTGCCATGTGCATGTGCCTAATGGTCTGAGAAACCATTGTCCAGTATATTTTCAGAGACATGCATCAAGTCTAATGCACATCCAAGTTCTCCAGGAACTCACCATCATGACCTGCACACCCTGGATCTGCCTCTAAACTCAAAATTGTTTGCTTAGTAGATCTAAACATGGTTTCACAGAATAACGAGCACAGAAAATTGTAAATTGTCCACTATTTGGCAACCAATCTATTGATGAACAGCATTCCTGTCGTACACTAGGCTCTATTTCCTGAGAAGATTTAGCAATACAGTTGTGCTCAACATTAATGGCACCCTTGCATTTTAGGTATGTTGTGTACAATATCTTGAGAAATAATTGGAAATATTTCAACTGTATGTCACCATAGTATTTTAATAGTAAGTTCAAAGGTATACGGAGAGAAAGAAGATGGCCTTCCGCAGATAATCAAACCAAGAGAACAGCGGAGGCAATGACCATGGCCTACCAAATTGTTAGATAAAATTCTTTATTAAGGACCCAACTGTACAAGTTTCGGCGAAGCCTTCATCAGGGGTCTAAAAAACATAAACATATAACATAAACATGATAAAACATGAAAATCATTACATATTGAAGATTAAAAATTAAAAATTAAAAATAAAATTACATATTAAAAATTGAAAAGTGAAAATAGAAAGACTATCTGAACATTACCAAAACACCAAATAGACGGTGTTGGGAACACGTCTATGGGTTGAAGCTACCACACTTCCCAATCTAAAATAAGATAAAAATACAAGATGTAACAAATGAAGCGTTAGTCCACACAGAATTATAATAGAACGTGCATATACAACAACATCATAATAAAAAGACATATACGATTGTCAAAAAAACTCCAGTGGGGGGGGCACTAATATACATTATATAATTGCATACATATATGTAGCCGTATATAAGTTTTGTACATCTGTCTGCTGGTAGTTTCTTCTACTCTTACCTTGTGATTTTTTCTATCTCATTAATGACCTAGATTGGCCACTGTTGGAAACAGGATACTGGGCTTGATGGACCTTGGTCTGACCCAGTATGGCATATCTTATGTTCTTAATGTTTCTAGGATTCCTTTTACCAATGGCAGATTTCAGCTCTTTCCAAAGGTTCTCAATTGGACTGAGATCAGGACTCATTGCTGGCCAGGTCAAAACAGCCCATTTGTTCCTTTTTAACCATTCTTTTGTACTTTTGGATGTAAGTTTTGTGTCATTGTCCTGCTGGAAGACCCATAACCTTCAACCGGGTCCTAGCTTTCTGACACTAGGTAGCAGATTTTGCACCAAAATACTTTGGTAGTTCTTTGACTTCTTGATTCCTTTAATATGTTCAAGGCCTCCAGTTCCTAAGGCAGCAAAACAGCCCCATAACATTATGGAACCTCCACCATATCTAATTGTAGGAAGGGTGTTTTTTTTCCTTATAAGCTTCATTTTTTTGCCTGTAAATGTATCGCTAGTCTGCATTGCCAGAGAGCTCAAGTTTGGTTTCATCTATCCACAGAAAATTTCCCAGAAGGTTGAGGTTTCTCAAGGTGAGTTTGGGCAAAGATCAGGCATGCCTTTTTATGTCTGTCTTGAGCCGTGGGGTCTTCCTTGTCCTTTGCCCATGAGGTCCTTCTTTGTACAGTGCATGGCAAGTGGTGCGGGTTGAAACCACTACTCCAAGTTGCTCCAGGTCATCCTTTAACTCTTTGGATGTTGTACATAGTGTTTTTCCAGTCCAGTATATTCGAAGACTTCTTGGATTAATTTTCTGTTTCCCACCATGTCCTGGGAAGTTATTGAGAGTTCCCTGAGCAGAAAACATTTTAATAAGATTGCGAACTGTAGACACAGGAATCCCAAGGTCTTTGGAGATGGGTTTCTACTCCTTTGAAGTTTGATGTTTGGTGATAATGACTTTTCTGACAGTCTCAGGCAGTTCTTTTGTCTTCACCAATATGAAAATGAAACAGGGAGTGAATGTGGCCATTTTAAACATTAGAGCCATTATTCTTTGGTTTATTTCAAGCCATGTGAGTAATGACAATTGATCACAGGTGTGTCTAATTTTACTGCAATGGGAATGTAGTTCTTCTTTTCAAATTGATTTGAATTGTTTATAACGGTTCCAATAATCATGTTCTTGCAATGTCCCAGTTTTTATACTATTTTCTACTATTTCCTTTTTACAAAGTGATGTTGCTCTGCTTTTGCATACCTCTGCTGAGCATCTGTGTAAGTCCTCATCACCCTCTGGCCAAGTCAACCTCTTCAAACTACAAATGCAGTGAGTTCAGTATGACAGGAGCTGTGCTCTTTTGTGTCCCACCATGCCAATATTCCATATTGGCACCATATAAACGTATTTTATGAAATGTGAGTCATATACCATGACGTGGATGGTCAGAGGGACCTTACATAGGCAATGGGAAGGCCACAGAGCCTTGCTCTTAAACTGATGGGATTTTCAAAATGTATGTGAATTCACAGGTTAGGTCAGATGCAAAGGATGTGGTTTATATGGAGACACTGCAGTGAACATTCATAGGGTATATTCACCCTACTAAATACAGATATAGGTCTATGCAAAGATCAGACTCCTCAGCCTGGCTGTGTATACTTGCAAGGCATCTGATAGTGCTGCATCAGTTGACACCAACATGCCTACCAGGGCCGAACAAGCCATTATTAACACTGGTGACCCAGTGGAGTCCCATCATCACCCAAGGACTGGTGTCCATCATCACAGTGTTATATTAGCTCGCAAGCTGAACATACCACAGATTTGCTGCACTCATACTGCTGGGGACCCATGTGTAATGGTGAGAATCCACTATTGTATGTGCTGTAGTAAAGAACAGCATGCAAATGAGCTTTCATCCTGACATGTGAACCAGTGATTGTGGTAACACACAGAAATAGCCTTACAAGGAGACAGCAATAAACATGCTGCAACTACATGATCCAAATTTCCCCAAACGTTTTAAGAACCTTCAAATCTATAAACAATAAATATTTAAAACAGGGTAGAAAAACAAGAAGGGGAGGGTAAACACTGCACCAGGTATGAGAGGCACCCCAGGGGCCAACAACATGGCCTAGAAGCTGCCATTGCAAGCAGAAAGATGCCCAGAAGTGTCCTCAGCATGTGTGTACGCAACATGTAATCGAACTCTGGAATTCATTACCAGAAGATATAACTGGGCTTAGTGTAGCTGGGTTTAAAAGAGGTTCGGACAAGTTCCTGGAGGAAAGGTCCATAGACCATTATTAAAGAGGACCAGGGAAATCCACCCCTGGGATAAGCAGCATGGAATATGTGTACCTTTTTGGGAATATGACAGGTACTTGTGACCTGGGTTGGCTACTGTTGGAAACAGGATACTAGACACTTGGTCTGACCCAGTATGTTCATATGTTCTTACAGAGCACAATGAAGAAGCAGAATGTTACCCTTCATACGGGAGCATTTAGAAAAAGCAAACATAAAACTTACAGAATGGCCTACAGTAACAACAAAAGAACTGAAAAGCAAGTTAAAATGAGCCCCAAACTGGAAGAGCCTTGGTCCAGATGGAGTAACCAACTTTTGACTCAAACAGTTAACATCATCCACCAAGACCTGGCAAACTGCAAAAACAACTGATCAATCACCAGACTTAACACGGCAAAGGCTTATAACAGGAAGAATATTCTCCTTCCAAAGGTGACCCATTCCCAAAAATTACAAAACAATAACTTGTCTACCTACAATTTATAAGTTGTTCACTGCAATATATGCAGACAGAAAAGAGCTGTAAGAGAGGAGCACATGGAACCAAGGGCCAGCAATATTGAATAAGGCCATCATGGCCAGTGCTAAGAAAAGTAGAAATCTCAGTATAGCGTCCCACATTATTAGATAATAAATTGCCTTGAAATGTATAAAATAAATCCTGGTTTGATAAAGTACATTAAGTTCACCATGGCAATGTGGCAAACCACACTCTGAAGTATGAAGGTGGTCAGTACATCATGTCTAACATCAAGATCCAGCAAGGAATATTTCAAGGAGATTCGCTGTCACTGCTTCTGTTTTGTATGTTGTTTAATCCAATACTCTTATCAACTCTTTGGAATTCAGATTTAATCTAAATCCTAAAGAAGTCAACAACCCAGAGGTAACATTACACTTGCTATTTGTAGATGACCTGAAGCTTTACAGTTCTAGTGACCAACAATTAGCAGAGCAACTCTGTGTAGTAAAAAGCTTTTCTGATAACATCAGGATGACTTTTGTCCTTGACATATGTGCTAAGGCTACTTTCTTTAGAGGAAAATTGAACAAAAGGGAAAATATTTCCCTGGCTGATAGCTGTGACATCAAGGAACTTGAAGAGGAAACTCCCTGGTGGCCCAGTGGCCCAATCCCCCCCACCTGCCAATGGTTTGATAGCATCAGGGGCTTTCCCCTTGTCTCAGTCCCCTGATGCCATCAAATCACTGGTGGGTGGGGATTCCCACCAGTACAGTGACGGCATTGGGATGCTGTTTTCAGCCTGGTTCGGAAGGAACCGGTTTGCGTGAACTGGGCCAAACCAGCTGGATCCCACCACTAATGTAGGGCGTCTTGCTACCAGCCCCGAAAGATACCACTCCTATATGGTAGCTGAAGTATATCACAGACATCTGTTCTGAAGACTATAAGAGTCACCAACATGCCCTTCTAGGGTTCCTCCCTCCTATCTTATAGACTACAGATCTGAAATATATGTTGCAAAGGGGGCAGTTTTGTTCACCACACATATACAATGTACCACCCTGATAGTATGGTAGCATTTGGGTGGTGCTACCTTCTCCAACAATTCCATCTTCGAACATCTCACTCAGGCCACAGGCCTGGCTTATATTGCTTCCTGTTGTATCACACTCATACACAAAACTATTGAAGCTGTGTAGAAGTATAGCAGTGTGCTATAGTTAGGTAGCTACATGGATACTATCCACTACATTTCCCATGGCATGTAATATCATTGTTATCCAAACATAACATTATCTTTATCTTTATTTCTCTTTATTCTCACACTTTATATACCACTCTTAACAATACCAGAGTGGTTTACAATAACAAAAATTAAGAGGAAAGGCCGGGGGCTGGAAAAAGAAAGGAAATACAATTAATTGATAGGAAAGGAGAGAGGAATTCATTCACAGTAGCTAGAGAAGAGATAGAGCAGGACAGGAAATCTAAGGAGAGGGAGAGGATAGGTCGAAAGCAGAGAAAAATAGATGTGTCTTGAGAAGGGATTTGAACCTTGTGAAGGAGGGTTCAAGATGGAGCAGGGAAGGGAGAAAGTTCCAAAGGGAGAGGCCCAGGAAGAAGAAAGCAGAATGACGAGTGGATTGCAGATGGGCGTTATTTGGAGAAGGAAAATGGACACGATTGACATGGGCAGAATGAAGGCTTTGGACTGGGCTGTGGAACTGAAGGAGGTCAGAGAGATACTGTGGGGTCTGTGTATATATGTATGGTCTTATGTACTGTAATTAATATCTTATATTGTATACGATACTGAATAGAAAGCCAGTGGAGATTGATAAGAGCCAATGTAATATGCTCTGAACGGGTAGTATATGAGATGATCCGGGCAGCAGTGTTTTGAATAAGCTGCAGGCAACGAAGCTGTGACTCTGGGAGACCGGCAAGGACTGAATTGCAATAGTCGAGACATGACATAACCAGGGTAAGAAGCAGTGTGAGAAGGGAAGGGGAGTCAAGGAAAGGATGCAGTGATCGGACCTGTCTAAGTGAAAAGAAAGAAGGATGTACTAAAAGAGAAATGTGCTGATGAAAGGAGAGAAACATGCTCACGAAAATCATCTTCCCCACCACCAGCTTCATCACAGTCAGAGGAAAGCCTCAAACCATTGACCTGTTGGTTAGAAGGCAGATATATTGAACATGGAGTTTTTAAGGCTTCATGGGGGGAGGGGGGCTGACAATAGCCAGCTGCTCTAAATTCTCTCCCCAATTCTTGCCAATGCCATTTGCAAAGAATGTGCATTGTATATCAACTCTGCACATATGACTGTCCCAATGTCATCACAGTAAACATATAAATCCACATTGAGGCACAGTGCTAGTAAAAGTACCAATGGAGTATTTATACAGTGCAAGGTCCAGAATTCCCATAAGAGTCATAGTAACATAGTATATGACGGCAGATAAACACCAGTATGGCGGCAAGAGTAGGTGCACCTGCCGATCTGTGCAGGTCACCCCTCCCCATGCCTTTGTTTAGGGGTATACCCACCGCTCTGTGTAGGGCACCCCTATTTGTTGAGATATAAGAGAGAAGTTTATTTTGATTTTATCCTGCTGCTATAAATGGATCCACTGCATCTGTCCCATACCATTTTGAATTCTGTCCCTGTATTTGCTCCCACCACTTCTATCGGGAGGGCATTCAAAGCATCCATCACCCTTTCAGTGAAAAAGTATTTCCTGACATTGCCTTTCAAATTACCCCCTTGCAGCTTCATGTTATGCCCTCTAGTTTTACAGCTTCCCCATCTTTGGAAGAGGATTGTTTGTTCATTAATTTTAAGTATTTAAAGGTCTGAATCTTATCTCCCCTGTCCCTCCTCTTCTCCAGAGCGTACATATTTAGGTCTTCAAGTCTCTTCTCATAAATCTTCTGACGCAGGCGCCAAATCATTTTGGTCGCGTTCCTCTGAACCATTTCCAGTTTTTTTATATCCTTTGTGAGATATGGTCTCCAAAACTGAACACAGTATTCCAAGTGAGGCCTCCCTAATGACTTGTACAGTGGCATTAGTACCTCTTCCTTTCTGCTGGTAATTCCTCTTTGTATGCAACCCAGCATCCTTCTGGCTTTTGCCACCGTCTTGTCGAACTGTTTCGCCACCTTGAGATCCTCAGAAATAATCACTCCAAGGCCCTTCTTCTGGTCTGTGCACACCATCCTTTCGCCCCCTATCGCGTAGATTTCCCTTGGATTTCTGCTTCCTAAGTGCATGATACTGCACTTCTTCACATTAAATCTTAATTGCCAAGCATTAGACCATTCTTCCAGCTTTTGTAGATCTTTCCGCATGTTCTCCACTCCCTCAAGGGAGTCCACTCTGTTGCAAATTTTCGTGTCATCTGCAAAAAGACAGACTTTTCCATTCAGTCCTTCAGCAATATCACTCACAAATATATTGAACAGTACCGGTCCCAGGACCAAACCCTGGGGCACACCGCTACTCACCTTCCTTTCATCTGAGTGAGTTCCGTTTACCATCACCTTCTGTCATCGGTCAGTCAACCAATTTCTGATCTAGTTCACCACCTTGGGACCCATCCCCAAGCTATTGAGTTTATTGATAAGCCTCCTATGAGGAACAGTATCAAAGGCTTTGCTGAAATCCAGGTAGATGACATCCATCGCATGCCCCTGCTCTAGTTCTCTGGTCACCCAGTCAAAGAATTCAATCAGATTTCTTTGGCAAGATCGTCCTTTGGTAAAACCATGTTGCCTCAGATCATGTAACCTATTGATTCTGAGAAAGTCCACTATTCGCTCTTTCCGGAGCACCTCCATATTTTTCCCGCCACCGAGGTAAGGTTTACCGGCCTGTAGTTTGTCACTTTTTCCCTGTTACCACTTTTGTGGATAGGTACCACATCAGCCCTTCTCCAGTCCTGAGGAACTTCTCCTGTCTCCAAGGATCTGTCAAAAACATCCTTTAACAGCCCTGCAAGAATCTCTCTGAGCTCTTTCAGTATCCTGGGATGTATCCCATCCGGTCCCATGGCCTTGTCCACTTTCAGTTTTGCAAGTTGTTCTAATACATCATCTTCTGTGAATGGTGTGGTTTCTACTCCATTCACATTTTTATATTTGGGAGTCACAGGTGGTCCTTCTCCAGGATATGCTTTAGTAAAAACAGAGCAGAAGTATTTGTTTAGCATTTTCGCTTTTTCAATGTCACTTTCCACGATTTCGTTCCTTGCACTTCTGAGTCCTGCAATTCCACCTCTGATTTTCCTTCTCTCCCGAATATACCTGAAGAACGTTTTGTCGCCACACTTCACATTTTTAGCTATCTTTTCTTCTGCCTTTGATTTTGCTATCCTTATTTCTCTTTTTGTCTCTTTTAGATTGATCCTATATTCCTTTCTGTGTTCCTCTGTTTGAGAGCGTCTGAATTTTGTGAAAGCTGTGTTTTTTGCCTTTATTTGAGCAGCCACTTCTTTGGAGAACCAAATACCGTAGGTTTCATTTTCCTCTTGTTTTTGTTTATTTTCCTTACATACGTATCTGTTGCTCCTTTTATTGCCACTTCCCTTATCCCCTCCCACACTGCCAACTCTTCCATCAGGTACTTGGCCATTTTACCGAAGTCTGTGTTTTTGAAGTCTAGGACTTTGAGCTTGCTGTGATTGGACTCCTCCTTGGCTTTTATCTCAAAGCATCTATGAAGCCTACATGATGCTGCATGAGGCTTTCGGGCAATGATACATGTTTGTGGTATGTGCTGCGGATGGATATAAGCTTTATGAGGTATACATTCAGTGCCTCTAACCTTGAATAGTTATGGCATCAGATAGTGCAGCAAGATAATAGTCAGGCTCACCATGCAGAGACATGGTGTTTACATGCTACATTGCTCTCTGGGCTATTAACATATATTTTATGCCTACCATAAGTACATTTCAGCGATACTTGTTTACAGGAGCACACACATCAACCAGCACTGAATGGAAGCACTGCATAATAGAGTGATGTGTTACATAACAATGCTGCACCTGTGCACCTGTGATGGCAGAGAGTAGGACTAAATAGCCAATTTTCTCAATGGAGAAAGGTGAATAGTGGAATACCCTAGGGATCTGTGCTGGGCCTGCTTCTTTTTAACATATTCATAAATGACCAGGAAATGGGAATAATGGGTGAGATGATCAAATTTGCAGATGACATCAAATTATTCAGAGTTATTAAAACACAAGAGGATTGTGAAAAATTGCAAGAGAACCTTGATAAATTGGAAGACTGGAGGTCCAAATAGCTGATGAAATATAATGTGGACAAATGCAAAGTTATGCACTTAGGGAAGAACAACCCAAACCATGTCTACACAATGCAAGGTTTCACGTTAGGAACCACCCAGGAAAAGGATTTAAGCATCATCATGATCAGTGTGCAATGGCAGACAAGACAGCAAATAGAATGCTAGGAATCATAAGGAAGGGAATGCAAAACAAAACCAAGAATATTATAATGCCTCTGTATTATTCCATGGTGCGACCACATCTTGAGAATTGTGTGTAATTCTGGTCGCCATATCTTAAAAAGAATATAGCAGAATTAGAAAAGGTACAGAGAAAAGCCACCAAAATGGTAAGGGGAATGGAAGGATACCCCTATGATTAGACGCTTAAAAGGTTAGGGTTCTTTAACTTGGAAAAGAGATAGCTGAGGTAAGATATGATAGAGGTCTATATATTAATGAATGGAGTGGAATGGGTAAACATAGATCAGTTGTTTACTCCTTCAAAAAGTAGAAAGACTAGGGGACACTCAATGAAGCTACAATCTAACCCACTTAGGACTAATAAGAGAAAATATTTTTTTTTCTCAACCAGTAATCAAACTCTGGAATTTGTTACTGGAGGATGTATTAAAAGTTGTTAGTGTAGCTGGATTTAAAAAAGGTTTGGACAAGTTCCATAAAGCATTATTAAGGAGGTCCAGGGAAATCCATTGCTTACCCTGGGATAAGCATTGTGGAATCTGTGTACCTTTTTGGGAACCTGCCAGGTACTTGCGACCTGGAAGGGCCACTATTGGAAACAGGCTTGATGGACCTTGTTCTGACCCAATATGACATTTTTTATGTTCTTAGGAAGGTGATAGGAGGTCTAAATGTCAATAACACCTGCTATGTGTCTGCCAAGCAGGTCTGGTTTGACACTGATTAGAGACAGAGATCAAGTGCAATAGCTATATGGCAATCTGTGCACAGAGAATCCACTACAACCCTTCATTAGGCCTGTAACATACCTTTTCTACTGCAGATTGACAGCCCATAACATCTATTGCACTGTCAGGGTTCCAAGATAGACAACCAAGTGTCATGCACATTATCCCCCCTCTTCCCCCAGGAGTTCTGCTCCAGGAGTAAGGCCATAAAAAGAAAAGAGAAAACATATGGCCACTAGCACTACCAGATTTGGGGATGCATGTAACATACAATCAACAGGAGGTTGTATGAAAAACAGGCCCCAGTGCAGACCATGACCTTAACCCTGCACAGAAAACATGTCCACCATCACAACGGGATAGTGACATAGCATGCACAGCATGCACTGTGATATCTAATCCTTACAACATGCAGAGGAAAATATGAACTCTGCATGTATATGTTAGCAAGGCTGATGACCACACAGACCCACATGACATGTACATGCAGTGTATAAAGCAAAATATGCATAGCCATCTAGTAGTGTGCACAGTCAACCTATTCTGTTGGCTGACCTTGTGGCAAGAGATCTGTGTGCTTTCATATGGGACCTTCAGATGTGAGCTGCTATGGATGGTGGAATGCCCATGCAATAGCAGCAGAAATTCTCTAGATAAATATGACATATAATCACGTGTCTAGCCATTGGGATGGAGCTGTGAGGGTAGCAGAGAACTCATGCTGCACCATAGAGACATGGGGCTGTTTCTACATGCAAAGAAATGATGTTAGCTCACACTGTGATATTGATAGCACAGGATCACCTCATCAAAACACAAGATACCATGACTGTTGTGCAGGCCCCTACCAAGAGAAGATAGACAGCTAATTCACATATGAGATTTTCCAACACAGAACCTTTGCTCATCTGTGTATGTGCCTATATCTTGCCCACAGATCAGACATCTAGTGCCAGTTCCCATGGTCGTGTGCCCAGGTGTATATACATCTATTTAGTAGCCTGGGCACACACCAGTCAAACTGCGGTGGGACTAAGGTCTGCCAAGAAAGGAGTCAAATGGTCAATCTCACAACCTAGCTGTTTGTAAACCTTAACCATGGTCCAATATGTCACATAATCATCTGTGTAGTCTGATTGAATCCCACACAAGATGTTATGCTCATGATGCTGTTGCCATCGCTAGCCTAGCAAGAATGCGCTACAAAAATAAGTGTTTGGCCAATAAGGATCTTTAGAGGCAGGGCCAGCACCAGTAACTGTGTATATGTGTATGCTACCACATCTACATCAGACATGTGTGGACAGACATGGTAAAGGGGGGATAGCATTCCATAGCTTGAATCCAATTAAGCTTTGGGCAATAAAACTGCAGGAGAAGTATAGTGAGACTGCGGCACAGACATGGGCTTCTACTGAGCAGGTTGTGCTGCACATGTTTTGTCAGTGGCTGCAATGTTAGGGGGTTTCCAAACAACCATACTACACCTGTACCATATCCCTGAGTGTTGATGTGAGTAGATAGTGGGAGAGGTAGGCATGGTTGCAATGGGATGCCAGCTCCCCCAATTGACCTATCACTGTGGGGGTGATCAACTATACAGACTTCAGAAATGTGAGCAAAGATGGATCTTTAGACTGTGGACTGTTTCACCTTTAGGATTTAATATTGAATTGGAGTGGTCTAGTTTGCTGTGATCTGTGTCTGTTTTGAATCGAGATTTGTCAGCTTTGTCTGCAGATTGCGTTTGTTCTTAACAGAGGGATTTTCCTTTTAATGGACTTTCCCTTTTAAATGTATCTTCCCATTCATAACATTGGCTGGACCTGCCCCTGACGATGCAATGGCATGCTTCCTCTTTGACAACATTGGCTAAATTTCGCTCTGACTTTTCAGTGATGTCAGATGCCACACTCTAAATGTTTGCAGGTTGCAACTCATGATCTTGGCGTGAAGAGTAGGACGCCGTTGTTGGAATCCTGTATGCCTGTTTCGGACCATTAATCTAATGGTCCGAAACATGCCACATCGTACTGTACCAGGAGGATTCCTTAATTTTGTGATCACAAAGCTAAGTTTTTAAACTTATTTGATTAAATATTAAATATTAAAAAGGAGTCTCTATGGTGAGAGAATAAGTTCCTTACTTTTCCCCTTTAATAGTTTACATTGACACTGGAAAATCTATTTCATAGTGCTTGTACCCATTTCAGTATGTTTTGAGACTCTATTACAAGCAGCACCAAATGACTTTGGCAGATGTTGTGCACCTCTGACTCTTTGACCTTTTTCAAACACTGCCATCACTGCTGTAGACCCATGATCGCCTCTGCCATTAAGTACTATTATTTTAGCCTTATCACTTTCTCTGCTAACCATTAAAAAAAACCATAGAAACATAGAAAAATGATGACAGAAAAAGACTACATGGCCTATCTAGTCTGTCCTTCCATATCAACAACTACAACAGTCCCCTTTTTTGCTTTAGAGATCCTTTGTGTTTGTCCCATGCTTTTTTGAATTCAGATACTGTCCTTATTTCTACCACCTTCACTGGGAGACTATTCCACAGATCCACCACTCTTTCCATAAAGAAATATTTCCGAGTATCACTCCTGAATCTATCCCCTTTCACACTCATCCCATGTCCCTCATAGCAGGACTTGCTTTCAATCGAAAGAGGCTCTCCCCCTGTGCATCTATACCACGGAGGTATTTAAATGTCTCAATCATATCACCTCTATTCCGCCTTTCCTCTAAGGTGTACATATTAAGGTCCTTAAGTCTGTCCTCATATGCTTTATAATGAAGACCACTAACCATTTTAGTAGCCACCTTCTGTACTGACTCCATCCTGTTTATATCCTTTTGAAGGTGCGGTCTCTAGAATTGCACACAATACTCCAAATGAGGTGCAGCACACACAGACAGTGTGCTCAGGTGCAGAAGGTCACAGGTTCAAGTCCCAGCTGTGCCACCTGCCAACCCAGTCCCCACATTTTACCCACCACAAAAATGTGGTAATACAGACAGAACCTTTAGTGCAGATAAAGTAAACATGCCCAAAACATCTACATTTTACCCTACAGAGCACAGACACCAGAAACATGTGCATTACCTAGAGCAGAGTCCCCCAAATGCAGTCCTGGAGGGCCACAAATCATTCACATTTTATGCTTTTTCTAATAAAGATGTATGTGCTGCATTTCCATGCACCGCCCCCATGGTATGCAGATGTATCTCATGCATATTCATTAGGGACAGCAGGAAAACATGAACAGTGTTTGGCCCACCAGGACTGGAGTTGGGGACCTCTGCCCTACAGCAGCGGCCAACAGGAGCAGAAAGAACCGCACCCACAGGCTCCATTATCGAAAGCCTCATGGAGAGGCAGGATATCGGGCCTTGCGTACATCTCACAATACTAGTACTTGCATACCTTAGCAATGCCACCCTAAACCTGGGAATATGGTACACATATATCAAAAGGTTGCTATGATTACTGGCAGATAGCAATTCCTAAGTTAAGCACAATATGCTCATTGAGCTGTATCATACCAATATCTCTGATGTCTGTGGAGTGTGTTTCAGGTCTGGTGTCTGACAGTGTTCACCACCCTGGGGAATGACCCCAACAGTATTGCATACCATAGCCATGCCTGCGTTTTGTCCAGGACTGGTGAGTTGGTCAGGACTGCAAAAACTCTCTATATTTGCACAATGCTGGCATAGGTGTGGGAGTGTGTATCTGTCCAGCCAGTGTGTGGTGGTTGCAACACTTTACTCAGCCCACACTGTTTGCACTGTGTCCAGTGTTAGCTTGCCAATGTGCATAATGATGAGCAAGGTACTGTGGGTATAGCTCGGACAGGGTGGCCTGGGCAGGATGCATGAACACAGGGCATAGGGCAATGGCTGGGACATTGTAGTGGCCGGCCACCACCTGCATGGACAGGGTGGCCATAGCATGTCCTGCTGGGAGGTCACTCTCACCCTGACTGAGCAGTCACCATGGCATGGCTAGGTCCCCCATAGTGCTAATAACATCTCTCTCAAGTGATATCTATGGGTTGCCTTTTTTTGGGGGCCCAATCACTAACCTATCTGCTTGGTGGGTGTGCTGACATCCCAGTGTTGGGTGCAGCACACCCAACACTTCCAGTAATATGCACTATAGACTAGCTAGCAGACTATTTGCAGTTAGTATGTGTAAGGCTGGAACACCTTGCAGGGTGCAGCGGTTGTAGATTCACTGTGCTTGCTGCTGGAGAATGTCAGATAGTGGTGGTGGGCAGCTGAGCATTTCCATGCCTCCTGTCTGTCTGCTATCACCATATGGATGCCTACAGAAATGTATGGACAGCCCTGTATGTTGTCTGTCCCCCAGCTGGACTGAGGTTGTTGGTCCCCTCTACCAGCACCATTGCAATGATGTAGAATGTGCATCTGTTGCTGGGAGATCCTGAGCTCCAGAGGGCAGTTTGGGTGGTACTACATAATCCACCTATGGGTCCAAACAGCCCCGCCATGCCACCCCGCCGTGCCGTGCCGCGCCGTCCCCTCTGCCGTGCCATGCCGCGCCGCCCCCTCTGCCGTGCCACGCCGCTCCCCCACCCCCTGCCCCCCACCGCCCCGCCCCCGCCCCCCATGATGCTCCGCCCCCCCATGCTGCGCTGCCCCCCCCACACCACCCCCCTCATGCCGCGCCATGCTGTGCCACCCCACGCCGCGCCGCCCCCTCGGTCACATAAATCATGTCGCCATGGCACCCACATAGGATATGCAGTATTCTGGGTGCATCAAAGTGCTCAAGGGCTAAACGTGACTGAAAAATAAAAGATGGACACAGGTGTATTTGGCAGTGTATCTGCAAGACCTACCCATCACACACTGGCACTGATGGGGACTCGCACAATAGCCTATCTCAGCTAAGCCAGGTGCTGTGGACATGGTGCTGGGTGGCCCACCTCACTCTCAGGGTGAGCACAGGACCTGCACAATGTGACGGTCAGTACCTACTCTGTGCTAGTAACACACATGCTCAGTACTCCCTACCAGGCTGAGGTGGTGTGGGGGTGCATCCCCCATCCTGTGGTTATCTGTAGACTGCTGATTTGCATGTGCAGTGCATCATGGGTATGTGTGGTTTAACCCTATCCTGGTAACCACAGCAGACAGTTCGTGTGGTGGGCTGCAGTCTTACTGTAGCCAGCCAGGAGTTTGTTAGCAGCCATGGAGATGTAGCCCACTGGTGACTTCACTGCCTGTGGAGCCAGAGGTCATGGGTTTGATCCCACAGTGGGGTTATTTGATAGGGCTGTCTGAGGCATTTTCTTTTCTAATTTAAATTGGTGCTGCCAGCAACAACACCCTCAGTGCTGTAGCCTGAAGGTGCCTCAAAAACGCCCTATAAGGTGCCCTAAAGGGAACATTATAAGGTGCCGTGGTGGACAGTGCACCTTATTATGTGTCCTCAGGAGTGCCGCATAGGGTGCATGATGTGGCACCTTAGGTTATGGCAATGTGAGGGTGTGTTTGCTGGCAGCACAAATCAAAAATAAAATCCAAATGCCTCACAAAGCACTGCTGATATTAAAGGGTAATGTCTCAGGCAGTCATATGCAAAAGCGGCACTGTGGGATTGAACCCATGACCCCTGTACCAGCAGGCGGTTTGTCAACCAATGTGCTACACCTCTGCCACTAGGTCTGTATGCCAGCACACCTACCTACGATTAACACACATTAATGTGGTACACCTACCTCCATCGTGTCATAATGTGCGGTACGTAACCTATTGCGCGAGGCCAACGTTTAGACCAGAAGGCCCCCTCCCCCCCTTATGGCATCCTGCACATCATTGCTGGGCTCACATTAAGATGGATTAATGAACATACCCCATAGGCACACACAACCCCATATCACCAGGGTGAGTGACAGCCCACGTTGATGGGCGCTCAGGACTCCTTGTTGTAAATGTTTAGCCAGTCATTGCTATATGAAGAGGCATAGCACACCGGTTCCAACAGTACCCTAGGAACCAGTGGTGATGGGTTCGAGACCCAACTGTGTAAACAACAAGCAAAAATTCTAATTGTGTTTTTAAATGTCAGACACAACAGTGCAATGTCTGTCTGCATCATAGATCTGTATAAATATTGTTGGCGACATCATATCCTGTGCAGCAGAAAGATGCGCGCAGCGCGGGCCCAACTGCGTGCGGCGCCCATGCATGTGTGTTGCGGTGCGCATGCGCAGGTGGTGCACTGCGCATGCGCGCGTGTTGCGGCGTGCGTGCGTTCCTCATTGGTGACAGTGTTGAACGTGGCCACCAGATCAAGGAAGCCTGCGTTTACCACCCAGGAGCTATGCTACCTGGCACAGCTGATTGCCGTGAGGCAGCACAAGCTGTTTCCTGGGTCATCCAGGCGGCAGGACCTGATGAGGGTCCGGAGGGCATGGGATCGTCTGACACGGCGC
Organism: Ichthyophis bannanicus; assembly: GCA_033557465.1. Classification (NCBI taxonomy): domain Eukaryota; kingdom Metazoa; phylum Chordata; class Amphibia; order Gymnophiona; family Ichthyophiidae; genus Ichthyophis; species Ichthyophis bannanicus. The sequence goes on along the minus strand of CM066037.1, from coordinate 363,647,098 downwards.
TATAATCGTGTGGCAGACTATCCACGTGAGGTAAGTGTATGGGGACAGGTCAGTAGATCCATATACATATCGAGTGTTGATTGTAGCTGTGCATGCTGCTGTGTGTAGGTAGTCATCTCAGTTATGTGTATCAGGTAAACTCACATGCCATATTATCCATATATCACATCTGAGTGGTTTGCCCTGTATCCAGGGGGCTAAGGACGTGATCACAGAGTTCTTGATGCCATCCTGGTGTCATGGCAGCTGCTGCTGTTGATGTGCTACAACACACCGTAACACAGGTAGCCCATAAGAACATAAGAACATAAGATATGCCATACTGGGTCAGACCAAGGTCCATCAAGCCCAGTATTCTGTTTCCAACAGTGGCCAATCTAGGTCATACGTACCTAGCAGTTTCCCCAAGGGACACAGGTTCCACAATGCTTGTATTGGTTCAAGCATTGATATCCTGGGTCCCTTCTTAATAATGGTTTATGGACCTTTCCTCCAGGAACTTGTCCAAACCTTTTTTAAACCCAGCTACACTAACAGCCTTTACTACATCCTCCGGTAACAAATTCCAGAGTTTGATTACACGGTGAGTGAAAAAATATTTTCTTTTATTAGTCTTAAATAGTTTACCCTGTAGCTTCATTGCATGTCCCCTAGTCTTTCTATATTCTGATAAGGTAAACAATCGATCTACGTTTACCCGTTCCACTCCGTTCATTAATTTATAGACTTCTATCATATCTCCCCTCAGCCGTCTCTTTTCCAGGTTAAAGAGCCCCAACCTTTTTAGCCTTTCTTCATAGGAGTAGCCTTCCATCCCCTTTACCATTTTGGTGGCTCTTCTCTGAACCTTTTCTAAAATTGCTATATCCTTTTTAAGATATGGCGACCAGAATTGCACACAATATTCAAGGTGCGGTCTCACCATGGAACGATATAGAGGCATTATAATATCTTTTGTTTTATTTTCCATTCCTTTCCTTATCATACCTAGCATTCTATTTGCTCTCTTGGCCGCCGCTGCACACTGGGCCGAGGGTTTTAACATGGTATCCACAAGGACGCCTAAATCTTTTTCTTGGGTGGTGGTTCCTAATGTGGAACCTTGCATCGTGTAACCATAGTTTGGGTTGTTCTTCCCTAGGTGCATAACCTTGCACTTCTCCACATTAAATTTCATCTGCCATTTTGATGCCCAGTCTTCCAATTTATCAAGATCCTCTTGCAATTTTCCACAATCCTCCTGGGTTTTAACAACTTTAAATAGTTTTGTGTCGTCAGCAAATTTGATAACCTCACTCGTTATTCCACTTTCCAGGTCATTTATGAATATGTCAAAAAGCAGCGGACCCAGCACAGATCCCTGGGGTACACCACTATTCACCTTTCTCCATTGGGAAAATTGGCCATTTAGCCCTACCCTCTGCTTTCTATCTTTTAACCAGTTCCTGATCCACAGTAGTACACTGCCTCCTATCCCATGACTCTTTAGTTTTGCCAAAAGTCTCTCATGAGGGACCTTGTCAAAGGCTTTCTGAAAGTCCAGATACACAATATCAACCGACTCACCTTTGTCCACCTGTTTATTCACTCCTTCAAAAAACATAACAGATTAGTAAGACAAGATCTTCCTTGTCTAAAGCCATGTTGGCTGTCTCCCATTAGGTCATGACTATCTATATGCTGAGTAATTTTATTCTTTATGATGGTTTCTACCATTTTTCCCGGTACTGATGTCAGGCTCACCGGTCTGTAGTTTCCCGGATCACCCCTCGAACCCTTTTTAAAAATTGGTGTTACATTGGCGATCCTCCAATCCTCAGGTATTAGAGATGATTTTAATGATAGTTCACAGATTACTGATAGCAGGTCTGCAATCTCAAATTTCAGTTCTTTCAACACCCTTGGATGTATACCATCCGGCCCAGGTGATTTGCTACTCTTCAGTTTATCTAATAGTTGTAGGACATCTTCCCGATGTATCGATATTTCCTTCAATTCTTCCACACCTTTAAATACCACTTGAGTCGTGGGTAACATCCCTACATCTTCCTCAGTAAAGACCGAAGCAAAGAATTCATTCAGTCTCTCCGCTATCGCCTTGTCGCCTCTTAGTGCTCCTTTAACCCCTTTATCATCTAATGGACCAACTGACTCTCTCACGGGTTTTTTGCTACGAATGTACTTGAAAAGGTCTTTATTTCGCGTTTTTGCTTCCGCAGCAAGCTTCTTCTCAAATTCTCTCTTTGCCTGCCTTATCAATGCCTTGCATTTGACTTGCCAGTGCTTGTGCTGTTTCCAGGTTTCATCATTTGGCTCTTTTTTCCATTTCTTGAAAGATGCTTTTTTGGCAACAACAGCCTCTCTGACCTCAGCTTTAAACCATGCTGGCAATTTTTTGGACTTCCTTCCACTTTTCTTAAAGCGTGGAATACAGCTGGTCTGGGCTTCCAAGATAGTATTTTTCAACAACACCCAAGCTTGATGTACGTCTTTAACCTTTGCAACTGCTCCTTTTAGTTTTTTTTTTTTTTTTTTGGTATGATGGGGTCTGCAGTTGCAGGTTAAAACATCTGCCCCATCCCCAGGGGCTGTGAAACGTGCCCAAAGTGGTATGTTAGTCCCATTGGTGACATGGGTGTGTGTGGCCCAGCAGTCTAAAACAGCTGCCCTACCCCCACTTGCCCAGAAAGTCCAATAAAGTGGGTCCCCACCACCCCTGCTGGTATGGAATATGCTGCTGTTGCTGTTTTCCAATCCATCCTACCCCCAGGAGTCCTGAGAGCCCATCAAAGTGGTCTGTCAGTCACCCTGGGGATATGGTCCTGTGTGCCTATCCAGTTCAATACATGCTCCCTATCCACAGGAGTCTTGAGAGGCCATCAAAGTGGGCTGTCAGTCACCCTGGGGATATGGTCCTGTGTGCCTATACAGTTCAATACATTCTCCCTATCCCCAGGAGCCCTGAGAGGCCATCAAAGTGGGCTGTCAGTCACCCTGGGGATATGGTCCTGTGTGCCTATGCAGTTCAATACATTCGCCCTATACCCAGGAGTCCTGACAGCCCATCAAAGTGGGCTGTCAGTCACCCTGGGGATATGGTCCTGTGTGCCTATCCAGTTCAATACATTCTCCCTATCCCCAGGAGTCCTGAGAGGCCATCAAAGTGGTCTGTCACTCACCCTGGTGATACGGTCCTGTGTGCCTACCCAGTTCAATACATTCTCCCTATCCACAGGAGTCCTGACAGCCCAACAACGTGGGCTGTCAGTCACCCTGGTGATACAGTCCTGTTTGCCTATACAGTTCAATACATTCTCCCTATCCCCAGGAGTCCTGAGAGCCCATCAACGTGGGCTGTCAGTCACCCTGGGGATATGGTCCTGTGTGCCTATACAGTTCAATACATTCTCCCTATCCCCAGGAGTCCTGAGAGGCCATCAAAGTGGGCTGTCAGTCACCCTGGGGATATGGTCCTGTGTGCCTATCCAGTTCAATACATTCTCCGTATCCCCAGGAGTCCTGACAGCCCATCAAAGTGGTCTGTCAGTCACCCTGGGGAATTGGTCCTGTGTGCCTATCCAGTTCAATACATTCTCCCTATCCCCAGGAGTCCTGACAGCCCATCAAAGTGGGCTGTCACTCACCCTGGTGATACGGTCCTGTTTGCCTATACAGTTCAATACATTCTCCCTATCCCCAGGAGTCCTGATAGCCCATTAAAGTGGGTTGTCAGTCACCCTGGGGTTATGATCCTGTGTGCCTATCCAGTTCAATACATTCTCCCTATCCCCAGGAGTCCTGACAGCCCATCAAAGTGGTCTGTCAGTCACCCTGGGGATATGGTCCTGTGTGCCTATCCAGTTCAATACATTCTCTCTATCCCCAGGAGTCCTGACAGACCATCAAAGTGGGCTGTCACTCACCCTGGTGATACGGACCTGTTTGCCTATCCAGTTCAATACATTCTCCCTATCCCCAGGAGTCCTGAGAGGCCATCAAAGTGGTCTGTCACTCACCCTGGTATACGGTTCTGTGTGCCTATCCAGTTCAATACATTCTCCCTATCCCCAGGAGTCCTGACAGCCCATCAAAGTGGGCTGTCAGTCACCCTGGGGATATGGTCCTGTGTGCCTATCCAGTTCAATACATTCTCCGTATCCCCAGGAGTCCTGACAGCCCATCAAAGTGGTCTGTCAGTCACCCTGGGGAATTGGTCCTGTGTGCCTATCCAGTTCAATACATTCTCCCTATCCCCAGGAGTCCTGACAGCCCATCAAAGTGGGCTGTCACTCACCCTGGTGATACGGTCCTGTTTGCCTATACAGTTCAATACATTCTCCCTATCCCCAGGAGTCCTGATAGCCCATTAAAGTGGGTTGTCAGTCACCCTGGGGTTATGATCCTGTGTGCCTATCCAGTTCAATACATTCTCCCTATCCCCAGGAGTCCTGACAGCCCATCAAAGTGGTCTGTCAGTCACCCTGGGGATATGGTCCTGTGTGCCTATCCAGTTCAATACATTCTCTCTATCCCCAGGAGTCCTGACAGACCATCAAAGTGGGCTGTCACTCACCCTGGTGATACGGTCCTGTTTGCCTATCCAGTTCAATACATTCTCCCTATCCCCAGGAGTCCTGAGAGGCCATCAAAGTGGTCTGTCACTCACCCTGGTATACGGTTCTGTGTGCCTATCCAGTTCAATACATTCTCCCTATCCCCAGGAGTCCTGACTGCCCATCAAAGTGGGCTGTCAGTCACCCTGGGGATATGGTCCTGTGTGCCTATCCATTTCAATACATTCTCCGTATCCCCAGGAGTCCTGACAGCCCATCAAAGTGGTCTGTCAGTCACCCTGGGGAATTGGTCCTGTGTGCCTATCCAGTTCAATACATTCTCCCTATCCCCAGGAGTCCTGACAGCCCATCAAAGTGGGCTGTCACTCACCCTGGTGATACGGTCCTGTTTGCCTATACAGTTCAATACATTCTCCCTATCCCCAGGAGTCCTGACAGCCCATCAAAGTGGGCTGTTAGTCACCCTGGGGTTATGGTCCTGTGTGCCTATCCAGTTCAATACATTCTCCCTATCCCCAGGAGTCCTGACAGCCCATCAAAGTGGTCTGTCAATCACCCTGGGGATATGGTCCTGTGTGCCTATCCAGTTCAATACATTCTCTCTATCCCCAGGAGTCCTGACAGACCATCAAAGTGGGCTGTCACTCACCCTGGTGATACGGTCCTGTTTGCCTATCCAGTTCAATACATTCTCCCTATCCCCAGGAGTCCTGACAGCCCATCAAAGTGGGCTGTCACTCACCCTGGTGATACGGTCCTGTTTGCCTATACAGTTCAATACATTCTCCCTATCCCCAGGAGTCCTGACAGCCCATCAAAGTGGGCTGTCAGTCACCCTGGGGTTATGGTCCTGTGTGCCTATCCAGTTCAATACATTCTCCCTATCCCCAGGAGTCCTGAAGCCCATCAAAGTGGGCTGTCACTCACCCTGGTGATATGGCCCTCTTCGCCTATCCAGTTCAATACATTTTTCCTACACCCAGGAGACCTGAGAGGCCATCAAAGTGGTCTGTCACTCACCCTGGTGATACGGTCCTGTGTGCCTATCCAGTTCAATACATTCTCTCTATCCCCAGGAGTCCTGACAGCCCATCAAAGTGGGCTGTCACTCACCCTGGGGATATGGTCCTGTGTGCCTATCCAGTTCAATACATTCTCTCTATCCCCAGGAGTCCTGACAGACCATCAAAGTGGGCTGTCACTCACCCTGGTGATACGGTCCTGTTTGCCTATCCAGTTCAATACATTCTCCCTATCCCCAGGAGTCCTGAGAGGCCATCAAAGTGGTCTGTCAGTCACCCTGGGGATATGGTCCTGTGTGCCTATCCAGTTCAATACATTCTCTCTATCCCCAGGAGTCCTGACAGACCATCAAAGTGGGCTGTCACTCACCCTGGTGTACGGTCCTGTTTGCCTATACAGTTCAATACATTCTACCTATCCCCAGGAGTCCTGACAGCCCATCAAAGTGGTCTGTCAGTCACCCTGGGGATATGATCCTGTGTGCCTATCCAGTTCAATACATTCTACCTATCCCCAGGAGTCCTGACAGCCCATCAAAGTGGTCTGTCAGTCACCCTGGGGATATGGTCCTGTGTGCCTATCCAGTTCAATACATTCTCTCTATCCCCAGGAGTCCTGACAGCCCATCAAAGTGGTCTGTCAGTCACCCTGGTGATATGGTCCTGTTTGCCTATCCAGTTCAATACATTCTCCCTATCCCCAGGAGTCCTGAGAGGCCATCAAAGTGGTCTGTCAGTCACCCTGGGGTTATGGTCCTGTGTGCCTATCCAGTTCAATACATTCTCCCTATCCCCAGGAGTCCTGACAGCCCATCAAAGTGGGCTGTCAGTCACCCTGGGTATATGGTCCTGTGTGCCTATCCAGTTCAATACATTCTCCCTATCCCCAGGAGTCCTGACAGCCCATCAAAGTGGGCTGTCACTCACCCTGTGGATATGGTCCTGTGTGCTTATCCCGTTCAATACATTCTCCCTATCCCCAGGAGTCCTGACAGACCATCAAAGTGGGCTGTCACTCACCCTGGTGATACGGTCCTGTTTGCCTATCCAGTTCAATACATTCTCCCTATCCCCAGGAGTCCTGAGAGGCCATCAAAGTGGTCTGTCACTCACCCTGGTGATACGGTCCTGTGTGCCTATCCAGTTCAATACATTCTCCCTATCCCCAGGAGTCCTGAGAGGCCATCAAAGTGGGCTGTCAGTCACCCTGGGGATATGGTCCTGTGTGCCTATCCAGTTCAGTACATTCTCCCTATCCCCAGGAGTCCTGAGAGCCCATCAAAGTGGGCTGTAAGTCACCCTGGGGTATTGTCCTGTGTGCCTATACAGTACAATACATTCTCCCTATCCCCAGGAGTCCTGAGAGTCCATCAAAGTGGTCTGTCGGTCACCCTGGGGATATGGTCCTTTGTGCCTATCCAGTTCAAAACATTCTCCCTATCCCCAGGAGTCCTGACAGCCCATCAGAGTGGGCTGTCACTCACCCTGGTGATACGGTCCTGTGTGCCTATCCAGTTCAATACATTCTCCCTATCCACAGGAGTCCTGAGAGGCCATCAAAGTGGGCTGTCAGTCACCCTGGGGATATGGTCCTGTGTGCCTATCCAGTTCAATACATTCTCCCTATCCCCAGGAGTCCTGAGAGCCCTTCAAAGTGGTCTGTCAATCACCCTGGGGATATGGTCCTGTTTGCCTATACAGTTCAATACATTCTCCCTATCCCCAGGAGTCCTGACAGCCCATCAAAGTGGTCTGTCAATCACCCTGGGGATATGGTCCTGTGTGCCTATACAGTTCCATACATTCTCCCTATCCCCAGGAGTCCTGACAGCCCATCAAAGTGAGCTGTCAGTCACCCTGGGGTTATGGTCCTGTGTGGCTATCCAGTTCAATACATTCTCCCTATCCCCAGGAGTCCTGACAGCCCATCAAAGTGGGCTGTCACTCACCCTGGTGATATGGGGTTGTGTGTGCCTATCCAGTTCAGTACTTTCTCCCTATCCCCAGGAGTCCTGAGACCTGCGTAAGGTGTACTGTCAGTCACCCTGGTGCTATGGTGTATGGTGCTGATGATGTGTGCTAGGACACCCAACCCCCAGGGGGCCTGAGACCTGATTGCAATGGTGGGTATGTCATTCAGCTATTTTGTTAGGTTATGGCAGGTAGGTTGCACATCTGCCCTAGTCTGTGAGATCAACACCTCATCACACACATCTCTGATGTATCCAGATGGTATGGTAGGTGCAGATGTGGATGTGTGTAACAGCACCCCACCCCCATGAGCTATGAGAACTGATTACGAAGGCCTGTAACAGATCCATGTCCCCAGAACTGTATGCTGAGTCAGGTCACACATCTGCCCACTTGCTAGGAATCACACACCTGGTTGCAGATGAACATTACTGATGGTGTTGGAAGGATACATGCACCTGTTGTGGTTGCACAGCCCAGACTGAAACCCTGACATGAGCACAGGTGGCAATAGCCTATTCTGGTGCAATGGCCCCTGTCCCTGGTGTTGGCAGCCACACCTGCCCTGAGCATACAAGGACCAGGTCATAGGAACATAACAACATAAGATAGGCCATACTGGGTCACATCCACGTCCATCAAGCCCAGTATGCTCTTTGCAATAGTGGCCAATCTAGGTCTTACGTACCTAGTAGTATCCCCAAGAGAGACAGGTTCCACAATGCGTGTAGTGGGTCAAGCATTGCTATGCTGGGCCTTGTAGAAACCCAAATGTCATGGTAGTGGCCCCTGGCAAGGTGCATAGGGCCACTCACCCAATATCCCATGTATGGACACATCACCCATGTTTGTTAGGATATCATGTTGCCAGTGGGGTTCGGTCGGATGATGTGTGTAGATCATGACAACAAAAATGGGTTCACCAGACCACATACGGGGTTAGGGGGGTTACCCTGGACACCATCATTGGCAACCCAAACGTGGCATGGTCGTGCAATGTCATGCAAGGGGGCCACTGGGGAATGGAATGATGTGTTCAGGGTGCCACGTACACTGCACATAGGTGTCACTGCACAAATGCCCAGAGACACAGCTATGCATGCAGGTGGCACTGGGAACAGTTAATCTCCTGGAACAAGCTGGAAATAGTCCTCACATGTGGGTATCATCGGTACCGACGGAGCCTGTGTGGGAACGCTCTCCAGCATCCAATAGGAAAGCTGTTGGGAGCATCCCACAGCGCCTGCGTGCTGCCTTCCCGCCTTTCAAAAATGCCTCTCTCCAGTTTGCTGTGTTCCACAGAGCCAGCAGGTCATCGTTCCTGTCATTGGTGAAAAACATCTATTCTATTGCCACTCCTGTGGCAGCATCTGCCTTTTTCTATTTACCGGTACCACTGGTCATGTAAGTTCTATTTCTAAAAGGTCAGATTTCCACACACAAACCAAAATTTAAATTAAAAAAGAGGGAAAATCCCCTTTGTAGGTCTCCCCCCGGTTTGGCCTTAGGCCCCAATCCCTCCTCCATCATGGAAAAGCAAGCCTTGGGTTATAAAAATATGCTCAAAAAGTGCCGGTACCTTCTCCGTCACTGACAATCATGATTGGTGTTGCAAATGCTTATGGCCGGATCACTCCATGTCTGAATGTTTGGCCTGTGGGATGTTATCCAAGAGGGGTTGGCAGCACAGAGCAGCCAAGCTTTGTACCCTCTTTCTCTCCGACACGGGCTCGGTGGCAGCCATGTCTTCAAGGGCTTCCTCTTCCTCCCGTGGATCTCAGGTAACCAAACACAAATCTTGACGTTCCTCAATGGGTAGATCCCCCTCCAAACTTTGGAATGCCTCCGGCATTGCCTGTGAGGAACACGCTCTGGCCAAACAGCCCCGGTGTGACTCCCTGGCCTCCAAAGCCACTTTGGGGCTCCAGGAAGTTCGGGAGGCCTCAACCTCGTCCAAACTCCTGGTGCCATACTCTGGGGTACTGTCTTTGGCCGGTACGCATACACAGGCATCGTCAGGGTTGATGGACCAGAGGATTGTGGCCATCGAATGCAGTCTGGCACCTATCCTTGCGGCATCAAAGACCTTGGTACCACCCCAGACCCCGCAAATTCCAGCACCGGTATCTGCAGCAATTGCGGAACCAGCATCGGCAACTGCACCATTGGTACCGATGAGTACTGGTATTGACACCCTGGTAACGGGTCACTCTGATACCGAGGCCAATCGGTACCGATACCACACTTTACCTGAGCACCCTGAGAGAAGATACATCCAATCTTCTGAGGAGTCTGATGACTCTGACAGCTCAGAGGGTAACGATGTACCTTTCGAGGATGAGCCTGCTTCTCCCAAGAGGAGATTGTCCCCTCCTCAGGATATGTCCTTCCTGGATTTCATCACACATGTAGTCAAGGGCCTCTCCATTTCAGTAGTAACTGAATCTGAGCACAGGGCACAGGAGCCAGAGATTCACCAATATCCCCAAACTACAAAGGAGGCAGCCACCCTGCCAATACATCAGATTTTACAGGATCGTCTTTTGAGAATGTGGGGGACTCCTCTTACCACCTCTCCACATTCTCACAGGCTACCTACTATGTATCATATGCCTCCGTCCCCTGGTTTTCAGAAAACACAGCTCACTCATCACTTCATCGTGGTCGAGTCTGCTATGAGGAGAATTAAAAGTTACAAACAACATGCCACCAACCCTCCTGGTAGGGAGTGTACGACCTTAGATGCTTTTGGTCGCCGTGTCGTCCAAACATCCATGCTGTCAGACAGGATAGGTTCCTGAAGGAGGTTGCAGGAGATCTACAACTGGTAGGTCCACATCTCCCAGATGACAGAGGACACAACTATTTAGCACTTGTCAAGCATGCCCAGAACATTTATAAAGGTGACTGTTTGGCGTGCATAGGCAGAGTCTCTGCCATTGCTATTGGGGCAAGGAGACTTGGCTGGCTGCAAGCCTCACACCTGGAACACTGGTTACAGGATAAACTGGCCAACATCCCCTGGACTGGTGAAAACCTTTTTGGGAAGAACCGGCAGGAAAAAGCCAAAGATTTGGATGGTTACAATTCTACCTTGACCAGGCTTTCCAAAATTGTAAATTCTGCAAAGAAGAGAGCCTTAGAATAGCCTTTCCTCTCCAAAAAGAAAGGATACTATCAGTCCAATGCTTAGCAAGGACAACCTGCAGGACAAGCTGCTAGAAAGGGTCAACAATCTACTAAGCAGAGACAGCCGAGAGCTACTCAGCCTCAGCAGACCCAGCAGCCTCAGCCCCCACAGGGCCTTTGACTCCGTGATAGAGTACCTGCCCTTCCTGCCACTCCAGAGAAAACAACCTTCAACAATCCCAGGAAGGTTAGGTCACCTCATCCACAGATGGAGGCAAATAACATCAGAACCCTGGACTCTGTCCATCATAGAAGAGGGTACAGGCGTCATTCCCAAAGCCTGCCTCCCCCTACAATAGTAAGGACATTCAGTTGTCAAAATTCCCCCCAACTGAATCCAGAGGTAAAACAGCTCTTACCTCAAGGAGCAATAGAAGAGGTACCTCATCTTCAACAGGGTTCCGGGTTCTACTCCCCCTATTTCCTCATACCAAAGAAAACAGGAGGTCACAGACCCATTTTAGATCTCAGAGAACTCAACAAGTTCCTGTTCCAAGAGAAATTCAAAATGATTTCTGTATGAAATGTACTTCCTGACCTACACAGGCAGAACTGCCTTTGTTCTGTAGAGCACAAGGATGCGTACACCCATGTTCTCAGCCAACAATCACACAGAAAGTTCCTTTGGTCCTCCATCAAGGAAACCACCATCAAAACAAAGTTTTCCCTTCAGCCTTGCCTCAGCACCCAGAGTATTCACAAAGTGCATGGCTGTGGTAGCCGGTTTTGTTCATACCAGGGGAATATTTGTCTGCCCCTACTTGGACGATTGCCTCATCCGGCCAGAGTCACAAACACAAGCCCAGGCCTCTCTCTCGTACACAATGCATGGACTCCAATATCTAGGCCCTGTCATAGATCTCCAGGAATCCTTTCTGACTCCCACGCAATCGCTGGAGTTCATAGGAGCAAGGCTAGATACCAGACTGCCAAAGACCTACCTGACTCAGCCTCGCTGTCCTCGCATTGTGCAACTTGTTTCTTCAGCACTACAAAAGACTCACCTCTCGGCTTGAGAGATGCATCAGCTACTGGGTCACATGGCATCTACGGTGCATGTGGTCCCCTACGCTCGTCTCCACATGAGGCCAGCCCAATGGGCCCTCTCTTCCCAGTGGACGCAAGCAACAGGCTGTCTCTCAGATCTGATAGTAAACTCAAACCGCCGTACCCTGTCCCTGGACTGGTGGCGGTCAGCACAAAACCTTTTTGAGGGGTCACCCTTCCTGCAAACCCCTACTCAGATCACATTAACAACAGATGCCTCCAAAGTGGGGTGGGCTGCACATCTCCTGGACACCTCCACCCAAGCCACCTGGAATTGTCAGGAGATACATTTCCACATCAATCTGTTGGAGCTCTGAGCAATTCCCCTGGCTCTTCAAGTATTCCATTCCCTTCTACAGGCCAATATAATACTACTTCACGCAGACAATCAGGTAGCCATGGTCTATGTGAACATACAAGGAGGAACAGGTTCTCTGTCCCTTTGCAATGAAGCTCTTCAACTGTGGGCGTTTGCCAGAGAGCAGCAGATCCATCTCCTGCCAGTCTATCTCCCTGCCAATCAGAACTCTTGGCCAGACAGACTCAGTCGTGTTCTGCTTCCGCACAAATGGTCTCTACACATGGACCAACTCTGCAGAGTATTGCAACTCTGGGGAACTCAAGATGTAGACCTCTTTGCAAGTCAATCATATGCAAAACTTACCCAGTTCTTTTCACGGATTCTGGCTCAGTGCTGCCAAACGAGGGATGCTGTCCGCCTCAACTGGGTGCAGGAATTCCTATATGCCTTTCCTCCCATTCCCTTCATTGCCAAGACCCTATTCAAGCTCCTGAGGGACAGAGGCAACATGATCCTCATAGCCCCACGCTGGCAACACCAGGTGTGGTACCCTCTGCTTCTACATCTGTCCCAGGTTACACCCCTGTACGTAGGGTCAGCTCCAGACTTACTGTTGCAGGAGGAGGGGAATGTATGGCATACAAACCCCCAGTCTCTGCACCGCAGAGCCTGGCTACTGAAGGCTGTAACTGCTTTGGCCCTCCCCTCACTCAGGAAGTGCAAGATGCCCGTTATACTTCCAGGAAACCTTCCACAAGGCATTCCTATACCGTCAAGTGGACGAGAGATTCCATTTGGTGATCACAAAAGGGCTTCAACCCTCTTGTCATCCGTATATAAACATGTTTTGGATGAACTCCTTTACTTATCAAACACTGGTCTCCAAACTGAGTCACTCAGAGTTCATTTAAGTGCCATTGCTGCTCCTTCTGAACCCATCAATGGACAACCCATTTCATCCCATCCTCTCATATCCAGAATCATGAGAGGCCTGCATCTAACAAAACCTCCCCTTAGACCACCTCCAGTGGCATGGGATCTCAATCTGCTTCTAGGCCAGCGTATGCTGCCGCCTCCTGAGGCCTTAGCCACTACTTCCTTAAAGTCTCTGTCCTGGAAAGTAATATACCTTCTTGCAATCACATCAGCAAGTCGTATCAGTGAATTGCAAGCTCCAGGGGCTGATCCACCTTACACACCGTTTCACCATGATAAGGTCATCCTAAGGACACATCCACACTTCATGCCTAAGGTGGTTTCCTCCTTTCGTTTGAACCAAGAGGTTTAGTTACCTGTAGTCTTTCTAAAGCCTCATGCTTCAAATGCAGAGACGATTCTTCATACCTTGGACTGTAAAAAGAGCTGTGGCTTTTCATCTGCAGAGGACCCAGCAACACAGAAGGCCCTCTCAGCTATTCATAGCCTCTGATCCTTCGCATTTGGGTACAGCAGTTTCCAAAAGATCTCTATCCAACTGGATTGCTCCATGTATTATCTTTTATCTATCATAGCAAACACCTTTCACTGGAGGCCCATGTTCCCGCTCACAATGTGAGAGTCATGGCAGCTTCTACGGCTCACCTCCATTCTGTCTATATTAACCACATTTGTGGAGCAGCTACCTGGTCCTCTGTTCACAGGCCACTACTGCTTGGATAAAGGCTTCTGCAGGCATGCTATGGTTGGTCAGGCTGCTCTCCAACACCTCTTCCATACTTAATCCACTCCTAGCCTCCTCTCTTACAGGATGCCAGAGATCCATGGGAGGAAGTGGAACACCTCCACAGGGCCTCACCACTCTGGGGATCCTTCCCTGGCATCTACATCTAGGGTGTCCTCACATGTGATGACTAATTCCTGCTTGTTCCTGGAGATAGCATAGTTACTCACCTGTAACAGGTGAGCTCCGGGAACAGCAGGAATAAGTCTTCACAACCCACCCATCTCCCCTAGGGGTTGACTCTCTCTCTCTCTCTCTCTTTCCCTATCTATCTCTCTCTCTCTCTTTGTGTCAGCTTTAAACTCAACTGGAGAGAGGCAGTTGGTAAAGGCGGGAAGGCAGCACGCAGGCGCTGTGGGATGCTCCCAAAAGCTTTCCTATAGGACGCTGGGGAGCGTTCCCGCACAGGCTCAGTTTGTACCGACGCTACCCACATGTGAAGACTTATTCCTGGTGTTCCCGGAGATCACCTGTTACAGGTGAGTAACTATGCTGTACATGACACACACAGCAGTGAAGCAGGAGCAGCAAGAAGCTGGCCACACAGATGTTTGTTTATGTTAGCCACCCACCAGAGGTAAATAGTCACTGATGCTCCCACACATTGTTTGCACATCCACAGGTAGAGGATCTCCGGAAGAAGGGGCGAGAGTTGAGGCTCCATCATAGTGATTACCTTGCCCGCTTCCAGAGGGGGGCACAGTCAGAGCGTGACGGTGAGTATTGGCAACCTTGCTGCCCAGTAACAAATGTCACATTGGCCCATCAGCCTGTGTGGTGCCTGCATATGTACATGTGTTATGTGACACACATGATAATGTGCTGATGACTGTCATTTTCCACAGAGGGTGATGACAACGATGACCAGCCCACCACATCTGCCTATGCCCTGAGGCGCCCCCCTGCCCACCGTGCCACAGAGGTGGAGGTGGTGGTGGTGGAGGACGGGGCTGAGGTGGAGGCCGAGGCCGAGGAGGAGGGTGAAGAGCCGGCGGACAGTGCAGCGGAGGAGGGGGCTGATGGGGGCATGGAAGGGGTGGGTGGTGGGGTGGCAGGGGAGGGAGAGGGTGTGGCTGATGTGGGGTTGGGGGGAGGGGTGGAGCAGGGTGTGGAGGGTGGGTGGGAGGTGGGGAGGAGGGGGATGTGTGGGTGTGGGAGGGTGATTGGGAACACAGAGCAGCACAGGGCACTGTGGGCTCCCGCCAGCCACGCCATGTCGATCCACCATCCAGGGCCACACACAGGTCGCATGCACATGCCACCACCCAGACCCCTGGCACTATGTGTGCGTGTGTGGTGACAGGTGTGTGCAGGACCTGTATGTGGCCCTGGATGCCTTGGAGCAGCGTGTGCATTTCCTAGTGCACTCACACCAGTGGCTGACAGGAGCCATTCAGCGGGTGGCTGCCGAGGTGGAGCGGCTGCCCTGTCGGCGGCCATCCCCTGAAGGGTGTCACAGGAGTGTTTGATGGCGCCTTTGACGTCCACACACGTGCCCTGTGCTGTCCTGTGTTCCATCACTAGGCATGCAGCATGCAGGGAGAGGGTGTGGTTGATGTGGGGGTGGGGGGAGGGGTGGAGGAGGGTGTATAGGGCGGGTGGGAGGTGGCAGGGGGGAGGATGATGGGTATTGTCCCTATTTGTGGCAGTGTTTGTTTTTTCATATTTTTTACAATATACACACTGTTTCATAGCACAAAATGGTCACGTGTCTCCCTTACCAACACACTATGGATGCAAGCATGGGATATGTGTGTAGACAGGTATGTGTTGTAAAGGTAGACATGGGTATCATGCGTGGACTGGCTCTACATGCAGTCGTGGGGGCTGACCATGTGTGTAGGTAGGTGTGTGAGACCAGGGTGGACCCTGAGATGTTGCAATGTAGAGGACGTCCCAGGATACTGAGGCACGTGCATGCTGTGTGCAATGTGTGGGAACCGTTTCTGATGCAACATGCCTGTGTGCCAATAGTAGAACTGGCAAACCACTACGTCTGCGCTGGCAGGGTAAGATGTACTGCTGATCCCAGGAGCTACTCACGGGTAAAGCTGTTGAGTGCGTCCTGGGACACTACATGTCACAGGGATGGTTGGTGAGTAACCGTATACGTCTGTGGAGGGGCAGGCACGTAGGCAGTGTTGCAGGCAGGGACAATGGTCACACATGTGCGTCCAATGTAGGGGGTAGGAAGGGATGAAAACTGTGATGGCTCCTAACAATGGACATGTAGCTTCAGGACATTCCCCCTGTGCAACCCGGGAGGATGTGTAAACCGCCACGCTGCAGCCCAGGGGCTGGGACCTGACACAGTGCATGGCACACACGGCATGTGATGGCGTCTGTGCAGTGATACCTGGCAGTAAAGACAACCCACCATCGAGGGGCCTGTGTGCGGGACACAACATGCATTTGCACAATACTTAGGGAAACACAGGGACACACATTTGAAAACACACATTGTATGTACTGTGTAACAGCTGTTTATTAGAGCCGCAGTCACCTCCTGCATGGCCGCCCACGCCTCCCACGGCACAGCACCCCCCGCGGTGCTGCACCTTGTCCTGGCGCCTCAGGTGACAGTGCTGGTGCTGGCTGCCGCAGTAGGCCCACAATGTCCTCCATGGCATCCGCAATGCAGGCAAGCGCCCCCGACCGTACCTCCTCCCGGAGCAGCCGCAGCTCCCTGGTATTTTCCCCCATAGCCAGGTAGATATGTTGGAGGGCCTGATGAGTGCCTGTGGGTGGGACAGAGGGTGATATATGAGATACCTCTCCAGTACCAACCATCACACATACACATGTCATGCATATCCCACAAGATCAGTCTGCAGAACAGTCATGCCTGCCAAACCTAGCACCGCATGACCATGCTTAGATCTGCGTCTCCCATGAGCTATCCCCCTGTCTGGAAGGGGTCTGGATGAGGGGTCATGAGAATCACAGATTTCACACATGGCACATTGACAAAGTTTAATATGTCAATGCCTGGTCTGCACACTGCTTGACTGGGATAGGTCAGATGATCTGAGGGGGCATGAGACACACATACACATATCTGGGGTACCCCCATTTCTATAATGCTGGCGCACACTGCAGATTATGTTGTCAAATGATGCTGCGTGACAATACAAATGACGAGGTCTCTGTCACATAGGGTGTCTGGGTGACCTGCGATCATTGCTTTCCTCTTTGGGCTTATGTGCGGTATATGGGCAAGCACAGTGTGCATGTGTCTCAGCCCCTTACAAATGCTGACACCTGACAAGCCATGCTACAGGAGGTAGAAACACAGAGGACATAAGACAAGCCCCCCAACATCAGAACGCTATGCTATGTGGGCAATATGCAATTATTTTGTGGATGTTAGGACAACCCCGTGGGGATTGTGGAGTATGCTGTTACCCACCTTCTGCATTGCGCTGTGCTGCAGCAGTGTGTTTCCGCAGCTCTGCAATGATTGGGTCCATGTCTGCAGGAGGGGTTTCTTCTGGCGCTGGCGCATGAATGGGGTGGTGGCTTGTGATGACGTCTGAGACCTCTGTGGTAGTGAAGTCTGGGGTGCGGTCCTCTGGCTCAGCCTCCACATGTGTGGTTGGGGTCCAGTCACCATTACTCGTGCTGCCCCCGGACATTGTGGGCTGGGGCTCTGGCACATCCTCGGGCAATTGCACCTCCTCCTCCTCCTCAGCTGGAGCCATGGTTGTGTAGTCACCTGGGTTGTGGAAGACATACACAGCACAGATCGGTTTGCACGGTGCAACTACATACAACTGTGTGACACATCCACCCCACAATCAATGTGTGTTTGGCCGTGGCCTGTACATGTGCTACATAGCTACCACTACAGCTCCTGCTACCACTATTAGGCATATATAGGCCAGTACCTATCAGACACATCAATGTGTACATCAGGAGTCCTCAAACTACGGGACGAGGACCACATGCGGGCTGCCAAGGACATTTCTGCAGTCCGACGGGTGTTTTTGCCGCCGCTGCCAGTCCTCAGGGGCAGCTCTACCCAGGGCCGGCCCATTCATTGAGCAGCAGCCCAGCTAGTTTAACAACTTACAAACCTGCTGCTGCCGCTGCCACCATGGCAGCGGCATAATCAAGCATCCCATGGGGCCCCCCCTGCTCTGCAGTGTCCTCCATGTAGCCTCAGTGTTGGCTGTCAGAGCCGCGCAAAGAGAAAGAGCTTCTCCTCTCGTGGCTCTGTTAATCCCGTCATGGGGCTGATGGGATTTTCCATCAGGCCCGTGGCGGGATTGACATGGCCGTGAAAAAGGGACACTCTCCCTTCCTGCGGCTCTGACAAGCCCACACTGAAGCCGCATGGAGGATGCTGCAGAGCAGGGGGGGGCGGGGCCCACGGGATGCTTGATTCTGCTGCTGCCATGGTGGAAGCAGCAGCAGTAGCCATGTTTGGTTTATTTTGTAACCTAGCTGGCCTGATGGGGGGGAGGGGGTTTGGAGTGGTAATTGACGATGGTGGGGAGAGGTAAGACTGGAAGTGGGCTAATGGGGGGGAGGGGTTAGGAAAGGTCATGGCCTATGGGTGGTGGTAAGATTGGAAGTGGGATGATGGGGAGCTTAGGACTGGAAATGGGCTGAGTGTGGGGCTAAGACAGGAGGTGGGCTGATGGGGGGCTAGGACTGGAAATGGGCTGATGCACGGACTAGAGGTGAGCGGATGCTGGGTGGGGCTGGAAATAGACAGGAGATGAGGTTGGGCGAGGATCAGAATGGGATGGAGCTGGGAGAGTGAAATGGTGAGGGAAAAATATTTTTTGTGGGAGGTAAGAGATATCTACGATTGGACGGATATTGGGAGAGTAAGTTGGGATACAGGATGGAGGTCTAACATTTGAGTGGCTGACATAGGAATGAGGAAAGAGCACAAGGAGAAAGATTACTATGTTAAAGCAGATGTAGAGAGAGAATGGAAAACATACTAGAAGTGAGAAGAAGGGACAAATGGAAAGCAGACGATGGGGAGTTAGCAGAAGACATAAAAAAAACAGACTAACGTGGCTGGAGCAATTGCCACTGGAAAAGGACAAAAATAAGGGTAGCAAACGTTCCCTTTATTTTGAATTTATGCAGTGTGCTTTGGGGTTTGTTCACAGTGTTCTTTTCAACTATAGTCCGGCCCTCCAACGGTCTGAGGGACAGTGAACCGGCCCCCTGTTTAGAAAGTTTGAAGACCCCTGGTGTGCATTATCCCACAGAAGGACCAGTACTGCTCAGCAGTACTTAGATGAGACAAAGACATAACAAGGACAGGTCTGAGAGGGGGCTTGTAGCAGACATGTAGCCACATGTGCAGGGCAGACATAAAAAGGGATGGTGTTACTGATACATGTGGTTGGAGGGCAGAAAAACACAGAGTAAAAGGGGTGGAATGGGGGACAGCACACTCATAAGCCAAAGGCTGAGGGTAGGAGATGATCCAGGGGAGCAGGTATGAGGAGGTGCTAATAAGATGCCTGATGCATATCCAAGGGGCATGTACTTTATGGTTTGGGAGCAGCAAGGTGTGATTTGGGTACCTACCTGCCTGGGGATGGGCAGTGTCCAGTGTCTCTGGCAGTCCATACAGGTAGATTGGCCCTAGCCGCTCTGCCAACTCCTGCTCCAAGGGTGTTAGGGAGGGTGTAAAGGGGCCTCCCCCTCCAGTGCCCATGGCATGCTGCTGCTCTGCCACCATGTGTGAGCGCACACCCCTCTTTATATCGTTAAACTTCTTCCTGAGGCTGTCGAGGTCTCTGCTTGGACCCCCTGCCTGTGCAACTGCCTCCTTCACCTCCTCCCACACCTGGGTGCGTGTGGCAACAGTGGTGGTGTTGCTTAGTCGTCCATATAGGAACTCATAATTTTCAAGAACAGATGCCAGCAGGATGTGGTTTTCCTGCTGGGTGAATTTCTGAGCCTTCTTCCGTTGCAGAGCTGGCACCGGTTTGCGCCTACGTTTTGCAGTGAGAGGACCCTGCGTGGGCTGGGCCGATGGGCCTGCAGCCTCCAAAACACTCCCTGCCATATCTGTGTCCTCCCCAACAGGTGGCCCCCTCCCTCTCCCTCTCCCTGTGCCTCTCCCTCTCCACTCCTGCCCTGTCCTGTGGCTCCATCTCCCTGCCCTCTCCCTCCCTGTCAGACATTCCTTCTCTTGGCCTTCTCAACTCCACCTCACACCTCCCTCCTCTCCCTGCTATCTGCTCTTCCCCTCACCTCCTTTCTCACTCACCTGCTCCTTGCCTCCACTCCTCTCTTTATCCCCTGTTCTAGCTCACACCTCTCCTGCACAACCCAGCCTCTAACACTCTGACCTGCAACACACTAACTTCGCTCTACTAGACACCTGCTTCTCTCTCTCTCTCTCTCTCTGACTGACACCACACACCTTCTGTTTCCCTCGCCTACCAAAAACCCCTCAAAGTGCAGCACGTGTACACGTCTATTTATAGGGTTTTTTTGCGTTGCGCGTGTTGCAGGTGCGCAGTTGCGTGAGCGTGGCCACTGCGCGTGCTGCGCATGCATAGTTGGCTGTGCGCATTGCGCATGCGGCGCGCAGGAGCAGGAAATGCATGCGTGCGTGCTTGCACGGTAAGCGCAGTGCATACGCAAGGGGCAGTCAACTACACAGCACGCACGCAGCTGCTGCGCACACTGCGCATGTGTATTTGCCTGTGCGCATTGCGCATGCACCACGCAGAAACAGGAAGTGTGTGCGTGCGTACGTTTGCGCGTGAGGCGTGGTGCATGCACAGTGCGGCGTGAGCACGGGGCATACGCGATGTGCACAGCCAGCTACGTGTGCGCAGCCATCGTGCTCGCGCAACTGCGCACGCGCAACACGCGCTAGGTAAAACCCCCCCTATAAATAGCCCAGAACACATGTTGCACGTTGAGGGTTTTCTTGTAGGCGAGGGAGAGAAGGTGTGCGTTGGCAGTGACGGAAGGAGCGAGTCTGAATCAGGTGTATTGTGCAGTGTGACTGGGTTTGTGATTGTTGTTGGTTGTATTGTGTGGCTGTGTTTCTGTGTAGTGTGTACGGTGTGTGTCTTGGTTAGTGAAGTGGTGTCTGTGTTGGAGTGTGTTAGAGGAGCAGGACGGGTGGAGGTTATGGCGGCCTTTGTGTTTGCTGCAGCTGCATCGGGAGGTGGGAAGGTGGTGCGGTTGCGTGACAGGGGAGATGGTGTCTATGGGGCTGAGGCACAGGGCATGGGTGTAGTCCCGCTGCAAATCAGACCTGCAGCTGTGGGGGCAGGGCAGGCAGGGGCTGTGCCCGCATGGCGCAGGAGGCATGCTGAGGTGCAGGCTCGCCAGCCACACCTCTACAGGCCCAGGGTCCAGCTCCAGGGCATGCGAGAGGACCAGGTCATCTCCCTCTACCGACTGACAGGGGCTATTAGGGAGCTCTATGAGGATCTCAGACCTGACCTCGAGCCCCTGACTGATCGGTCACATGCCATACCAGGTTTGGTCAAGCTCCTTGCTGCCCTACATTTCTTTGCCTCTGGCTGTTTCCAGTCATCTGTGGCCGCAGTGGGTGGCATGAGCCGTCCCACCTTCTCTCGCTGTCTCCACCAAGTACTGCGTGCCATGGGCAGCCGGGTGCGGAATTATATTGCCATTCCACACACTAGGCAACAGTGGTGGACCCTGAACCAGGCCTTTGAGGCATTAGCCGGGATACCACACGTGATGGGAGCTATTGATTGCACACATGTTGCCCTGGTCCCGCCTAGAGGCAGGGAGGTAGTGTTCCGCAACCACAAACACTATCATTCCCTGAATGTTCAGGTTGTATGTGATGCAAATATGCATATTCTGAATGTGGTCCCCAGGTTTGCAGGGTCCACCCATGACGCCTATATCCTGCATCACTCGGCACTATTCAGACAATTTGAGGCAGGACAGTATGAGGACTGTATATTGCTGGGTGGG
This sequence comes from Ichthyophis bannanicus, assembly GCA_033557465.1. Classification (NCBI taxonomy): domain Eukaryota; kingdom Metazoa; phylum Chordata; class Amphibia; order Gymnophiona; family Ichthyophiidae; genus Ichthyophis; species Ichthyophis bannanicus. The sequence continues at coordinate 363,625,327 of CM066037.1, read as the reverse complement.
TATTTCCCATTTCTGACATGCACATGGTGTTCATGTGACTACGCTTATGTGCAAATGTCTGTCTTGGAGTAGATCCCTATTGTGTGTGTGTGTCTCATCTGCTTGTGTAGGATATAGGGGGAGGGGGGGGGGTTGGTGCCTTCCAAATGTGCCCTGCTATGGTGCTGTGTGATGCTGTTGGATTGGATGCAAGCATTTGTGTGGTTGTTACATATTATGTTGTCAGCAATCCATACAGCTACCCCTTCTCTTGTGTTTCTTAGGTCCCCCCACTCAATCTGTAGACACCCAGGAAGCTGTAGATAACATGAGGAGGGATCTAGCTAAGCTTGATGAATGGTCTCACATTTTCCAGCTGACAGACGACAGAAGGTGACGGTAAATGGAGCTCACTTGGATGAAAGGAAGGTGATTAGCGGGGTGCCCCAGGGTTCAGTCCTGGGCCCGGCACTGTTCAATGTATTTGTGAGTGATAGAAAAACAGTGGGAAAAACTGAAAGGGGATATTTTGAGGGCAACCAACCTTTTTGTTAAAATGGTAAATAAAGGTAAAAGGAACAGGAGACTGCTATGGTTTTCGAAAGAAGTAGCTGAAAAAGTGAAGAAAAAGAGGGAGGCCTTCATGAAATACAAGAGATCACAGAGAGGAAGACAGGCATCTGTATTTGGAAAAACTTAGAGAAGCTAGCAAAGTAGTCAAGAAGGCAAAAATTCAAAAGGAGGAGGAAATAGCCAATGCAATAAAATGGGGGGATAAGACATTTTTCAGGTATATTAGTGAGAAGAGGAAGGGCAAGTGCGTATTGTCAGACTGAAGGGTGCAGGGGAGGAATATGTAGAAACTGATAAGGATAAAGCAGAATTGCTTAACAAATATTTTTGTTCTGTGTTCACAGATGAAGAACCAGGAGCAGGACCTCAGAAAACACCCACAAATAGGAACAGAAGCAAAGGACATCTTGAACAATTAAACAAACATCAATTCGCCCACTGCTAAAAAATAACCAGATAGACCCAAAGAAGGAAGAGTCTTACCGCCCAATTTCCAGTATTCCCTATCTAGCCAAGATACTTGAGAAGGAAACTCAGAGGCAGATCCAACAACACATAGACACAGCAGCCCCGTTGGACCCATGCCAGCACGGATTCCGAGAAGCTCATGGAACTGAAACACTCATGACCTCACTATTCAACAAACTCATTTGTGGGATTGACAATATTCACATCGCCATTGCAATGATTTTCCTGGACATATCAGCGGCATTTGACTCAGTTGACCATAAGATTATGCTAGCTAGACTTCACGAAAAAGGCATCCATAACCTTGCCTGGGACTGGTGCAAATCATACCTAGAAGAGCGTTGGCAACAGGTCCGTATAGGCAACATTACATTTTTTTATTTTTTTATTTTAGCTGTATTTATATTCCGCTTTTCACCAGGTCAAAGCGGTCAATTGGGGGATACATTTAACACGAGGGGATATGACACACATACGTTAATACTTACAGGGAACATGGGCAATGGAGGGTTAAGTGGCTTGCCCAAGACCACAAGGAGTGCCTATAGGACTAGAAATCCCAGTCCCTCCGGCCTGAGATTGCTGTCCCCAGGTAGGACTTGAACCCCCAGCCCTCTGGCCTGAAGTACCTTGTCCTAACCACTAGACCACTCCTCCCACATCTGAACCCTTCCAACAGAAACAAGGAGTACCCCAAGGCTCATCTCTATCTGCGCTGCTTTTTAACATATACATGCAGCCAATCTGCCAAATCACCAGAGACTTCGGTATATCTTGCCTATTATATGCAGATGACGTGCTAATTTTCACATCGATCAATGTATCAAATCCTGACTACTCTGCACTAATCAACTGTTTCAATGCAATAACCGACTGGCTTCTCAATCAGAACATGAGAATAAATTTCAAGAAAACCGAAGTGCTCATAGCCACAAGAAACAAGCAATTTTCTCCTCCAACCACCCTCATAGTAAGAGATGCAGAACTCCCGATCAAGGCCTCCATAAAGTACCTCGGTGTGATACTCGATCAACAACTCAATCTTAAGGAGAACATAAAGAACACCGTAAGAACAATCTACTACAAACTAAAAACACTGCGTCACCTGAAACCAATGCTGGAGACCAAGGATTTCCGTACAATTTTCCAAGCAATAGTCACACCGCACTTTGACTATGCAAATATCATCCTTCATGGCCTCCCCAAGAATACACTAAGTCCACTTCAACTGGTAATGAACGCGGCAGCCCGCATCTTATCCGGAGCTTCAAAAAGAGATCATATAACACCAATACTGATCGATCTACACTGGCTCCCGATAATTGCAGAATAATATATAAAACTCTCCTCATCACATTCAAGGCTATTAATAAAATATCCCCTGCATCAATCTCAAATCTCCTCACTCACGCACCAAACAATAGATCCAGGAGACTAGTAGCGGAAAACACACTAGTTACTTCTAGTATCTCCACAAAATGGACACAACAAACCACTAACAGAGCTTTTGTGTCTTATGCTCCCAAGTGCTGGAACAAACTACCTCCCAGCATCAGATCAATCAGGGATATCACCCAATTCAGAAAGTCCATCAAGCACTATTTATTCACCTTGCACTTCAAGCTACCATACGCACCCTAGATTGTCTTCCGCCTCACTCATCTAACTCTTACACATAACAACAACCCAGAACAAAGGTTTAAAATGTGAAAAATGCTGCAGCTCGTCAGATACCAAACCTTGATGTAACATATTTAATTGTATATAGTTATCTCCGGTTCACACCCAGTTTACCTTCCCTGTTATCTGTAAACCTAGATCAGTTATATATTGACAGGTATTTTGTTGTTTAATGTAAACCACACTGATGAATAGTGCGGTATATAAAAACTGTTAAATAAATAAATAAATAAAATAAATAAAAGACTGTGTTCGTGAGAAACTATCTCAACTTAAAGTAGACAAAGAGATGGGACCGGATGGGATACACCCGAGAATACTGAGGGAACTTGGGGACGTTCTAGCAGCTCCACTGACTGACCTTTTCAATGCCTCGTTGGAGTCGGGAGTGGTGCCAAAGGACTGGAGAGAGGCTCATGTGGTGCCTTTACACAAAAGCGGAAGTAAGGATGTGGTTGAAAACTACAGGCCAGTTAGTTTAACTTCGGTGGTGAGTAAATTATTGGAAACGCTGCTGAAAGAGAAAATAGTGAGGTTTCTGGAGTCCAGCGGATTACAGGATCCAAGGCAGCATGGATTCACCAGAGGCAGGTCTTGTCAGACAAATCTGATTGATTTCTTTGACTGGGTGACCAGGGAGTTGGACCGAGGGAGAGCCCTAGATGTGGTGTATTTAGATTTCAGTAAAGCCTTTGACACTGTTCCTCAAAGGCAACTTATAAACAAACTGAGCACCCTAGGGATGGACCCTAAAGTTACTGGTTGGGTTAGAAATTGGTTGGGTGGGAGGTGACAAAGAGTACAAGTAAATGGAGCTCACTCTGAGGAGAAGGATGTTATCAGTGGTGTGCCCCAGGGATCTGTCCTTGGTCCGATTCTTTTTAACATCTTTGTTAGTGATATAGCGGAAGGGCTTTCAGGTAAGGTTTGCCTCTTTGCGGATGATACAAAAATCTGCAATAGACATCCTGGAAGGGGTAGATAACATGAGGAGGGATCTAGCTAAGCTTGAAGAATGGTCTAGAATTTGGCAGCTGGGATTTAATGTTAAAAAATGTAAGGTCATGCATTTGGGCTGCAGCAATCCAAGGGAGCAATATAGTATAGGGGGTGAAGTACTTTTGTCCACTAAAGAAGAGTGGGACCTAGGCGTGGTTGTGTCTGATGATCTTAAAGTAGCTAAACAGGTAGAAAAGGCGACGGCAAAAACTAGAAGGATGCTTGGGTGCATATGGAGAGGAATGGCTAGCAGAAAAAAGGAGGTGATAATGCCTCTGTATAAGTCTTTGGTGCGACCTCATTTGGAGTATAGTGTGCAATTCTGGAGACTGCACCTTCAAAAGGATGTGAACAGGATGGAGTCGGTGCAGAGTGTGGCTACTAAAATGATTAGTGGTCTTCATTATAAAGCATATGAAGACAGACTGAAGGATCTTAATATGTACACCTTAGAGGAAAGGTGGGATAGAGGTGATATGATTGAGATGTTTAAATACTTCTGTGGCATAAATGTTCAGGGAGAGAGCCTCTTTCAATTGAAAGCAAGTTCTGCTACGAGGGGACATGGGATGAGGGTGAAGGGAGATAGATTCAGGAGTGATATGCGGAAATATTTCTTTACGGAAAGAGTAGTGGATCCGTGGAATAGTCTCTCAGTGGAGGTGGTAGAGATGAGGACAGTAACTGAATTCAAAAAAGCATGGGACAAACACAGAGGATCGCTAAAGGTAAAAAGGGGACTGTTGTAGTTGTTATGGAAGGACAGACTAGATAGGCCATGTGGTCTTTTTCTGTCATCATATTTCTATGTTTCTATGTTTCTATATTGCTGAAGGTCTGAATGGAAAGGTCTGTCTTTTTGTAGATGACATGAAAATTTGCAACAGAGTGGACTCCCCTGAGGGAGTGGTTAACATGAGGAAAGGTCTACAAAAGCTGGAAGAATTGTCTAATGCTTGCAAATTAAGATTTAATGCAAAGAAGTGCAGTGTCATGCACTTAGGTAGCAGAAATCCAAGGGAAATGTATGCAATAGGGGTCGAGAGGTTGGTGTGCAAGGATCAGGAGAAGGACCTTGGTGTGATTATTTCTGAAGATCTCAAGGTGGCAAAACAGTGTGACAAGATGGTGGCAAAAGCCAGGAGGATGTTGGGCTGCATGCAAATAGGAATTAGCAGTAGAAAGGAAGAGGTACTAATGCCACTGTATAAGTCAATGGTGAGGCCTTACTTGGAATACTGTGTTCAGTTTTGGAGACCATATCTCGGAAAAGATGTAAAAAGACTGGAAACTGTTAAGAGGAAGGCGACCAAAATGATTTGGAGCCTGCGTCAGAAGCATTATGAGAAGAGACTTGAAGACCTAAATATGTACACTTTGGAGGAGAGGAGGGATAGGGGAGATATGATTCAGACCTTTAAATACTTAAAGAGAAATAATGAACAAACAAACCTCTTCCAAAGACGGGGAAGCTGTAAAACTAGAGGGCATAACATGAAGCTGCAAAGTGGTAAATTGAAAGGCAAGGTAGATGCTTGGAATGCCCTCCGGATGGAAGTGGTGGGGGCAAAGACAGTGAACAGAATTCAAAATGGCATGGGACAGACACAGTGGATCCCTTTACAGCAAAAGGATAAAATCAAAATAAACTGAACTATCTAATTTCTCAACAAATAGGGGTGTCCTACATGGAGCGGTGGGTTCACTCCTAAACAAAGACATGGGGAGGGGTGGCCTGCACAGAGCTGCAGGTGCACCCACTCTTGCCATCTTACTGGGCAGACTAGATGGACCATACTAGTCTTTATCTCCCGTCATTTACTATGTTACTATGGTTCCTATATGCTGGTTGCATAACAATGCACACATATGAGTGAAGGAGTAGGTATAATGGAGGCATAAGGTTTCCCTTGTGATGAATTGGCTAAATAGGAATGATTCAGGGGGCACACATGAGTTACAGTGACAGGAGCTGTGGTGATGTGTTCTAATTAGAATGCTCCAACATCCAAACAGCATGTGTCCAGACATCTATTCTGATAGGGATGGTATGGCTGTGTAGGTAAACAAGTATCCTCAGAAGTGTGTGAGGCACCATGGCTATTGTCCCATGGCCCAGCACGTTTGCCTTTCTAGCCTAAAATATAAGTGGTAATGTCCAATGACATGTGGTCCACATTCAATCCCTGGTGCAGTGGGGGCCACTCTGCAAGAGGCTGCACATGTTTAGGGGTCATTTGTAACATGGATGTTTTTTTTCTTCTATTTACAGGTCTTTGACTATTTGCAAAGAGCTTCAGCTGGTAAGGGACAGATGCTTTGGCATGATTACTTCAGCTTCTACACATACATCTCTGCACGAAGATCCTACTGTGTTTGTGCTCCTGTTAGGCCAAAAAAGATGAGAAATGAGTAGTGGCTATGTTGCACATCAACAGGTTAGAGTTGTAGCAGTGGAAAACTTCTATGTTTCAGTCACATGGGGTGGGGGTATCTCCTACAATGTAGTGAATATATAGGCTGTTTCTTCATACATTAGCTATATGAGGGGTTTATGGTCTGCATCCATTAACATTGCAAGCTCCTCTTGTTACTCAGCTCCACTGGACTGGCTCTATGAGTATGTGCTATAAATAGAGTGGTATTCTACACATGCATACTATGAACATATCCTGTACCTCTTTGCCTGCATTTGGAGTGGAGGCCTGCCAGGGGCACCAGCAGCATGTGTAGAGGTTATGGAGGGCAACATGCTGCACATGGATCATTCATGTGTGCAGATTTGTTGCCTTAAGGGGTTGTATTATAGCAAAAAGATGGCTGCTCTGTTATCATCTCCTCCTATGTCACAAAGAGCACAATAGACACCATACCTGGAATTCATGCTAGCTTGGGAAAGAAACTGCTAGCACAGGTGCATGTTGAGGATATACTATCATGTATTCTTCAGACCAGTCTGTGCATGACCCACTCCCGCATAATGGCTATGTGTATGCAGCACTTCCTATCTTGTGAAAACATTGGCTCTGCACACCTCTATCCCTGCCTTACTTGTGATGTGTCACCTATGTTGTGTGGCATGGCTGAAATTCTATGCATCACACTTAAGGCTGGCCAACAGCATAGCAAATGTAGAGACACACTTCACAGTGCCTATTGGCACATAAAATCTCTATTTGTCTTTCTATTCTTCTCCATCCTCATTTCCCAGGACACAGATCCTGTGACAGATGAGACAACAGTGGCATAAACATACATTAATACTCGATGTTGGTCTGATGACACAAAATGACCACATAGATGGCACCTAACAGGTGGTAAGAAACATGTCAGCAGAGAAAGACCATATGGCCTATCTAGTCTGCCCTTCCATATCAATTACTATAGTCCCTTTTTTTCTGTTAGAGATCTTCTGTGTATGTCCCATACTTTCTTGAATTCCGATACTGTCCTCGTCTCTACTACCTCCAATGGAGACTATAGCATGCATCTACTACTCTTTCTGTAAAGAAATATTTGCACATATTACTCCTGAATCTATCCCTTTTCATTGTCATTCTATGCCCCCTCATTGCAGAGCTTACTTTCAATTTAAAGAGGCTCTCCTCTTGCGCATTTATGCCACAGATATCTCCTCTATCTTGCCGTTCCTCTAATGCATACAAATTAAGATTTTTAAGTCTGTCCTGATATGATTTATAATGAAGACTACTGACCATTTCAGTAGCTACCCTCTGCAGCGACTCCATCCTGTTTATATCCTTTTGAAGGGTGATCTCCAGAATTGCACACAATATTCCAAATGAGGTTGCACCAGAGACATACAGAGGTACTATCGCCTCCTTTTTTCTGCTGGCCATTCCTCTTTCTATGCACCCAAGCATCCTTGTAGCTTTCACCATTGCTTTTTCTACCTGTTTAGCCATTTTAAGATAATCAGAAACAATCACACACAGGTCCTGCTTTTCTTTCGTGGACAGAAGTACTTTGCCCCCTACATTGCATTGCTCCCTTGGAGTTTTGCAGCCCAAAAGCATGACCCTGCATTTTTGAGCATTACATCTCAGCTGCCAAATTCTTGACCATTCTTCAAACTTAGCTAGATCCCTCCTCATGTTATCTACTCCTTCCTGGATGTCTATTGTAGATTTTGGTATCATCCACAGAGAGGCAAACCTTACCTAACAGCCCTTCCACAATATCACTAACAAAGATGTTAAAAACAATTGGACCAAACACAGATCCTTGTTACAAATCACTAGTAACTTCCTTCTCCTCAGAGTGAGCTCTATTTACCTGTACCTTTTGTCACCTCCAACTCAACCAATTTCTTACCCAGTCAGTCACTTAAGGGTCCATCCCTAGGCTGCTCAATTCATTAATAACACAGGTACACTAAAACAATTTTTTTTAAACTGCCTCTAATGTTTCGATTGATTTTTACGTTTTTTGGTGCGCTGAATCCAAATCTGGTAACCAATTTGCTCCATCACGTACAAATTTTTTGCTACATTGGGTTAGCAGTTTGAGGTGAACGTTTCAGATTGAGTGCGATCGAGATAAAAGTTTCTTGGATGAATTCTTTATACTAATTGTTATTCAAATAAGAATAAAAAAAATTGTAACAAGGCAGCACATAAGAATAGAGTAATGTCAACAAAACACACTGTGATGGTAGCAAAATTGTCTGCACTTAAAACAGCCACATACATATGCACAAACATTGAGCATATAAGAGCGAGGTTAGACACAAAGCAAAGCAAAGAAATGTGCAAAAAATGTTGTACAGGTATGTATGTAAGAATAGAAAACGCAAACCGCACCATTGCAATACATGAAGACAAACACCCGATGGTGTGAAAATAAAATTCTAATAAATGAGATCCGACACTGTGGTAATAACTAGCAAATTTTTATTTCAAAGTTTAGTAAAAACACGATATTTGTCAACACAGTTTAGATTTTAAAGTCATTCTTGGGTCAATCAATCTCCTGGTGGGCCCGTTTCTTCTTCCCCCGAATGCTTCTCTTGGTGCGCTGCTTGGCGTATTTTTCATCTGGGGTTTCCCGCAGCAGCAACCAGCAGAAATCAGCCATCATAGTGGTGTTCCATCTTCCTTGGTACCTTCTCTCTGCGTCCTTGATGTCCTGGTGAAACCTTTCATCTTGTTCTTCACTGTACGCCCCCAAGTTTTCGGGAAAGTAGTTCACATGGGAGTGCAAGAAATGGACTTTCAGGCTGATGTTACAGCCTTGTTCTTTGAAGGCATTGAGCATCCTGGCAACAATATCCTTATAGTTCTCATCCCGCCTGTTCCCCAAGAATTTGAGAACAACATCCTTGAAGGAATCCCAGGCTTCTTTTTCCTTCTCAGACATCGTTTCAGCGAATGCTCCATCTGAAATGAGTTTCCTTATATCAGGGCCAACAAACACTCCTTCCTTTAGCTTTGCTTCAGAAAGTCGGGGGAACTTTGAGCAAAGGTACCGAAAGCACTCACCATCTTTTGGAAGGGACTTGATGAATTGCTTAATGAGACCCAACTTAATGTGGAGAGGTGGTAATAGAATTTTATCACGAGGTACCAAGCTCTCATGAAGAACATTTTTCTCACCGGGTCTCAAATACTCCCGAATTGGCCAGTCTTTTTTCCCCAATGTAGGTCGCGGGCCCGGCTATCCCACAAGCAAAGGAAGCAGGGATATTTGGTGAAACCGGATTGCTGCCCTAATAGCATGGATAGAATTTTAAAGTCTCCACAAATCATCCACTTATGCTCATCATAACGAATCTTCTGAAGAATCAGGGCCAAATTCTCGTATTTTTCTTGGAGAATAACAGAGTGAGCAATAGGAACTGAAGCGAATGTGTTGCCATTATGAAGAAGAACACCTTTTATGCTGTCTTTTGACGAATCAATGAACAGCCGCCATTCAGCAGGATCATACTTGAGTTTAAACTTTTCCATCACTCCGTATATATTGTTGCAAAATACCAAATCTTCCTCTTTGCTGAAATACTTCAAAAATTGTGTCTCGCGGTTGCGGTACCAATAAAAAGTTGTTCCTGGTGACAATAGATTTTTCTGTTTAAGCCGAGAACCTAGCAGTTGGGCAGCATCTTTTGGGAGTCCTAAATCCCAGACTAAATCATTCAATTCAGCTTGAGAGAAAAGTTCAGGTTTCGGATCTGGTTCAGTTTCAAACTTGGAAGTACTGGACTCATCGGGAAAAGCCATCTGATGAGTCTCATCATGATCAGAACCGTCCACACAAATATGATCCAAAGATTTTGGTGGTTCAGGCACAGGTACTTCGTTGCTATGAGGCATAGGCCTAATTGCTGAGGGAAGGTTGGGGTAACTTATTACGTTCTTATTTTTTAAGTTGTATCCCTTCACAATGCAAGAGCAAAAATAGCAGTCACTGCTGTGGTCTCTTTGTTCACGACACATCATAGGTATTCCGAAACGAAATGCTTGTTTTTTACCTTTCATCCATAAGCGTAGATCTTCCTCACATGTCTTGCACACTTTGTGAGGAGCCCACGGTTTGTCTTGATCGCCTAACTTCAAACCGAAATAGGCGAAATATACTTTTTTAATAAATGCAGAAATGTTCCTCTGCCGCTTTTTCACGGTATATTCCCCACAAATAAAACAAAAACTGTCCGGAGAGTTGACGCAACCTCTGGCTCTGTGAGCCATCACAAATACACAGCACTGCAAACTACAACTGTAGTGAACCACTTCGGAATAAAGTTGGATTACGACTGAGCAAACAAAAGGTAATAATGAACTTGCAAGAAACTGAAATTTGACAGGAACGTTCATGTCGCAACCACCGTGTTTGAGCGAGCGAGCGAACGAGGCGAGGCGAACAGGAAAGAACATGCGCCAGCGTGAGTACTGGATTTAGCCCCCCGCCTCCCAATTGTCCTGTTAATGTATAAAATGAATACAAAACACTCTAAAATATCATGAGGGAGTGTTTCTAGTTAGTTAACCATTACAACCTCTATTTTGGGCCAAGAAAATAAACTGCAGTCGGCTAAAAAGAAATTATGTGAACATTCCTTATATGGGTAAGAAATCTAATTTTGCAAGAAAATGTGACGTGATGGAACATTTTGGCTATTTTTCCTGGATTCAGCACCCCAAAATCTATAGGAATCAGTTGCAAAACTGGAGGCAGTTTTTTGGTAGTGTACCTGTGTAATTGGCCTATATGGAACGGTGTTAAAGGCTTTACTGAAATCCAAGTATACCACATCTAGTCAAATAAATCAATCATATTTGTCTGACAAGACCTGCCTCTGGTAAATCCATGCTGCCTCGGATCCTGCAATCCATTGGACTCCAGAAACCTCACTAGCCTCTGTTTTAGCAGCATTTTCATTAATTTACCCATTGGAGCTAACCAGGCAGCTCAATATCGCTGCTACCTGGTTAGCTTCTGTGGCTGCGGAGGCTTTTCAGAGGACCCAGATATTCAATGCTGGGGCAGCATATGACTTCTGCATTGAATATCTGGGGTTAAAGGTCGGTGGTGATGGCTATACACCGTAGCAGAGCATAGCCATCCCAGATCAATATCGGGCCCTGAATACCTCTGAAATTGGTAAAAGGTGTAACATCTGGAAAGCAGTGTGCATAAATGCCCATAGTATGGGAAATATGATCCCAGATGTTGAGGTTTTAATGGAATAGGCTGACTTGGATTTAGTGGCAGTTACGGAGACATGTTTCATGGACAACCATGACTGGGATGTAATTTTGCCGGGCTATATTTTATTCAAGAAGGACAGGGTGGGAAGACAAGGAGGAGGACTGGCACTATATGTAAAAAATAGTATTAAAGTTATGGAATTACATGGCTTAAAAGGGAGCGAGGAGGCACTGGGAACATAAGAACATAAGATATGCCATACTGGGTCAGACCAAGGTCCATCAAGCCCAGTATCCTGTTTCCAACAGTGGCCAATCAAGGTCATACATACCTAGCAGTATCCCCAAAAGACAGAGGTTCCACAATGCTTGTATTGGGTCAAGCATTGATATCCTGGGTCCCTTTTTAATAATGGTTTATGGACCTTTCCTCCAGGAACTTGTCCAAACCTTTTTTAAACCCAGCTACACTAACAGCTCTTACTACATCCTCCGGTAACAAATTCCAGAGTTTGATTACACGTTGAGTGAAAAAATATTTTCTCTTATTTGTCTTAAATAGTTTACCCTGTAGCTTCATTACATGTCCCCTAGTCTTTTTATTTTCTGATAGCGTAAACAATCGATCTATGTTTACCCGTTCTACTCCATTCATTAATTTATAGACCTCTATCATATCTCCCCTCAGCCGTCTCTTTTCCAGGTTGAAGAGCCCTAACCTTTGTAGCCTCTCTTCATTGGAGTAGCCTTCCATCCCCTTTACCATTTTGGTGGCCCTTCTCTGTACCTTTTCTAACGCTATATCCTTTTTAAGATACGTTGACCAGAATTGCACACAATATTCAAGGTGCGGTCGTACCATGGAACGATACAGAGGCATTATAATATCCTTTGTTTTATTTTTCATTCCTTTCCTTATGATACCTAGCATTCTATTTGCTTTCTTGGCCGCCGCTGCACACTGGGCGGAGGGTTTTAACATGTTATCCACGATGACTCCTAAATCTTTTTCCTGGGTGGTGGTTCCCAATGTGGAACCTTGCATCGTGTAACCATAGTGTGGGTTGTTCTTTCCTAGGTGCATAACTTTGCACTCGTCCACATTAAATTTCATCTGCCATTTGGATGCCCTGTTGTCCAATTTATCCAGATCCTCCTGCAGTTTTCCACAGTCCTCTTGGGTTTTAACAACTTTAAACAGTTTTGTGTCATCTGCAAATTTGATAACCTCACTAGATATTCCCTTTTCCAGGTCATTTATGAATATGTCAAAAAGTAGTGGACCCAGTACAGATCCCTGGGGTACTCCACTATTCACCTTTTTCCATTCCCTCTGCTTTCTATCTTTTAACCAGTTCCCGATCCACAATAGTACACTGCCTCCTATCCCATGACTTTTTAGTTTTGCCAAAAGTCTCTGATGAGGGACCTTGTCAAAGGCTTTCTGAAAGTGCAGGTACACTATATCAACCGACTTACCTTTGTCTACCTGTTGTAGTTGTTATGGAAGGACAGACTAGATAGGCCATGTGGTCTTTTTCTGTCGTCATATTTCTATGTTTCTACCTGTTTAATCACACCTTCAAAAAACATATCAGATTAGTAAGACAAGATCTTCCTTGTCTAAAGCCATGTTGGCTGTCTCCCATTAGGCCATGACTATCTACATGCTGTGTAATTTTGTTTTTTATGATGGTTTCTACCATTTTCCCCGGTACTGACGTCAGGCTCACCGGTCTGTAATTTCCCGGATCACCCCTGGAACCCTTTTTAAAAATTGGCGTTACATTGGCAACCCTCCAGTCTTCAGGTATTACAGATGATTTTAATGAAAGTTCACAGATTACTAATAGCAGGTCTGCAATCTCGTATTTCAGTTCTTTCAACACTCTTGGATGTATACCATCCGGTCCAGGTGATTTGCTACTCTTCAGTTTATCAAATAGTTGTAATACATCTTCCCGGTGTAGCAATATTTCTCTCAATTCCTCTGCAGTATCACCTTTAAATACCTGTGGGTTAAACTAGAAAGAGAGAATGGGAAATCCATTTGCATTGGAGTAATATACAGGGTGGCCCAAAAAAAGTGAGAACATCTCATAAATTAAAGCTCAAATAGTTTACTTATTTACCTTTTTTAGCTATATAACGACTTTATTTCGACAATTTCCGGTCGCCAACTTTTTAAAAAAAATTTGTCAATCGTTTACATCTGTCTTTTTAAACTTTTAAATAACTTATATGCTACGAGATGTTCTCACTTTTTTTGGGCCACTCTGTATAGATCTCCTTTACAGGGAGAAGAAGTGGATGAAGATTTAATAGAAGACATATTGTCACCAACACCCCATTCTGGCCCTGTTAGGCGCCTGCCTTAGGCCGCAAGGTGTGTGTTGCCTTATCAAAGAAATAGTCAGTAGCCGTGTAATTAAGGCAAAAATAACAGTCTGGGTTTTATTCCCCGTCCCTCATAGGATTCTTTATATACAGCACAAAGGGAACACAAAAAGAAAAACTGTTTCTTCACAGTAAAGAAAATAAAACTCTTCACCAGCACGATGCTCTTGCTTGCTTGGCTAACATAGGGATATAATTTCATCGGACAGACAAAGCGTGCAATCCATGGAATCCAGTTCTACATCACACTCCTGGTTTTCCCATTGCATCTGCTCACAGTCTGTATTCGTAGGCACATAACAAACTTTACAATTAAAATCCTCACAGCTCTTCCCTTGAGTGGCACTGGTTATTCTATGTGGTAAGTGCTCTATATCAACAGGGTTCAAGAGACCTGTGCTAGGAACTGTATCTCTCAGGTTCCTTCTCCAATAGGGATTCTTCTCTCAACTATTGGGTTTTACTCTGCTGGCACTGCCTGGCTCTTTCCCTCTAGATACAACAGGGTACTTAGCTTTAGTCCCTGGATGATAAGCTTCTCGCTCCGGGCTGTGACAGGCTCCTTTCCAAGACTTCCAGATTTCTGTAGTCTGGTCTAAGCTGTAATCACTTTCTGAGGAGACTCTGTGTCTGCTGCCTCTTGCTACCGGGACACGTCCTTTACTTCCTGGTTCTAGCAAGGTCTGCTGGTTGAGAGGACTTCCTTCCTCTCTGTTACTCACTCTCCAGTGACCGAGGCCCCCTCTGGCTTGGGAGACTCCCTTGCAGCTACAGCTTGCTCCACCCTTTGGCTTCTCCTCCCTTCCAAGACTTCCCTCTACTGAGCTTTTCCTGTAGTTTTTATACTCCTGTTTTCTGCACGTAGTACGTGCCCTTCTGCTCAGGTGAGGTTGATTAGCCTTCTGGCTTTCTGCTGTGTCACCCTTGGTGAATGGAAAGCTTTCTCTACTATACTTGGACTCTTTGTAAGCTGGATATGTTTGCTGCTTATGTGTTTGTGAGGTAAGCTCTTCCTCTTTTCCTATTAACATAGGCTCTGCGCTAGTCATTTCATCATATAACCTAGGCTCTGTACTAGTTACCTCATTACAATATGCAGTATTGCCATGAAAAGAGAAGTGCTACTGATAAGTGATTTCAATATGCTAGATGTTGATTGGCACACCCCTGCTGTGGTGTCATCTAGAATTAAGGATAGCCTAGAATCTCCAGGAACAAGCAGGAATGAGTCTTCACATATGGGTATCGTCGGTACCGACGGAGCCTGCGCGGGAACGCTCCCCAGCGTCCAATTAGAACGCTTTTGGGAGCATCCCACAGCGTCTGTGTGCTGCCTTCCCGCCTTTCCCAACTGCCTCTCTCCAGTTTTCCATTTTCCGCGGAGCCGGCAGGACGTATTCCTGTCACCGCAGAAAATTCTTCTTTTTATTCTTAGTTTTTTGTGGTAGCGTCTGCCTTCCCTCGACGCTACCGGTAACGCCGGTGCTTTTATTTCTTTTTCCTAAAGAATTTCTTCTTTTCTTAGAAATTTTTTCCTGTTTAGTGCCTGATGGTTTCTAGGCCACTAGGCCTCTACCCTTCCATTATGGAAAAGCCAGCCACTATCCTTAAGAAATGCTCAAAGTGTGGCGGTACAGATATTTTTTCAGACACTCATACTTGGTGTCTAAAATGTTTAGGTCCTGACCATTGCCCTCTGGAGTGTCTCTCCTGCTGGAGCTCAAACAGAAGAAGTCTTCAGAATCGAGCACAACTCGATACCCGGTTCACATCGCTCTCGATGTTACCAGCTAGAATATCTTCTTCTTCACAGGATCAGGTAACCAAACAAAAGTCTGTAAAGACTAGCCAGTCCTCGAGTGGTAGATCTCTTTCTCAGCATCGAGATGGCTTCGGCCTTGCCCTCGAGGACATCTTGGCAATAAAGCCCCGGCGGGAGTCTTCGGGCTCCAAAGCATTAACGGGGCTCCAGGCTGTTCCCGAGGTTCTTACCTCGATGAACATACCTGGGCCCGGCATCAGCTATGGTGATGGATGAAACACTCCTCACCGATGAACGTAGTCTAGCACTCTCGGCTACTTCGATACCACTAGAGTTGCTGCAGACCATTCCACGAGTATCGGTATCGCCTTCGGTACTGGTACCGGTATCGACATCGTTGTCGGTACCATCCATGCTTGCTTCGACAGAATCGCTTCCCTCGATGCCGAGCCTGGAATCGTTCTCTAGCATGGAGGATTCGGTACTGACTCGTCTCGGTACCGACCTCGGGCGGTACCAAAGACATTGCTTTAAAGAAAATCCGATGCTTCATCCTTTTCAGTCTTCCGATCCCGATGACTGGGATGAATCCATCGGTACCAAGGCTGATTTTTCTACAAGTTTAGCCTTTACCCCTCATTTTAGAGAGTCCTCCTTGGGGGAGATTTCTTTTCAAGCTTTTCTGCTTGATATGGCAAAGCTACTTGCCATTTCTATACCTGGTAAAGAATCCCTACCAGAGAATTCAGAGACACTGCAATTCCCCTGGATTCCAAAGGAGGTGATCATGCTTCCTTTGCATCAGATCTTACAAGATCTACTGTTAAGAATGTGGGAAACTCCTTTAACCGTATCCCCACATTCTAAGACACTTGACACTATGTACAACTTGTGTCTCTTGGGGAAACTGCTAGGTACATGTGACCTAGATTGGCCACTGTTGGAAACAGAATACTGGGCTTGATGGACCTTGGTCTGACCCAGTATGGCATTTCTTATGTTCTTATGTTCTTATGTACAAGGTGCCACCTTCTCCAGGTTTTCAAAAGACTCAACTTCCTCATCATTCTATTGTTGTAGAATCAGCAATGAGGCGTATTAAGAGTGCAAAGAAGCACTCTTCTTATCCGCCAGGTCGTGAGTCTAGGACTTTAGATGCCTTTGGACGTCGATGCTTCCAGGCATCCATGCTTTCAGCAAGAATTATCTCATATATTTTCTATATGGAATTATCTCTTGAAGAGGTCACAAAGAACTTAAGGCTTTTGAACCCTTTTCTTCCAGAGCATAAAAGAGCAGACTATTCCTCATTAGTCAATCATGCTCAAAATATCTCTAGATTCCTTAATCGTGCTTCCCTGGACTGTTTTGAGTCTATTAGCAGAGCTTCTGCTATAGCCATAGGAGCACAATACATAGCCTGGCTCCAAGCTTCTGACTTGGACAGATGGGTTCAGGAAAGGCTGGGAAATACTCCTTGTACTGGTGAAAATATCTTCAACAAGGAGGCTTTATTTCAAGCTAATCAGTTGAGCACTGATGCTGTTACTTTCAGAGGATTGTCAAAACTTTCCTGTATCCCAGCTAATAAAAAATCTCATAAAAAGCTTTATTTCCCCAAGGGGAAAACGTTTTATCCATCTTCTACCCATTCTGCAGATGTTTCCAAAGATGGGCAACACCACACCAGGCTAAGAAAACCAAAACCTCAACAGGATCAGCAAACCCAGCAATCGCAGGGTTTCTGATATTTTATTCACTTTTTCTGTGTGAGGTTTAGAACTTGAACCTACTTCTTTTCAACAGAAGCATCTAAAATTCATCTCATCCATGCTGAGATATCAGTCATACATTGACTCAATCCTCGGCTCTGGGCATCAATCTCTTGCTACAAGAGAAATCTATCCTTCTAGCTAAGAGCTATTAAGGACTATCATACCCCAGAGATAACAGGTTTCTCCCTTTAAAACAAAAGGAGAGCTAACAACTAACAACAGGGCGAACTATACCCTTCACCTTGTCAGTTTCCTGTACGAGGATATCTCATACTTTTAACTGCAAGGGGACCCTATCCCTTCAAAGACTTACTAAATTGTAAGTCTTCTCAACTCTGTATTAATTTCTATCCCTCTTAGCCCAGACATTCAGTCTCTAAGAGTACTACTAATCAACTGCAGGGCTTATCTTCTAAACCATAGGATTTTCTTCAATACCTACTCCAGTAAGTAGTTTCCATACAGAGTTTTCTCCCCTTTTGCAGTTCATCTCCTTTTCACATATCTTTTTAAGGCAGCTTTTCGGACAGAAATTGGGTATCACTACTCCAAATTATGCTGTCGATCCTCTCCAACCTATGGGACCTAACTTTTATGCTGCCTTAATAACAGATAATTCCAAAAGAGATCCAGAACTCATTTGGACTATTTATTGTTGCAGGCATCAGGCCTGTCTACTATTCTTAGCCACCTTCAGTTCTCTTTGGCTCCAACAGAATAGATTAGGTTGCACACTGGCAATTCAACAGCCAGATCTAAGCAACCTACAACATGCTCTCTGCAATTCTACAACAAAGCTCTGCAACTGTGGGCCTTTGCCAGAGAGCCTCAGAGCTTCTCCTAATAGGTAGCTGCCAGATAGTTAATAAGGGTTTCAGCTGGTAGACTCTGCCAGTCATGTTCTTACATGACTGTTTTTTTCCTACTTTTACCATATTCCTTAAAATTTCCTTTTAAGGAAAGGTAACCAGGGTTTAGACAACGTGAAAGTGTAGAAAATTGCACATTTCCCTGGTTGTTCCACATCTCACTGGAACTTCCTCAACAGGGATGCATTTTTTTCACTGCAGTTGGTCCTTATTCACTACTTTCCTTCTAATTTCCTATACTTCATGGTAGCTTATGTTGAACAGGAGAACGCATGATACTCATATTGCCCTCATAAAGAGGCAAACATGGTATCCCCTTATATTGCGTCTTTTTCTCCAGCTACTATTTGAAATTATAGAAGGATCCAAACTTGCTGTCTTAAGACTAAGGATCTCCTCTGCACTCATTCACGTACGTCTCGAGACCTGGTTATTCAGGGCCTAGATCTTTTCAAGAGGTCTAATCTGATCCCTGTAAGTGAAGAACATACGTATTACCAGTTTCCACGAAACCTTTTCTATAGTTCTTCCAAATTTAACTAGACAGAGATTCTCCATCAATATTCTCAAGTAGGTCTTAATCCTTCTTGTTGTTGCGTCAATCTCTATACAACTTCTGACTTTGAAAGATTTGTCTACTGTCCATATTAATGCTGCCTCAGCATACCGTAAAATTCAATGGACAACCAATTTCTATGGTAATTTACGAAATACCTTCTTTTACCGTTACCTTTTAGGTTACGTCACATCTGAAGCTCTACATGTAAGGTCATCATCATAAGTGACATCACTTACAAAGGGCTTTTACTGATCTTCAAGAAATTGGAGGCTCAACGCCTAGTACAAATATCTTTTTCTTTCATTTGAATAAAGGGGGTCTTAAAGACCTATCCCCTTTTTTCTGCAAAGGGTATTTCTACCTTTTCATCCAAACCAGTCAGATTATCTCCACTCTTTCCTAGGACCTTATTCTGCTCCAAGGACAAGAAGTTCAATTTTTTGCACTTTACAGAAGCTTTAGCTATTTCTCAAAAGTCCAACCTCATTGAACTCCCCCAGTACTTTCATCTGGGGTTAGTTCTGGCCATGAGGACTTCTCATCTCTTCCTGTATTGCAAAATTATTTTTTTCCCTCTACTTCACATTGGGGGAATTTCTTTGAGGATAATGATCTGGCTCTCAACCACAGACCCTTATTACCCTCAACAAGTATTTTTGCAATATCTTTGAGTGAGATCCACATTAGAAAATTAAGACTCAACAGTTTTCTAATAGTTATAATTCACACAAGGACTCTCCTCTGGATACCTTTGTTTAGTTAAACTGTTCCACACCACCTCTTTTTTCTTTTCTAGTTCAACTCCTACCCTCCATCCCTTGGATGCCTGAGGTTTTGAGGGATAAGCATGGCCCATCTTTAGATTGCAACATGCTGAGGCCTCCTCCAGGCATCTTAGCTTGGGAGTCCCCATATGTGAAGACTCATTCCTACTTGTTCCTGGAGATAGCACAGTTACTTACCTGTAACAGGTGATCTCTGGGAACAGCAGGAATAAGTCTTCACAACCCACCCACCTCCCCTAGGAGTTGTATCTCTCTATCTATCTCTTTTCCTTTCCCTCGCTCTCTCTCTCTTTGTCTCAGCTCTAAAACTCAACTGGAGAGAGGCAGTTGGGAGAGGCAGGAAGGCAGCACGCAGGCGCTGTGGGATGCTTCCAAAAGCGTTCTAATTGGACACTGGGGAGCATTCCCGCGCAGGCTCCGTCGGTACCGACGATACCCATATGTGAAGACTTATTCCTGCTGTTCCCAGAGATCACCTGTTACAGGTAAGTAACTGTGCTTTCTCTACAGGGAGAACTATTCTGGCAATTGGTAACAGAATCCACACATGAAGGGGCCATACTGGACTTGGTGCTTACAATGGGGAAATTATTTTTGATGCTATAGTTGGAGATCATCTCGCATTGAGGGATCACCAGATGGTGTGGTTCAGTATTAGGACTAGGAATGATAAAATCTAGTCAAAAGTGAGGGTCTTAGACTTTAGGAAACTAACTTTACCAAGATGGGCCAATACCTAAGGAGTTGTTAGTGGGATGCGAACAGCTGGAGGATGTAGAAAAGCAATGGGCAAAAGTGGAAGGGGATATTTTAATGGCAAGAAACATTTTGGGTATCAATGTAAATAAATGTACAAGGAAAAGGAGGCTTCTATGATTCTCAAAAGAAGTAGCTGAAAAGGTGAAGAAACAATCGCAAAAGCAATCGCGATTAGGATCGCACAGTATCGGCAGGCCCTCGAGATCTGCCTATGCTGCGCAATCCTAAGCGTGATAAATTTCACAATTGCTTTCCACCTCCCCCCACTGGCAGGAATGCCAATGGAGGAATCAGTGCAGCTTACATAAGAACATAAGAAATGCTATACTGGGTCAGAAGAAGGTCAATCAAGCACAGTATCCTGTTTTCAATAGTGGCCAATCCAGGTCACAAGTACCTGGCAGTTGCCCAGAAAGACCCACAGGTTCCAAAATGCTTGTATTGGTACAAGTAGTGGATTTCCCAGGCCCTCTTTAATAATGGTTTATGGACCTTTCCTCCAGGAACTTGTCCAAACCTTTTTTAAACCCTGATATACCAATAATGTTTACTACATCCTCCAGAAATGAATTCCAAAATTTGATAAAGTGTTGAGTGAAAAAATATTAGTCTTAAACAGGTTACACTGTAGCTTCATTGCATGTCCCCTAGTTTTTCTACTTTTTGATGGTGTAAACAATTGCTCTACGTTTACCCGTCCACTCCATTCATTAATTTATAGACCTCTATCATATTTCCCCTCAACATTCTCTTTTAAGCCCTAACATTTTAAGCCTCTCATCATAGTGGTATCTTTCCATCCTCTTTACCATTTTGGTGGCTCTTCTCTGTACCTTTTCTAATTCCACTATATCCTTTTTAAGATAAGGTGAACAGAATTGCACACAATATTCAAGGTGTGATTGCACCATGGAATGAAACAGAGGCATTATAATATCCTTTGTTTTATTCATTACTCCTTTCCTTATGATTCCTAGCAGTCTATTTGCCTTCTTTGCCACCACTGCACATTGTGCAGAGGGTTTCAATGATGCCCAAATATTTTTCCTGGGTGGTGATTCCTAATGTGGAACCTTGCATTGTGTAACCATAGTTTGGGTTGTTCTTTCCTAGGTGGATAACTTTGCACTTATCCACATTAAATTTCATCTGCCATTTGAATGCCGTCTTCCAATTTATCAAGGTCCTCTTGCAATTTTTCACAATCCTCTCGGGTTTTAACAACTTTGAATAATTTTGTGTCATCTGTAAATCTGATTGTCTCACTCGTTATTCCCATTTGCAGATCATTTACCAATATGTTTATAAGCAGCGGACCCAGCACAGATCCCTGGGGTACTCCACTATTCATCTTTCTCCATTTGGAAAATTGGCCATTTAGCCCTACCTTTTGCTTTCTATCTTTCAGCCAGTTCCTGATCCACATTAGTTCAGTGCCTCCTATCTCATGACTTTTTAATGAGGGTCCTTGTCAAAGACTTTCTGAAAATCCAGATACACTATATCGACCAGCTCACCTTTGTTTGTTTATTCACACCTTCAAAAAATATAACAGATTGTTAAGACAAGGCCTTCCCTGGCTAAAGCCATGTTGGCTTTCTCCTATTTGTTCTTTATAATGGTTTCTACCATTTTGCTCGGTATTGACGTCAGGCTCACTGGTCTGTAGTTTCCCGGATCACCCTTAGAACCCTTGTTAAAAATTGGCTTTACATTGGCAATTCACCAGTCTTCAGGTATTACAGATGTTCTTTCAACACCCGCAGATGTATATTATCTGGTCCTGATGATTTGCTACTGTTTAGTTTATCAAATATTTGCAATACATCTTCCCGGTTTATTGATATTTCTTTCAATTCTTCTGATGCAGCACCTTTAAATACCATTTCAGTCATAGGTACCTTCCCTACTTCTTCTTCAGTAAAGGACAAACGAAAGAATTCATTCAGCCTCTCCACTATGGCCTTGTCTCCTCTTAGTGCCCCTTTTACCCCTCTATTATCTAAGGATCCAACTGACTCACTCACAGGTTTTTTGCTATGAATGCACTTGAAAATGTTTTTATTATGTGTTTTTTCTTCTACGGCAAGCTTTTTTTCAAATTCTTTCTTTGCCTGACTTATCGATGCCTTGCATCTAACTTGCCAGTGCTTATGTTGTTTCCAGTATTCATCATTTGGCTCCTTTTTCCATTTCTTGAAAGATGCTTTTTTTGGCTACAATAGCCTGTCTGACCTCACCTTTAAGCTATACTGGCAGTTTTTTGCACTTCCTTCCACTTTTTTTAAAGCATGCATTACAGCTGATCTGGGCTTCCAAGATAGTATTTTTAAACAACACCCATGCTTGATGTAAATCTTTAACTTTTGCAGCTGCTCCTTTTAGTTTTTTCATAACTATTTTCCTCATTTTATCATAGTCTCCCTTTTGAAAGTTAAAAGGTAGTACTGTGGATTTCCTTCCTGCCCTTTTTCCATTTTTGAAATCAAACACAATCATGCTATGATCACCATTGCCAGTGGCCCCAACACCGTTATCTCTTGCACCAGATCTTGTGTTCCACTAAGGACTAGGTCCATACGCCTTCCCCTCTTGTTGGTTCATGAACCAGCTGCTCCATGAAACAGTCATTTATTTCATCTAGAAACATGGAGCCCACTTCTGAAAGGGGCATGACTGGGCCCTGTGCATGTCTCCAGATAAGATGTGCACACAGAGGCCTGATTCTACAGCCCCATACAGACACAAACAGGGTGTTATAGAAGTGGCATGTGACTGTGGCCGTGGCTGGCAAAGCACGTACAACTGGTGGTCTATCGGCTCGCCTTGCACCATGCATATGTATAGGCCGTGCACACACTGCCCAGCCATTCCATGTAACCCCGAAAATATCCCCAACCCCATGACCAGCAGCCCACTTGCGACTGGATCCAGGAAGAAGGCTCCCCCCCAACATAATGCACACATCAACATAGCTACCAGGTAGCCCAACTTCAGCAAGGTGGAGACGAGGCTGTTGGTGGCTATGATCATCGAGCAGGAGGAGATTCTCCTCCCTATTGGACAGAGACTTCCAGTTCATATAGTAGCATGCAGGGGCTGGGAATATATCAGGATCACTCTCGCCCAGTAAGTACAGCACAACAGAGGCAGATAAACCTGGAAGCAGAGAGAAGTGGGCAGGATGGAGCAGCACCCAAGTTTGCACAGACAGGCATGTACCAACGTGGAGAGGAAGGGCAGGGGACGTCAGGGTCTAGCACAGGCAGAAATCTGGCAGGCTGCACAGTGACAGGACAGCACAGCACAGACAGAGCAGCCCGACAGCAGTGGCCCAGGAAAAAAGGAAGAACTGGATGCATGCAGGCCCACAGTGAAGGCACAGGGGGACACAGAGACAGATGGAAGGGACATGCATAGCAAAGAGCAGTCCCAGAATGTCAGCTGCATCCACAAGTCACACAAATGCCCTCTGAGGAGGCAAAATAAAAGGACCCTGTACATGCCCTGAGGTGAGAAGCAAAGCCAGGACCCCAAGCTGTTAGTGCTCCTAGGTGTTTGGAAAAGAGAGAGCATGGCAGGTCAGAGGGAAGGGCCAGTATGAATGGTAGAAGTGCAAAATGAAGCAGTCCAGGTGGGAGGCAATTCAGGACCCTGAGCACTGTGGTTAAGAGCCAGAACCATCAGGTTACAGCTGTCAGTGCTTCCAGGTATTAGGAAAAGAGAGAGCATGGCAAGTCAGAGGGGAGGGACAGTGTGAATGGTAGAGGTGAAAAATGAAGCACTCCAGGTAGGAGGCAAACCCAGGACCCCAAGCACTGTAGTTGAGGGCCAGAATAATCAGGCTGCAACTGTCAGGGCTCCCAAACCCCTGGAGGTAAGGGAACATGTCCCTGTGCTTGTACACCAAATGCAATGTCCAGCTGTTGCTTCCCCCTCCCTGGAATGTCATGGCAGAGTGATATGCCACTGAGAGCAGAGGGGGATACAGCACATGATGGCCATGTGCAGAGTGCCCATTTAAACAAGGAAAAGGGGGTGACGGATGTGGAAGGTCAAGCAGAAGCAGCCACACTTTTAAACCACACATCACAAACAAGTGGGAAGATGTGGGCAGAACAAAATCAATGCAAAATACACACAAGCCAGGTAAATGCTGGAAAGCAATGAGCACAAATGCTCGAAGCTTAGCCAACAAAGTTCTGGACCTGGAAGCCCTAATGGTTGAAATGGATTTGGACATTGTGGCCATTAGAGAAACATGGTTCAATGAATCGCATGATTGGAATGTAGCCATAACTGGCTATAATCTATTCAGAAGAGACAGAGAAAATGGAAGAGGAGGAGGAGTGGCCTTGTATGTCAAAAGCAATATTAAAGCTACTGAAATGCAGGGGGCATGGGGAAAAGAAGAAACACTCTGGATTGCGTTGGAAAGAGGAGATGGCACTGTCACACATACTGCTGTAGTCTACAGACCTCCGACTCAAATTGAAGAGATAGATAATGATTTGATTAAAGATATTGCAAAGATAGCCACAAAGGGGGAAGTAATCATTTTGGGTGACTTTAATCTACCTGATGTGGATTGGATTATGCCTTCTGCACATCTGAAAAGAAGCAAAAAAAATTGTAGATGCTCTCCAGGATGCATTCCTTAGACAAATGGTCATGGAACCAACCAGGGAAAGCTCAACGCTGGATTTAGTGCTCACCAACGGTGATAGCATGTCTAATGTCTGCGTGAGTACCCCTGTGAGCAACAGCGATCATTACACAGTGTGGTTTGAGATAAAAGCCAGGGTACAGGCCAAACATAGCAAGCTCAAAGTCCTAAACTTCAAAAACACTGACTTCAATAAAATGGCCAAGTACCTAAAGGAGGAGATGACAGGGTGGAAGGAGATAAAGGAAGTGGAATTGCAATGGGATAAACTAAAGGTGGCAATAAAAGGGGCAGCAGACAAATATGTTAAAAAAGTAAACAAAAACAAGAGGAGAAGGAAACCTATTTGGTTTTCCAAAGAAGTGGCTGCTCAAATAAAGGCAAAAAACACAGCTTTCGCAAAATTCAAAAGCTTGCAAACAGAAGAACACAGAAATGAATACAGGATTAAACTTAAAGAGTCAAAAAGAGAAATAAGGATAGCAAAATCAAAGGCAGAGGAAAAGATGGCTAAAGATGTTAAGGGTGGCGACAAAACTTTCTTCAAGTATATTCGGGAAAGGAAGAAGATCAGAGTTGGAATTGCAGGACTCAGAAGTGCTGGGAAAAGACTCGTGGAAAGTGACATAGAAAAAGCGAAATTGCTAAACAAATACTTCTGCTCTGTTTTTACTAAAGAAAATCCTGGAGATGGACCAGCTGGTACTCCCAAATATAAAAATGGGAACAAAGTAGATACCACACCATTCACAGAAGATGAGGTGTTGGAACAACTTGCTAAAATGAAAGTGGGAAAAGCCATGGGACCAGATGGGATACATCCCAGGATACTGAAAGAGCTCAGAGAAGTTCTATCAGGGCCGTTAAAGGATATATTCAACAGATCCTTGGAAACAGGAGAGGTTCCTCAGGACTGGAAAATGGCTGATGTCGTACCTCTACACAAAAGTGGTGACAGGGAAGAAGTGTCAAACTACAGACCCTTGAGCCTTACCTCGGTGGCGGGAAAAGTAATGGAGGTGCTCCTGAAAGAGCGAATAGTGAACTTTCTCAAAACCAACAGGTTGCAAGATCCGAGGCAACATGGTTTTACTGAAGGACGGTCTTGCCAAGTAATCTGATTGAGTTCTTTGACTGGGTGACCAAGGAACTAGATCAGGGGCATGCGATGGATGTCATCTACCTGGATTTCAGCAAAGCCTTTGATACTGTTCCTCATAGGAGGCTTGTCAATAAACTCAGTAGCTTGGGGATGAGTACCAAGATAGTAAACTGGATTAGAAATTGGTTGACTGACAGATGACAGAGAGTGATGGTACATGGAGCTCACTTGGATGAGGGGAAGGTGATTAGCGGGGTGCCCCAGGGTTCGGTCCTGGGCCCGGCACTGTTCAATGTATTTGTGAGTGATATTGCTGAAGGACTGAATGGAAAAGTCTGTCTTTTTGCAGATGACACAAAAATTTGCAACAGAGTGAACTCCCCCGAGGGAGTAGATAACATGAGGAAAGATCTACAAAAGCTGGAAGAATGGTCTAATGCTTGGCAATTACAATTTAATGCGAAAAAGTGCAGTGTCATGCACTTAGGTAGCAGAAATCCAAGGGAAATTTACGCGATAGGGGGCGAGAGATTGGTGTGCATGGTTCAGAAAAAAGATATTGGTGTGATTATCTCTGATGATCTCAAGATGGCAAAACAGTGCGACAAGGCGGTGGCAAAAGCCAGGAGGATGTTGGGCTGCATACAGAGGGATTACCAGCAGAAAGGAAGAGGTACTTATGCCACTGTACAGGTTGCTGGTGAGGCCTCACCTGGAATACCGTGTTCAGTTTTGGAGACCATATCTTGCAAAAGATGTAAAAAGACTGGAAAGTGTTCAGAGGAAGGCAACCAAAATGATTTGGAGCCTGCGTAAGAAACCTTATGAGAAGAGATTTGAAAACCTAAATATGTACACTTTGGAGGAGAGGAGGGATAGGGGAGATATGATTCAGACCTTTAAATACTTAAAGAGGAACGATGAACAAACAAACCTCTTCCAAAGACGGGGAAGCTGCAAAACTAGAGGGCAGAACATGAAGCTGCAAGGTGGAAAATTGAAAGGCAGTGTCAGGAAATATTTTTTCACTGAAAGGGTGGTGGGTGCTTGGAATGCTCTCCCGATGGAAGTGGTGGAGGCAAACACGGTGACGGAATTCAAAACAGCATGGGAGAAGCACAGCAGATCCCTTTACAGCAACAGGATAAAAACAAAATAAACGGAACCATCTAACTTCTCAACAAATAGGGGTGTCCTACATGGAGTGGTAGGTCCACCCCTAAACAAAGACATGGGGAGGGGTGACCTGCACAGAGTGTCAGGTGTACCTACTCTTGCCGTATTGCTGGGCAGACTGGATGGACCATGCTGGTCTTTATCTGCCGTCATTTACTATGTTACTATGTTACCCCATAGAGTAGGCAGGCCTCTGTCCTGGCATGGATGAATGATGAGGTGTGTATCTACCCTACAGAAGTTTCTGGATCCTGCGTGACACGGAGGCCTACCGTGTGCAATACCGCTCAATCTGCTACACATGCCTGTGGCTGATTAGGCATACTTGGCAGCAGCTGCATGAGGAACAGGGTGAGTAGCCATTCAGATTCCCCATCCAAGCAGAAGACTGACAGGCCCCCCAACACTGAAGCAGGCCAACACATGTAACAGCAGACACCACTGTGACATGGACACCACAGAAACAGCATGCCCCCACCCCAGGGTCCCACAACACATAGTCCCGACCCACAGTGCCCCACCCACTGCAGAAATGGGATGTGCTGGAACACCCTGCATGCATGTCCACACACCATGATGTTTGCATGTGGCCTTGCCTCGCACAATATCCCCTATTGCTGAAATACCATGCCTGCTCCCCTTTGCAGCCACTGACTGTGCATTCACAGTCCCCTTTATTGTGCCAGCTGTGAACCACTGACACTCTGCATCTCATGCACATTCCATCCCCTCCACTCTGTGTGGTGTCTGGGTGCAGATACATGTGCATGCAGGCATGGTTATGTCGGTACCGGGATGTACTCATTGTCATGTCTCGGTGTGAAGTGTGAACTGTGATAGGCCCCCATGCATTGCCTCCATGACAGAGACAGTCCATGTCATAGCACCTAGGATTTCTACCAGAAGACAAGGTTCTCCAAGGATGAGGTGACCCTTATGCTGGAGGAGATCCTCCATTGGCTGCACAATTGGTGGGGGATGCATCCACATGTGTGGGTAACTATGAGAAGCAGCGGCTATGGCTTGATGTGTGCTGCCGTATCAATGCCATATACAGTATCACCAGAACTGGGACATTGAGGATGTAAAGCACAAGTAGCGTCAGGCGCGATGCGACACTGCCCAGAAGGCATGGCAAGGGTCCTCGGGTATGCAGCTGACCGACCTGGAACAATGCATCCTTACTACAATTGACCCTGCCACCTCAGGGGGATAGGCCCTCTCGATACATCTAAGCCATCCTAGGAGCATGGTCCATGTGTGATGTGTGTGTCCCTGTCCTTTACCCCATGTACTCCCCTCACACTGTGTGCATACGCACACTTACATGCAGCCACCAACATTAGCTGCCATGGTGTCCCAGTCATGCCACCACTGCTAGGCACATTAACAATGCATGTGGTTGCTCCTCTGTTGGGCTGTGTGTCGGGGGCATTGGCAGCATGGCTGCCAGCTGGTGGTGGCAGGGATGAGTGCACAAGCCACCAGGGTATGTGTCTGTGCACCGGCCTTTGTGCCACATCTGGCTCTGCACAGGGGGACAGGGTGTGTTGCACATCATGATGGTGGCCCATCTCAGCTTGTGTTGCCACATGCTCGACCCTCATGGCTGCGACACTGCCCTTCTGTCGGTTGCAGCATTGCCAGGTGCATGTATGACCCACAATGTTGTCTGTGTCTTCAAAGGTGCTTTTGTTGTAGCTCCAAGGCAGCAGTGCCTGCTCTACTGACAGTGTCCATGGAGGATGCCATGGGGAGCACTGTTCCCTCTAAGCTGTGCGCGTGTGCGTGCGCACACACCTTGCCCAGTGAGCGCACATACTTTACAACAGAGCGCACAAAAATTACGGTTCTGATTCTGATAGAAAACAACACAGATGTCTTAAAATTTAAAAGTTGTGATTGTAATTACTAGAAATTTTCCGCTTCATTTAGTAATCATCTATTTTCATTTAATTTGATTAAAATCATTGTGGTGGCAATACTGTATTCTGACGTGTTGTCAAATTTTAAAGTATATAACTCCGAGTGTCGTTATCTGGCGCACAAAAATTTAACCTTCCTTCAAAAGCTGCACAGCTGATATTTTATGCGCACACAGCCTACAGAAAATTAGAGGGAACATTGATGGGGAGGGGGCAGGGAGTTCCCAGATGATACCCCACTGCCATGCACCGCTGCTGACACTGTACTGTGGCAGCAACATAATGTCTCAGGTCCAGATGATCTGGAGATCCATATCCCCTCCTCATTGCCTTCGCCACAGTACACTATTGATGAAGGTGATGTCCAGGAGAGGTGCACCCACAGGGGTGAACAGCATCACTTGTATCAATGTGCTGAGCATCTGCTTGCACACAGTACCACCCAGCAGGTATGGTCTAAGCAACAGCTGGAGCTGCTGCGACAGTCCACGGTGTTGCAGGAAAGACAAGTCATGGCCACAGAGCAGCTGATCATAGCTACCAGCATCCTCCAGGCAACCATGGTGGAGATCCTGATGGATTTGTGGCATGTCCCTGGCCAGTCCATCCCTGCAACGCCCCGTGCACACTCCAGTATGCCTCCCATGGGGTCTGGACAGGGGCATGGTTGGGCAGCTCCCACAGCTGCAGCATCCTCAGCAGCATGTGCACCTGCGCCTCCACAGCCAGGCACCAGTGGTGTCACAATGCAGGCCTTAGCACGTACCCGCACCACTATTGGTCAGCCCACCATACAGGCACTCCCTCTCCTTTGGCCAGTTCCACCAGGCAGTGGCCCCTGAATGGTGTTTCCCTCATTCCTTGAGAGTATCTGGAGTCAGGCAGCATGAGCTGTGACACCTCTGGGTCTGAGGACTCACCACCATGCACACCTGTGACTATGGTGACCGAGGCACAGGTGCATGTGCCCTCAGGGAGGGTAAGGGGCATGGGGAGGGGCTGCAGGGGATCATCTAGCATAAGGGTTGGGGGGAGGCCTGCTTGGTGAGTGGGGTTGGGGCCCATGGGGGTGCACAGGCAGTGTGGGTTTGGACATGGGTGTGTGGGGTGGGTGTCAGTCATGTTCCAGGGCTGTCTGGGTGACATTGTGGCATGTGGGTGGGTATGGGTGGTTGGTGAGTGGATGGGTCCACAGGATAGCACTGTCTCATAGGTCTGTTCTTGAGTGGGTGCAGGGAACACACCATTCTCCAGGGAATGGACACATATATTCATGTGTTGCTGCGGGACTCGCACATTGATATGTCCATGCCAGCCACACACTGTCCAGCCCTGGTTCCTGGTGTTTGTGGCATCGGTCTGCTGGCCATTGCTCGGGGTAGTTTCTCCAAATGGGTTAGTTTTGCGCATACTATGGCAGTCATGAACCTCCAGGGTATGTGGATTATGATCTTAGTATCTCAAATTTATTGCTAATGCTCGGCGTAATACTTGCATCGTGCCAAAGAGAGCCTCCTGCTGGAGTTCATAAGATGTAACATGCATGGGTACTTTGTCAAGATGTGCTTGGAAATTCTTCTTTATCAAGCCTTTGGCTCCCAGTACAATGGGAAATATTTCCATATCTTTCTGCCACATTTTCTTGGTTTCTGACTGCATTTCTTGGTACTTCAAGATCTTCTGTATCTCCACTCAATTCACAGAAAAATTACTCAGTACCAACACTTCTATTATCAATGCTGTTCTGGTATTCTTCTCCTTTACCACTATGTCAGGTTTCCTGGCATCCAGTTTCTTATCTGCCAGAATGGGAATGTCCCAGGTGATCATAATATCTTCATTCTCTGTTATTCTCTTAAGGTCATGGTCCCAGTGCTTTGAGGGACAGTGATTTTGTAGTGTTCACAGAGTTTCCAGTGGAGGAGGCATGCTACTTTGTTGTGCCTTTCTGTATAGAGATTTTTTGCCATCAGAACTTCATAGCCTGCTATTAGGTGAGTCACTGTTTCCAGCTCTTTGTTACAGAATTGGCATATGTCTGTTGCTTCTCTGTGACACCTCTGGTGGTCACTGCTGGAGGCATTTGCCAGCATCACTTCATGCATGGGACACCTGTCCCTGCTGTGACTACTGTCACATTTAGCACACCCTCTTCCCATCTGGGTCTGCTTGGACACACATCCACTGCCATAAAATTAGGTGTTTGCCCTGGGGCTCCATACACTACTCATCTTGCTAGGGTGTTGGGGGTACCAGTTACCCAGCCCCTGCACCCTCCACTGGGTGCTGGGGTTGCTGCCTGTGCTCAGGGTATGTGTGCCCCGGGGCTCCCATGGGTTCTGGGGCACTGATGGTGCTGTGGCCCATTAGAGACCTCCTGTCTTGCTTGCTGGCCAGTGGTTATGGTGGTGACTATTTGGATACATTTACTTGTCCTTGGCTGTGCTATGCAGATGCCACCACTGATCACCAAGCAGGACAGGAGGCCCCTGAATGGGTCACAGTGCCACCAGTGTTCTGAGGGCCAGAGGCGCATGTTCCCTGAGCACAGGCAGCAGTCCCAACACCCTGCGGTGAGGGCAGATAAAAGCTCCCCCAACACCTTAGCAGAATCAGTTGTGGAGGGTGCCCCAGGGCAAGCACCAAATTTTGTGGTAGTGGATGCGTTCCTAAGCAGACAGAGATGGGAGGAAGGTGTGACAAATGTGACAGTGGGCCCAGCGTGGACAGGTGTCCCATGTATGCATTGATGCTGACAAATACCCCCGCAGTGTCCACCTGAGGTAGCACAGAGGGGCATTGGCCGGCAGACTAATGCTACACATACCAGAATCTTGAGCTGGACAGTGTGTAGATGTTGCAGACATATACATGTGTGAGTCACGCAGCAACACATGAACATAGGTGTCCAAACCTCTGATTGGTAACTGGATGTAAAAAATACTCCTTAATTGTCAAAGTATGAGTACATCCTGAACAACGGCCACATCAAAAAAGGCCAAACACTTTGGGAGTTGCTCTGGTGCAGTGAGTGCAGAGGGCACTAGAATATTGGATAAATTAGTGTTGCGCCTATGAGCAACAATGACTTGTGAAGTGCTGAAGGTGGGAAGTACTCTTAAAATATACCATTCTTCTTTCAAAATCTAATTAATTCTATGTGATAAATTCAAAAAGGAGAGGGCACAGACAAATTGGTCTTTCTTAGTCCTAGTGGTGCCTTGAAATAATGAGCAGATCTTGCTCACTGGTATGCTTGTTCCACACATTTCCTAAGATACCCTCATTCTTTAAAACATTCTTTCATATCTAAGGTGTGTTTTTCAAAATCTTGCTCCAGGGCTTGCAGTCCAGATGGAGGGTGGTGGCGCATGACAGCCTTGTCCAGGCACACTTTGCCTGACTGCCTGAGCCATATGTTCTTGGCAGTGTGCTGCTGCTGCCCCCGGTGGTAGTCATGCTGCCGCTCCCACTGGGGCTGGGGGACATGTCTGTACTGGTGTCCTCCACAGTGTCAGAGGTGGAGCCATCAGGGGATGGGGATGGGGAGTCCTTCTCCTGATGTGCTGCCACTGTGGGGGACAGAGGTCATGGTTATCTGCATGGCTGTGGTGTCTTTGCTGTGTGTCTGACAGGTCATCCACAGCAATGTTCCCTCTAATTTTCTGTAGGCTGTGTGCGCATAAAATATCAGCTGTGCAGCTTTTGAAGGAAGGTTAAATTTTTGTGCGTCACATAACGACACTCGGAATTCTATACTTTATAATTTGACTACACGTCAGAATACAGTATGTACACCACATTGATTGCACTAGATAATATTGTAGAACTTGTGAAAACCATAAACACACAACAACTTTTAAATTTTAAGATGTCTGTGTTGTTTTCTATCAGAATCAGAACCGTAATTTTTGTGCGCTCTGTTATAAAGTATGTGCGCTCGCTCGGCGAAGTGTGTGCGCGCGCACACGCGCACAGCTTAGAGGGAACAGTGATCCACAGGCAACTGGGTTCTTGGTGTGCCAGAGGCACAGGGTGCTGTCATTCCAGGCCCAGTGGTGGCCTTCATCAGGTAAGTGTTTCCTGTTTCATCCTCTGGACAGTACTCCTGTCACTGCCACTGTGGTGGGGCAGGCAGGCCTCTTTGTGTCACCTTATCATGCTCAGTGTCTATACTTCTATGTGGGACATCATGGTGGCTGCACCACACATGTCCACACCATACTCTTCTTGTTGCTGCACTACTGTGGTTGCTGAGGGGGGGGGGGCACACACACAGGGTGTTCCAGCACATCCCTGCTCTGCAGGGGGTGGCATAGTGTGGGCCAGGACTATGTTTTGTGGGACCCTGGGGTGGGGGCATGATGTTTCCATGGTGTCCATGTCACAGCAGTGTGTACTATTACATGTGGTGCCCTACATCTGTTTTGGGGAGCCTGTCAGCCTGCTGTTCGGACTGGGTATCTGCATGGCTACTCACCCTGCTTTTCCTGCAGCTGCTGATAGAGGGTTGCAGGTGGCTGGAGCAACACAGGTGCGTGCAGTGTATTTTGTGATACTGTACACGGTATGCCTCCATATCACATAGGATCTGGAAATGCCTGTGGGGTAGAGACACACCTCATTATTCCCCCATGCCAGAGCATGGACCTGCCTACTCATGGGGGGGGGGGGGGGGTGCTGGCACTGTGTGGATGTGCATCATGTGCCCTGTCCCCATCTGCTATCGGTGGTGTATCATGCTATGCAAGGGGGTGGTGGTGTCTGGTTATTGCATTTAGTTTACATGCACAGGGCCCAGTTCCCTCACTTCCTAGGACCTTGCAACAGTCACAAATCTAGCCTGGTAGTTCTGTGCCTGACTCAAGGTGCTGGGTTCGCCTCCTGCCTGGGAGCCTGTACTACTTCATTTTGCACCCGTACCATTCACACTGTGCCTCCCCTCTGACTTGCTTTGCTGTCACTTCCTAGGGCCTGGGAACACTCACAGCTTCAGCCTATTGGTTCTGTGCCTGGCTCAGGCTGTTGGGTTCACCTACGGCCTGGGGGCATGTAAAGAGACTTTTTTTTGGGCTCCTCAGGGGGCATCTGTGTGACCTGGGGCTGTGGTAGACATTCTGGGACTGCTCTCTGCTGCGCATATCTCTGCCATCTCTGTGTCCCCTTGTGCCTTCACTGTGGGCCTGCTTACATCCTGTTCTCCCTTGTTTCCTAGGCCCCTGCTGTGGGGCTGCTCTGTCTGAGCTGTCACTGTGAAGCCTGCCTGCTTTCTTCCAGGGGTAGGTCCTGGTTTTCCCTGCCCTTCCTCTCTACCTTGGAGCATGCCTGTCTCTGTGCCAGCTTGTATGCTGCTTCAGCCTGCCCACTTCTCTCTGCTTCCAGGTTTGTCTGTCTGTGTTGTGATGTACTTACTGGGAGAGGGTGGTCCTGATGTGTTTCCAGCCCCTGCGTGCTGCTGTGTGGACTGGCTACCTTTGCCCGGTGGGGAGGAGAGTCTCCTTGTGCTCCAGGACCATAGTCACCAGCAGCCTCGTCTCCGCCTCACTGAAATTAAGCTGCATGGTAGCCATGTTAATGTGTGCTTTATGAAGAGGGAGGCCTTTTTCCTGGTTCTAGTTGCACATGGTCTGCAGGACATGGGGTTGTGGATGTTTTCAGGGTTGTAGGTGACTGGAGCAACACAGGCAGTGTGTGAACGGTCTACACATGTCTGTGGCTCAGGATGGAGCGATAGGCCGCCAGTTAGGCGTGCTTCTCTGGGAATGGCCATACACTAATTCTACATCCCCATGTACGTGTCTACATGGAGTTGTGGAATCGGTGCTGTGCGTGCACCTCCTCTCTGGGGACATGTACAGGGCCCGGATTTGCCCTTTTCTGAACCAGGCTCCATGTGTCTGAAGTATTCACTTTGTAAAATGACCTAATCAAAGTTCCTTGAAGAATGACAAATTGTTTGTCAACAAACTAATTGGGGAGTTGCCCTATATAGCAAGAATTCTCACATGGCGTGGGTGGGAGCTGAGGTGGGAAGGGGGGATCTAAAACCTGAAGAGGTCAGTGATTTCAAAGAGCCTGCTTTCCCTTTGAACTTAAAGGCTAGAATTCTAATAGCAGAAAAATAGCTTTATCCAAAAGCACAAACAACTCCCTTTTTGCAATACAACAAAAAAAAGAATTAGCTATTAAAAATGAAAAATAATTGAAAAACAAAATCCCTTTAAGAGCTCTCAGGCTGAGAACTTGTATTCAAAGCCACACAATATTACCTCGCTTGCAATGGAGACCCTTTTAAGCTCCCTCTATCAAACCAAGGGCTATATGAATCACCCAAGAAATTGTTAAGAGATTACCTTAGAAGCACAGGTTAGGGAACTGTGTAGCAAGTTAGCTTTTTCTAAGTGCTTCCTTCCCTCCCATCCACCTCGACTCCCACCCACCCCAGGCATAATTAGATTTACAGGCTCTCAAACCTATGAAAGGGAAAGAGGTAGTCAATTTCACTTTCAGGTTCAACTGCTTATCCTCATCAGGAATAGATTAATTAAGGACCTGAAATTAATTAATCTTGAGGTGAACAAAGTGCCTTAAACTTATTAGGTATAGTTGTATTTGTACAATTATCCCTAGCAACTTTAACTAAGTAAACAACTTACATTTATTTATTTAACCAGTTTTCTATACTGCTTTATCCTTCAATCAAAGCAGTTTACATTATGTAATCACTACAAACAGGTACTGGATACATTCCCTTGTCCCCAAAGGACTCACAGTCTATGTGTACCTGAGACAATGGAGGGTTAAGTGGCTTGCCCAAGGCCACAAGGAATACCTATAGGACTAGAAACCTCAGTCCCTCTGGCCTGAGATTGCTGTCCCCAGATGGGACTTGAGCCCCTGACCTGCCAGCCTGAGGTACTACGTCCTAACCACTAGGCCACTCCTTCCTCTTTTTAAATATCTAAACAAATCCTTAAAACTAAGATGCAGTCCAGCAATGATGGGGGCTATCCAGTCTTTTACATTGAGTGTCACATGTACAATTTTCTTCCAGTTGGTGAGAGGTTTTATGTGTGCACTAGGTGCAAGGAGCTCTTTGTTCTCAAGGAACGAGCTTGATCTCTGGAAGCAAAAGTAACAGACTTGGAGGAGCTAAGGAAGACAGAAAGGTATATAGATGAGACCTACAGGAACAAAGTACTGAAGTCCCATCTCCAGTCTGGCAGCCTCTCTGTTGTCATGGAAGAGAGAAATCACATGAAAGGAGAGCATCACCTTTGTGTGGCAGGAAGTGATCCTGTAGCTAGGACCTGTCCTGCAGGTGATTTAAAATGCTTTCACACCGAGGTAGTTTCTTCAGGGCCATGTGCCCATGTGGGAAGAGTTAGGTTGGCTGTTATTGTTGGTAATTTGATGATTAGACATGTAGATAGTTTGGTGGCTGGTGGACATGAGGATCGCCTGGTAAAATGCCTGCCAGGTTCGAAGGCAGTAAACCTGTCATGCACCACTTAGACAAGGCTGGGGAGGAGCCTGCTGTCTTGGTACATGTTGGTACCAATGACATAGGAGAATGTGGGAGGGAGGTTCTGGAGGCCAAATTTAGGCTTTTAGATAGGAAGTTGAAATCTAAAACTTAAAAGATAGCATTCTCAGATATGCTTCCCATTCCATGCGCAAGACCCAAAAGGCAGGCAGAACTCTGGAGTCTCAATGTGTGGATAAGACGATGGTGCAAGGAAGAGAGCTTTGGATTTGTTAGGAACTGGGCAATATTCTGGGGAAGACAGGGGCTTTTCTGAAAGGATGGGCTCCACCTTAACTGGGGTGGAACCAGGCTGCTGACATTAATCCTTGAAAAAGAGACAGAGCAGCTTTTAAACTAGATAATAGTGGAAAGCAGATAGTCACCTAAGAGCACATGATTTGAAAGGATGTATCCTTGAAGGATGCTAGCAAAAGAGGGAAGTTAGGGTATCCTGATAGGGAGGTTCTAATAAAGATAAAAGTAACCCAGATGCCTTGAAGTACAGAGTAGACAGAGATGAAAGATTCCAAATTACCCCTGTCACTGACAACCAGATTATTAATATGAATAAAATACAACCTCTAAAATGCCTGTATGCAAATGCTAGAAGTCTAAAAAATAAGAAGGGAGAGCTAGAATATATCACTAAATGAAAGGTTAGATATAACTGGCATTTCAGAGACCTGGTGGAAGGAGGACAACCAATGGGATACTGTGATACCTGGGTACAAACTATATCACAATGATAGGGTACATCAAATTGGTGGAGGAGTTGCGCTCCTTGTTAGAGAGGGCATCAATGTCATATATGATAAACGTTTTGCAGGAAACAAAATACACTGTAAAATCTCTATGGATAAATATTCCATATAAAAAGAGGAAGGCAATGGCAGTGGGGGTATACTGCTGTCCGCCTGGCTAGAATAAACAGATGGATGATGAAAAGATAAAAGAAATCAGGGAAGCTAACAAAATTTACAATACAGTAATAATGGGTGATTTCAATTACCCCGTTATTGAATGGGTTAATGTCACAGCAGGACATGCTAGGGAGATAAAGCTTCTAGATGAAATGAATAGAAACATAGAAATATGACGACAGAAAAAGACCACATGGCCTATCTAGTCTGTCCTTCCATAACAACTACAACAGTCCCCTTTTTACCTTTAGAGATCCTCTGTGTTTGTCCCATGCTTTTTTGAATTCAGTTACTGTCCTCATCTCTACCACCTCCACTGGGAGACTATTCCACGGATCCACTACTCTTTCCATAAAGAAATATTTCCGCATATCACTCCTGAA
Organism: Ichthyophis bannanicus; assembly: GCA_033557465.1. Taxonomy (NCBI): domain Eukaryota; kingdom Metazoa; phylum Chordata; class Amphibia; order Gymnophiona; family Ichthyophiidae; genus Ichthyophis; species Ichthyophis bannanicus. The sequence goes on along the minus strand of CM066037.1, from coordinate 363,587,355 downwards.
TCTATCTCCCTTCACCCTCATCCCATGTCCCCTCGTAGCAGAACTTGCTTTCAATTGAAAGAGGCTCTCTCCCTGAACATTTATGCCACAGAAGTATTTAAACATCTCAATCATATCACCTCTATCCCGCCTTTCCTCTAAGGTGTACATATTAAGATCCTTCAGTCTGTCCTCATATGCTTTATAATGAAGACCACTAATCATTTTAGTAGCCACCCTCTGCATCGACTCCATCCTGTTCACATCCTTTTGAAGGTGTGGTCTCCAGAATTGCACACTACACTCCAAATGAGGTCTCACCAAAGACTTATACAGAGGCATTATCACCTCCTTTTTTTTGCTAGCCATTCCTCTACGTATGCACCCAAGCATCCTTTTAGCTTTTGGCGTCGCCTTTTCTACCTGTTTAGCTACTTTAAGATCATCAGACACAACCACGCCTAGGTCCCGCTCTTCTTTAGTGGACAAAAGTACTTCACCCCCTATACTATATTGCTCCCTTGGATTGCTGCAGCCCAAATGCATGACCTTACATTTTTTAACATTAAATCCCAGCTGCCAAATTCTAGACCATTCTTCAAGCTTAGCTAGATCCCTCCTCATGTTATCTACCCCTTCCTGGGTGTCTACTCTATTGCAGATTTTGGTATCATCCGCAAAGAGGCAAACCTTACCTGAAAGCCCTTCCGCTATATCACTAACAAAGATGTTAAAAAGAATCGGACCAAGGACAGATCCCTGGAGCACACCACTGATAACATCCTTCTCCTCAGAGTGAGCTCCATTTACTTGTACTCTTTGTCGCCTCCCACCCAACCAATTTCTAACCCAAGCAGTAACTTTAGGGTCCATCCCTAGGGTGCTCAGTTTGTTTATAAGTCGCCTGTGAGGAACAGTGTCAAAAGCTTTACTGAAATCTAAATACACCACATCTAGGGCTCTCCCTCAGTCCAATCCCCTGGTCACCCAGTCAAAGAAATCAATCAGATTTGTCTGACAAGACCTGCCTCTGGTGAATCCATGCTGCCTTGGATCCTGTAATCCGCTGGACTCCAGAAACCTCATTATTTTCTCTTTCAGCAGCATTTCCAATAATTTACTCACCACTGAAGTTAAACTAACTGGCCTGTAGTTTTCAACCACATCCTTACTTCCGCTTTTGTGTAAAGGGACCACATGTGCCTCTCTCCAGTCCTTTGGCACCACTCCCGACTCCAACGAGGCATTGAAAAGGTCAGTTAGTGGAGCTGCTAGAACGTCCCCAAGTTTCCTCAGTATTCTCAGGTGTATCCCATCCGGTCCCATCGCTTTGTCTACTTTAAGTTGAGATAGTTTCTCACGAACACAGTCTTTTGAAAATTGTTGAAGATGTGCTTTGCTTCTGTTCCTATTTGTGGGTGTTTTCTGAGGTCCTGCTCCTGTTTCTTTATCTGTGAACATAGAACAAAAATATTTGTTAAGCAATTCCGCTTTATCCTTAACAGCTTCTACATATTTCTCCCCTGCACCCTTGAGTCTGACAATACCACTGTTGCCCTTCCTCTTCTCACTAATATATCTGAAAAATGTCTTATCCCTCCATTTTATTGCATTGGCTATTTCCTCCTCCTTTTGAATCTTTGCCTTCTTGACTACTTTGCTAGCTTCTCTAAGTTTTTCCAAATACAGATGCCTGTCTTCCTCTCTCTGTGATCTCTTGTATTTCATGAAGGCCTCCCTCTTTTTCTTCACTTTTTCAGCTACTTCTTTTGAAAACCATAGCAGTCTCCTTTTCCTTTTACCTTTATTTACCATTTTAACAAAAAGGTTGGTTGCCCTTAAAATATCCCCTTTCAGTTTTTCCCACTGTTTTTCTACATCCCTCAGCTGTTCCCATCCAACTAACGACTCCCTGAGGTATTGGCCCATCTTCGCAAAGTTAGTCTTCCTAAAGTCTAAGACCCTCGCCTTTGAATGGAATCTAATAGCCCTAGTCCTAATATTGAACCACACTATCTGGTGATCACTGGATGCAAAATGATCTCCCACTACAACATCAGAAACACTTTCACCATTGGTAAGCACCAAGTCCAGGATGGACCCTTCCCGTGTGGGGTCTGCTACCAATTGCCTGAATAGTTCTCCCTGTAGAGAATCCAGGATCTCCTTACTTCTAGATGATACTGCAGCAGGAATGTGCCAATCAACATCTGGCATATTGAAATCTCCTATCAGTAGCACTTTCCCTTTCCTAGCAATGCTGCGCATGTCTTCAATTAACTCTCTGTCCACCTCTTCCTCTTGTGAGGGAGGTCTGTATATCACACCAATATAAATAGATTTCTCTTTCCCTCTTTCTAGTTTAACCCACAATGCCTCCCCTCTCCCTTTTAAGCTCTGTAATTCCAAAGCTTTAATAGTAGTTTTTACATATAGTGCCACTCCTCCTCCCCTACTTCCTACCCTGTCCTTTCTGAATAGAGTATAGCCAGGTATAATTACATCCCAATCATGGTTTTCTGTGAACCATGTTTCTGTAACTGCCACTAAATCCAAGTCAGCCACTCTCACCAAAGCTTCAACATCAGGGATCTTATTTCCCATGCTACGGGCATTTATACACACTGCTTTCCATATGTTACCCCTGTTACCCATTTCCATAAAGGTATTTAATGTATCACCTACCTGGGGCCTTCACTTACCTGGGGGCTTTCTTCACCCATCCCCAACAAATCTAGTTTAAAGCCCTCTTCAGTAGATTAGCCAGTCTACTACCGAAGATGCATTGACCTTTCTTGGAGATGGATGCTATCTCTGCTCTGCAACCCTTGGAACAGCATCCCATGGTCTAGGAAACCAAAACGCTCTCGATGACACCATCCACACAGCCATGCATTCATCTCCAGGATGCGAGCCTCTCTGCCTTGACCTTTACCCTCAACAGGGAGGATTGAAGAGAATACCACCTGTGCACCTAACTGCTTCACCCTCTGTCCCAGAGCCATGAAGTCACTTTTGATACATTCAGAGGTATACCTGGCAGTATCATTTGTTCCAACATGGATTAGCAACATTGGGTAATAGTCAGTGGGCTTGATGAGTCTCGGCAAACTCTCCGTAACATCTTGGATTTTGGCACCAGGCAGACAGCATACCTCTCTGGACATCAAGTCTGGTCGGCAGATGGATGCCTCAGTAACCCTCAGAAGAGAGTCTCCAACCACCACTACCCTTCGTTTCCTTGTGGTCACTGATTTTGCAACTTTGGGGTACTTGAGCTCTGACTGCTTCTTGAAGCAATTGGTTCCTGAACCAACAAGAGGAGAATCTATTTTGGACCTAGTCCTAAGTGGAACACTTGATCTGGTGCAAGAGATAACAGTATTAGGGCCATTTGATTTAATAAATGAAGGGAGGGTGGTAAGGAAATCCACAGTACTACTTCTTAACTTTCAAAAGGGAGACTATGATAAAATGAGGAAAATAGTTAAGAAAAAACTAAAAGGAGCAGCTTAAAAATACTATTTTGCTTAAAAATACTATTTTGGAAGCCCAGACCACATGTATTTCACACTTTAAGAAAGATGGAAGGAAAGCCAAATAACTGCCAGCATGGTTTAAAGGTGAGGTCAGAGAGACTGCTGTAGCCAAGAAAGCATCTTTCAGGAAATGGAAAAAGGAGCCAAATGATAAAAACAGGAAACAACATAAGCACTGCCAAGTTCATTGATAAGTTCATTGATGCAAGACATTGATAAAGCAGGCCAAATGGTTTATGTCAGCAGTGTGTCTCAACTCACTGAGGCAGTGTGCATATGACTGGAGGATCACAGGTTTAAGACCTGGCCATGGGTCATGTATCTAGAGGGCAATCCACATCATTGCAAGGGGCTTTCACATTTGGCCTGCAGAAAAACCAATCCTGCTCCTTCAGCCCTTGAATTAAAAAAACATCATACAGCCCTAGAAGCGGAGGAGGTGATAGTATCCCAGGAAAATGAAGAACCAGAGCACCCCAAAGTTGCAGAATCAGTGACCATAAGGAAGCAAAGGGTAGTGGTGGTTGGTGACTCTTTTTTTGAGGGGAAATGAGGCATCCATCTACCGACCAGACTTAATATCCAGAGAGGTATGCTGTCTGTCAGGTGCCAAAATCTGAGAGTTTGCAGAGACTCATCAAGCTCACTGACTATTACCTGATGTTGCTCATCCATGTTGGCACAAATGATACTGCCAGGTATTCCTCTAATCATATCAAAAGTGACTTCATGGCTCTGGGTCAGAGGGTGAAGCAGATTAGTGCACAGGTGTTGCACTCCCCGTTGAGGGTAAAGGCCAAGGCAGAGAAGCTTGTATCCTGGAGGTAAATTCGTGGATAGTGTCATCAAGAGTGTTTTGGTTTCCTGGACCATGGGATGCTGTTCCAAGGGTTGCAGAGCAGAGATGGTGTCCATCTGTCTAAGAAGGGGTCGACATGTCTTCAATAGCAGACTGACTAACTTACTGAAGAGGGCATTAAACTAGATTCATTGGGGATGGTTGAAGAAAGCCCCCAGATAAGTGAAAGCCCCAAGGTAAGTGAAACATTAAATACCTTTATGAAAATGGGTAAAAGGGGCAACATATGGAAAGCAGTGTGTATAAATGCCTGTAGCATGGGAAATAGGATCCCAGATGTTGAGGCTTAGTGGGAGTGGCTGACTTGAATTCAGTAGTGGTAACAGAAACATGGTTCATGGACAACCATAACTGGGATGTAACTATATCAGGCTATACTTTATTCAGAAAGGACAGGGTAGGAAGAAGGGGAGGAGGAGTGGCACTGTATGTAAAAAATATTATGAAAGCTATGGAAATAAAGGGCTTAAAAGGGAGAGAGGAGGCACTGTGGGTTAAATTAGAAAGAGGGAAAGAGAAATCTATTTGCATTGGCGTGATATACAGACCTCCATCACAAGGAGAAGAGGTGGATGGAGATTTAATAGAAGGCATACTCAGCATTGCCAGGAAAGGAGCAGTGCTACTGATAGGGGATTTGAATATGACGGATGTTGATTGGCACATCCCTGCTGCAGTATCATCTAGAAGTAAGGAGATCCTTGATTCACATGCTGGATCCCACGTCGGGCCATCAGCCCTTTAAAGAGGAGGGCGCCATCGGGTGCACAGCTGCATGCCGGATCCCATGTCGGGCCATCGGCCCTTTAAAGAGGAGGGCGCCTTCGGGCTTGCCCGTGCCTGGTGGGCCCATGCCTGGTGGGCCCATGCCTGAGGGCTTCGCCAGAGGGCCCTTTGACATTGCCCTTAGGTGCAGGCCCGCAGGGCGCTCTAGCGTGAGCCATTAACCCAGCTCCAACAAATCTCCATAGCTGCCGGTGAGCCAACCAGGCATAATCTCTCCTCCACACCTCGCCTCCTAACCTCAACCATCTCACGATCACCACCCCATTACCTGCAAGTAACTCTGCTTTGGACTTGCTTCCCAATGTTTGCTTAGACCTTGCTACCCACTGTTTGTTTTGATCTGCCACCCACTGCCTGCATAGAACTGCTACCCACTGCTTGCATAGAACTGCTACCCACTGTGTGCTTTAAACTGCTACCCACTGTGTGCTTCGAACTGCTACCCACTGTTTGCATAGAACTACTACCCATTGTTTGCTTTGAACTGCTACCCACTGTTGCATAGAACTGCTACCCACTGTGTGCTTTGAACTGCTACCCACTCTTTGCATTGAACTGCTACCTATTGTTTGCAGTAACCGCTACCCATTGTTTGCAGAGAACTTGCCGTTTTGCATAGACCTTGCTACCCACTGCCTGCATAGAAATTGTTGCCCATTGCCATGGCCCCACACTACATTGTCCTTCTCTTCTTCATCCTCCCCAACTGCCTCCCCTCCTACCAACACCCTCCCTCTTCCCCCCTACCTTCCTCACTTCTTCCTCCATTATGACTTCTAGCCTAGCATCTGCTCTCGAGCTTCAGCACACCATCCCCGATATTCAACTAGCCCCTCTTTAAGGCAACCCCACCCTCGCTTCCGCTGTACTGTCTCCGCTTTACCACGCTCTCTACTACTCCTCCTCCTTCTCTCATCAGGTAATGTCAACCCCAACCCTGGCCCCCCTCGATTTCTTTCTCACTCCAAGAAGAGTTCCTCACGTACCTTATCCAATCTCATCCACATCCTGCTCCTCCCCATTCCGCCCTCCCTTACTCATTCCCCAATCACTCATCCAGAGATATCATCCCCAACCTTATCTCCAAAAAGATATCCTCACATAACCTATCTGATACCATCAATATCACCTCTCACTCACCCCTCGCTTCCCCTCCCTCAAATCCCTCTTGGAGGGCACACACACCCAGACTTATCCACCCATACCCTGCTCCCTCTAAATCTCTGCACTACTCTAGAAATAAAGTTTCACGTTACTCTGATAAGAAATTCTCACGTAACTTATCAAACCTTATCCATATCCATCTCCTTCCCCCATCCTCTCTCCCGTTTTCATGTGCCCTATGGAACGCATCCTCAGTCACTAACAAACTTCCTTTTACTCATGATCTCTTTATCTCTAATGCCCTACACCTTCTTGCCCTGACTGAGACCTGGCTCCCCCTAGACGACACCGCATCCATTGCTTCTCTCTGCTATGGGGGTTACCAGTTCTCCCATACACCTCGAGCCACTGGTCGCGGAGGCGGTGTTGGTCTCCTACTTTCTCCCTCCTGCCAATTCCAACCCCTCCTGCTACCTCAGTCACCCTCCCCCCTCTCTTTCGAAGTCCACTCCATTCACCTCCTCACACCACTTCCCCTCCGAGTAGCTGTTATCTATCGCCCACCCGACAAATCCAAATCAACCTTCCTCACCGATGTCGACTCCTGGCTTTCTGCCTTTCTGGATCCCTCTTCCCCCACTCTTATTCTTGGCGACTTTAACATTCACGTCGACAACCCATCCGACCCCCATGCATTAAAGTTACTCGCCCTCACCTCCTTGTACGATCTCCAACTTTGCTCCACCGCCCCCACCCACCTACATGGCCCCTGCCTTGACCTAATACTCTTTTCTAATTCCTCTTTCTCAAACTTCCGAAACTCAATCCTTCCCTCATCTGACCATCACCTTCTAACCTTCACTCTTCAGCTTCCGCCCTCTCAACCTCGTCCTGTCTCCTCTGACCTATTTAGAAACCACCATAATATTAATCCCCTGACTCTCTCCTCCACCATTTCTCCGTCTCTTTCCTCCAATATATCCTCCAAATCCGTCGATGAGCCAGTATCTTCTTACAATGCTACACTATCCTCAGTTCTTAACACTCTTGCCCCACTCACCCCACGTCCAGTCAGATGATCTACTCCCCAGCCCTGGCTTTTGCCCACAACCCGCTATCTACGCACCTGCACCCATGCTGCCGAACGTGCCTGGTCCAAATCCCGCTCCCCGGAGGACCTTCTACACTTCAAATTCATGCTTGGCTCCTTTCAGTCAGCCATAGCACTTGCCAAACAAGACTACTACCTCCATCTGACCAACTCCCTTGACTCTGACTCCCGCCGTCTCTTTAATACCATTAATTATCTCCTCAAGGTCCCCCCGCCCCTAGTCCCGCCCTCCCTTTCAGTCCAAACCCTAGCAGACTACTTCCACGACAAAATCCACAAGATTACCCTCCAATTCCACACCCCCTCAGCTACCTCCCCCCTCCCCAATTCTCCCCATCCATAATTCCTCTGCCACCCTCTCCTCCTTCCCTCCAATCTCTGAAGAAGAAACCGCAGTCCTTACCTCCTCCAAACCCACCACCTGTTCAGCCGACCCTATCCCTACCCACCTCCTACACCCCATCTCCCCCACCATTGTCCCCTCATCTCTCATATCCTCAACCTTTCACTCTCCACTGCTCTGTCCCCGCTGACTTCAAACATGCTGTTGTCACACCCCTCCTCAAGAAACCCTCACTCGATCCCACATGCCCTTCCAACTATCGACCCATCTCCCTCCTTCCCTTCATATCTAAACTACTAGAATGAGCCGTCCACTGCCGCTGCCTCAACTTCCTCACCTCCCAGGCCCTCCTTGACCCACTACAATCCGGCTTCCATCCCCTACACTCCACTGAAATGGCTCTCGCAAGAGTCTCCAACGACCTGTTCCTGGCCAAATCTAAGGGCCTCTATCCTCATCCTTCTTGATCTCTCCGCTGCCTTTGACACCGTTGACCACAATCTTCTCCTTACCACCCTCTCCTCCCTTGGCTTCAAGGACTCAGTATTAGCCTGGTTCCCCTCCTACCTTTCCCATTGCTCATTCAGTGTATGCTCTGGCGGCTCCTCCTCCTCCCCTATCCCACTCCATGTAGGTATACCCCAGGGATCCGTCCTGGGCCCCCTCCTTTTCTCTCTCTACACCCAAGCCCTTGGTGTACTTATCTCCTCCCATGGCTTTCAGTGTCATCTCTATGCTGATGACTCCCAAATCTACCTCTCTGCACCTAATATCACTCCAGCAACCCAGTCCACGATCTCTGCCTGCCTTTCCGACATCGCTGCCTGGATATCTCATCGCCGATTGAAATTGAACATGGCCAAGACTGAACTCCTTGTCTTTCCCCCCAACTCCTCCCCTCCTCTTCCCCTTTTCTCAGTCTATGTGGATGGAGCTACTATCCTTCCTGTTCCCTCGGCCCATAACCTAGGGGTTATCTTTGATACCTCTCTCTCCTTCTCCGCATATATCCAGCACGTAGCTAAGACTTGCCGTTTCTTCCTCTACAACATTAGCAAAATCCACCCCTTCCTCTCTGAACACACTACCAAAACACTTATCCACTCCTTAGTCTCCTCTCGCCTCGACTATTGCAACCTGCTCTTTGCTGGTCTCCCTGTCAGCCAGCTCCTTCCCCTTCAATCTATACAAAATCACGCTGCTCGACTAATCTTCCGCCAGTCCTGCCATGCCCACATTACTCCTCTTCTCAGGTTGCTTCACTGGCTCCCTGTCCAATTCCGCATCCAATTCAAGCTTCTCCTACTGACCTATAAATGCATTCACTCTATGGCCCATCATTACCTCTCATCTCTTATCTCTCCCTACGTCCCCTCTCAGAACCTGTGCTCCACTAACAAATTACTTCTATCTATGCCTTTCACCAGCACCGCTAACTTCCGACTTCGCTCCTTTCTCCTTGTTGCACCCTATGCCTGGAACAGCCTACCTGTGTCTATATGCCAGGCACCCTCCCTGGCCCTCTTCAAATCCAGGTTGAAGACCCACCTCTTCACCATTGCTTTCAGATCCTGACTTCCATCCTCTTCTTATCTTAACTCTCGTCATTTCTCATGACCAATTGTATAGACCATACCGTGCCTTGCACTAAACCGACCACTCCTCTCTATTGCTCTGACTAGATTGTAAGCTCCGATGAGCATGACTCTGACGGGCATGGACTGTCTCTGTATTGTGGCTGCCTCTTGTAGGTTAGCTGTACAGCACCGCATGCGTGGCGCTATACAAGTGCTAAATAGTAGTAGTGGTAGTAGTAATAGATTCTCTACAGGGAGAATTATGCAGGCAAATGGTAACAGAACCCACACGTAAAGGGACCATACTGTACTTGGTGCTTACCAATGGTGAAAGTGTTTTTGATGCTATAGTGGGAGATCATCACGCATCCAGTGATCGCCAGATGGTGTCATTCAGTATTAGGACTACGGCTGATAAAATCCATTCAAAAGTGAAGGTCTTAGGCTTTAGGAAAACTAACATTGTCAAGATGGGCCAATACCTCAAGGAGTCGTTAGCGGGATGGGAACAGCTGGGGGATGTAGAAAAACAGTGGGCAAAACTTAAAGGGGATATTTTAGGGGCAACAAATCTTTTTGTTAAAATGGTAAATAAAGGTAAAAAGAGAAGGAGACCGCTATGGTTTTCAAAAGAAGTAGCTGAAAAGGTGAAGAATAAGAGGGAGACCTTCAAGAAATACTACAAGAGATCATGGAGAGAGGAAGATTGGCATCTATATTTGGAAAAACTTAAAGAAGCTAGCAAAGTAGTCAGGAAAGCAAAGATTCAAAAAGAGGAGGAAATATCCAATGCAATAAAATGGGGGGATAAGACATTTTTCAGACTCAAGGGTGAAGGGGAAGAATATGTAGAAGCTGATGAGGATAAAGCAGAATTGCTTAACAAATATTTGTGTTCTGTGTTCACAGATGAAGAACCAAGAGTAGGACCTCAGAAAACACCCACAAACAGGAACAGAAGTGAGGGGCATCTTGAACGATTTTCAGAAGACTGCTCGTGAGGAACTAGTTAAACTTAAAGTAGACAAAGCAATGGGACTGGATGGGATACACTCGAGAATACTAAGGGAAGTTGGGGACGTTCTAGCAGCTCCATTGACCTACCTTTTCAATGCCTCTTTGGAGTCGGGAATGGTGCCAAAGGACTGGAGAGAGGCACATGTGGTCCCTTTACACAAAAGCGGAAGTTAGGATGTGGTTGAAAACTACAGGACGGTTAGTTTAACTTCGGTGGTGAGTAAATTATTGGAAACGCTGCTGAAAGAGAAAATAGTGAGGTTTCTGGAGTCCAGCGGATTACAGGATCCGAGGCAGCATGGATTCACCAGAGGCAGGTCTTGTCAGACAAATCTGATTAATTTCTTTGACTGGGTGAGCAGGGAATTGGATCGAGGGAGAGCCCTAAATGTGGTGTATTTGGATTTCAGTAAAGCCATTGACACTGTTCCACACAGGTGACTTATAAACAAACTGAGCACCTTAGGGATGGATCCTAAAGTTATTACTTGGGTTAAAAATTGGTTGAGTGGGAGGCGGCAAAGGGTATAGGTAAATGGAGCTCACTCTGAGGAAAAGGAGGTTACCAGTGATGTGCCCCAGGGATCTATTCTTGGTCCGATTCTTTTTAACATTTTTGTTAGTGATATTGCAGAAGGGCTGTCGGGTAAAGTTTGCCTCTTTGCGGATGATACCAAAATCTGCAATAGAGTAGACACCCAGGAAGGAGTAGATAACATGAGGAGGGATCTAGCTAAGCTTGAAGAATGGTCTAGAATTTGGCAGCTGAGATTTAATGCTAAAAAATGCAAGGTCATGCATTTGGGCTGCAGCAATCCAGGGAGCAATATAGTATAGGAGGTGAAGTACTTCTGTCCACAAAAGAAGAGTGGGACCTAGGTGTGTTGTGTTCGATGATCTTAAGGTAGCTAAAGAAGTAGAAAAGGCAACGGCAAAAGATGGAAGGATGCTTGGCCAGCTGAAGAAAGGAAGGATAGTCCTTCTATATAAGTCTTTGGTGCGACTTCATTTGGAGTATTGTGTGTAGTCTGGAGACCACACCTTCAAAAGGAAATAAACAGGTTGGAGTCGGTGCAGAGGGTTGCTACTAAAATGGTTAGTGGTCTTCATTATAAAGCATATGAGGAGAGACTTAAGGATCTTAATATGTATACATTAGAGGAAAGGTGGGATAAAGGTAATATGATTGAGACATTTAAATATCTCTGTGGCATAAATGCACAGGAGGAGAGTCTCTTTCGATTGAAAGCAAGCTCTGCTACGAGAGGACATAGAATGAGTATGAAAGGGGATAGATTCAGGAGCAACATGCAGAAATACTTCTTTACGGAAAGAGTGGTGGATGCGTGGAATAGTCTTCCAGTGTAGGTGGTAGAGATGAGGACAGTATCTGAATTCAAAAAGGACGGGATAAACACAGGATCTCTAAAGGAAAAAAGGGGACTATTGTAGTGGTTGATATGGAAGGGCAGACTAGATAAGCCATGTGGTCTTTTTCTGTCATAATGGTTTCTATGTCTCTAGGCAAAGAGAAAATTTGAAAAAAAGCTTGCCGTGGAAACAAAAACATATAATAAAACGTTTTTCAAGTACATTCATAGCAAAAAAAGATGTGAGAGATTCATTTGGACCATTAGATGATAGAGTGGTAAAAGGGGTGCTAAGAGAGGACAAGGCCATAGTGGAGAGACTAAATGAATTCTTTGCTTTGGTCTTTACTGAAGAAGATGTAGGGATGTTTTCATGCCTGAAATGTTATTTAAATGTGTTGTATCAGCAAAACTGAGAGAAATTTGGATTAACCAGGAAATATATATTACAACTATTTGATAAACTAATGATTAGCAAATCATCTGGACCAGGTGGTGTACATCTGAGGGTGCTATAAAAACTGAAATATGAGATTGCAGGCCTATTATTAGTAATCTCAGAACTATCATTAAAATCATCTGTAGTACCTGAAGATTGAAGAATGGCCAATGTAACGCAATTTTTTAAAAAGGGCTCCAGGGGTGTTCTGAGAAACTGCAGACCCGTGAGCCTGACATTTGTACCGGGCTAAATGGAAAAAACCATTATAAAGAATAAAATTAACAACATGTAGATAGTCGTGGTTTAGTGGGAGAAAACCAACATGGATTTAGCCAAGTAAGATCTTGTCTTACTTATCTGTTATAGTTTTTTGAAGGTGTTAATAAACAGGTAGATGAGCGTGAGCCTGTTGATACAGTGTATATGGATTTTCAGAAAGTCTTTGACAAAGTCCCTCATATGAGAGACTGCTTACAAAATTGAAAAGCAATGGGATAGAAGGCATTGCACCATCAAACCGATCTCTTCCTTTAGGGTAAGTTCAGATCTACAATGGTATCCTTAAAATCAACTTTCCATCCACTCTACTTTTCAGGATGGTTAGCAAACTTGGTGAGCCCTGTATTTATGAGCTTTCAGTGAATTATATACTTGGCCAGATTTGATCTGTCCATCTGAACATTAGAAGGCCTTTGCAGGGTGCTGTAGTGAGGAGTAGCCCACTTCTTATTGCTTGCTTTTTTATCCTTAAATGATGGCATTGGGGGGAGGATGCTCTGATATACTTGGTTTGAGCAGAGGATGTGTCAATAATGTCCTTGCTGATAGCAATTTCCCAGATTTGTTGTATGTTCAATCCCCGTAGAGCACCAGTATGTGAGGCTGAATGGAAATGTCTTTCTTTGTGCATGTACCTGGAGCATGAGCTGGCTGTAGTACATCCATGTGCCTGTCAGTGCGTAGATCACTGTAGTAGCGATTAATGTCCTTAGCATAGTGCACTTTGGGCTGACTTCTCTCAAGCCTTTTGGTTACTAGAGGGGCTGATTCTATTTCCTAAACATCTGTGTCCTTTTCTGGGTCAGATTGCATGTGAATACTGGCATGCTCTTTGATAAGGGCTAGAACATAGATGATTCTGCTCAGCGCACTAAAGACTGAGGCAATGTGGCTGATCTGGCTTTTGCCACCTTCCTACCTTGTAACTTCTTCAAGAGCCTTGGTTTGAGCCTCAGTGATGGCTGCCTCACTTTCTTGTTGCTGCATTTCCAAAGCAACATCTAGCTCAGCCTTTTTTGCATGTAGCAGCAGTAGCGGCAGCAGTGTTAGCGCAGCAGTTGTGTTAGCTTGGCAACAGCAGTCTCTGCAGCTGTCCTCTGTTCCTCTTCTATTCTAATTCTCTCTACCTTCAGGCTGGCCTCTTGTTGACTAAAATGGGCATATGCTTTTGCAGCTTCTGCTTCAGTGCATACTCTTCCAAAAGCCATGTTTGTTGTGGAGCAATTTGAGTACACTAATCTTAAGGACCTTGAAGATCTAGACCGTATGCTTAGAGGACCTAGAGTGCTGTGACAACTTCCTTCATGACTTATTTTCTGCTCTCTGCCTACCTTATAGTAATTGCCACTAAGTTCTTTTGTTTCTGGTCTTTACTTTCCTAAAGGTTAGCTTTCCTCTGTGTTATATTTTCTTTTATTTATGCAATTTCAAATATACATCAGAATGAATGAATAAGGAAAACTGAACAAAACAATAAGCAATCTACACAATAAGAAACTAATACAAATATTCATAGTCCCCAAAGGAAAAGAAGGAGCAAGACTAGGAAATAAAACAAACAAAGGAATTAACCCGGCAGAATCACCCCATCCCATCCCATCAAAGCTCAGCTGACCTTAACCAGTATCATTCCGAGTAGGCTCCACCAATTGTATGATCCCTGTCTGTACACTAGAAACTGTAGCAACTGATCCGGCTCAAAGAACACATACTGTTTAGACAAATAAGAAATTATATATTTGCAAGGAAAAGAAACTTCATAGTAGTCCTCAGGGCCCCAATCCTAGATCTTAGAGTCAGGAACTCCCTGTGCTTCTTCTGAGTGTTTCGGGATACATCGGGGAAAATATAAATCTTAGAGCCTAGAAATTCTGCTGTCATATTATGGACAAATAAATGTAGAACTGCATTCCTGTCAGACTCGAAGGCGAAACAGGCCACCAGTGTAGCTCTCTCAGTTAACACCTCTAAAGATGACTCTAAAAAGGCAGTTAAGCTCCCTCCATCAGGGGATTGAGCCAAACCAGATCTTCCCTCAGGCCCAAGAACAGGAGGGCTCAGGGACACATATCGAGCCCAAACTATTGGTGATACAGCATCCCCTGTGATCTTTAACACCTCTCCCAGATATTTACGCAACATGTCCACAGATGATATAAACGGACATTTAGGGAAGTTCAGGAATCTTAAATCATTTCTCCGGACTCGGTTCTCCAAAAACAGCACTTTTCTGCTCAAAACCTCTTTATCCTTAAACTGGGCCACACTCACAGTTTGTAGGCTATCAAGGGCTTCTTCCAGGGCTCCCAATCTGGCAGCATGATCAGCCACCATGGTTTCACAGCTCGCAGTCCTCTCCACGACTTGATTTAATTGCTTTTTAAAGCCACCAGCATACTTGACCGAAGAAGAGTCCACAGACTTGATGGCATCCCACAACACATCAAGTATAAACACAGCCGGTCTTCCAACCACTGCACACTGCTCACTCCAGACCAATGACATTTCAACAGGCGCCGTGGACTCTGAGGACAGCTTTGCTGGCAAAGCCCCACCAGGAAAGCTTCTTCCTGAGGCCCCTTGCCCCCCCTCAGGAATCTCCAGGCACAGCAGTGGAGGGGCTGCCTGTTCTTCAGGGCTTAGCAATGCCCAGATAAGACTGGCGTCCAGCATACCCATTTGGACTGAGCCAAAGAGTTCTGATGTGGCGTGACAACCGAGGTAGAAAATGGCAGGGTCGACTTCAGCATAACCTTCAGCGTGGATGCAGACACCAATGCCGAGGCTTTCCCCTTCCTCTTCCAAGGCATGGTAAGCGTCACAGGATATTTCTCACCACACTGCTCTCAGTGCAACCGCTTCCACCACCATCTTGCTCCCCCCAACCAGAGTTTCCTATGTTATATATTTTTTTAGAAAATTATATTTTTTCTGACTGGAGCTGGTAACATTCATAATCATCCTCCAGCTGCCATATGTGATGATTACTGTTTGCAGGGGTTTCTGAAACCTTAAGACATATCCTCCTCTAACTCATACCATACTGTATGGCAATAACATCTCTTGAAACAGACTGCATGTTTGTTGTACCATTGATATCTGCAGTAGACAGATTTATATCAGAGTTTTCCATAGTTTTGCAGAGCCAGTATATTGAAGTAAACCATCAATTCCCCTAGCATGCACAAACACGTCTCAGATTATATTAAGTCGAGCAGTTAGAGTCAGTAACTGAAGATCTGGCACTGAGCCAAGAAAGGCTTGAAATTGTACTCTGCACAGCTTGCAAAAAGTTTCTTTTTAAAATATTTACAGTTTTGTCTTAAGCTTTCTGCCACAGTTGGTTAAACTACTTCAACAACCAAAGAAAATATCCTGGGGTCAATATTCAATGGAAGCATGTGTGTCCATCTCCCTGCCATGAGCATGGTGTTTATGCACCACACCATGTTAACTAGTGCATGGGTGCACTTACTGCCCCAAATACCCAAGCTAACCATGAAGTGTCATATATGCTCACATTCTACCCATTCCCAACCTGATCATGTGCTACCCAGTTGGTGCCTGATTTTTAGCATAAGGCCCCAAACTAACTTTTAGCATAGGGTGCTTTCCGCAAACCAAACCCTGTGCTATCAGTTAGCACACCTCAGTAAACATGTCTCTTACTCAGAGCTGTTGCAAGGATTCAGTGAAGTAGGCAGTTGCCTAGAGTGCCGACATTGTAGAGTGCCTATTGCTGCCACAGCCACCCCTCTCCAGGGCCTGCAGTGGCGGCAATGCCATTGAAACTGCGATGCAGTGCGAACTTAAAACTCTCCGGCACTGCGGTGCAGTTTCTGTCTTCTAAGATCTGTCCCTTCTGCCCCCTCCAATGAAGTCTTTCTGTTTCAGGTCCCAGTGAGAGGCAGCAAGGGCAGCAATGGGGGCAGGGGACAGTTGGGGGGGGGGGCATCAGGATGGAGAACTCACTTAGGGCACCTCCAGTTCTTGCACCAGCTCTGCCCTTACTGTGATAGTTGCAATGAAAAGGCAGCACTGTTCTGGTTCAACATGCAGCAGGCTGAGTCTATCTGGTTTATCTGTTCAGTCTAGACTATTGATGACAAGGTGGATTGTGGAATTGGCTGAATCAGGGGCGGCTCAAGGCAATCTGCTGCCTGAGGCGAAAAATGAGATGGCGCCTCCCCCCCCTTAGAGGGGGCGGGGCTTTTCCAGAATTCCAATCAGGGACTGAACCAAACCAAAAAGCCAATTAGATTATATGGAGGGAATGCAAGATGTTTACACACAGGGCCGTACCAAGCTGCAATCGTGCCCTATGCGACTTGCAGCTTGGGCGCGCGCTCCCCTCCTCCCCCTTACCTCTGTCCAGTGCTGCCTGCTCTTTCCCTGCTGTTGCCGCCCTCTGTTTTTTTCACGGCGGCACTGGCAACAGGGAAAGAGCAGCCAGCGCTGGATGGAGATATGGGGAGGAGGAGGGGGGCATGCGCCTGATCTGAAAGGCGCAGGCACTTTAAGCAGGTCTGTCTCTCCCTTCTCTGACATCGTGTCGGAGGAGGGAGGGACCAGACCTGCTAAAAGTGTTGTGAAAAGGCTTGGGGGGGGGGGGCACATTTCGGCTACCTGCTATTGTCCTGCAAGTAGCAGCAGGGCAACAGCAGACAGCCGAAATGCGCCCCCCAAGCCTTTGTGCCCTGTACGGCTGCATTGCTTCCATAGGGCTAGGTATGGTCCTGTTTGCACACCAAGGAACTAAAAGAGAGCAAGAATCAACAGCACAGTTTATAAAACTCATTATAACTCATTTTTATTTTGTTATAAACTGTGTTATAGTTCTTGCTTTTTCTTTTTCAACATATGGAGTGGAGGAGTGGCCTAGAGGTTGGGGCAAGGTACTTCAGGCCAGAAGGTCAGGGGTTCAAATCCCACTAGAGGACAGCAACCTTGGGCCAGAAGGACTGGGGTTTCTAGTCCCACAGGTGCTCCTTGTGGTCTTTGGAAAGCCACTTAACCCTCCATAGCCCATGTTCCCTGTAAAATAGTTATCTCCAAGTTATAATGCCCTGTTCAATGTAAACCACACTGATGCAGAATAGCATGGTATATAAGAGAATTTAAACAAACAAATATATTGCATCCACAGTGGGTGCAGAGCAGAACCAGGACATTCACCCACAGAACTCAATATTTAAAAAAAAAAATCTTATTCTGATCATCTCACAAACAACAACAACAACCACTATTCTCCAGTACCAGGCATATTGTGAACTAATACAAAACCCTACAACAAAGAGCAAACCAAACATACCATACCATACCATATCAGCGCAAACTTCCAAAACTCACATAAGGAGCCCTTCCAAAAAAAGCGTCACCGTAAATACTAGTGTGCCCTGAAACATCCATACACCTATCTAAAAAGCTGAACAAGTCAAATTACTACAGTACAGTATAGATCTTTATGTACAAACTCCATGTTATCAGAACACCTGGCCTTAATCACACACTCACAACATTGACCTTCACCAAGTACAGAATAAGTAACCATAATCTAAAGTAAAAAGAAAAATATGTAGACAAAATGTAAACTGAAACCCCAAGAAGCAGTGCAACATCAGATAAATAAGAGATGCAGTTCCCCAATACTGTGTAAAATATAACGATAGCACAAAGTACAATCACTAAAATGAAATAAAATTATTTTTTCTACCTTTGTTGTCTGACCATTTTATTCTCTGATCATGCTGGTTCCGATCTGAGGCTTCTGCTTTCCAGTCTTCTCTTAGCTCTCTTTCTGTGGCCTATGGTCCATCTGCTATTTCTTATCTCTTCTTTTGTTTTCTTCATTTCTTTCCATCAGCCTATTTCCAGTCCCCGTAACTCTTCCCAGTATCAGCCCCTTTCCAGTCCTCCCTCCCGGTACCTTCCAATGTCAACTTGCATCCAGTCCCCCTCCTTCCCAACTGTCCATCCCCTTCTAGTACAGATACCATGGCAGCCCCTCTCAGCATCCACTCCCTTCCAGTCCCATTCTCCCATCATCTCGCATCAGCCCATTTGTAGCCCTAGCCCCCAGTTTTCTTCCAAAGCCAGAAGCTCTATCCTCCCCTCCCCACTATCAGCCCATTTCCAGTTGAAGCCCCCCAATCAGCTCACTTCCAGTGCTAGTTACCCCTCAACCTCATTACCAGTGCTTGCCTCCCCTAATCAGCCCATTACCAGTCCTACCCCCCATCAGCCCATTACCAGTCCTAGCCTCCACTAATCAGCCCATTTCCAGTCCTAGCCTCACCGATCAGCTCATTTCCAATGCTAGCCCCCCTCAGTCCATTACCAGTCCTATCCCCCTCAGTCCATTACCAGACCTAGCCTCCCCTAATCAGCTCATTTCCAGTGCTAGTTCCCCCTCAGCCCATTACCAGTGCTAGCCTCCCCTAATCAGCCCATTGCTAGTCCTACCACCCCATCAGTCCATTACCGGTCCTAGCCTCCTCTAATCAGCCCATTTCCAATCCTAACCTCCACGATCATCTCATTTCCAGTGCTAGCCCCCCATCAGTCCATTACCAGTCCTACCCCCCATCAGCCCATTACCAGTGCTAACCTCCACTGATCTGCCCATTACCAGTGCTAGCCCCCCATCAGCCCATTATAATCCTAATCTGCACTGTCTCTCCCCTCTGTCCAGCATTTATCCCCTTTCTGTCCATATGTCCCTCTGTCTCTCCCCTTTGTCCAGCATTTGCCCCCGTCTCTCCCCTTTGTCTAGTACTTGTCCCCTGTCTCCCCCTTTGTCCCCCATCTCTCACCTTTGTCTCTCCTTGTTCTCCTCCTGTACCTCTCATCCGGCGGTGGCGGGGGCACTCTGGCTGTTTTAATTTTCGATTTTGCTGCCTGTGCCCTGCCTACGTCTTCTCACTGCATTTTTTTCATCAAGAATGCTTACAGCAAAAAAGGCAGAGGCAGGGCAGAGGCGGCAAAATCTAAAATTAAAACAACCGGAGTGCTGCTGCCGCACAAATCAGGCTGATTTGTTCGATGCCGGTTGTTCCTGCTGGATGAGAGGGAGCCCTTGCCAGTTCCCTTCCAGTCCCCTCCCTCCACCCATCCATATCAGCCCCACCCTCCCTCCCTCCCTCCCTCCATACATTTGCCGCCCTGAAAACTTTGCCGCTTGAGGCAGCCGCCTCACTTCGCCTCAATATAGAGCCGCCCCTGGGCTGAATGGATATGGAAATTGTAGCAGGGGTGGGTGATGGAAGTTGAATGCAAAATAGAAGAACTAGATGCTCAAAAAAGATGGATGTTCAGAGAGAGAGTGGATGATGGAATTCAAGGGGAATGGAGCAGGAGAAGAGGCAGTGAAGCCTTGTTTTCTGGCCCCCAAGATGGAGATTTTTGCACTGAAGGGAGGACTTTCAGGGCATTACCCAAAAGGTAGAGGGAACTGCAAGCCTTTGACAAGGTCCCTTATGAAAGACTCTTGGCGAAAGTAAAAAGTCATGGGATGGGAGGCAGTGTGGATGAGGATCTGGTTAAAAGATAGAAAACAGAGAGTAGGGTTAAATGGATACTTTTCTCAATGGAGGAAGGTGAATAGTGGAGTACCCCAGGGATCTGTGCTGGGTCCACTGCTTTTAAACATATTTGTAAATGACCAGGACATAGGAATAATGAGTAAGGTGATCAAATTTGCAGATGACACAAAATTATTCAAAGTTATTAAAACACAAGAAGACTGTGAAAAATTGCAAGAGGACCTTGATAAATTAGAAGACTGGACATCCAAATAGCAAATGAAATTTAATATGGACAAATGCAAAGTTCTGCACTTAGGAAAGAACAATCCAAACTATGGTTGCATGATGCAAGGTTCCACATTTGGAACCACCACCCAGGAAAAGGATTTAGGCATCATCGTGGATAATATGTTGAAACCCTCTGCCCAGTGTGCAGCGGCAGCCAAGAGAGCAAATAGAATGCTAGGAATGATAAGGAAAGGAACAGAGAATAAAACAAAGGATATTATAATGCCTCTGTATCGTTCCATGGTCCAACTGCACCTTGAATATTGTGTGCAATTCTGGTCACCATATCTTAAAAAGGATATAGCAGAATTAGAAAAGGTACAGAGAAGAGCCACTAAAATGGTAAAGGGGATGGACGGATACCCCTATGAGGAGAGGTTGAAAAGGTAGGGCTCTTCAACTTGGAAAAGAGACGGCTGAGGGGAGATATGATAGAGATCTATAAAATAATGAATGGAGTGGAATGGGTAAACGTAGATCGGTTGTTTACCTCTTCAAAAAGTAGTAAGACTAGGGGACATGCAATGAAGCTACAATGTAGCCCATTTAGGACTAATAAGAGAAATTTTTTTGAATGAGTAATCAAATTCTAGAATTTGTTACTGGAGGATGTATTAAAAGCTGTTAGTGTAGCTGGGTTAAAAAAAGGTTTGGACAAGTTCTGCGAGGAAAGGTCCATAAACCATTGTTAGAGAGGATCAAAGAAATCCACTGCTTATCCTGGGATAAGCCTTGTGGAATCTGTGTACCTTTTTGGGAACCTGCCAGGTACTTGTGAACTGGATTGGCCAATGTTGGAAACAGGATATTGAGCTTGATGGAGCTTGGTCTGACCCAATATGGCATTTCTTATGTTCTTATGTTCGTAGGTCAAAAGATATACCTTGGGCTGAGGCATGAAGCCAGGCAGGTTTCAAGTAGACTGGCGAGAATGGATCACATATATTTATTAACCTATTGCAGCAAGGTTATAGACCAAGAAGGAAGCTGCGTGCCCTAACTTACAACAGGCATATGAATACAAAAATATTGTGATAATCCTGCCCAAACAAACTATGGGGACAGAAAAGACCCTTTCAAATTGGTTTACAGCTCATTCCAATCTTCTCCTAAATTTAAGGCAGCACTGGTTTCTATAGTCAGGTTTCCGCTGTAACCACTGATACTCTTACCAGAGTGTGAGCAGACCTCTGTCTCCTCATTGCTGCATACTTCACACCTATTTTAGAAAGTCAAGTATGCACATATTTTACTTTGTTAAATAGGGACATAATAGGTCAAAGTATTTTATAATTTATCCATGTAACTTTGTGCTTCACCCGGGGTCTGCCCAAACTCCTCGCCTGCGCTTAACCACAATGTAAGTATGTGTGATCAGCCTGACGTGTGCACTTACAGAATCATGGCTGCATCATGTACACATATAAGTGGACACTTACATGTGTATATGACTGAAATACATAGATGTACACACATTATTCACATGTCAATTTAGACAGTTTTTATAAAATTATGCCCAAGATATGCAAATTTCTAGTCAGCTTGATAAAAAAGAGGAAACAGCAAACAGTGATTTCCAAAATTAACCTCCCCTCTAGGGGGCCAGTTCTGACTCTTAAGGAATAGTTTCAGAGCCTGTATGCTTGTATGCAAGCATGCCCTCATTGTTTGTCAAGTCATTTCTTGATTAGCCTTAATTAAAGGAAGAACAAAGGAATAGCCTTTGCAAGTCCATTGATGCACCAGAATTGTATATAGCAATAATGTCCCTTCCATCTGGGAAGTGTCTGAGGCCAGAGAGGTTCCATTTTGAATGGTATAAAAAATTCCTACCTTAACTCTCAAAGATGCTACTTCACTTGAACAATCACTTGAATAGGGATGTGGCGTCAGCTTATTTGATGGACACAAATATCACTGTTCTACCCAAACAGAGGAAGGATGTTATGGATTCTACATCTTATTGTCCCATATAACTTATCATTGTGGATGTGAAGATCTTGGCCAAAATTCTGCAGCTAAGGCTCAAAGTTTTCTTGCCATATGTAATCTACAAAAATCAGATCAGGTTTGTAAAGGGCAGATATTTCCACAGCCAACATCCACTGGTTGATTAACATTATGGCCACATTAAGCCTTACTGGAAGTCCTAAGCTTGTTCCGTCCCTCAAAACTGAAAAAGTAGATGACATGGTTTCTTGGCCCTTTATGTTTTCTCTAATCAGCTTTCCTCCAGCCTTTATTGCATGGGTTCAGACCATCTTAGTAACCACATTCAAACTTATACACAACATAGCGCCGTCATTCCTAACCAATCTCATCAGCGCTCAAACTCACAATAGAAGCAGAAGAACCGCCAACTTAAACACTCTCAGTGTCCCAAAGAGTATAAGAACAGCCAAGATACACACCAGCAACAGAGCATTCTCTTACATTGCACCCATGCTATGGAATCAACTGCTACATGGCATGCGTGCAATCAACAACCTAACAGACTTTAGGAAAAAGCTCAAAACCCACCTGTTTATAACTCACTATAATCTAACAGAGTAAATAATAACTAGAACACAAAGGGTCAACCGTATCCATGACACTAGAGTGACCTTACAATATGACTTTAAGGGATTTGAACCACCATGTAATACATCTAGGGTAGTGCATCTCCCCCCAGTTTAGCTGTAATTAGTGTAACAGAATGTATATATATAACTGCAAGTTGTAAATATTGTAACAATATGTATATATGTAATTGCACCTGTAAATATTGTATCAGATTTTTGTGCAGTGTGAACCCAGTGTGAATCTTGGCATGCAATCATTCTGTATTAACTGTTGATTACCCCTCCTGATATGTATAGTCAACCGCTGCTGATCGCTGGAAGCAGCGGTATACAAATGTTCTCTAAATAAATAAATAAATAAATAAATCTTCTATAACAGTAGGGCATGGATTATGGATTTCCATCTGCATATATTCCTATACTAAGAGACACTTGTCAGGGATTCCAATTATCCGGACTGTTGTTTAATTTAGTAATTAAGGCTCTTGCAATCCTGATTCAACAGTCCAAAACTATCCATGGAGTCCATGTAGGAGCTACCCCACACAGATGATATCTTACTGTCATACATCTAGGATCTACAATCCCACCAATACTGCAGGTTTTTAGAGGGAAGGTATCAGGTATAAAGTTAATCTTAAGAAAACATGTTTTCCCCCTTAGTTCTAAACTCTGTGATCTGTGCCATTGTATGTTGGGAGCCTGAACATTGTATATTCAGGCTCCCAACAAGTAGCATTAAATGCCTGGGTACTGTTATTTCTAAAAGATTATCAGACTTTTTCAGGCTGAACTACCTCTATGTTATATCAAAGACTAAAGAGGATACTGAGACTTAGACCCTACTGGTCTAGCAAGATTAGTATTCTTAAGATGTATATACTCCCCAGGTTTTTCCATTTATTTCAACATATTTCATGTTTCCTCAGCAAAGGTGTATGACAAGGCTGCATACGTTCCCCCTACCTGCTTAATTTATATGCAGAACAAATCATCAGAGAAGCAGGACTGTATGAAGATAGCCAAGGTGTGAAGATTGGTGGAACACTCATCAGCAACCTTCGCTATGCTGATGATACCAACTACTGGTTGAAAGCGAAGACGATTTGAAACATTTGCTTCTGAAGATCAAGGAATATAGTCTTAAAATGGGTCTGCACCTTAATATTAAGAAAAATATCCTGACAACTGGCAAAATCAATAAGAATGGAGAAGAATGGAGAAGAATGGAGAATGGAGAAGAAATTGAAATAGTTGACAGCTTTAACTTACTTGGTTCAAGAATCAATAAAGAAAGGACTAGCAGTCAAGAATGATAGAATGGCTATGAAGGACCTACACAAGATTCTCAAGAGCAGAGATGTCTCTCTCCATATAAAGATTTGACTTGTCCAGGCCATGGTATTTTCAATAATGTCATATGGATGCGAAAGTTGGACAGTGAAAAAGAAATTGATGCCTTTGAATTATGGTGCTGGTGAGTGGCGACAAATACTGTGTATATTATGGACTGACCGAAGAATAAACCAGTCAATACTAGAAGAGTCAAACTTAAGCTTTCCTTAGAAGCTCAGATGACAAGACTTTGACTTTCATACTTTGGACACATCATGTGAAGAAAGAGATCATTGAAGAAAGACACAATGCTTGGCGAGGTAGAAAGTCATTGTAATAGAGGAAGGCCGGCAATGAGATGGATTGATACAATAACAGCAACTAAGGATACACTCTATCAACAATGAACCACTTGGCTGAAGACTGAGAACAAAGTTTAGGTCAACTATCCAGAGGGTCACCAGGAGTTGACACCTACTTGACGGCACTTAACAACATCACAACATGTTTCCTCACAAGAAAATTCTTTAGGGGATATCTAGTTTCATTTGGGGCAATAAGCTGCCCAGAATATGTTTTGCAATTTATGAATATCTAGATATGATAGAGGTATGGTCCTTCCCAGCCTTCAGCTTTATTATTGGGCTGCTAGGCTGGAGACATTTCTCGAGGAACACCATAAACTGTTATTATGCAAGACTGAGTGAAATGGAATTACAGTAGCTACATTTGGGATATGTCAGGTACTTCTGACCTAGCTTGGCCACTATTGGAAATAGGACTCTGGGCTTGATGGACTTTTGGTCTGACATAGTATGGCACTTCTTATGTCTTTATGTGTCTCAGAGACTGGTTTAATACTTCAGAGGCTTTGGTAGAGGATGGGTAGTAAGTGATTTTTTGAAAAGGTTAAATAACTTGCTCTCTTTCTAACCTCAAACCTGTCACTTCCTTAGTTCTGCTTTATAACACCATTTGAACATCAGTTGCCACAACATCCACTATTAAACAATCATAGTTAACAAATTGAATTAAAACACGGTCACTTATATTTTTCAAATGACTACGTTATAACTTCGACTCCAAACAGCTGCACCTTGACACTAGCAGCATTTTGCAACTCTGGCTGCATCAGGAATCAATTTTCAGATCATATCACAAAAGAAACAAGGAAACATACAAAAATGAATTAGCTAAAAACATTATTCATTTATAACAACATTCATCAACAGAGAACACATTCAAATGAATGGGTGAGGGAACATGCAGTGACTGAAAAACATATCAAAAAAGCATATTACCTTACAATTAATGCAAACTGCATAGCACTAAAGATGGGTGTGGATTTTAGAGCATAAAAGTCGTCTTAAGTGTAAATCGATGGAGGCCCTGATGGTTCATCATTGTGTTTCTTTAGGGCATAATTTTGACGATCTCCATGTTTTTGGCATTGACCATGTCCCTCAGAGTATAAGAGGGGGCGATTGCAGTAAAAGTTTTGCGACGAGAACAAAATTGGATCTTCACTTTAAAGACAGTTAATCCTGAAGGTTTGAACACCGGCATTGACTGGCACTTGTATTGAGTGGATAGGCACTGCTAAACTCGCTGGGCCCAATTTTCAGTTGGGCAGGGCTAAGTGCCATAGCCGCGTAGCCCTGACTGCGATTCCTTAACCCTGGATTTTCACTTCTGCGGCGACGGAAGTGAACATCCAGAGTTCACCACATAGCCGCCTATCTTTAAGGCACAGAGCACCAACCGGGTAGCATCCAAAATCGCTGCTACCTAGTTAGTATCATTCCCCACCTCCGCTCCGCCCCAGAATGCCACCAACATGCCCCAATGCTAACGGGGCATGTAAGGGACTTAATCGGGGATTTTCAAAGGCACTAGCTGTGTAGGTGCCTTTGAAAATCCCAGATTAAGGCATTTATATGGTTAACATGGGCTTTTAACCATGGAAATGCCTTTGAAAATTGGGCCCGCTGTATTAAATAATAACGGCGGCAGTAGAAAAATTATATTATTTGGGTTTTTGGTATAGCCAGGCACACAAATTGAGTGGTGGTAAATTATGATGATTTATTAGTTTTCTAGGTTGGTTAAGTTATTCTGTTATTGTTTTGAAATAAAAATGAGAATGGAAGCTTAGTATGATAGTATTTTGGTATGAATGTATTATTTAATGGGAGAGATGGTGTCTGCGGTGATTGGCAGTTTGTAGTTTAACGCAACTGCCAGTGATGTATGTTCATTCATCTGATAGGCTAACATAGTCATTTGGTGGCTTTGTATTGGTAGATTTTGAGTTTGTAAGATGGGCTGATTATGATGTGGGTTTATTTATCTGATAGGTTGATTCAGATAGTGGATAGCTGTGTATTGATGGGCCTTCGAGTTTGTATAAGAGAGGAGGTTCCCGTGTAATAAAAACTTCTGATTGGTGGAGGATATTTTAAATTCTGGCATTTTTAGCGGTATATTATCACAACAGACAAGAGGAATGATAGATTTTGTATTTCCCAGAGGGTAGTATTTCACTCTCAAAACTGACCCGTTGTCTTTAGTGCTATACAGTCTGCACTAATTGTAAGGTAATATGCTTTTTCAATATTTCTCAGTCACTGCATGCTCCCTCAACCATTGATTTAAATGTGCCTCTCTGTTGTTGAAAGTTGTTATAAATTAATAATGTTTTTAGCTAATTCATTTTTGTAGATTTCCTTGCTCCTTTTGTTTTGCGATCTGAAAACAGCCTCCTGATGCAGCCAGAGTTGCAAAATGCTGTCAGTGTTGAGGCGCAGCTATTTTAGACTTGGAGCTGAAGTTATAACGTGGTCATTTGAAGAAGATAAGTGACCGTGTTTTTCTTCAGTTTGTTAACTGTGATTGTTTAAAAGCAGATGTTGTGGCAACTGATGTTCAAATGGTGTTATAAAGCAGTTATAATAAGATTGCTAATTACAATACATTGTTTTTATTATTTTGTTATTGATGCCAAACATTCACGTTTTGTTTTTGTCCCTGAAGATTTGGGATTAGTTATTTTTCGGATAGTATTTTTTTTGACTGTTGTTTAATGTTTAATATCCTGGTGAGGATTACTTTGTTAGTTCTGCCTGGCGTGTCAATTGCACATACACATAGAGCCCGATTCCAACAGGAGCACGTCCGGGCTGTCTGGATATCTAAAAAATGGATGTGCCCAAATCGCACCTGATTCTGCACTGTGGAAGGTAGATGGTCCCGTGGTTGAAGAATAGGGCACTTATCATAGTGAAGCTCCTATTCTGCGGCACAGGACATCCTCCCTTCAGCCCAGCCAGCCCACCCTATGCTCCTGCTGGTGTGCCATGGCACTGGGACGCCCAGCAGGAGTGCCAAAATGCCACAACAGAGAGAAGCACCCTTTCCCCACTGTCTGACCCTTGGCGCAGGCAGCCAATGCTGGGATTGGGCGGCAGCGACACCCTTGCATCCACCTGGCCTGTTTAGAAACATAGAAACATGACGACAGAAAAAGACCACATGGCCTATCTAGTCTTTCCTTCCATATCAACAACTACAACAGTCTCCTTTTTTCCTTTAGAGATCCTCTGTGTTTGTCCCATGCTTTTTTGAATTCAGTTACTGTCCTCATCTCTACCACCTCTACTGGGAGACTATTCAACGGATCCACCACTCTTTCCGTAAAGAAATATTTCCGCAAATCACTCCTGAATCTACCCCCTTCACCCTCATCCCATGTCCCCTCATAGCAGAACTTGCTTTCAATTGAAAGAGGCAATCCCCCTGAACATTTATGCCACGGAGGTATTTAAACATCTCAATCATATCACCTCTATCCCGCCTTTCCTCTAAGGTGTACATATTAAGATCCTTAAGTCTGTCCTCGTATGCTTTATAATGAAGACCACTAACCATTTTAGTAGCCACCCTCTGCACCGACTCCATCCTGTTCACATCCTTTTGAAGGTGCGGTCTCCAGAATTGCACACTATACTCCAAATGAAGTCGCACCAAAGACTTATACAGAGGCACTATCACCTCCTTTTTTCTGCTAGCCATTCCTCTCCGTATGCACCCAAGCATCCTTCTAGCTTTTGCCGTCACCTTTTCTACCTGTTTAGCTACTTTAAGATCATCAGAAACAACCACGCCTAGGTCCCGCTCTTCTTTAGTGGACAAAAGTATTTCACCCCCTATACTATATTGCTCCCTTGGATTGCTGCAGTCCAAATGCATGACCTTACATTTTTTAACGTTAAATCCCAGCTGCCAGATTCTAGACCATTCTTCAAGCTTAGCTAGATCCCTCCTAATGTTATCTGCACCTTCCTGGGTGTCTACTCTATTGCAGATTTTGGTATCATCTGCAAAAAGGCAAACCATACCCAACAGCCCTTCCGCTATATCACTAACAAAGATGTTAAGAAGAATTGGACCAAGGACAGATCCCTGGGACCAGGGCCGGATTTACCTTGAGTGAGGCCCTACGCCAACAAAAATTGTGGGCCCCCAGCAGGGGCGGCCCAAGGGGAGTGCGGGGCCTCATTTGCATAAGGGGCCTCATTTGCATAAATATTTGCATAATGTTACCATATACTAACTTTTAGTAAACGTGCCTCTTAATGAGTGTATGGATAAAGAAAGACTAAAAAGATTTCTACATTACTATAATCCAGTGCCAACTGCCAGACACATTAGGAACTACTACAAACACTGCCCATTTAGAACCCATCCATCCAACTACGTACACCCCTGGAAATCAACCCAATGTATAGCAAATCTACATGATCTCCCTATAACTTATCACCAGCCCTCTACATCTAAAAATGGCCTTTAGATTCTAAACCTACCCACAACCCCTAAAGCATACAACTTTTTTTGTCGGATCGTTCACCGTGAGAGGAAACAATTCCACTCCTGAAGTGAACCCTCCTTTTTGCTCAATAATTCAATGGCTGCTCATCAGCCCAGCTAACAAAAACGGCACTCGCTGCCGTCAGCAAAATCAATCCGTTTTCTTTAAAAATGTAATAGAGGCAATCAGGTCTCCCCCGATCCACAGGCTCCCAAAACCAACACCGCAGCTCACTCAATCCCCCACTAAAGTTAGTATTATGAAAGAGGACTTAGCTGCTTGGAAATAGAAGCTATTCCACTCTGTCCATATGTTCTTTGAAAGCTTCCTCCACTCCACGTGAAGGAGATAGGGAATCCACTGTTCATCAACAGGTGGTCCGCTTCACTCCAGAGCAAACGAGGTTCCCTCCTTTTTCCTCAATAATTCAATGGCTGCTCATCAGCCCAGCTAACAAAAACAGCACTCGGATTGCCTCTATTACATTTTTAAAGAAAACGGATTGATTTTGCTGACGGCAGCGAGTGCTGTTTTTGTTAGCTGGGCTGATGAGCAGCCATTGAATTATTGAGCAAAAAGGAGGGTTCACTTCAGGAGTGGAATTGTTTCCTCTCACGGTGAACGATCCGACAAAAAAAGTTGTATGCTTTAGGGGTTGTGGGTAGGTTTAGAATCTAAAGGCCATTTTTAGATGTAGAGGGCTGGTGATAAGTTATAGGGAGATCATGTAGATTTGGTATACATTTAGAACCCATAGCAAACCCGCCGTATCCTAACAGCACTACCAGGACTCACAAAGCACCATACTCTACCAATCAAAAGGCAACACTGCAAATATTAAACCAATACATTTCAGAGAACAACAATACATGACCTACTGGGGAAAGAGAACAAGTGGCAATGTCAAATAGGAATTATATAAACAGAACACCTCAGCTCAGTTACACATGCAGAACATAGACCATCACCAAACAAGTAATCACAATTTAGAAACAGGAAGACAATAATTAAACTGGGAATCCCAAAAGTCAAACTTGGAATGTACAACACTGTAGAAATAAAACTATACATTAATTTGCTCTTGTACTAAACAAAGCGCAGACGTTAATGATGCACATTTACCAGAGCTGACATAATCCAATTAATAAATTCAAAATAAAGAGATATTTTTCTACCTTTTGTGCATTTTTTTTCAGCTGCAATTGCTCCAGCCACTTTCTTCTGGTTTCTTCGTGTCTTCTGCTAACTCTCCATCGTCTGCTGTCCATTTGTCCTTTCTTCTCTCTTCTAGTTTTTTTTCCATTCTCTCTCTACATCTGCTTTAACATACTAATCTTTCTCCTTTTGCTCTTTCCTCATTCCTATTTCATCCACTCAAATTTTACCCCTCCATCCTCAATCCCCACTTACTCTCCCAATACCCGGCCAATTGTAGATTTTTTATCCCTTCCACACAAAATATTTTTCCCTTCTCCATTTTACTCTTCCAGCCCCATCCCATTCTAATCCTCCCCCAACATCAGCTCCCTTCTAGTTCCAGCCTCACCCAGCATCCATTCCCTTCTAGTACCTGCATCAGCCCATTTCCAGTCCTAGCCACCCATCAGCCCATTTCCAGTCCTAGCAACCCCCCAACCCACTTACAGTCCTAACCCCCATCACCCCATTTTCAGATTAAGCCCCCCCTATAACCCATTACCAGTCCTAACCCCCCATCAGCCCACTTCCAGTCCTAACCCCATCAACCCATTTCCAGTCAGCCCCCCATAGCCCATTGCCAGTCCTAACCCCCCCATCAGCCCACAGCCCATTACCAGTCCTAACCCCATCAGCCCACCTCCAGTCTTAACCCCCCAGCCCATTTCCAGTCCTAGCCCCCCCATAGCCCATTATCAGACAGCCCCCATCAGCCCACAGCCCCTTACCAGTCTTAACCCCCCCAAAGCCCATTACCAGTTCTAAACCCCCCCAACAGCCCATTTCCTGTCATAACCCCATCAGCTCACATAGTCTTAAACCCCCCAGCCCCTTTCCAGTCCTAGCCCCCCCATAGCCCATTACCAGACAGCCCCCATCAGCCCACAGCCCATTACCAGTCTTAACCCCCCCAAAGCCCATTACCAGTTCTAAACCCCCCTCAAGAGCCCATTACCAGTCCTAACCCCATCAGCCCACCTCCAGTATTAACCCCCCCAGCCCATTTCCAGTCCTAGCCCCCCCCAAAGCCCATTACCAGACAGCCCCCATCAGCCCACAGCCCATTAACTGTCTTGACCGCACCCAATTCCCTTTAACTTTTCTAACACCACCAACAGCCCACAGCCCATTACCAGTCCTAACCTCATCAGCCCACCTCCAGCCTTAATCCCCCAACCCATTTCCAGTCCCAGCCCCAGCCCCCCCAATAGCCCATTACCAGTCCTACCCCCCCTCGGCCTAAAGTAAAATTTAATTAAAAAAAAAAACCTGCTGGCTGCCGCCGCGGGGCCCCCTCTGCTGCCGCGGCAGCATGGACTGACCCGCGGGGGCCCCCTCTGCAAGCTCGGTCGGTCGGTCGCTCGGTCGGTCGGTCCCTCCCTCCCTCCCTCCATGCAGGCTGTGAGAGGCGCGAAGGGAGACTGTCTCCCTCGCGTCTCTGTTAAGCCCGCAGGGGCTGATGGGAATTTTCCCATCAGCCCCTGCGGGCTTAACAGAGACGCGAGGGAGACAGTCTCCCTTCGCGTCTCTCACAGCCTGCACGGAGGGAGGCACGGAGGGAGGGATCGAGCTTGCAGAGGGGGCCCCCGCGGGTCAGTCCATGCTGCCGCGGCAGCAGAGGGGGCCCTGCGGCGGCAGCCAGCAGGTTTTTGTTTTAATTTTATTTAAAAAAAAAAGCCCAAGTTGTTCCATTTTTGTGGACCCTTGCCAGCTGTGGGCCCTACGCCATGGCGTACATGGCGTATAGGTAAATCCGGCCCTGCCTGGGACACACCACCTTCTCCTCAGAGTGAGCCCCATTTACCTGTACTCTTTGTCATCTCCCACCCAACCAATTTCTAACACAGGCAGTAACTTTAGGGTCCATTCCTAGGGTGCTCAGTTTGTTTATAAGTTGCCTTTGAGGAACAGTGTCAAAGGCTTTACTGAAATCTAAATACACCACATCTATGGCTCTCCCTCAGTCCAACTCCCTGGTCACCCAGTCAAAGAAATCAATCATATTTGTCTAACAAGATCTGCCTCTGGTGAATCCATGCTGCCTCGGATCTTGTAATATGCTGGACTCCAGAAACCTCACTATTTTCTCTTTCAGCAGCGTTCACCACCAAAGTTAAACTAACCAGCCTGTAGTTTTCAACAACATCCTTACTTCCGCTTTTGTGTAAAGGCACCATATGAGCCTCTCTCCAGTCCTTTGGCACCACTCCCGATGATGCATTGAAAAGGTCAGTCAGTGGAGCTGCTAGAACGTCCCCAAGTTCCCTCAGTATTCTAGGGTGTATCCCATCCAGTCCCATTGCTTTGTCTACTTTAAGTTGAGCTAGTTTCTCACGAACACAGTCTTCTGAAAATTGTTCAAGATGTCCCTCACTTCTGTTCCTCTTTGTGGGTGTTTTCTGAGGTCCTGCTCCTGGTTCTTTATCTGTGAACACAGAACAGAAATATTTGTTAAGCAATTCCGCTTTATCCTTATCAGCTTCTACATATTCCTCCCCTTCACCCTTGAGTCTGACAATACCACTTTTGCCCTTCCTCTTCTCACTAATGTCTGAAAAATGTCTTATCTCCCCATTTTATTGCATTGGCTATATCCTCCTCTTTTTCAATCTTTGCTTTCCTGACTACTTTGCTAGCTTCTCTAGGTTTTTCCAAATATAGATGCCTGTCTTCCTCTCTCTGTGATCTCTTGTATTTCATGAAGGCCTCCCTCTTTTTCTTCACTTTTTCAGCTACTTCTTTCGAAAGCCATAGCGGTCTCCTTTTCCTTTTACCTTTATTTACCATTTTAACAAAAAGATTGGTTGCCCTTAAAATATCCCCTTTCAGTTTTACCCACTGTTTTTCTACATCCCCCAGCTGTTCCCATCCTGCTAACGACTCCTTGAGGTATTGGCCTATCTTGGCAAAGTTAGTCTTCTTAAAGTCTAAGACTCTCACCTTTGAATGGTTTCTAACAGCCCTAGTCCTAATACTGAACCACACCATCAGGTGATCACTGGATGCAAAATGATCTCCCACTATAACATCAGAAATGCTTTAACCATTGGTAAGCACCAAGTCCAGTATGGCCCCTTCACGTGCGGGTCTGTTACCAATTGCTTGAATTGTTCTCCCTGTAGAGAATCCAGGATCTCTTTACTTCTAGATGATACTGCAGCAGGAATGTGCCAATCAACATCTGGCATATTGAAATCTCCTATCAGTAGCACTTCCCCTTTCCTAGCAATGCTGCGTATGTCTTCAATTAACTCTCTTCCTCTTGTGAGGGAAGTCTGTATATCACGCCAATGCAAATAGATTTCTCTTTCCCTCTTTCTAGTTTAACCCACAATGCCTCCTTTTTCCCTCTTAAACTCTGTAATTCCAAAGCTTTAATAGTATTTTTTTACATATAGTGCCACTCCTCCTTCCCTTCTTCCTACCCTGTCCTTTCTGAATAAAGTATAGCCAGGTATAGTTACATCCCAGTCATGGTTTTCTGTGAACCATGTTTCTGTAACTGCCACTAAATCCAAGTTGGCCACTCCCACCACAGCTTCAACATCAGGGATCTTATTCACCATGCTACGGGCATTTATACACACTGCTTTCCATATCTTACCCCTGTTACCCATTTCCATAAAGGTATTTAATGCATCACTTACCTGGGGGCTTTCACTTACCTGGGGGCTTTCACTTACCTGGGGGCTTTTTTCACCCATCCCCAACGAATCTAGTTTAAAGCCCTCTTCAGTAGCCAGTCTACTACGGAAGACGTGTTGACCTTTCTTGGACAGATGGATGCCATCTCTGCTCTGCAACCCTTTGAACAGCATCCCATGGTCTAGGAAACACAAACGCTCTCGATGACACCATCCACGCAGCCATGCATTCATCTCCAGGATGCGAGCTTCTCTGCCTTGGCCTTTACCCTCAACAGGGAGGATTGAAGAGAACACCACCTGTGCACCTAACTGCTTCACCCTCTGTCCCAGAGCCATGAAGTCACTTTTGATACGCTCAGAGGGATACCTGGCAGTATCGTTTGTTCCAACATGGATTAGAAACATAGAAACATGATGACAGAAAAAGACCACATGGCCTATCTCGTCTGTCCTTCCATATCAACAACTACAACAGTCCACTTTTTACCTTTAGAGATCCTCTGTGTTGGTCACATGCTTTTTTGAATTCAGTTACTGTCCTCATCTCTACCACCTCCACTGGGAGACTATTCCACGGATCCACTACTCTTTCCGTAAAGAAATATTTTAGCATATCACGCCTGAATCTATCTCCCTTCACCCTCATCCCATGTCCCCTCGTAGCAGAACTTGCTTTCAATTGAAAGAGGCTTTCTCCCTGAACATTTATGCCACGGAGGTATTTAAACATCTCAATCATATCACCTCTATCCCGCCTTTCCTCTAAGGTGTACATATTAAGATCCTTAAGTCTGTCCTCATATGCTTTATAATGAAGACCACTAATCATTTTAGTAGCCACCCTCTGCACCGACTCCATCCTGTTCACATCCTTTTGAAGGTGCGGGCTCCAGAATTGCACACTATACTCCAAATGAGGTCGCACCAAAGACTTATACAGAGGCATTATCACCTCCTTTTTTCTGCTAGCCATTCCTCTCCGTATGCACCCAAGCATCCTTCTAGCTTTTGCCGTCGCCTTTTCTACCTGTTTAGCTACTTTAAGATCATCAGACACAACCACGCCTAGGTCCCGCTCTTCTTTAGTGGACAAAAGTACTTCACCTCCTATACTGTATTGCTCCCTTGGATTGCTGCAGGCTAAATGCATGACCTTACATTTTTTAACATTAAATCCCAGCTGCCAAATTCTAGACCATTCTTCAAGCTTAGCTAGATCCCTCCTCATGTTATCTACACCTTCCTGGGTGTCTACTGTATTGCAGATTTTGGTATCATCTGCAAAGAGGCAAACCTTACCCAACAGCACTTCCGCTATATCACTAACAAGATGTTAAAAAGTATCGGACCAAGGACAGATCCCTGGGGCACACCACTGGTAACATCCTTCTCCTCAGAGTGAGCTCCATTTCCTTGTACTCTTTGTCGCCTCCCACCCAACCAATTTCTAACCCAAGCAGTAACTTTAGGGTCCATCCCTAGGGTGCTCAGTTTGTTTATAAGTCGCTTGTGAGGAACAGTGTCAAAGGCTTTACTGAAATCTAAATACACCACATCTAGAGCTCTCCCTCGGTCCAACTCCCTGGTCACCCAGTCAACGAAATCAATCAGATTTGTCTGACAAGACCTGCCTCTGGTGAATCCATGCAGCCTCGGATCCTGTAATCCGCTGGACTCCAGAAACCTCACTATTTTCTCTTTCAGAAGCGTTTCCAATAATTTACTCACCACCGAAGTTAAACTAACCGGCCTGTAGTTTTCAACCACATCTTTACTTCTGCTTTTGTGTAAAGGCACCACATGAGCCTCTCTCCAGTCCTTTGGCACCACTCCTGACTCCAACGAGGCATTGAAAAGGTCAGTCAGTGGAGTTGCTAGAACGTCCCCAAGTTCCCTCCGTATTGTAGGGCGTATCCCATCCGGTCCCATTGCTTTGGCTACTTTAAGTTCAGCTAGTTTCTCACGAACACAGTCTTCTGAAAATTGTTCAAGATGTCCCTCGCTTCTGTTCCTATTTGTGGGTGTTTTCTGAGGTCCTGCTCCTGGTTCTTCATCTGTGAACACAGAACAAAAATATTTGTTAAGCAATTCCGCTTTATCCTTATCAGCTTCTACATATTCCCCCCCTGCACCCTTGAGTCTGACAATACCACTCTTGCTCTTCCTCTTCTCACTAATATATCTGAAAAATGTCTTATCCCCCCATTTTATTGCATTGGCTATTTCCTCCTCCTTTTGAATCTTTGCCTTCTTGACTACTTTGCTAGCTTCTCTAAGTTTTTCCAAATACAGATGCCTGTCTTCCTTTCTCTGTGATCTCTTGTATTTCATGAAGGCTTCCCTCTTTTTCTTCACTTTTTCAGCTACTTCCTTAGAAAACCATAGCGGTCTCCTTTTCCTTTTGCCTTTATTTACCATTTTAACAAACAGGTTGGTTGCCCTTAAAATATCCCCTTTCAGTTTTGCCCACTGTTTTTCTACATCCCCCAGCTGTTCACATCCCACTAACGACTCCCTGAGGTATTGGCCCATCTTCGCAAAGTTAGTCTTCCTAAAGTCTAAGATAATCACCTTGGAATGGATTATAACAGCCGAAGTCCTAATACTGAACCACACCATCTGGTGATCACTGAATGCAAAATGATCTCCCACTACAACATCAGAAACACTTTCACCATTGGTAAGCACCAAGTCCAGTATGGTCCCTTCACGTGTGGGGTCTGTTACCAATTGCCTGAATAGTTCTCCCTGTAGAGAATCCAGGATCTCCTTACTTCTAGATGATACTGCAGCAGGAATGTGCCAATCAACATCTGGCATATTGAAATCTCCTATCAGTAGCACTTCCCCTTTCCTAGCAATGCTGCGTATGTCTTCAATTAACTCTCTGTCCACCTCTTCCTCTTGTGAGGGAGGTCTGTATATCACACCAATGTAAATAGATTTCTCTTTCCCTCTTTCTAGTTTAACCCACAATGCCTCCTCTCTCCCTTTTAAGCTCTGTAATTCCAAAGCTTTAATAGTAGTTTTTACATATAGTGCCACTCCTCCTCCCCTTCTTCCTACCCTGTCCTTTCTGAATAAAGTATTAGCAACATTGGGTAATAGTCAGTGGGCTTGATGAGTCTTGGCAAACTCTCCGTAACATCTTGGATTTTGGCACCAGGCAGACAGCATACCTCTCTGGACATCAAGTCTGGTCGGCAGATGGTTGCCTCAGTACCCCTCAGAAGAGAGTCACCAACCATAACTACCCTTTGCTTACTTGTGGTCACTGATTCTGCAACACTGGGGTACTTGAGCTCTGGTTCTTCCTTTTCCAGGGATACTTTCTCCTCCTCCACTTCCAGGGCTGCATAATGGTTCTCCAATTCAAGGGCTGGAGAAGTTGGATGGGTGATTCTGCAGGCCCCTGGTGACTTGTGTCCAACCTTTGTCATTCTGTTGGCACCCATCTTCTCCTCTGCTAGAGAGCTTGGATGTCTCAAGAAGCATCTCATCAATGTACTTCTCACTGTCTTGAATGCTCCTCAGCCTCACCACCTCCTCTCTGAGTTCCTCCACTTGTTTCCTCAGAGCTTCAGCATTCAGGCACCCTGCATATGGAACCGGTCCTTCAACTTGCATTGCGATCTCTGTCTGGACAGAGGCATAAGCTGTAACAGGGGAACAGCTTTAGTGATACAATTTTTCCCAGCCACTGTTCTGTTCGTGGAGCTTAGGTATTTGTTAAAGCAAAAGAGAGAGCTCTACCAAAGTACCAGCTGGTTTCTCAGCTGTCATTTCAGAGAAAAAACAGTTAAATCTCTTAATTATATTCAAAATGTGCTGTTCCAAGTCCCTGTGCTTTGTTAAATGGGGAGGTGCCCTTTAAAGCAAGACTGCTCACTAGGGGTGGGTGGGAGATGGTGTGGGTAGGGAGGGAACTAACACCTGATTAGGTGTCAGCAGTTCCCAAAATCTGAGAAGGTTACTAGAGTTTAAAACCTACTCTGCTAAAGAAAATATTGACACTAAACCACCAAAAATATTGTAACTTTGCTTTAAAAATATACCAGAACCCTTTTAAGCAGTCAGAGAGCTAGCAATTTAATAAAAATAAACCCTCAAAGCCTTACCATTGTTTGACCTGTAGAGGCCCTGTTTGGAATGTCTCAACAGGGCAGGGCTCTGCAGCCTTTTATGCAGGCCTCAGCTGCTCTCAGTTCATTCACAGGCTAATCAGGCCCACTAACGCCTGATTAGGTGTCAGCAGTTCCCAAAAGCTGAGAAGGTTACTAGAGTTTAAAACCTACTCTGCTAAAGAAAATATTGCCACTAAAACACCAACAGGGCAGGGCTCTGCAGCCTTTTATGCAGGCCTCAGCTGCTCTCACTTCATTCACAGGTTAGGTGAATGAACTGATTAGGTGTCAGCAGTTCCAAAAGCTGAGAAGGTTACTAGAGTTTAAAACCTACTCTGCTAAAGAAAATATTGCCACTAAACCACCAAAAAGAATGTAACTTTGCTTTAAAAATATACTAGGTCTGCCTGACCTGAACCCTGCAGTCGCTGGGACTTATTCCACTTCCAAGGTGGAATAAGTACTCTGCCTATCTCTTCCACGCCGGATGTACAGGACCGTGACCTGAAGAGGCCCTATACATTTGGGTGCTTCAGCCCGTCCCGCTCTGCCCACTCCTCGCCTCCTGCCCTCTCCCTCCTGCCCCCGTCTATCACTCCCCACATTAACCCTTGGTACGTGTGGGGAGGGCTGGACTCAGGATTGAGTGCTGGGCCGAAATGGGGTTGGATGTCCTACCAGGATATCCAACCCCGTTATTGGCGTCTCTGCATCGAGCCCTTAGAGGGTTGTTTTATAAAGTCATGCCTAGTTAGTGTAAATTTTCAGGTGCCTATTTTATAACATCAAGTACATGCCTGTGGACTTCATAAAATTCCAGCATAAGTGGCAGAGAATGTATCTTAAATTAAGGCACAATCACTTATACCAGCTCTAGACTTGGTGTGACATAGTAACACAGTAACTTGAAGGCACATTTTAGAAATTACGAACACGCACCTAGATATCCAAATCAAAATGTATGCAAAAGGTCGGCAACGTGTAATTTTCAGCCCAATTTTAGAAATGTGTACATGTCTGAAATGGATGCAGCAGCCATGAGTATGGCTACATAGATGTCCCCATGACAAAATTTCAGGACAGGGACATCTGTCCCATGCACCATACACATCTTGCCTTCTATTTTTCAAGTGGAAATGTGCATCGACATGCCATTCACAATACGAGTGTTCTTGTCTCCTTTTATTTTTCTTTACGGTTGTGAAACGTATTGGGAGTAACAGAATACCTTCTTCTCTACTCTCTCCAGGTGCTTTGGTGGCAGAACGAGATTTTTTTTAATGCCTGCTTCTGCTCTCAGGTTGGAATAGATATGGATGTCACCGCTAGTGGGTTAAGATGTGCTGGCCGTTTCTGAAATCTGGTGCACATGTGTATCCTTTTTGTCACTGTCACTGTCACTGTTTTTGTCCTCACTACCACAATTGGGGAGGGGGGGGGGAGGGGAATTCCAGGCCTCCACCACCCTTTCCATGAAAAAGTATTTCCTGATATTGCTTTTGAGTGTACTTCCTTGCAGCTTCATTTCACAGTAACATAGTAACATAGTAAATGACAGCAGATAAAGACCAGTATGGTCCATCTAATCTGCCCAGCAAGATGGTAGGAATAGGTACACTCCTTCCCATGTCTTTGTTTAGGGGTGCACCCACCAGGAATAGGTGCACCCCTCCCCAAGTCTTTGTTTAGGGGTGAACCCACCGCTTCTCTCCCCATCGCTCCATGTAGGACACCCCTATTTTTTGAGAAATTTGATGGTTCAGTTTATTTTGATTTTATCCTGTTGCTGTAAAGTGATCCACTGTGTCTGTCCCAGGCCACTTTGAATTCCGTCACTGTGCTTGCCCCCACCACCTCTATCGGGAGGGCATTCAAAGCATCCACCACCCTTTCAGTGAAAAAGTATTTCCTGACATTGCCTTTCAATTTACCACCTTGCAGCTTCATGTCATGCCCTCTAGTTTTACAGCTTCCTCGTCTCTGGAAGAGGTTTGTTTGTTCATTATTTCTCTTTAAGTATTTAAAGGTCTGAATCATATCTCCCTTATCTCTCCTCTCCTCCAAAGTGTACATAGTCTCTTCTCATAAGGCTTCTGACGTAGGCTCCAAATCATTTTGGTCGCCTTCCTCTGAACAGTTTCCATTCTTTTTACATCCTTTGCAAGATACGGTCTCCAAAACTGAACACAGTTTTCCAAGTGAGGCCTCACCAGAGACTTATACAGTGGCATTAGTACCCCTTCCTTTCTGCTGGTAATTCCTCTTCGAATGCAGCCCAACATCCTCCTGGCTTTTGCCACCATCTTGTCGCACTGTTTTGCCACCTTGAGATCTACAGAAATAATCACACCGAGGTCTTTCTCCTGCTCCATGCACACCAACCTCTCGCCCCCTATCGCGTACATTTCCCTTGGATTTCTGCTACCCAAGTGCATGACACTGCACTTCTTCGCATTAAATCTTAATTGCCAAGCATTAGACCATTCTTCCAGC
This sequence comes from Ichthyophis bannanicus, assembly GCA_033557465.1. Classification (NCBI taxonomy): domain Eukaryota; kingdom Metazoa; phylum Chordata; class Amphibia; order Gymnophiona; family Ichthyophiidae; genus Ichthyophis; species Ichthyophis bannanicus. The sequence goes on along the minus strand of CM066037.1, from coordinate 363,546,914 downwards.
TTTTGTAGATCTTTCCTCATGTTAAGCACTCCCTCGGGGAAGTCCACTCTGTTGAAAATTTTCGTGTCATCTGCAAAAAGACAGACCTTTCCATTCAGTCCTTCAGCAATATCACTCACAAATACATTGAGCAGTACCGGACCCAGGACTGAACCCTGGGGCACCCCGCTAATCACCTTCCTTTCATCCGAATGAGCTCCATTTACCATCACCTTCTGTCGTCTGTCAGTCAACCAATTTCTGATCCAGTTTACCACCTTGGGACCCATCCCCAAACTACTGAGTTTATTGATAAGCCTCCTATGAGGGACAGTATCAAAGGCTTTGCTGAAATCCAGGTAGATGATATCCATCGCATGCCCCTGATCCAGTTCTCTAGTCACCCAGTCAAAGAACTCAATCAGATTTGATTGGCAAGATCGTCCCTCAGTAAAACCATGTTGCCTCGGATCTTGTAACCCGCTGTTTTTTTTTTTAAAATTTATATTTTATAATAATTCAAAGCAATTGCAGAAATACAATTCCGAAACGAAATTCAAATAACATAATGAGATACAATCATCATCTCAATAGAAAAATAATAAAGAAAAACCCACCAAAGTAAAATAGACCACAATATAACCCACAATAAGATCCAAGAAAAGAAATCATACTTAGGAAAACCTAAGATACAAAACCAAACAATCACAGGAGCAAAGATATCATAATAAGGCAGCCGATATGGGACTCCCCTCTATCCCTCCCTCTTCCCTACTTTGTATAAATTGCAACAATTGCTGGGACTCAAAAAACAAATATTGTTTAGCACGATAAATAATCACACATTTACATGGATATCTTAACTTAAATTGAGCTCCCAGAGAGAGAATTCTCTGGCGTAAAGCCAAGATATCTCACCTCCTTTTCTGGGTGTCTCTAGAAAGATCAGGAAAAATATGTATTTTTGAACCCATAAATTGAGATACAGATATTTTTGAGAAAGATAATTTAAGTACAGTATTCCTATCTGATTCAAAGGCAAAATAAACCACCAAAGTAGCCCGACTAGTCACCACCTCTAGAGAACTCTCAAGAAATTCAGACAAGTCCATTTGAGGAGAATCCGTTCCCGCAGCAGGACCCTGCTGCCCAACCGAATCCACAGAAGAAATAGACACATATTAAGCCCTTACCACCGGTGGTAATGACCCGACTGGCATTTGTAAGACATCCACAAAGTACATACGGACCAAGTCCAGAGGTGCAATCAAAGGCGATCTCGTGAAATTCAGGAATCTCAAATTATTCCTCCTTAACTGGTTATCGAGAAATTCTATTTTTCTTGCCTGGAGCAACCGATCCTTTGAGTTAACAGCAACAAGGGTCTGCAGTTCCTCCACCTTAGCTTCCACTTGAGAAATTCTTGTAGCCTGAATTACCACCTCTGCGTCCGAAGAGGAACACTGAGCTTTAACAGAAAATTCCTGAGAAACTACACCCACAAAGGGTAAAAGGGACTGCTGAAGGGTAGAGATAGCTTCCCACAAGCTATCTAATGTAACTTGAGCCGGTTTTACCACACTCCCAGGAAGCCGAAATGCCAAAATACTGGGGGAGCTATTACCACCAAGCTCTACCCCAGCGGAGCTGCCAGAGGGAGACGCTCCAACTCAACCTCCTACAGCAACGACAGTTTACCAATTCTTCGCTAAGGAGCCCTCGGCAGTCAATGCCGCCTCACACACTGGAGCAACATCGCTAGACTGCCGTCTCATTAAGAGGCATCCAGGTTGTGCTGCAGACGCCTGAACAGGGCTCAAAGAAACCCCTTTCATGCTCAGATCCGCCTGCACCAGCGGCGAATCTCTCGAAGCCACACTGCCAGAGGGGGTACAGAAACCGGCAATAGACATCTGAACAAGCTGATCCGCCGAAGAAGACGACCCAGAGGACTTCTGGGCATGCTGTTTCTTTTCCTCCCCATTAGAACAAAAGTTCAGGAGCCGGCATCAGACCCACACTCTCGGCGTCCTACTCCATCGCCATCTTGGATGTAACCCACTGGTTTTGAGAAAGTTCACTATTCGCTCTTTCAGGAGCACCTCCATTACTCTCCATTATTTTTCCCGCCACCAAGGTAAGGCTGATGGGCCTGTAGTTTGACACTTCTTCCTTGTCACCACTTTTGTGTAGAGGTACGACATCAGCCATTCTCCAGTTCTAAGGAACCTCTCCTGTTTCCAAGGATCTGTTGAAAACATCCTTTAACGGCCCTGCAAGAACCTCTTTGAGCTCTTTCAGTATCATGGGATGTATCCCATCCGGTCCCATGGCCTTGTCCACTTTCAGTTTTGCAAGCTGTTCTAACACCTCATCTTCTCTGAATGGTGTGGTATCCACTTCATTCCCATTTTTATATTTGGGAGTCACAAGTGGTCCTTCTCCAGGATTTTCTTTAGTAAAAACAGAACAGAAGTATTTGTTTAGTAATTTCGCTTTATCAATGCCACTTTCCACGAGTCCGTTCCTAGCATTTCTGAGTCCTGCAATTCCACCTCTGATCTTCTTCCTTTCCCGAATATACCTGAAGAAAGTTTTGTCACTGCACTTAACATCTTTAGCCATCTTTTCCTCTGCCTTTGATTTTGCTATCCTTATTTCTCTTTTTGTCTCCTTGAGTTTGATCCTGTATTCATTTCTGAGTTCCTCTGTTTGCAAGCTTTTGAATTTTGCGAAAGCTGTGTTTTTTTGCCCATATTTGAGCAGCCATTTCTTTGGAAATCCAAAAAAGTTTCCTTCTCCTCTTGTTTTTATTTACTTTTCTTACATATTTATCTGTTGCCCCTTTTATTGCTCCTTTTAGTTTAGCCCACTGCAATTCTACTTACCTTATCCCCTTCCACCCTGTCAGCTCCTCCTTTAGGTACTTGACCATTTTATTGAAGTCAGTGTTTTTGAAGTTTAGGACTTTGAGCTTGCTATGATTGGACTGCATCTTGACTTTTATCTCAAACCACACCGTGTGATGATCACTGCTGCTCACAGGGGCACTCACCCAGATATTTGACATGCTATCACCGTTGGTGAGCACCAAATCTAGCATTGAGCTTTCTCTGGTTGGTTCCATCACCATTTGTCTAAGTAACGCATCTTGGATAGTGTCCACAATTTTTTTGCTTCTGTCCAGATTTGCAGAAGGAGTAATCCAATCCACATTGGGTAGATTAAAGTCACCCAATATGATTGCTTCCCCCTTTGTTGCTATCTTGGCAATATCTATAATCAATTCGTTATCTATCTCTTCAATTTGAGTCGGAGGTCTGTAGACTACAGCAGTATGGATGACGGTGCCATCTCCTCTTTCCAACACGATCCAGAGCACTTCTTCTTTTCCCCATGCCCCCTGTATTTCAGTAGCTTTAATATTGCTTTTGATATACAAGGCTACTCCTCCCCCTTTTCCATTTTCTCTGTCTCTTCTGAATAGATTATAGCCAGGTATGGCTATATCCTAATCATGTGATTCATTAAACCATGTTTCTGTAATGGCCACAATGTCCAAGTCCTTTTCCACCATTAGGGCTTCCAGGTCCAGAACTTTGTTGGCTAAGCTTCAAGCATTTGTGCTCATTGCTTTCCAGCATTTAACTGGCTTGTGTGTATTTTGCATTGATTTTGTTCTACCCACTTTTTCACAGTTACTTTTGATGTGTGGTTTAAAAGAGTGGTTGTTTCTGATGTTATTCTGTTTTTGCAGGGGGTGATGTCCAGAACTTGACCTTCCCCATCCATCATCCCCTTTTTCTAGTTTAATGCAAATCGACATGCTGTCTGAATTTTTCACGTAGGATTCTTTTCCCTGTGACAGAGAGATGTAGTCCATCAGCACAGTATAGTCTCTTGTTGGTCCATCTGTTTCCCCAGTCGCCAATAAATCTGAATCCTTCTCGTTTGCACCAGGTCTGGAGCCATGTATTAAAGCTGTTAATGCGATTTAGCCTTTTTGCCCCCTCATCTAGAGCAGGTAGAAATTCTGAGAATGCAACAGTGTAAACAATGGGCTTGAGTTTTTCTCCCAGAGATTGGAAGTCCTTTTTGACTGTAGAGGCACCGTTTCTAGCCAGGTCATTTGTACCCAAGTGGATGACAACATCAAGTTTGGAGTGTTTGCTTTATGTGCTAAGTACATCAACAATTTGGTTTGTATTCCTGCCGGCTGAAGAGCCTGGGAGGCATTTGACTATCTTCTCTCCTTTGAGCTGTGTTCCCAAGTTGGTGTCTCTGATGATGGAATCTCTAAGTAGTAGTAATAGTTTTCTGTTCCGTGACCTGATCCATGCACACTAGCCTCTCACCACCTATCACATACAGCTCTTTTGGATTTCTGCTTCCCAAGTGCATCACTCTGTACTTCTTCATATTAAAGTTTAACTATCAAGCATTAGACCATTCTTTAAATATTTTTGTAGATCTTTTCTCATGTTGCCTACTCCCTCCAAGGTGTCCACTCTGTCGCAAATCTTCATGTCATCTGCAAAAAGACAAAAGTTTCCTTTTAACCCTTCTGCAATATCACACACAAAGACATTGAACAGTACAGATCCCAGGACTAATCCCTGAAGCACTCCACTACTCACTTTTCTCTGAGTGAATTCCATTTACCATTACCCTCTGTCATCTTTCACTACCACTACTACTTAATCATTTTTATAGCACTGCAAGGCGTATGCAGCACTGCACAGAGACATGTAAGAGATAGTCCCTGCTCATAAGAGCAACAACTGAGGACTAGGATATACTGTATTTAGGGAAATAGTAAGGAAACACATACGAGATGAACAGAAGACTAAGGGGACCAGGATCCAAAAGCATTCTCAAAGAAGTGAGTTTTTAGCCTGGATTTGAACAGGACCACAGATGAGGTCCAATGTACTGACTCACGTAGCTTGTTCCAAGCATAAGGAGCAGCAAGGTAGAAAGACTGAAGTCTGGAGTTAGCAGTGGAAGAGAAGGGCACAGATAGAAGGGATCTGCCAGAAGAGCAGAGTTCTCAAGGAAGAGTGTAGAGAGAGATAAGAGAGGAAAGGTAGTGAGGAGCAGCTGAATGTAGGCACTTATAGGTCAGTAGTAGAAGTTTGAACTGGATGCAGAAATGGATAGGGAGCCAATAAACGACCTGAGAAGAAGGGTGATATGAGCATAATGACACTGGTGGAAGATTAGCTGTGCAGCTGAGTTTTGAACAGATTGAAGTAGGGAGAGATGATTCAGAGGAAGACCAGCAAAGAGGAGGTTGCAATAGTCTAGACAGGCAGTGTTCATAAAGGAAGAGATGAATTTTGCCAGTCAATCAGTTTCTGATCCAGTTAACCACCTTGGGACCCATCCCCAGACTACTCAGTTTATTCATAAGCCTCCTGTGAGGAATAGTATCAAAGGCTTTGCTGATATCTAAATGGATCACATCCATTGAATGTCCTTATAGATGATGAGGTTCTTCCGATCGACCACAGACAGCTGGCTGATATTGCTGAAGGGTACCATTTCTTCATTAGGTGTTCTTTTGTCCTTTTCACCACAGATCTCTGCTACAGTTAAGAAAATCTTTGCTTGCATACAGTGCTTGTGTTTCAGGTTTGCTCATGTATTTGGATGCTCTGCTCACTCTCTGCTCTCCCACACACTATCTGAGGTCTTCTCAGGCCAGCTTATTTCTTTTATTTTATTTTTTTTATTAAGCTTTTGCCAAGATATATATCAAATCAACTATACAAGCAATGCTCAATGTAGGCAATTAACAAAAAGCAATATTTTATTCTTTTACACCAAACGGGTAATTGAGCAGCAGTCCACATCAAGCGAAGGTAGAGGTATAAAAAAAAAGAAAAAAGCCATAAGGAAAACATAAGGAAAACATAGGAAGGTAAAAGGGAAGAAATAAACCCTTCCTACCTATAGTCCACATGGTCATTAATTCTTGAATCCAGACTATCCCACAACTTGCTTATCTATCAAGAGGTTTTTCCAAATTAGATGGATCATAGAAGGAATAGGTATTTCCGAGCAAGGTCACAATACACTTGCAGGGAAAATGCAAAAAGAAAGTCAAGCCCATTCCCAAAACCTTAGACTTCAGGGCTAGAAACTGCTTTCATGACACATCCAGGAACACATTCAGCTTCTGGAGACAAAATATAGCATCCTTGTTTTTAAAGAAAAGTTTCAAGACCTTAACATTATCAACTTCAGAAAAAAAAGTTATAAAAAGAGTGTCTCTTTTAGATATAATATTTGAAGAATCCTCAAGAAATTTAGTCAAATCCTGACTCTCATTTGGTAATAATACATCTATCACTCATTCTCAGCTACCTCTTTACAAAGCTTAATAGGCAAATAATAACAATTCTGAACCGGGATAATATACATCATTAACGAAACCTCTGTGACATATTTTTAACAGAATTTCAGCAGAAAGTAGATAGGTTACAGAAAAACTAAGAAACCAAAGGTTTTTAGCTGTTGAGGAATTCTCAAGAGCTTCCATTTCATAATGAATAGAAAGGGAATTCTTAATTGAGGAGACAATGGCTTGCTGCAAAGTTTCAGCTGGCTGTCCAATTGGAAATGGACCTACCTATATCCAAAAGCCTTTTATCTGCTTCCTGTGATTTCTGAACCGTCACCTGTGAGAATGGACAGAGCAAAGTAACAACATTGGACAGTTTTGAGTTTGGAGACTCTCTTCTGAGGGGTACTGAGGTGTCCATCTGCCGACCAGACTTGATGTCCAGAGAGGTATGCTATCTGCCTGGTGCCAAAATCCAAGATGTTACGGAGAGTTTGCCAAGACTGATCAAGCCCACTGACTATTACCCAATGTTGCTAATCCATGTTGGAACAAACAATACTGCCAGGTATACCTCGGAACGTATCAAAAGTGACTTCATGGCTCTGGGACAGAGGGTGAAGCAGTTAGGTGCACAGGTGGTGTTCTCTTCAATCCTCCCTGTTGAGGGTAAAGGCCAAGGCAGAGAGGCTCGCATCCTGGAGATGAATGCATGGCTGCGTGGATGGTGTCATCGAGAGCGTTTTGGTTGCCTAGACCATGGGATGCTGTTCCAAGGGTTGCAGAGCAGAGATGGCATCCATCTGTCCAAGAAAGGTCAACGCATCTTCGGTAGTAGACTGGCTAATCTACTGAAGAGGGCTTTAAACTAGATTCGTTGGGGATGGGTGAAGAAAGCCCCCAGGTAAGTGAAAGCCCCCAGGTAGGTGATACATTAAATACTTTTATGGAAATGGGTAACAGGGGTAGCATATGGAAAGCAGTGTGTATAAATGCCCGTAGCATGGGAAATAAGATCCCTGATGTTGAAACTTTGGTGGGAGTGGCTGACTTGGATTTAGTGGCAGTTACAGAAACATGGTTCACAGAAAACCATGATTGGGATGTAACTATACCTGGCTATACTTTATTCAGAAAGGACAGGGTAGGAAGAAGGGGAGGAGGAGTGGCACTATATGTAAAAACTACTATTAAAGCTTTGGAATTACAGAGCTTAAAAGGGAGAGAGGAGGCATTGTGGGTTAAACTAGAAAGAGGGAAAGAGAAATCTATTTACATTGGTGTGATATACAGACCTCCCTCACAAGAGGAAGAGATGGACAGAGAGTTAATTGAAGACATACGCAGCATTGCTAGGAAAGGGGAAGTGCTACTGATAGGAGATTTCAATATGCCAGATGTTGATTGGCACATTCCTGCTGCAGTATCATCTAGAAGTAAGGAGATCCTGGATTCTCTACAGGGAGAACTATTCAGGCAATTGGTAACAGACCCCACACGTGAAGGAGCCATACTGGACTTGGTGCTTACCAATGGTGAAAGTGTTTCTGATATTGTAGTGGGAGATCATTTTGCATCCAGTGATCACCAGATGGTGTGGTTCAGTATTAGGACTAGGGCTGTTAGAATCCATTCAAAGGTGAGGATTTTAGACTTTAGGAAGACTAACTTTGCGAAGATGGGCCAATACCTCAGGGAGTCGTTAGTGGGATGGGAACAGCTGGCGGATGTAGAAAAACAGTGGGCAAAACTGAAAGGGGATATTTTAAGGGCAACCAACCTTTTTGTTAAAATGGTAAATAAAGGTAAAAGGAAAAGGAGACTGCTATGGTTTTCGAAAGAAGTAGCTGAAAAAGTGAAGAAAAAGAGGGAGGCCTTCATGAAATATAAGAGATCACAGAGAGAGGAAGACAGGCATCTGTATTTGGAAAAACTTAGAGAAGCTAGCAAAGTAGTCAAGAAGGCAAAGATTCAAAAGGAGGAGGAAATAGCCAATGCAATAAAATGGGGGGATAAGACATTTTTCAGATATATTAGTGAGAAGAGGAAGGGCAACAGTGGTATTGTCAGACTCAAGGGTGCAGGGGAGAAATATGTAGAAGCTGATAAGGATAAAGCAGAATTGCTTAACAAATATTTTTGTTCTGTGTTCACAGATGAAGAACCAGGAGCAGGACCTCAGCAAACACCCACAAATAGGAACAGAAGCGAGGGACATCTTGAACAATTTTCAGAAGACTATGTTAGTGAGAAACTAGCTAAACTTAAAGTAGACAAAGCGATGGGACCGGATGGGATACACCCTAGAATACTGAGGGAACTTGGGGACGTTCTAGCAACTCCACTGACTGACCTTTTCAATGCCTTGTTGGAGTCGGGAGTGGTGCCAAAGAACTGGAGAGAGGCTGATGTGGTGCCTTTACACAAAAGCGGAAGTAAGGATGTGGTTGAAAACTACAGGCCGGTTAGTTTAACTTCAGTGGTGAGTAAATTATTGGAAACGCTGCTGAAAGAGAAAATGGAGAGGTATCTGGAGTCCAGCGGATTACAGGATCCGAGGCAGCATGGATTCACCAGAGGCAGGTCTTGTCAGACAAATCTGATTGATTTCTTTGACTGGGTGACCAAGGAGTTGGACTGAGGGAGAGCTCTAGATGTGGTGTATTTAGATTTCAGTAAAGCCTTTGACACTGTTCCTCACAGGCGACTTATAAACAAACTGAGCACCCTAGGGATGGACCCTAAAGTTACTGCTTGGGTTAGAAATAGGTTGGGTGGGAGGCGACAAAGAGTACAAGTAAATGGAGCTCACTCTGAGGAGAAGGATGTTACCAGTGGTGTGCCCCAGGGATCTGTCCTTGGTCCGATTCTTTTTTAACATCCTTGTTAGTGATATAGCAGAATGGCTGTCGGGTAAGGTTTGCCTCTTTGTGGATTATACCAAAATCTGCAATAGAGTAGACACCCAGGAAGGTGTAGATAACATGAGGAGGGATCTAGCTAAGTTTGAAGAATGGTCTAGAATTTGGCAGCTGGGATTTAATGTTAAAAAATGTAAGGTCATGCATTTGGGCTACAGCAATCCAAGGGAGCAATACAGTATAGGGGGTGAAGTACTTTTGTCCACTAAAGAAGAGCGGGACCTAGGCGTGGTTGCATCTGATGATCTTGAAGTAGCTAAACAGGTAGAAAAGGCGACGGCAAAAGCTAGAAGGATGCTTGGGTGCATACGGAGAGGAATGGCTAGCAGAAAAAAGGAGGTGATAATGCCTCTCTGTAAGTCTTTGGTGCGACCTCATTTGGAGTATAGTGTGCAATTCTGGAGACCACACCTTCAAAAGGATGTGAACAGGATGGAGTCGGTGCAGAGGGTGGCTACTAAAATGATTAGTGGGCTTTATTATAAAGCATATGAGGACAGACTTAAGGATCTTAATATGTACACCTTAGAGGAAAGGCGGGTTAGAGGTGATATGATTGAGATGTTTAAATACCTCCGTGGCATAAATGTTCTGGGAGAGAGCCTCTTTCAATTGAAAGCAAGTTCTGCTACGAGGGGACATGGGATGAGGGTGAAGGGAGATAGATTCAGGAGTGATATGCGGAAATATTTCTTTACTGAAAGAGTAGTGGATCCGTGGAATAGTCTCCCAGTGGAGGTGGTAGAGATGAGGACAGTAACTGAATTCAAAAAAGCATGGGACCAACACAGAGGATCTCTAAAGGTAAAAAGGGGACTGTTGTAGTTGTTGATATGGAGGGCCAGACTAGATAGGCCATGTGGTCTTTTTCTGTCATCATATTTCTACGTTTCTATGTTTCTATGTTTAATATTTGAAGTAGCAAGCCGTATGCCCTTCATAATAATATCCTGTGTTTGTAATGAAACAGCCTGTGTTCCTTCTTGTTGTAAGAGAAATACAGGCTTCAGCAGGGGACTGAGTACTGAGGGAGGAGGGGGAGCCATTTGCTCTGATGCTGAAATCTCAAAAAGAACAGTTGATGAAATAAACAGATTTTGGGGAGGGGGAGGAGTCCTATCTGCAGAACTAATAGATGCTCCATTTGGAGAGAGCTGTGGGCAAACACCAGTCACAAGGTGCTTATCAATTGGACTGGCCACTTTGTCCAATTGCTGAACAGCAGGCACAGCCTTAGATCAGTTTTTAACTTTCCTTTACGCCATGTCCAGATACTCCTTCTGGTCCAAAGATGGAAAACAGGATAGAAAATACTGAAATATTTCTAGTATTCTATTGCTTTCTTGGCTGCTGTGCACACCGGGCAGAGGGTTTCAATATATTATCCATGATGATGCCCAGATCCTTTTCCTGGGTGGTGATTCCTAATATGGAACCTTGCATTGTTTAACTGTAAATTGAGTTGAGCTTCCCTAAGTGCATAACTTTGTACTTGTCCACACTAAATTTCATCTGCCATTTGGATTCCTGTCTCCCAGTTTCTCAAGGACCTCGTGCAATTTTTCACAATTCTCTTGTGTTTTAACAATTTTGAATAATTTTGTGTGATCTGTAAATTTGATCATCTCACTTGTTTCCATTTTCCAGGTCATTTATGAATATATTAACATGCAGCAGGCCCAGTACAGATTCCTGGGGTACTTCACTATTCACATTTTTACCTTGGAAAAATTGGCCATTTAATCCTACTCTCTGTTTTCTGTCTTGCAACCATTTCCCAAGCCACAATAATATACTGCCTCCTATCATATGACTTTTTAATTTTCTCATGAGTCTCTCGTGAGGGACCTTGTCAAAGGCTTTCTGAAAATCCAGATACACTATGGGGTATGTTTACTAAGGAATCTTAAGGGAGCTAAGGTGCTGTTAACAGGCGTTATTGGTACCTGTGAGTCGTTAACGCTGCAGAAAGTGCTGATAATGCTGGATTAACATGCGGAAACTGGTCCCCTAGCATTAAGGTAAAAGGAAGTGGAGAGTGGGTGTCAATGGGGTGGAGACTGGGTGAGGATTGTGTGTGCTCCTTTAACACCAGTTTGTGTTACTGTGCGTTAGAGCTCTTGGCGCTGGGAACCCTAACGCCATCTGAAAGCTCATAGTAAAGGCTATTTCTGAGGGGAGAGAGCCTATCTTAATGTATGCAATGTGCTCCACCCATTGTAGTTTCCAAATTAGTGATAGCAGTGCTCCATTGGCAGCAACATCATGGTGCCCCATTAGTAGAAGGCACCATGATGTTGCTGCCAATGGAGCACTATGTTGTAGGTGTCAAATTGACAAGGGAGGTATCATGTAAGTGATGCAGTGGGGCTGACTGGTCCACTAGGCTGACAAGGCTGTTGCCTGGGGTGTACATCTGTGATGTCTCGTATGAGTGTACTGTGACAGTGGCAGAACACATACATGCTGCCACAGTCAAACAGGAGTCACACTATCCCCACTGCCACCATGCTGCCATAGCATTGTGTTAGGATGGAGGTGGTGGTTGCAGAGGCTGTGGCCTGCTGCAGACAAAATCTGTGTCCTGGTCCTGTGTGTCAGGTGCAATGCTGCAGTTGCCACTGTCAGTAGGATGGTGAGCATGACAGCAGCAGGTACAGCGGAGCAAATGGTGATCCTTCCCTTCTGAGGTCTAAGACAGTCACATGCATGCCCACATTCCCTGGTGGAAGGCGGCAGGAATAGCATGGTGTGATTAGCTGCATGTGTGCAACTTCAATAAGGCCACCTGCAGCACTGAAGCGGTGGCTGTGCTATGATGGCAGGGATGGAGAGATTAGCAGGCATGCTGTCCACCATGATTGGTGGACCCTGGCACCTGGCTAGTTTGCCAAGTGGATGGGTTGGCCCTGGGATAAGGATACCCCCAACTTGCACATATTGAGTGGATATGTGCATGTGGGGGGAAAATATGTCACTGAGGCAGGAAAACTATGCAGTATGATAACAGCCCATGTTAGAGGAAAAATGACCACCCTGCCAAATGATGTCCGTAATCTGAGCATGAACCAGTGACCCCCCGCCACATCTGAATCCAAATTAGCTATGATAGTCTGCAAAATATGAGATTATTTCATGGCTGCCCCACAAGCACACACCAGGAAATGGGTATAAGAACATAAGAACATAAGACATGCCATACTGGGTCAGACCGAGGTCCATCAAGCCCAGTATCCTGTTTCCAACAGTGGCCAATCTAGGTCCTACGTACCTAGCAATATCCCCAAAAGACACAGGTTCCATAATGCTTGTACTGGGTCAAGCATTGATATCCTGTATGTTGGTCATTGTGCTAGGACACCCATGGTCTGGAATGTGGGTGTATCCTGGTCTGCCCCTTTGACTGGACAGATCCTATATGTAAGATATGAATGTCATTTGAACCAGCAGCATAGCAAGGCAGTGCAACATACAGACCTAAAAAGAAATCCCTCTCCCACACCTGCTGAACATATCTTGTCAAATAAGTATGGCACAGAGCCTGCAGAGATCTAAACAGACATAGGCATACCCCAACTCATGCCATCATGCATCCTGACAATGACCACATATATACCCATGGATTGATGAACCCACACTGCTGCTTTGTGGCTCCAAATACATGGCTAGTGTGTGTATGAAAGAAGGGTCCATAGGTTCAAAACCAGCCTATGGATCAGGAATGGTATGTCCAGGTGTGTTAACTTTATACTATATTTTCAGAACTGTATCAGCATATGCAACCTTCAAAGTTTTGTCCAGCATGAGTCCATACACTCAGCTGCCACACTGAGAAGCTGCACCACCACGGCTGTATGGCAGATCATGCTAATAGCACCAACACACTGAATGGGCATTGACTGCACCTGAGCATTGCAAAGCATGCTAATAGCACCTGCACACTGAGGAGATGTTGACAATCGTGGAGCATCAAGGGAGGCCTAAGGGGCAGGTAAGAATGCCAACCTGCACTATTTTTGGACAGTGGGGTCATGTGTGAGTGCGTGTGTTTGTCTCAAGAGGAGTGTGAGCTGCAGCAATGCACTGTACATGAATGTGGTGCCCAGGCTTTATTTTATTTATTTAACAAGTTTTCTATACCGCCTTTTCCTTCAATCAAAGCGGTCACAAGAAATACAAAGGTTATAGGCAAGGGAAACAAACACAGTATAAACATAACAGTACAATGGTAATATAGGAAAAATAACAAGGGTTAACAATAAGGCAAATTAGTTAAAATAATTAAAATAAATATAATATATTTAGTCAATTGTTGATCCATATTGTTCAATGAAAAGTGTAGTTTTCAATTGTTTACGAAAGTCTTTTAAATCATCCAGTGAGCGTAAATCAGGAGGGAGAGAGTTCCAAATTAAAGGGGCGGCCAAAGCAATTGCTCTTTGTGAGGTACATTTGCATGATTTAGAGTAGTTTTTTGGGGTGCTGAGGGTGTTAGAAGTGGATAACCTTCTTGGTCTTTTGTTGATATCATGGAGTAAGAGGGCATGAAGGCTGATTGCAGAACTGTTGTGTTTCATTTTGAATATATTTATGATTAATTTATACTTTATGCGAAGGATTATTGGGAGCCAGTGGAGTTCTTTAAGGATGGGGGTAATGTGTTCATAATTTGAGGATCCATTGATGATTCTAGCTGCTGTATTTTGTGCCATTTGAAGTGGCTTGAGAGCATGCTTAGGCAGTCCATTGTAAATAGGGTTGCAGAAATCCAGAATGGGAGTAATGAGTGCCTGACAGACTGTTCGAAAGTGATCATAAGAGATAAGAGGCTTAAGTCGTCTAATTATCTTCATTTTGTAATACGCGTTTTTAACAGTTTTTCTTATATGAGAACGCAGGTTTAGCTTCTTATCGAGGGTTATTCCGAGGTATCTTACTTCGTCCTTAACTGGAATCTTTGTGTTGTTGCATGTAATGTAAGGTGGAGGGATAAAGCTGGTGTTTCTAGTTACAATAAGTGCTTCCGTTTTGTTCAGGTTTATTGCAAGGTTATTATTTGTTAGCCAATTTGAAATGCTGGTAATACAGTTTGAAATTTTGCTGTAATCTGGGCAGTTGATATCAATTGGAGTGTAAATCATGATATCATCCGCATAAATCGTGTAATCTATTTGATGATCTGCTATTATGTGACAGATTGGTTGGATAAACAAATTAAAAAGAAGTGAAGAGAGTGCAGATCCTTGCGGCACGCCTTGTTTGATTACTATGTGACGTGAAGTGTTTAGGCCAATTTTAACTTGGAACTGTCTATCAACTAGGTAGGATTCAAACCATTTTAGGACGGTGCCAGTTAATCCGATGCTCTTTAGTCTTGTTAAGAGGATTGCATGGTCCACTGTATCGAAGGCAGCTGAAATATCTAAGAAGATCATTAAGGTACCTTTGTTGAAATTATCTATTGTTTGAGTGATGTCATTAAATAAGTATAGTAGGAGCGTTTCAACACCATGGTTGGGGCGGAAGCCATGCTGATGTATATCAAGTGGCGCATGTTCATCAATATGGTCTTGAAGTTGTAGCTGTACTGCCTTCTCAATAATTTTTGCTAAGAGTGGTAAGCTGGAAATTGGTCTATATGCAGCTGGATTGTCTTTTTCAAGGTTGGTTTTTTATGGGTAGGCCTAATTGTTGCTAATTTAAGTTGTTCTGGCATGATTCCATGAGTTAAGGAGTTAGTTACAAGATTGTGAATAAAATTAATAAAGTTTGACTTGGTAGCTTTGATCCAAGGTACAGGGCAAGGATCTGTGGGTGCAGTGCTTGTGTTAAGTGCAGCAATGATGTCTGAAAGTTGTGTAGTCGAGGGAGTGTAAAACTTGTTCCAAATTGTACTTGGTAAAATAAGGCTGTTGTTTTCAGGTTGTTTTAAAGGTGGTGTTTGGCCTATTTTCAATTGAAGATGATCTGCATATACTTGAGGACTGATCTGAATGTCTTTATCAGAGCTTGGTTCGTTGACTAGATTTTTTACAATTGCAAAAAGTTCTCTAGGTTTGTTAAATGCTTTCTGTATAGTATTTGTGTGGTGCTCTTTTTTAGTTTTGTTGATGAGATCGTTGTAATTCTTTTGCTGAATTAAATATAAATTTTGAGAGGTAGGAGATTTTGATCGTCTCCAGTGGCGTTCAATTCTCCTTAATTCCCTCTTAGCATTGCGTATGTTTTTGGAATACCATGGAGCATGATGTCTGTTTTTGAATGTTCTTGAGTCTGAAAAGGCCTTGGATGCAGTGCTAATGGTGTTATACCAGTTGTTCACTTGTTTGTTCAAATCAAGTTCAGTTGAGTCAAGGCAAGGTAATGTGTCAAGTAAGAACTGCTCTTTATTGAAGGCTTTAAATCTTCTTGGAGTAAATGTAGAAGTTTTTATCTTATCAAGTTTGTCAATCCTGCTTGAGAATTCTATTTTAATTCTAAGGTGGTCTGACCATGGGACTGGTGTGATTATGGGTGAGGAGAAGCTGTCATTATTTACAAGGTGGTTGGGGGCAAAGAAGAGATCTGGCGTAGATCCGTATTTATGTGTAGGAGCATTTATTAATTGTGTATATTGTAGGGAGTCCATAGCATGCAAGAAGGTTTCCTTATCTGCATTAGAAGAGGAGTTGAGGTTGAAGTCACCTAATACAATTAGAGGTTTATGGCAAGTGTTGACTGCACAGATGGTCTCTAAAATAGAGGTTAGCTCATCAGCTGGGGCGTGAGGGGCTCTATATAGGAGGCTGATAGCTAAGTGTTTGTTACCCACTGTGATAGAGCTGGATTTATCAGAGGTATTAGAGGCGATAGTTTGTAGCTGAAAAGATTTTTTTGCAATGATTAGAACTCCACCTCCTCTTTTCTGTGTGCGAGGGTTGTTAAAGGCGGAATATTCTGGTGGGACCAGTTGGTTTAGTAGAACGCTGTCAGTAGGAGTTAGCCATGATTCTGTAATGCAAAGGATATCTGGTTTTTGGTCATAGATATGGTCTCTGATTGTGTGAATTTTATTTCTAACTGATCTTGTGTTCATTAATTCAATGGAAGTTGGCGTGTAAGACCTTTTTTGAGGATTCTTAGGATTTGTTTGCTGGTGTTGATAAGAGTTGTGTTTGTGTTGTGATAATATATGTGAATTTATTGAACTGAGGAGAATATGGTAAATTGGCATGTAGGTTGAGAACCACATATAAAGGGGTTGGGAATAAGGAGCATCATATTGTACAGTGTAATGTTGAGTAGGTGAAGGAAATATAGGGTGATAGGTAGGAGTAGTCATATTAGTTGATCGTTGAGAATCTTAATAAGGATGGATTTATATTATAGCATTAAAGTCTGTTAGCGTTAATTTTCTTAACATAAACTTCTAAAGTAGGGCGGTTAAAGCGAACAAAGATTTAGCTCCTTCATGTAAATAACCTACGAGTAGTTGCTATGATAGAGCAAGGTCAGCTGTAAGGGTGAGAATAACTTTGTTATGTTACTCACTTTTACTTTTATTTTCGGATATTCCAGTCTGACAGTATACCTTTGATAGATATTTGCATGCAGATTTTTATTCTCCTTTTGTGCCCCGCCTAAGGGCCACGCCAAAGGGCCCTCTTGCGAGGCCCTCAGGCGCGGGCCCGCAAGGCGCGGGGCGCGCTTTAGCTGCGGCGGTTTCTTGACTGTGTAGAAGGGCTCTGATTGGCAGCCTGCTCCCTGAAGTTAAAGCACTGAAAACAATTAAATCACAACAGCTGATGCTCTTAGAATTCCCGATCGCACTTCTCTGCCTTAGCTGCGGCGGTTTCTTGACTGTGTAGAAGGGCTCTGATTGGCAGCCTGCTCCCTGAAGTTAAAGCACTGAAAACAATTAAATCACAACAGCTGATGCTCTTAGAATTCCCGATCGCACTTCTCTGCCTTAGCTGCGGCGGTTTCTTGACTGTGTAGAAGGGCTCTGATTGGCAGCCTGCTCCCTGAAGTTAAAGCACTGAAAACAATTAAATCACAACAGCTGATGCTCTTAGAATTCCCGATCGCACTTCTCTGCCTTAGCTGCGGCGGTTTCTTGACTGTGTAGAAGGGCTCTGATTGGCAGCCTGCTCCCTGAAGTTAAAGCACTGAAAACAATTAAATCACAACAGCTGATGCTCTTAGAATTCCCGATCGCACTTCTCTGCCTTAGCTGCGGCGGTTTCTTGACTGTGTAGAAGGGCTCTGATTGGCAGCCTGCTCCCTGAAGTTAAAGCACTGAAAACAATTAAATCACAACAGCTGATGCTCTTATGGCTGTGAGTCAACTATACACAGGGGCAGCCCAAGGGGGGTGCGGGGCCATGTGCGGAGACTCGGTGCGGGGCCTCATTTGCATAAGTGGCCTTATTTGCATAAATATTTGCATAATGCTAACATACACTAACTTTTAGTAAACATGTCTCTTAATGAGTGTATGGATAAAGACAGACTAAAAGATTTCTACATTACTATAATCCAGTGCCAACCGCCAGGCACATTAGGAACTACTACAAACACTGCCCATTTAGAACCCATAGCAAACCCGCCGTATCCTAACAGCACTACCAGGACTTACAAAGCACCATACCCTACCTATCAAAAGGCAACACTGCAAATATTAAACCAATACATTTCAGAGAACAATACATGACCTACTGGGGAAAGAGAACAAGTGGCAATGTCTAATAGGAATTACATAAACAGAATACCTCAGCTCAGTTACACATGCAGAACATAGACCATCATCAAACAAGGAATCACAATTTAGAAACAGGAAGGCAATATTTAAACTGGGAACCCCAAAAGCCAAACTTGGAATGTACAACAACACTGTAGAAATAAAACTATAAATTAATTTCCTCTTGTACCAAACAAAGCGCAGACGTTAATGATGCACATTTCCCAGAGCTTTCATATTCCAGGTAATAAATTCAAAATAAAGAGATATCTTTCTACCTTTTGTGCATTTTTTTTAAGTTGCAATTGCTCCAGCCACTTTCTTCTGGTTTCTTCATGTTTTCTGCTAACTCTCCATCATCTGCTGTCCATTTGTCCTTTCTTCTCACTTCTAGTTCTTTTCCATTCTCTCTCTCTACATCTGCTTTAACATACTAATCTTTCTCCTTTTGCTCTTTCCTCATTCCTATTTCATCCACTCAAATTTTACCCCTCCATCCTCAATCCCCACTTACTCTCCCAATACCCGGCCAATTGTAGATTTTTTATCCCTCCCACACAAAATATTTTTCCCCTCTCCATTTTACTCTCCCAGCCCCATCCCATTCTAATCCTCCCCCAACATCAGCTCCCTTCTAGTTCCAGCCTCACCCAGTATCCATTCCCTTCTAGTCCCTGCATCAGCCCATTTCCAGTCCTAGCCCCCCATCAGCCCATTTCCAGTCCTAGCAACACCCCAATCCAATACCAGTCCTAGCACCCCCTTCAGCCCACTTCCAGTCCTAACCCCCCCATCAGCCCACTTCCAGTCAGCCCCCCATAGCCCATTGCCCAATACCAGTCCTAGCACCCCCATCAGCCCATTACCAGTCCTAACCCCCCCCCCATCAGCCCACAGCCCATTACCAGTCCTAACCCCATCAGCCCACCTCAAGTCCTAACCCCTCCCCATCAACCCATTTCCTGTCCTAGCCCCCCCATAGCACATTATCAGTCCTAACCCCCCCCATAGCCCATTACCAGTCTTAACCCCATCAGCCCACCTCCAGTGTTAACCCCCCATCAGCCCATTTCCACTCCTAGCCCCTCCATAGCCCATTACCAGTCCTAACCCCCCCAACAGCCCACAGCCCATTACCAGTCCTAACCCCATCAGCTCACCTCCAGTCTTAACCCCCGCAGCCCATTTCCAGTCCTAGCAACCCCCCCAACCCATTACCAGTCTTAGCCCCCCATAGCCCACTCCCAGTCCTAATCCACATCACCCAATTTTCAGTTTAAGCCCCCCATACCCCATTACCAGTCCTAACCTCCCCATCAGCCCACTCCCAGTCCTAAGCCCACCCCCCCCTTTCCAGTACTAATCCCCCATCACCCAATTTGGAGATTAAGCCCCCCATAGCCCATTACCAGTCCTAACCCCCATCATCCCACTTCCAGTCCTAATCCCATTAGCCCATATAAAGACTTAGCTCCCCCATAGCCCATCACCACTCCTAACCCCCCCATAGCCCCCCCATAGCCCATCACCACTCCTACCCCCCCCATAGCCCATCACCACTCCTAACCCCCCCAGCCCATCACCACTCCTAATCCCCCCCGCCCAGCCCAGAGAAAAGTTTAAAAAAAAAAAGCTGTCTTCTCCCGCTGCTGGGGCCGCCGCGGCAGAATCGAGTGTGCCGCGGGGCCCCCCCTGCCCAGCAGAGCCTGCCCTCCTCCGTATCACCTCTCTTCGTAGCTGCAGTCACACGCGCCGGCTTTCAGAGCGCGAAGGGACTAGTTTCCCTTTCGCGGCTCTGTTAAGCCCGCGGGAGCTGATGGGAACTTCCCATCAGCCCCCGCGGGCTTAACAAAGCAGCGAGGGAGAAACTCTCCCCTCGCGCTCTGAAAGCCGGCGCGTGTGACTGCAGCTACGAAGAGAGGTGATACGGGGGAGGGCAGGCTCTGCTGGGCAGGGGGGGCCCCGCGGCACACTCGATACTGCCGCGGTGGCCCCGGCAGCGGGAGAAGACAGCTTTTTTTTTTTTTTTTAAATTTTACTTTAGGATCAGAATGTTTTTTGCACGGGGCCCCCTGAAACGCGGGGCCCTGTGCAAAAAACATTCTCGCTCAATGGACGGGCCGGCCCTGACTATATAGCCACACCACATACTGTGTGAGACACCATTTACAAGCAGATTTGTTTTCGGTAAGTATTTGCAACCTGTGGCTTTGACCATGTAATGCATTCCCAGTTACACCATCCTTAAGGCCCATCTCCACAGCATTCCCTTACACTTACCTTCCAAAATGAAACTGGTCCCAAATTGCCTGCTGGTTTGACTGGAGTAAGCAGGTGGGACATATATGTGTGTGTTCCAACCCTCACCTCTGACTGAGCCTTCAGGCCTCAGGACACACACATTTGCACAGGTGAGAGACCTGATTAATGCCAACTGCCATAATGGCTGTATCCATGGCAACACTGTCAGCCCATTTGGTGCAACTGCAGCCTATAGGGAACTAGGCTCAAGTGGAGGGCTAGCCTCTGTGAATGTCCAATTCATTCACGTAGTTGGTGACATTGGAAGGATTCAATGATTTACCTGCATACACGTTGCTCTTGTCCCATGCTGCAGTCGAAGAGTGCAATCTGGGGAACTCTTGCTCCATGCAGTGTATGCACATACAGGGGCCCATATCAGGCAAATTTGCACACAAGAAACACCATCTTGAAGGACTAGAAAAAGGGACTGTTACTTCTGGAGAGAGATCTGCAATTGTGAGTATATACTTCTGGGAATTTTCTGAAAGGAATTCTTTCTATTAAAGCTATTTAATCTGTGAACTCACTATTTTTTGTTAAATCAGTCAGGGCCTAGTAGCAGCAGTTTAAGTTTAAATTTAAAACACAGAAGAAAACTTTCTGGTTAAATTTCATACCCAGCAGAGAGCTTATAGTTTTAATTTAATAGTCACTCAGGGCCTAGTATCAGCAAAGTATTTTTAGTTTAAATTTAAAACACAGAAGAGAGCTTTCTGGTTAAATTTGGAACCCAGCAGAGAGCTGTAGTTTAAATTTAATAGTCACTCAGGGCCTAGCATTAGTAAAGTACTTTTAGTTTAAATTTAAAACACAGAAGAGAGCTTTCTGGTTAAATTTAGAACCTAGCAGAGAGCTTGTAGTTTAAATTTCATAATAAGTTAGAGCCTAGCAGCAGCAAAGAGCTATAATTTAAATCAAATAAGAATATAGATTAGCACAAAAGGCAAAACAGGGTCAGTACTCTTTGAGCAGCAAATAAATTCTTCTAGAGACCTTTACAAAGAGGCCTTCTACCTAGGGGGCAAGAGGTCTGTGAAACGTTTTCAATAGGTGTTAACACCAGGTGGCAGTTCAAAAGGTCATTTTGAAAGACTCCTTCTATCCAAGCAAGGACTGTTAATCATCCAGGAAGTTGGTCACAGCTTACCGCAGCAGCACAGGCATAAATAGCTCAACCAGAGCTCTGTGATCGTCAGTCTTGAAGGACTAGAACAAGGGACTGTTACTTCTGGAGAGAGATTTGCAATTGTGAGTATATACTTCTGGGAATTTTCTGAAAGGAATTCTTTCTATTAAAGCTATTTAATCTGTGAACCCACTATTTTTTGTTAAATCAGTCAGGGCCTAGTAGCAGCAGTTTAAGTTTAAATTTAAAACACAGAAGAGAACTTTCTGGTTACATTTCATACCCAGCAGAGAGCTTATAGTTTTAATTTAATAGTCACTCAGGGCCTAGCATCAGCAAAGTACTTCTAGTTTAAATTTAAAACACAGAAGAAAACTTTCTGGTTAAATTTAGAACCCAGCAGAGAGCTTGTAGTTTAAATTTCATAATAAGTTAGAGCCTAGCAGCAACAAAGAGCTATAATTTAAATCAAATAAGAATATAGCTTACCTCAGCAGCACAGGACAGGGTGCTGTGTAGCAGCCCTCTTTTAATAAGTGTTATTTCCTTCCCTCTCTCCCCACACCCACCCACCCCTGGGATAGTCGTAGCTTTATAGGTACTTACACATCTTAAAAGACAGGAGGTGCTCTCAGGTGAAGCTTGTTACCCAAATCAGACATACACTAAGGACCTGAGATTAATTAAGCTTCAGGTGAACAAGGTATATTAAACGTATTAGGTACAGTTTTATTGGTATAAATATCCATAGCAACCCTTACTAAGTAAAGAACTTAAAGATCTAAACAAAAACTTAAAACTAAGATGCAGACAGCAGTCCAGCAGCGAGATGGGGGCTTTCCAGTCTTTTGCATTGAGTGTCACATGTATGATTTTCTCCCAGTTGGTGAGAGGTCTTACGTGTGCACTAGGTGCAAGGAGCTCTTTGCTCTCAGGGAACGAGTCCGTTCTCTAGAGGCTAGAGTAGCAGACTTGAAAACATAAGAGAGACAGAGAGGTACATAGACGATACCTACAGGGATATAGTCCTGAAGTCCAACCTCCAGTCTGGCAGCATCCCTATTGCCATGGAGGAGAGAGGTCACGTGAAGGGAGAGCATCACCCTGGTGTGGCAGGAAGTGATCCTGTAACTAGGACCTGTCCTCCAGGTGATGTAAAACCCTCTCGCACCGAGGAAGTTTCTCCAGGGCCATGTGCCCATGAGGGAAGGGTTAGGACAGCCGTTATAGTTGGTGATTCGATCATTAGGCATGTAGATAGCTGGGTGGCTGGTGGACGTGAGGATCGCTTGGTAACATTCCTGCCTGGTGCGAAGGTAGCGGACCTCACGCGCCACCTAGATAAGGTCTTAGATAGTGCTGGGGAGGAGTCTGCTCTCTTGGTACATGTCAGTACCAATGACATAGGAAAATGTGGTAGGGAGGTTCTGGAGGCTAAATTTAGGCTTTTAGGTAGGAAGTTGAAATCCAGAACTTCCAGGGTAGCGTTCTCCGAAATGCTTCCTGTTCCACGTGCAGGACCCAAAAGGCAGGCAGAACTCCGGAGTCTCAATGCGTGGATGAGACAATGGTGCAGAGATGAGGGGTTTGGATTTGTTAGGAACTGGAGTACATTCTGGGGAAAGGAGGGGCTC
The DNA here is from genome assembly GCA_033557465.1 of Ichthyophis bannanicus. Lineage (NCBI taxonomy): Eukaryota > Metazoa > Chordata > Amphibia > Gymnophiona > Ichthyophiidae > Ichthyophis > Ichthyophis bannanicus. Next base: position 363,523,885 of record CM066037.1, on the reverse strand, counting down.
TTCTGAAGGGATGGGCTTCACCTTAACTGGGATGGAACCAGGCTGCTGGCATTAACCTTTAAAAAGGAGATAGAGCAGCTTTTAAACTAGATAATAGGGGAAAGCCGACAGTCGCCCAAGAGCAGATGGTTCGGAAGAATGTATCCTTGAAGGATACTACCAAAAGCAGAGAGGTTCCAAAAAAGTATAAAGTAGCCCAAATGCCCTTGAGTATGGAGCAGACAGAGCTTAAAGATCCCAAATTACCCATGTCTACCAATAGCCAAATTAATATGAATAAAATACAGTCTCTAAAATGCTTGTATGCAAATGCTAGAAGTCTAAAAAATAAGATGGGAGAGTTAGAATATATAGCACTAAATGAGAGGTTAGATGTGATTGGAATATCAGAGACATGGTGGAAGGAGGACAACCAGTGGGACACTGTGATACCTGTGTACAAACTATATCATAATGATAGAGCTGATCAAATTGGTGGAGGAGTTGCACTCTATGTTAGAGAGGGCATAGAGTCAGAAAGGATTAAAGTTTTGCAGGAAACAAAATTTGCTGTAGAATCTCTATGGATTGAAATTCCATATAAAAAGGGGAAGGCGATGGCGGTGGGGGTGTACTATCGACCGCCTGGCCAGAATGAACAAATGGATGATGAAATGCTCAAAGAAATCAAGGAAGCTAACAAACGTTACAGTGCGGTAATAATAATGGGCGATTTCAATTACTCCGGTATCGACTGGGTCAGTGTCACGGCAGTACATGCTAGGGAGATAAAGTTCCTAGATGAAATAAATGACTGCTTCTTGGAGCAGCTAGTCCATGAGCCGACGAGAGGGGAAACCATATTAGACCTAGTCCTTAGTGGAACACCAGATCTAGTGCAAGAGATAAGGGTGTTGGGGCCACTTGGCAATAGTGATCATAGCATGATCGCCTTTGATTTAATTAGTGGAGGAGGGATAGTAAGGAAATCCACAGTACTACCTTTTAACTTTCGAAAGGGAGACTATGATAAAATGCGGAAAATAGTTAAGAAAAAACTAAAAGGAGCAGTTGCAAAGGTTAAAGACTTACATCAAGCTTGGGTATTGTTGAAAAATACTATCTTGGACCAGCTGTATTCCACGCTTTAAGAAAAGTGGAAGGAAGTCCAAAAAACTGCCAGCATGGTTTAAAGGTGAGGTCAGAGAGGCTGTTGTTACCAAGAAAGCATCTTTCAGGATATGGAAAAAAGAGCCAAACGATGAAACCTGGAAACAGCACAAGCACTGGCAGGTGAAATGCAAGGCATTGATAAAGAAGGCAAAGAGAGAATTTGAGAAGAAGCTTGCTGCGGAAACAAAAACGAGAAATAAAGATTTTTTCAAGTACATTCGTAGCAAAAAACCTATGAGAGAGTCAGTTGGACCATTAGATGATAGAGTAGTTAAAGGGGCACTAAGAGGCGACAAGGCGATAGCGGAGAGACTGAATGAATTCTTTGCTTCAGTCTTTACTGAGGAAGATGTAGGGATGTTACCCATGACTGAAGTGGTATTTAAAGGTGCAGAAGAATTGAAGGAAATATCGATACATCGGGAAGGTGTATTACAACTATTAGATAAACTGAAGAGTAGCAAATCACCTGGGCTGGATGGTATACATCCAAGGGTGTTGAAAGAACTGAAATATGAGATTGCAGACCTGCTATTAGTAATCTGTGAACTATCATTAAAATCATCTCTAATACCTGAAGATTGGCGGATCACCAATGTAACACCAATTTTTAAAAAGGGTTCGAGGGGTGATCCGGGAAACTACAGACCGGTGAGCCTCACGTCAGTACCGGGAAAAATGGTAGAAACCATCATAAAGAATAAAATTACTCAGCATGTAGATAGTCATGGCCTAATGGGAGACAGCCAACATGACTTTAGACAAGGAAGATCTTGTCTTACTAATCTGTTATGTTTTTTTGAAAGTGTGAATAAACAGGTGGACAAAGGTTAGTCGGTTGATATAGTGTATCTGGACTTTCAGAAAGCCTTTGACAAGGTCCCTCATCAGAGACTTGTGGCAAAACTAAAGAGTCATGGGATAGGAGGCAGTGTACTACTGTGGATCAGGAACTTGTTAAAAGATAGAAAGCAGAGGGTTGGGCTAAATGGCCAATTTTCCCTATGGAGAAAGGTGAATAATGGTGTACCCCAGGGATCTGTGCTGGGTCCGCTGCTTTTTGACATATTCATAAATGACCTGGAAAGTGGAATAACGAGTGAGGTTATCAAATTTGCAGATGACACAAAACTATTTAAAGTTGTTAAAACCCAAGAGGATTGTGGAAAATTGCAAGAGGATCTTGATAAATTGGAAGACTGGGCATCAAAATGGCAGATGAAATTTAATGTGGACAAGTGCAAAGTTATGCACCTAGGGAAGAACAACCCAAACTATGGTTACACGATGCAAGGTTCCAGATTAGGAACCACCACCCAGGAAAAAGATTTAGGCGTCATTGTGGATAACATGTTAAAACCCTCGGCCCAGTGTGCAGCGGCAGCCAAGAGAGCAAATAGAATGCTAGGTATCATAAGGTGTAGTGCTTACCAACAGTGATAACGTGTCGAATTTCTGCGTGAGTGCCCCTGTGAGCAACAGCGACCATCACACGGTGTGGTTTGAGATAAAAGCCATGGTACAGGCCAATCATAGCAAGCTCAAAGTCCTAAACTTCAAAAACACTGACTTCAATAAAATGGCCGAGTACTTAAAGAAGGAGATGACGGGGTGGAAGAAGATAAGGGAAGTGGAATTGCAATGGACTAAACTAAAGGCGGCAATAAAAGGGGCAACAGATAAATAAATAAAAACAAGAGGAGAAGGAAACCTATTTGGTTTTCCAAAGAGGTGGCTGCGCAAATAAAGGCAAAAAACACAGCTTTTTCAAAATTCAAAAGCTTGCAAACAGAAGAACACAGAAATGAATACAGGATCCAACTCAAAGAGTCTAAAAGAGTAATAAGGATAGCAAAATCAAAGGCAGAAGAAAAAATGGCTAAAGATGTTAAGGGTGGCAACAAAACTTTCTTCAGGTATATTCAGGAAAGGAAGAAGATCAGAGTTGGAATTGCAGGACTCAGAAGTGCTGGGAAAGGACTCGTGGAAAGTGACACTGAAAAAGCGAAATTGCTAAACAAATACTTCTGCTCTGTTTTTACTAAAGAAGATCCTGGAGATGGACCAGCTGTGACTCCCAAATATAAAATTAGGACTGAAGTAGATACCACACCATTCACAGAAGATGAGGTGTTAGAACAACTTGCTAAACTGAAAGTGGACAAAGCCATGGGACCAGATGAGATACATCCCAGGATACTGAAAGAGCTCAGAGAGGTTCTTGCAGGACCGTTAAAGGATGTCTTCAACAGATCCTTGGAAACAGGAGTGGTTCCTCAGGACTGGAGAATGGCTAATGTTGTACCTCTACAGAAAAGTGGTGACAGGGAAGAAGTGTCAAATTACAGGCCCGTGAGCCTTACCTCGGTGGCAGGAAAAGTAATGGAGGCGCTCCTGAAAGAGCGAATAGTGAACTTTCTCAAAACCAACAGGTTTCAAGATCCCAGGCAACATGGTTTTACCGAAGGACGGTCTTGCCAAACAAATCTGATTGAGTTCTTTGATTGGGTGACCAAGGAACTAGATCTGGGGCATGCAATGGATGTCATCTATCTGGATTTCAGCAAAGCCTTTGATACTGTTCCTCATAGGAGGCTTGTCAATAAACTCAGTAGCTTGGGGATGGGTCCCAAGATAGTAAACTGGATTAGAAATTGGTTGACTGACAGACAACAGAGGGTGATGGTACATGGAGCTCACTCGGATGAGAGGAAGGTGATTAGCGGGGTGCCTCAGGGTTCGGTCCTGGGCCCGGCACTGTTCAATATATTTGTGAGTGATATTGCTGAAGGACTGAATGGAAAAGTCTGTCTTTTTGCAGATGACACAAAAATTTGCAACAGAGTGGACTCCCCAGAGGGAGTGGATAACATGAGGAAAGATCTACAAAAGCTGGAAGACTGGTCTAATGCTTGGCAACTACGATTTAATGTGAAAAAGTGCAGTGTCATGCACTTGGGTAGCAGAAATCCAAGGGAAAAGTACACAATAGGGGGTGAGAGGTTGGTATGCACGGTTCAGGAGAAAGACCTTGGTGTGATTATCTCTGATGATCTCAAGGTGGCAAAACAGTGCGACAAGGCGGTGGCAAAAGCCAGGAGGATGTTGGGCTGCATTCAAAGAGGGATTACCAGCAGAAAGGAAGAGGTACTTATGCCACTGTACAAGTCATTGGTGAGGCCTCACTTGGAATACTGTGTTCAGTTTTGGAGGCCATATCTTGCAAAAGATGTAAAAAGACTGGAAACTGTTCAGAGAAAGGCGACCAAAATGATTTGGAGCCTGCGTCAGAAGCCTTATGAGAAGAGACTTGAAGACCTAAATATGTACACTTTGGAGGAGAGGAGGGACAGGGGAGATATGATTCAGACCTTTAAATACTTAAAGAGAAATGATGAACAAACAAACCTCTTCCAAAGACGGGGAAGCTGTAAAACTAGAGGGCATAACATGAAGCTGCAAGGTGGTAAATTGAAAGGCAATGTCAGGAAATATTTCTTCACTGAAAGGGTGGTGAATGCTTGGAATGCCCTCCCGATGGAAGTGGTGAGGGCAAACACGGTGATGGAAATCAAAACGGCATGGGACAAACACAGTGGATCCCTTTACAGCAACAGGATAAAAGCAAAATAAACAGTACCATCTAACTTCTGAACTATCTAGCATCTGAACAAATAAGGGTGTCCTACATGGAGTGGTGGGTTCACCCCTAAACAGAAACAAAAACATAGGGAGGGGTGGCCTGCACAGAGCGACAGGTGCACCTACTCTTGCCATCTTGCTGGGCAGACTAGATGGACCATGCTGGTCTTTATCTGCCGTCACTTACTATGTTACTATATAAGGAAAGGAATGGAAAATAAAACAAAAGATATTATAATGCCTCTATACCGTTCCATGGTGAGACCGCACCTTGAATATTGTGTGCAATTCTGGTCGCCATATCTTAAAAAGGATATAGCGTTATTAGAAAAGATTCAGAGAAGAGCCACCAAAATGGTAAAGGGGATGGAAGGATGCTCTTATGAAGAAAGGCTAAAAAGGTTAGGGCTCTTTAACCTGTAAAAGAGACGGCTGAGGGGAGATATGATAGAAGTCTATAAATTAATGAACGGAGTGGAACGGGTAAACGTAGATCGACTGTTTACGTTATCAGAATATAGGAAGACTAGGGGACATGCAATGAAGTTACAGGGTAAACTATTTAAGACTAATAAAAGAAAATATTTTTTCACTCAATGTGCAATCAAACTCTGGAATTTGTTACCGGAGGATGTAGTAAAGGCTGTTAGTGTAGCTGGGTTTAAAAAAGGTTTGGACAAATTCCTGGAGGAAAGGTCCATAAACCATTATTAAGAAGGGACCCAGGATATCAATGTTTGACCTAGTACAAGCATTGCAGAACCTGTGTCTTTTGGGGAAACTGCTAGCTACGTATGACCTAGATTGGCCACTGCTGGAAACAGGATACTGGGTTTGATGGACCTTGGTCTGACCCAGTATGGCATATCTTATGTTCTTATGTTCTTATCTCAACACTGTCCACTGATTATTGGCAAAAGCATTCAGCAATACATTACCTATTACCTCAAATATCAGTCCAAGTGCACCTCTGTGCCTGATTTTGAAAGTGGGACACTGACCTCTGAATGGTGCATGTACAATTCCAGCTGCGGAAATGTGGCACAGGATGTCATATTGGTAAATATTGGGGTGGGGGAACAGTACCATACATGCTTAGAATGTGCCATAGGTAGCATTGCTGATCAAAGTCTATGTTCAAATGGTCAGAAGCTATGCGGACCTACTCAGTTTCTGCATGTGTTACACCAGAGGTCCTGCATGACAGTCTCCCTGGCTCCCCATGGGCACTGAGTGTAGCTTTCATAAGAATTTTGTGAAAGTACAAAAAGGCAGGGAATGGTGGTGTATGTGTCGCTAGCAACTATTCCAACATATAACCCCATGCCAACCTGCCATGCGTCCATGCACTCTTGGGAGGAGCGACAATGCGTCTGCAGCATGGGAGAGTGCATGTACTGCACTGGCCAGTTTTGCAGTGTCCATGGCTAGGGACATGACATTATATGGGAGTACAAACAAGGCACTATGTTCAATGCTCATTGTCAAAAGCCGTGTAGGGGGACACCGTATTTAGGTATGTGACAGACATAGGCCACTGTGGGCTAGCATGCACTCGCAGCCTGTCCCTGGCCCACTTTCCACTATGCCCCACATTGCAAAAGCTGTCCCCAAGTCCAAAATAAAGGGATAAAGGGGTACATAATGAGGATCAGAGGATTCTGGGTATTGCTTAAAACAGAGTGGTTTGCACAGGATGTAGCGGACCTCATGTGCCATCTAGACAAGGTCTTAGATAGTGCTGGGGAGTCTGCTGTCTTGGTACATGTCTGTACCAATGACAAAGGAAAATGTGGTAAGGAGGTTCTGGAGGCTAAATTTAGGATTTTAGGTAGGAAGTTGAAATCCAGATCTTCCAGAGTAGCGTTCTCTGAAATGCTTCCCGTTCCATGCGCAGGACCCAAAAGGCAGGCAGAACTCCAGAGTCTCAATGCGTGGATGAGACGATGGTGCAAGGATGAGGGTTTTGGATTTGTTAGGAACTGGGGAACATTTTGGGGAAAGGAGGGGCTCTTCCAAAGGGATCTGCTTCACCTTAACTGGGATGGAACCAGGCTGCTGGCATTAACCTTTAAAAAGAAGATAGAGCAGCTTTTAAACTAGATAATAGGGGAGAGCCGACAGTCGCCCAAGAGGACATGGTTCAGAACAATGTATCCTTGAAGGATACTACCAAAAGAATGAAGTTAGGGCATATCAGCAGAGAGATTCCAGTAAATACAAAAGAAGCCCAAATGCCCTTAAGTACAGAGCAGACAGAGCTTAAAGATTCCAAATTACCCTGCCTACCGATAGCCAGATTAATATGAACAAAATACTGCCTCTAAAATGCTTGTATGCAAATGCTAGAAGTTTAAAAAATAAGATGGGAGAGTTAGAATCAATCAATCAATGTGTGCCTTCGAGTCAGTCCTGACTCCTGGCGACCCAGAAGCTCCTGGATTTTCATGGCAATGTGTCTCCGGAAGTAGATTGCCAGGGCTTTCGTCCAAGGCAATATAGCACTAAATGAGAGGTTAGATATGATTGGTATCTCAGAGACAAGGTGGAAGGAGGACAACCAGTGGGACACTGATACCTGAGTACAAACTATATCGTAATGATAGAGCTGATCAAATTGGTGGAGGGGTTGCACTCTATGTTAGAGAGGGCATTGAGTCACAAAGGATTAAAGTTTTGCAGGAAACAAAATTTGCTGTAGAATCTCTATGGATTGAAATTCCATGTAAAAAGGGGAAGGCAATGGCAGTGACCAGAATGAACAAATGGATGAAGAAATGCTCAAAGAAATCAGGGACGCTAACAAAAGTTACAGCACAGTATTAATAATGGGTGATTTCAATTACCCTGGTATTGATTGGGTCAGTGTCATGGCAGGACATGCTAGGGAGATAAAGTTTCTAGATGAAATAAATGATTGCTTCTTGGAGCAGCTGATTCATGAACCAACCAGAGGGGAAGCCATTTTGGACCTAGTCATAAGTGAAACACCAAATCTGGTGCAAGAGATAAGGGTGTTGGGGCCACTTGGCAATAGTGATCATAGCATGATCGCGTTTGATTAAATTAATGGAGGAGGAATGGTAAGGAAATCCACAGTACTACCTTTTAACTTTCAAAAGGGAGACTATGATAAAATGAGGAAAATAGTTAAGAAAAAATTGAAAGGAGCAGTTGCAAAGGTTAAAGACTTACATCAAGCTTGGGTGTTGTTTAAAAATACTATCTTGGAAGCCCAGACCAGCTGTATTCCAAACTTTAAAAAAAGTGGAAGGCAGTCCAAAAAACTGCCTGCTTGGTTTAAAGGTGAGGTCAGAGAGGCTGTTGTTTCCAGAAAAACCATCTTTCAGGAAATGGAAAAAAGAGCCAAATGACGAAAACTGGAAACAGCACAATCACTGGCAAGTTAAATGCAAGGCATTGACAAGGCAGGCAAAGAGAGAATTTGAGAAGAAGCTTGCTGTGGAAGCAAAAATGCATAATAAAGACCTTTTCAAGTATATTCGTAGCAAAAAACCTGGGAGAGAGTCAGTTGGACCATTAGATGATACAGGGGTAAAAGGGGCACTGAGAGGGGACAAGGCCATTGTGGAGAGACTGAATGAATTCTTTGCTTCGGTCTTTACTGAGGAAGATGTAGGGATGTTACCCATGACTGAAGTGGTATTTGAAGGTGATACTGTGGAAGAACTGAAAGAAATATCGATACACTGGGAAGAGCCATCTTAGCATAGGTCTATTATGGGCATAGCCTGGATGCACACATCTATTCATGCTGATAGGCCACTCTCACTCTTGACCATGTCACGGCTATGTATCCACATGGTGCTATATAGTTAAGCTGCAGTGATATGGGTGCTGTTTCTTTTATGGTAGTCCAGTCACTACACAGGCTGCTGGATGGTCATGCTGTTTGTACAAAGCCAATGTGTTCATGATTGCTATATGCACATGCAGTATGTGTTGACTAGCAGACAGGGCATGGATGGTATGTGAGTGGCTGACACAGGCCAGTGTTGCCCACCATATGCAGATTGCCTGTGATGGATCTGGTTGATTGGAATTCCCAGAAAGTGAGGCTACCAGCTATTCTTGAGTTTTTCATCACATGCTGCTAACTGTGGTCCTGGCAGACTCTTCTGCTTGGTGTCAGAACCCCTCCCCCCATCCTTTTTGCCTAGACAACATTCACTGCATTTGCATTTCTTGGAAACAGCTGCTGCAACCTAAGGAACTGACATGAGATGTTGTAAAAGAGTTCCTGGACAACAGAAGCAGGATACAAGGCTGAAATGGAACAAGCCTCTCCATCATTTTTTAATTGTACAGAATACCAAGTGAATGACTAGCATCACATACTGCAAACAATACCTGTAGCAGACTAACAGTGACATAGACCTGCTTCAGAACCTGGAGAGTCCATCTTTTGCAGGGCTTGTTCTGGGGATCAGGTGATGCGTGCCCTTCCTCCCATTCAGGGTTGCTGCTGAAACAGGTCATTTGCACATATGGCAGCTGTTATCTGTAGGAAACACACAATGTCCCTGCATATTACAGAGCTGATGTGATGGATCGCTGCATTCTCCATATGGGCATCAGTTGCATCTATCTGCTTAGATTGTGCAGGATATCATGGGAAATGGAAGGGATAACTGATACCGGCACCTAGAGCCCCATTTGCAGCCATAGTGACAACTGTGATCACTGGAGCATTGCCTAATACTTGCTTGTCTTCTATGATGGTGGGAGATGTGTGCATGGCCCCCTGATAGGGCAGGATGGTCTGCAATGGATCGCAGGGGTTATGAATGTAGTTTGAGTTAGGTCAGGGCCGGATTTGCCTATACGCCACGTACGCCGTGGCGTAGGGCCCACAGCTGGCAAGGGCCCACCGGGAATGTTTTTTGCACAGGGCCCCGCGTTTCAGGGGGCCCCGCGCAAAAAACATTCTGATCCATCATTAAAATTTAAAAAAAAAAAAAAAGCTGTCGCTGCCTCTGCCGGGCCGGGGCCGCCGCGGCAGAATCGAGTGTGCCGCGGGGCCCCCCCTGCCCAGCAGAGCCTGGCCTGCCCTCCCCGGTATCACCTCTCTCAGCTGCCTCCCTCCAGTCACACGCGCCGGCTTTCAGAGCGCGAGGTGAGTTTCTCCCTCGCTGCTCTGTTAAGCCCGCGGGGGCTGATGGGAAGTCCCATCAGCCCCCGCGGGCTTAAACAGAGCAGCGAGGGAAAAACTCTTCCCTCGCGCTCTGAAAGCCGGCGCGTATGACTGGAGGGAGGCAGCTGAGAGAGGTGATACCGGGGAGGGCAGGCTCTGCTGGGCAGGGGGGGCCCCGCGGCACACTAGATTCTGCCACGGCGGCCCCGGCCCCGGCAGAGGCAGCGACAGCTTGTTTTGTAAAAAAAAATTCGCTGGGCTGGGGTGGGCTGGGGGGGTTAGGACTGGTGATGGGCTGGGGGGGTTAGGAGTGGTAATGGCTGTGGGCTGTTGGGGGGGGGTTAGGACTTGTGATGGGCTGGGGGGGGTAGGAGTGGTAATGGTTGTGGGCTGTTGGGGGGGTTAGGAGTGGTGATGGGCTGGGGGGGTTAGGAGTGGTAATGGCTGTGGGCTGCTGGGGGGGTTAGGACTGGTGATGGGCTGGGGGGGTTAGGAGTGGTAATGGCTGTGGGCTGTTGGGGGGGTTAGGACTGGTGATGGGCTGGGGGGGTTAGGAGTGGTAATGGCTGTGGGCTGTTGGGGGGGTTAGGACTGGTAATGGGCTATGGGGGGTTAAGAATTGTTAATGGGATAGGGGGGGGGCTATGGCCTATGGGGGAGCTAAGTCTATATGGGCTGATGGGATTAGGACTGGAAGTGGGTTGATGGGGGCTTAGGACTGGTAATGGGCTATGGGGGGGGCTTAAACTAAAAATTGGGTGATGGGGATTAGGACTGGAAATGGGCTGATGGGATTAGGACTGGGAGTGGGCTATGGGGGGCTAGGACTGGTAATGGGTTGGGGGGGTTGCTAGGACTGGAAATGGGCTGGGGGATTAAGACGAGGTGGGCTGATGGAGTTAGGACTGGTAATGGGCTGTGGGCTGTTGGGGGGGGGGTTAGGACTGGTAATGGGCTATGGGGGGCTAGGACAGGAAATGGGCTGATGGGAAGGGGTTAGGACTTGAGGTGGGCTGATGGGGTTAGGACTGGTAATGGACTGTGGGCTGATGGGGGGTTAGGACTGGCAATGGGCTATGGGGGGGTTAAGACTGGTAATGGGCTGTTGGCTGATGGGGGCTGTCTGGTAATGGGCTATGGGGGTTAGGACTGATAATGGACTATGGGGGGGGGGTTAGGACAGGAAATGGGCTGATGGGGAGGGGTTAGGACTTCAGGTGGGCTGATGGGGTTAGGACTGGTAATGGACTGTGGGCTGATGGGGGGGTTAGGACTGGCAATGGGCTATGGGGGGCTGACTAGTAATGGGCTGATGGGGGGTTAGGACTGGAAGTGGGCTGATGGGGGGTTAGGACTGGTAATGGGTTATAGGGGGGGCTTAAACTGAAAATGGGGTGATGGGGGGTTAGGACTGGAAGTGGGTTGATGGGGGGGCTAGGACTGGTATTGGGTTGATGGGGGGGGCTAGGACTGGAAATGGGCTAATGGGGGGCTAGGACTGGAAATGGGCTGATGCAGGGACTAGAAGGGAATGGATGCTGGGTGAGGCTGGAACTAGAAGGGAGCTGGTGTTGGGGGAGGATTAGAATGGGATGGGGCTGGGAGAGTAAAATGGAGAGGGGAAAAATATTTTGTGTGGGAGGGATAAAAAATCTACAATTGGCCGGGTATTGGGAGAGTAAGTGGGGATTGAGGATGGAGGGGTAAATTTTGAGTAGATGAAATAGGAATGAGGAAAGAGCAAAAGGAGAAAGATTAGTATGTTAAAGCAGATGTAGAGAGAGAATGGAAAAAAAAAACAAGAAGACAGAAGAAAGGACAAATGGACAGCAGATGGAGAGTTAGCAGAAGACACGAAGAAACCAGAAGAAAGTGGCTGGAACAATTGCAACTGAAAAAAAATGCACAAAAGGTAGAAAAATATCTCTTTATTTTGAATTTATTAACTGGAATATGTCAGCTCTGGGAAATGTGCATCATTAATTTTTGCGCTTTGTTTAGTACAAGAGGAAATTAATTTATAGTTTTATTTCTACAGTGTTGTTGTATATTCCAAGTTTGGCTTTTGGGGTTCCCAGTTTAATTATTGTCTTCCTGTTTCTAAATTGTGATTCCTTGTTTGGTGATGGTCTATGTTGTGCATGTGTAACTGAGCTGAGGTATTCTGTTTATATAATTCCTATTTGACATTGCCACTTGTTCTTTCCCCAGTAGGTCATGTATTGTTGTTCTCTGAAATGTATTGGTTTAATATTTGCAGTGTTGCCTTTTGATAGTTAGGGTATGGTGCTTTGTGAGTCCTGGTAGTGCTGTTAGGATATGGCGGGTTTGCTATGGGTTCTAAATGGGCAGTGTTTGTAGTAGTTCCTAATGTGCCTGGCGGTTGGTACTGGATTATAGTAATGTAGAAACCTTTTAGTCTTTCTTTATCCATATACTCATTAAGAGGCATGTTTACTAAAAGTTAGTGTATGGCAGAGCTACTCAATTCCAGTCCTGGTGGTCCACAATCCTGCAGGTTTTCAGGATATCCCTAATAAATATGCATGAGATATATATGCATTGGAGATATCCTGCCAACCTGACTGGTTTGTGGCCCTCCAGGGCTGGATTTGGAGACCCCTGCCTTACATCTCTGTCATTTACGATTGTGAGTGGGCAAGGTGCAGATGTCCAAGACATCAAAAAAGTTAGATAGCATTTGTCACATTCCTCCTTGCTTCTCACCACCACCAAAATATTATCTATTAGACAACGTTTTGGTGGTGGTGAGAATCGAGGAGGAATGTGACACATTCTATCTACCCTTTTGATGTCTAGGATATCTGTACCTTGTTCACTCACAATCTTAAATGACAGAGATGTAAAGCAGGGGTCTCCAAATCCAGCCCTGGAGGACCACAAACCAGTCAGGTTGGCAGGATACCTCCAATGCATATATATCTCATGCATATTTATTAGGGATATCCCGAAAACCTGCAGGATTGTGGACCACCAGGACTGGAATTGAGTAGCTCTGGTGTATGGTAACATTATGCAAATATTTATGCAAATGAGACACCTTATGCAAATGAGGCCCCGCACCGAGTCTCCGCACATGGCCCCGCACCCCCCTTGGGCCGCCCCTGGGCCCACCGGAGGGCTTTAGAGGGAGCCGGGGAAGCCCGCGCGAGGCCCCGGCTCCCTCTGTACAGCCGCCAGCGTGAAGAGCCTTTTCCTTCACGCTGGCGGCTGTTTCTGTGAAGCCGCGAATGCTGGGAAAGGTTAAAGGTTGCCCTTTAACCTTTCCCAGCATTCCCGGCTTCACAGAAACAGCCGCCAGCGTGAAGGAAAAGGCTTTTCACGCTGGCGGCTGTACAGAGGGAGCCGGGGCCTCGCGCGGGCTTCCCCGGCTCCCTCTGAAGCCCCTCAGACAGCCGCGATGCTGTCCGGGGGGCCAGGACTGCATGGGGGGCCCAGGACTGCACGGGGCGGGCCAGGACTGCACGGGGGCACGGGGGGGGGGGCCCAGGACTGCACGGGGCGGGCCCAGGACTGCACAGGGGGGGCCCAGGACTGCACGGGGACATGGGGGGGGGGCCCCACAATTTTTCTTGGCGTAGGGCCTCACTCTAGCTAAATCCGGCCCTGAGTTAGGTGTATGTGCAGGTGTACCTATCTTGCAGTATACAGCAGGTCACAAGGGACTGCACACCCTGCACATGTGCTGCCTCTGGGGTTAGTGCCACACTGTGGCGCAGTGGACCTTTGCATGCGAAATGTTGTTTGGCATTGGAGGTTCAGTGGAGGGATGGTCATCTTAACTTCATATGTGGCTTGGCCTTTGGATAAGACACATATTCTGCAGCTGTGTGTCTGTTATTCAGCTACAGTACAGAGTATCCAGTGCAATATGTACTGCATGTGTGCTGCTATAGGCAGGCTCTAGGTGTGGTGTACCACTGTCTCAGAACGTGCCAGCCACGTTTTTTCATGTCCTGGGTTTTGGCCATTGCAGGCAGGGACCTGAAGTCTCTTTGATTTTAGATATTGCTGCACAGAAAGGTATGGAGGTATAGCCTAATGGTTAGAGCACTCGCTCAGTAAAAACTTACCAGTGTTTGAATCCCACTTGTTCTCTTTGTGGCTGTGGGAAACTTACTTCAATATACTGCCAGGAACATTCTGGGGTCTGTACTGACAGGAGGACGCACATTCTTATTCTTTATGTGTTATGATATCACATTGAGTCTACAAACATGTACATTGCAATCATGCCCATCTGACAACATGACTTTATTGGCTCTGCTGTAGCCCATTGAAAGGGTCGGACATGTTCACCCTGCAGATATATGGCACATGTGTTTTACATGGTTGGAATATTTCATCATAAATGTGACTGAATAGCTTTGGCTCCATCACATATATGCAGTACATGCAGGCACATCCCGCTCCTGGGATGTCCACCTGCAGGGATCATCACATGTCCTTACTTGCTCCATATGGCCAACATAAAATTTGGCCAGTTGTTATATTCACATGTGTCAGAAAGATTGTATGGTGGTTAGAAAAGCTGAGCAGCTGTCATACCTAAATACCTCGAATTGGAACTGCCCAATGGCACAGCTACTATTTTTGTATACATACTACGACTGCATTTGTGCGGTCACATCAAGTATATCGGGGTAGCAAGGCCATACCGCATTCTCATCTACCACTATCCATCCTTCAGTCCATCCATCAGCATATGCCCATTATGTAGAGTCATGTATTCTTCTGCCAGCTGGTACACCATAGCCCACACAGGAACATTTTAATCATTAGGATTTATCACTCACACCACTCCTGTGAATGATCTTCATGTCACCACTCCTGCTCATCATCCTTTTGATGCCCACATCATGGCGATGCTGGCTCCACCAGGGGACACTTCTTCACAAACTTAAGCCACACACTGACATTACAGCAGATTACATGGGCACCCCTCAGTGATACAGTACAGATGCTCCCACATGTCCATCAGCTCTTACCTTTCCTTCCATCCATCACTTAAAATGTGACTTTCACAAGGGCTTCCTTATCCTGCGTTAAGGTGACTGCCATTTTCGGGCTGGTAGCCTCACTTTCGGGCATTAAGGTGCACGCTTGACACCTTAACGCCTGATGTCCTGTTAGTGTCCGATAAGTGGAGCTAAAGCGCCCTTACCGCCGGAATGCCTACTCCCCACCCCGGCCTTTACCTCATGATAACACCCTTACTGCTGCCATTAACACTTGCTAACCAGTGCGCCCTAAATGCCCTTAACATACCCCTATATCAACCAACTCACTTTTATCTACCTGTTTATTCACACCTTCAAAAAAATATTGTGGATTAGTGAGACAAGACTTTCCTTGGCTAAATCCATGTTGGCTCTGTCCCATTAAACCATGACTATCTATAAGTTCAATAATTTTTTTCTTTAGAATGGCTTCTACCATTTTCCTTGGTACTGACGTCAGACTTATTGATCTGTAGTTAGATGGATCACTCCTGGAACCCTTTTTAAAAATTGGCATTACTTTGGCCACTTTAAAATGATTGTGTTTATTCAATTGTTCAAATTCATTCAAAAGTAATTTCAGTTAAACCTAATTACTGATTTACTGCCAAGGTTGTCTCTTCATCCATTTGCAAAAAAACTATTGATTCCACTCATACAGTATCTTCATTCACAGACTGGAGTGGTTAAATCATTTTAAACACCCATCTAAAAGATATAGTTGCAAAGCTGTGGTGAGATAAAACATTTTACAACACCAACATTTACTGTGAAAGTCACTAACCTGCAGTACCTTAATACTGCAGGTTAGTAACTCGCACAGTAAATATTTATTTATTGATTTATTTAATTAGCAGGTTTTTTTATAACGTTTTATCATTTCAGTCAAAGTGGTTTACATTGCAACTTAAACTTAGTAATGTACATTAAACAGGGACATTGATAACTTTGATTTTTCTGAGGCAATGGAGGGTTAAGTGACTTGCCTAAAGTGAAATATAAATTTGCGTTGCTGCAGATTGGAATATCATGCATTCCTGGCTGAAGTAACACAGATAGTGGGCCCCATGCTGGGCCTACTGCCTCTTAACTTGGACAATGGAAGAACAAAATATCCCCTCATCCCTGAACACCCTATCACCCCTTGATTGCCCTCCAACACAAAGCATCAAGCTATCCCAATACCCCAGTACCCCTGGCACACAGAATAAAGCCTCCACCCTGAAACTTCCCCCCAGAATAAAGCATATAGTCCCCGACCAACTGATCCATGACACAAAGAATAAAGCCATCCCAAACCTTCTCCTGCAACTATCAGAAGTTTGGATCCACAAAAGCACACACACTTGCAAAAGAGAACAGATCAAAACCAGAGCAAAGTATGGGGAAAAAAAGTCTTTATTAACAAAAAGGGCCCGACATGGCCACATTTTGGCAGATTGCTTTCATCAGGGGAAAACCTCAAAGATAACTAATAATAATAATAAATAATAATACATAAATATTTAAAATATCATTGTAAATCATATAAAAAACAATAAACCCCATAGAATGCATTAAATAAAACTGAAGTGACATTAAAAACATAGTATAAATTACAACCAAATTAAAACAAAAACAAAATAAACAGTGCTTATTGGACTACAATATTAAAAAGAGTTAGCAGCACAGATGCCAATTATCCCCAGCCCAAATAAACCAGAGCCGGAGAATATATGCATCAATGTAAATAATTTGTAGATAGTTGCCCCTAGTTATATCCAGGTTTATTGCCCCTGTTCAGTGTAAATACAATGTGGTTCTACTGCATGTATAATGTTATTGTTGAATGTACACCGCGCTGATGTGAATAGTGTGGTATAGAAAAAAAGCTAAATAAATAAATAATAGATGCTACAAATGATTATATAATCACAATAATAAAATCAGAACATATAGGTAAACTAAAAGTAAATGAACTCATGCAGAGTGGATAGCAACAGTATAGGGGGAACATATTATAGCGTATATAAGCTAGTTAAAAAAAGAGAGTGGAGAGGAAAGGGGAAGGGGATAGGGAAAAAGGGGGGAGGGAGAAGAAGAAAGGGGAAGGGGGAGGGGGAAGGAAAGGGGAAGGGGAAAAGGGGCAGGGTTGTAATTTTTACTACTATGTTTTTAATGTCACTTCAGTTTCATTTAATGCATTTTATATGTTTTATTGTTTTCATGATATGATTTATTATGATATTTTAAATATTTATGTATTATTATTATTTTTTATCTTTGAGGTTTGCCCTCTGATGAAGGTGATCTGCTGAAACATGGCCGTGTCGAGGCCTTTTTCTTAATAAAGACTTTTTTTCTTACACCTCATTCTGGTTTGTTCTCTTTTTTCCCTCAACTACCAGAAGTTTGCCTTGTGGCTAGTGGGGTTTAGGAGTGATACCGGGTCTCAGGTTCAAAATGGCACTGATCAATGCCTAATGGTAGTTTTACGGTGTTACTGCTAGAGGTTATGCTGCAAAATAAGGGCTTTGTGCTGGAGGGAGGTATTGGTGAGATTGTAGGGGCTTTATGCTGGGGTGCATTGGAAGGAAAGGGGTTTTTATGTTGTGTACCAGGAGGACTAGGGGTAAGGGTATTTATATAACTGGCACTGGCCCCTTCAAAAGGCTTTCTGGGAGCATCAAACTGCATGCTAGTAGCCCAATACAAAGCTCAAATCTGGCTTTATTGAAGCTTCTGAAGAATGAAGCTTCTGAAGTTAAACACAAATGTAGGAGGGCATATTCAAAGAGATTCAAATTGCTGACAGTGGAATATTCAGCAGCACTAAACCACTTAGAGGTATATTTATTAAAGAGCTTTAAGGGAACAAATGTGCCATTAATGCCTGTTATCAGAACCCTTGTGCTCTTAACACTGAGATACCGCTGCACTAACAAGCGTTAAAGGCTTCTGCAGCGTTAAGGGTACAGGAGGCGGAGAGTGGGCGTTAATGGGGCAGAGAGTGGCTGTGGACAGCGAGTGCTCCTTTAACACCTTTTGCACAATCATCAGTCAGAGCCCTTTAATGCTGGGAACCCTAACGCCAATGAAAACCTCTCAGAAAGGGGGTATTTTGTTGGGAGAGAGACTATTTAAATGTCAGCAATGTGATGCAGAGACAGAGGAGCCCAAGGGAGTGATAGTAGTGCTCCATTAGCAGCAAAAGCATAGTGCCCAAGTATGAAAGGGCACTATGTTGATGTTGCAAATGGGCCATAGGAGGTACTATGTGGGTAATGCAGTGGGGGTTGCTGGTGCGCAAGGATGACCATGCAGCTGCCCAGAGGGCACAGCTGTGATGGCCAGCATGACCCCACAGTTACAGTGGCAGCACACCACTGCTGTTGAAAAGGTAATGCGCAACCATGGGGTAGACCAAGGGGCCCTGGCACCCTAGGCATATACCCCTGCTGGCTCCCACCCCTGCTGCTGCTGAAGATGTCACTGGAGGGACGTCTGTCAGTGTCAGTGGCAGTACCCCTAAAGGAGGCTATAAAAAGTAGTTGCCCTTGGAAGTACTGGGGTTGTGTGTGTCTGTCTTCCCCGCCAGAGATGGAATTGGTGGTATCCTGGGAGGGGGTGGCATGACTGGGCATGTGTGCCGCTAATGCCCCAACTGGACCTGTCTGCACAGGCGCCTGCCTAACCTGCCCATTGGATGGTCCATCACTGCACCTCACCCCAACTGACACCATGTTGTTATGTCAGCATAATGCGGGTGTGGTGACAACAGGTGCTGTGTCCCCTGCCAACATCAGACAAAGGCTCTGACTTGGTCCTGTGTGTCGTGTGTGATGCCACAGTTGCCTGAGTTACCATGAGGGTGAACAGTCCAGCCACAGGAACAGTGGAGCACTTGATGATCCCATACCACCGAGGCTGCCCAAATCCTAGTAGAAGGGGGCAGGAGTGCCATGAGAGGCACAGCTGCACAGATGCAACAGCAGGGATGTCGCCTGCAGCACTGAACCGGTGGTTCTGCCACAATGGCAGGGAAGGATGGAGCGACCGGCAGGCTGCCCACAATCACCACTGACCTATGGCACTGGTCCAGCTAACAGAGTGGAGTGCTTGTGGTGTGGATCGGGATGCCTCCCACCTGCACATAGTGAGTGGATATGTGCATGTGTGGAGGAAATATGGCCACTGTGGAAGGAATACCACGCAATAGGAGAACAGGACATGTCAGAGGCAAAATACCCACCCAGAAACCTTATCTGCAAGATGATACACTGGTAATACTACTATACATCCTACATGAAGAGCTACAAGGCATACGCAGAGCAGAAAATAAACATAGGAAAACAGTCCCTTCCCTAGGAGCTTACTATCAAGTGATGACAGTATACTACAAGAGAAAGAAAGGTATAATAGGGGGAGAAGACACCAGGGAAACAAGAGAGCGGGATCCAATAGCAGCCCCAAAGTGATATGCCCTCTGCATGGATATGAAGAGGGAGACAAATGAGACATGACATAAGGATAGAGGACGCTTGCACCAGACATTAGGAGCAGCAAGGTGAAAGGAGGGAAGTCAGGGGATGGCATTAGAAGGCCAGGGCATAGAGAGTGGGTAGGCAGAGGAAGAGTGAAGTCCACGGGATGGGGTTGTGGGACAGAGGGGAGATGAAAGGTGCTGAGGGGCAGTACAGGGGATGCATTTATAGTCTAGGCAAGGATGTCTGAGATGGATAAGTGAATGTACGGGGAAACAGTGAAGAAATATCAGGGTAGGGGTGATATGAGTGTCTCGGTAATGGCGGAAGATAAGCCACGCAGCAGAGTTCTGTATAGATGGATGGGGAGTGAGATGACTCTGAGGGAGGCAAGCAAGGTGTGGGGTGCAGTTGCAAGATGGAAGGTAACTATAGTGTGGACCCCAGTTTCAGTTCTGCGTTCAGAGAAAAAGGTGCTCTGTGTGAACTGGGGACCTCTCCAAGGCAGCGAACCCATTCACCAGCAGCCATCTGAGGCATATGTGAATCCAGGTCAGCCAAGTCCATCTGCAAGATGTGACTTCATGGTCTTACTGCTGAACAAGCACCAACTAGGTAAGGGTGACCATGACCATTCTTCTTGTTCTGCCATGCCATGCAATGTGTGTGTGCCTGTCACCTGGGCTGTCTCCCTGAGTGGACATATCCCATGTATTAAACAGGAATGTCAGTTTCACCAGCAGCATAGACAGGCAGTGCAGTCTACAGAACGAACAATATGTCTTCTTCACACACCTGAAGAACACACCTTGTCAGACAGGTATGGCACAGGGTCTGCAGAGATACCAGCAGACATGGGCAGATCCCTCTGCATGGTTGCAGCCACCCTGACAATGACTACATCTACACTCATGGGTTACTAACCCCATAAGGCAGCTCTGTGGCTTCACATACCAGGGCAGTATATATATGACAGGAGGGTTGCTGGTTCAAGTCCCAGTAATGGAGCACATAAAGCATGCTCCTGATGTAAACTTTATTTCACATTGCAGGTATAGCCCCAGCATATGCAACCCCCTCTGACCCATCCAGCAAGGGGCCACACACCTATAAGCTGTACAGACAGCCTCCATTACCGATGCCTGTATTGAGGGGCAGGCTGATAACACAGGCAAATTGAGCAGGTGTTAATCATTTCAGAGCACACTAATATGAGTGAATGTTAGGAATGCTTGCGCAGATAAGGAAGTGGCAGGGAGGACTGCTTGACCCAATACAAGCATTGTGGAACCTATATCTTTTGGGGAAACTGCTAGGTACTTATGACCTAGAATGGCCACTGTTGGAAGCAGGATACTGGGCTTGATGGAGCTTGGTCTGACCCAGAATAGCATATCTTATGTTCTTAACCATTACCACTTTTGCACATTGTGGAGAAGTGTGTGGATGTCTCTCCGGAGTACTGGGACCTTCTGCAATGCATAGTGGCCCTCATTGCATAAGCTATTCCCAGCATTGGTCTTGAAATGTGCATAATGAGGAGCAGAAGATTATGGATATGGCTGAAACTGAGCAGTCACGCCAAGATGTGTATGTGTGGGCTCAATGGCTGGGTCTTTGTAGTCCCCATTTGCCACATGTGTGGCCTGGAGTTCCACAGCCTGTCAAGCAGAGAGGGCACTTTCACTGTGACCACGTTCTATAGTGTCAAGCTGCAGTAATGTGGGTGCTCTCTCTTTCTTGTGAGACCAAATCGCTGCGCTGACTTGTAGGTGTTTGCCTTAAGCCAGGGTGTATGTGGTGACTCCATGCACATGCAGTGTATACTTGCTATCAGACTGGCCACAGTTGGTTTGTGCATGGCTGAGGCAGCCATGTGGTGGGCCTCAAATGTGGACTTGCTGTGGTGGATTGGTAGCTCATGTTGGTTAGGAGCATGGCTTGCTCTTGGCCTGCTCACTATGGTCTGGCCCATGCCAGCCTGGATAAACAATACTACCTCAATGGAAACAGCTGTCACAACCCTGGGCAGTCACATGAGAATGGCGGTGTAGAGTCCCTGACCAAAAGGAGCAGGGCCCAAACATGACAGGCAGCTCCCACATGCCTGCCACACACTAGCAGTAACAAGAACCAGCAGAGTCCATCTCTAGCAGGGCAGGCTTTGGGGACCAGGTGCTATGCACCCCTCCTCACAATCAGCGTGACCGCTGAAACCAGTCAGTAGCATGGTCTGCAGCTGTTATGTGCTTGTAGCAAACATTGTCAGTGTGTATTACCGAGCTGCTGTGATGAACCACTACATTCCCCATTTGGTGTTTAGCTGCAGGAAGTTGTTCTGCATGTGCAGTGCATCCTGGGTAATGGCGGGGCTAACCTTTTCTGGCACACACAGCAGACATTGCAGGCAGGGATCTGCAGTCTCTGTGATTCCAGCCATAGATGTGTGTGGGTATAGCCTAATGGTTAGAGCACTACCCCCAGTAAGCAGGGGACATGGGTTCATTCTCACTTGTTCTCTATGTGCTACTCAGTTCATTTTCATGCCCGGGACAGTCGGGTTTGCTGGGATTGGCTGACATATATTTTTATGCTTTGTTATGTGCTACTCTCACACTTTTGGTCTGCACACATGCAATTTGGCTTCATGCCTTTATTGGTTCTGCTGAAGGCCACTGCAGGGGGTCAGACATGCTCACCCTGTAGAAGTCTGCCACCTGACTGGAGGCATAGCCTAATGGTCATGGCACTGGCTTAGGAGCCAGGATACCTGGGCTCAGTATAAAGTGTCACTCCTTGTATGATGGTATAACAGCAGCTTTATATGTATGGCCAGCCTTCATAGGATGTCCACAACTCCTTTTGACCTTGGTAAGGTCACTTAACACTCCACTGCCACAGCAGACTGCAGCTTCTCACAGTCCTTAATGTTCATCATACATTAACAAGGTTTCAGTACACTGTACCCCACTATGACTGCACTGATACAGTGGTCTAATAGAGGGCAGTTACATACATACAGATATCACCTACTTCCTGATCGTATTTCCAGTCTAGTCCCGGACCTCTGGGTTGTCTACCTTAATCAGCAGCTTGGAGACTGAGGAACCACCTTCTTTTCCTGATGTCAGCAGTATATCATTCTGGGATCCACCTCCACCTCCCAGTTACCTCAGTCTCCAAGCAGCTGAAAGGAGCAAGCCCGGAGGTCCGGGATCCCTGGAGGAACGATTAAGGTTAGTCTTGGGATAAATTAGGGTTTTTAAAGCAAAAAAAAAATTAAAAAAAAAGGCGTACACTGGTTAATTTTGACCAGAGTCTTGCAGTAAGGTCTGTGCCTTTAAAAGCCTGCAGGAGTCTTCCCCCCTCCCGTTTTGGCCTTACCGGGGTTCTGCGGGAGTGGGAGAGCAGCATTTCGAAAGGGGCTGCAGTGGGTCCGGTTCTGTGCTGTATAGCTGGTTTTCAGACCGGACCCCTCAGAGCTGTGGAGACGGCGCTTTACAGACACTCTGCCTGTCAGCGCGCCTGTCTCCCTGCGGCAGTGACTGAGCCCGCAAATAAAGACATCATTCTCTTTTTTGTTTTCCTTTCGTTTTCTCGCCCGGAGAGCTCCGATGTAAGATCCGGTGAGGCGCCAGTGTGGGAGTGAAGCAGGCCGATGAGTGAGTGCCCGACTGCTGTGAGTAGGCCCGCCAGGGGTTTTGTTTCCCCTGCTCGTTTGGGCGCGAATTCGGCACTGAGGCCAACCGCATGGCAGAGCTCACGGCGGGACGCGTTGGAGCGTGTGTTTTCCTTGCTTTCTCAAGGGATTGTGTTCATTGGGTAATTTTTCGCTGGTCTCTTTCTGTGAGTGATGAAATTTGACGGTAGCTATAGTTGCTGTGGGTTTTGTTCATTTTAGAGCAAAAAGAAAAAAAAAATAAGCCCAACGAAAGCAGAAGAACTTAGAAAGGGGCCGCATAAGGGACACAGAGGCCTTCCCTCCGGACTGTCGTGTCTGCCCTAGGTACTCAGGGGGGTCACGGCTGACCGAGTACCTGAGGGGGTACTGTTTGTTCATAAAATGCCCTCTAGACCCCAGTGTTTTGTGTGTGGGGCTAGAAGAGGTTCTGTGGCAGAGTCTGGTGTTTGCAAGGGGTGCGCAAAGGAGGCCACAGTAATGGATCAGGGGAGGGAGGCCAAGGAGGGGGCCCCAGGGGCCGAAATGGAGATAGGTGTGGATCAGGCTTCTTGCCTGCCCTTAGAGGAACCAGTGGCAAGTCCATCCTCTGCCCCAGACTGTTCGCCATCTCCGGCGGTCTGGTCCAAGGGCCTGGCGTCTATCTTTTCGAAGGATTTTATGACTTTGCTGCAGCAGGCAGTGGGAGGAGCTCCCCTAACGCACCAAGTGGGCACTCCTGAAAGGCGGGGGGTGAAGAGGCTCTCCTCGAACGTATCTACGGAAGTACGCCAGGACAAGACTCGGCGAATGGAGGATGAGGAGTTTAAGGATCCTTCGGTTGCATCGGAGGGGCGGCTTTCCGAGGAGGAGTGCCACAGTGTGGATTTTGAGGAAGAACTGGAAGAAGGTGAGCTCGCAGAGAAGGAGGATCAGGTGAGAGTGGTGTGGGTATTCCGCAGGGAGGAGCTCCCAGCGCTTGTTGTGGAAATGCAAGGGGCCCTAAACATGCCAGTCCCGGGTTCAACAGAGGATGACACCCTGGAAGATCCTTTATTGCAAGTCTTTAGGAAGACTCAGAAAGCCTTTCCGGTACACAGAGTCTTTCAGGAGATGATTCAGGAAGACTGGAATGTTCCTGAGGCACCAATGAAAGGAGCCAGAGTGATGCGCCGGCTCTGTCCTCTATTGGATCGGGATAAGGAGGTTTTTCAGCCGCCTAAGGTGGATGCAGCGGTGGCAGCAGTCACTAAGAAGACCACGATCCTGGTAGAAGGGGGTGCAGCCCTCAAGGATGCTCAGGACAGATGACTAGATGCCATGCTGTGTCAAAGTTTTAATGTGAATTCCTTGGCGCTCCAAGCGGCTATTTGTGGAGCGTGGGTGGCCAGGGCCTGTCTTCGCTGGTCGCAGCAGCTTCAAGGAGAGCGGAACAGCGATGGTGCCGAAGAGGCCTCCAGGCTTGAGTCGGGGGCGGCCTATCTGGCGGATGCGCATTATGATCTCATGAGAGGATTGTCAAAGAGCATGGCTTCGGCAGTAGCGGTCAGGCGTTATCTATGGCTTCGTAATTGGGCGGCAGACTATTCGTCTAAGTCGAGACTAAGCAAGCTGCCTTTTAAGGGGCGTCTCCTTTTCGGAGAGGATCTGGAGAAGTTAGTTAAGGACCTTGGCGAGTCGAAGGGCGGTAGGTTACCTGAGGACAAGCCTAAGCAGGGTCGGCCAGCTCCAGGGGGCAAGGGCCAGTTGAGAGATTTTCGCAGGTACCGCTTTCAGAGATTTAATTTCCCTCAGAGAGGCAGATTCCCCAGTAGAAACCAGGGCTTCCGGGGGTTTTGGGGGGCGGGAAGAGGCTTCGGGTCCTCCTCCTCGTCGTCCTCATCCAATTTTAAGAAGTCGCAATGATGCCAGAGGGACCCAGGCCCCCCTAGTTTCGGTAGGGGGGAGACTGCAAGAGTTTTATGCAGCCTGGGTCCACATCACGTCAGATCAGTGGGTGCTGGAGGTTATTCGAGAAGGCTATGCCTTGGAATTCCGCATGCCGGTTCAGGACGCCTTCGTCATGTCCCCCTGCAGGTCGTCGAGCAAGCGCGAGGCAGTGAGGGGGACAGTACGGAGGCTCCTCGAGCTCGGGGCAGTAGTTCCGGTACCTCGCGACCAACTCGGCTGCGGTCGATACTCCATTTATTTTGTGGTACCAAAAAAGGATGGAGGGTGCCGACCAATTCTGGACCTCAAGGGGGTGAATCACCGTCTCCGCGTGTCGCGTTTTCACATGGAAACACTTTGGTCAGTGATCATGGCGGTGCGAAAGGGCGAGTATCTTATGTCACTGGACTTTGCAGAAGCGTACCTTCACATCCCCATTCGGCCGGATCATCAGCGTTTTCTCCGCTTTGCAGTTCCTTTCGGACACTTTCAATTCCGAGCGTTGCCTTTTGGGCTAGCGACGGCTCCTTGCATGTTCACCAAGGTCATGGTAGTCGTGGCCGCGGTGTTGTGAAAGGAAGGGATTCTGGTCCATCCGTATTTAGACGATTGGTTAATTCGAGCAAAGTCCAGGGACGAGAGCAAAAGAGTAACAGCCAGAGTTGTGTCCTTCCTGGAGAGCCTGGGTTGGGTGGTCAATGTGGGGAAAAGCCATCTCCTTCCCTCGCAGAACTTGGAATACCTCGGGGCTCGGTTCGACACAATGTCCGGGCACGTGTTTTTACTTCAGCGGCGGGCCAGCGGCTTGCAGAGGCTGGTGCAGAGGTTTTTGCGCTGCCGGGCGCCCACTGCATGGGAGTACCTGAAACTGCTAGGCACGATGGTGGCGACGATAGAGTTGGTGCCGTGGGCGAGAGCACACATGAGACCGCTGCAGAGAGCGCTGCTCAGACGCTGGTCACACCAGCGGGATTCTCTGTCAAGGAAACTTCCTTGTCCAGGAGAGACGCGCGTAGCCCTGAGGTGGTGGTTGAATCCCGAGGTGTTGCAGAAGGGGAGACCGCTGGAACCGCCTGTTTGGGTGCCGGTGACGACAGACGCCAGTCTAGCGGGCTGGGGTGTGCATTGCCAGGGCCGGTTCACCCAAGGGCAGTGGAATGCGCAGGAGAGGACCTGGTCAATCAGCAGGTTAGAGCTACGGGCAGTGACTTTGGCCTTGCAGAGTTTCCACGGGTTGCTTGCGGGGTCGGCAGTGCGCGTATTCTCTGACAACGCAACGGCAGTGGTGTATGTGAATCGTCAAGGGGGGACCAGCAGCACGGCACTGGAAGCGGAGGCCGAGGATCTGCTCAGTTGGGCCGAAGAAAACCTGCTGGCCCTCTCGGCGGCGCATGTGGCAGGAGTGGACAATGTGCAAGCGGATTTTCTGAGTCGCGTGCGGGTGGACCCAGGGGAGTGGGTTCTTCACCCGGAGGTGTTCGAGAGTCTGGTGTGTCGCTGGGGCCCTCCGGTCATGGACCTCATGGCGACCTTTCAGTCAGCGAAGGCCAGTCGGTTTTACAGCAGACAAAGGGAAAGAATGTCAGAGGGTCTGGATGCTCTAGTTCAAAGTTGGCCAGAGGGGGAGCTTCTGTATGTTTTCCCTCCTTGGGTGCTGATAGGCAGAGTTATCCAGCGCATAGAGGCATACCGAGGTCAGGTGATTCTGATAGCCCCGGATTGGTCTCGCAGGCCCTGGTACGCGGACTTGGTGAGGCTGCTGTTAGACAGTCCCTGGCGTCTTCCACGGCGAGCGGATTTGTTGTCGCAGGGCCCGCTGTTGATGCCCCACCTGGATCGGTCTCACTTACGGCTTGGCTATTGAAAGGGCATGGCTGAAGGCGAGGGGCTATTCGGCTTCGGTAATTAGTACTTTGCTGCGAACTAGGAAGAGATCTACGTCTCTGGCGTATGTTCGGGTCTGGAGAGTGTTTGAAGCCTGGTGTGCCGATCGCTTGAGCGCGGCGTTAGAGGCCGCAGTCCCGCAAGTTTTGCAGTTTCTGCAGGATGGTTTTGATAAGGGATTGGCGGCTTCTTCGCTGAGGGTGTAGGTTGCAGCACTGGCCTGTTACAGAGGTAGGATAGGTGGACGACCGCTTGGGGGGGGGCACGGTGACATTAAGCGGTTCCTTAGAGCGGTTTCACTTTTGAGACCTCCCGGGTGGCACTTGGTGTCTAAATGGAGCCTCCCGTTCGTGTTGGAGGCCTTGGAACATGAACCTTTTGAGCCTTTGAGTCTGGCATCGTTGAAAGATCTAACTTTGAAGGTGGTGTTTCTGGTGGCAATTTGCTCGGCGCGTAGGGTCTCGGAGTTACAGGCCTTGTCATGTAAGGAGCCGTACCTGTCGTTTTTTGAGTCTAAGGTAGTTTTGAGGCCAGTGCCATCCTTCTTACCCAAGGTGGTGTCGGCGTTCCACTTGAATCAGGTTGTATCCTTGACAGTGTTTCGGAGGCCATCGGAGGACCCTGCCAACAGAGCTCGGAGTCTCCTGGACGTAAAGCGGGCAGACGGCGGAGTTCTGTAGGTCGCAGAGGCTGTTCGTGCTGTTCGCAGGTCCGCATAGGGGCGAAGCAGCCTCGAAGGCTTCCATTTCGAGATGGATTAAGCAAGCTATTGCTTCCACATATGTGCTGAGAGGTAAGGCTGTGCCAGAAGGGCTGAAAGCCCACTCTTCGAGAGTGCAAGCGGCGTCTTGGGCTGAGTCTCGTTTGGTCCCGCTGCTGGAAATTTGTAAGGCGGCGACGTGGTCTTCCTTGAATTCCTTTGTTAAGCACTACCGTCTGGATGTCCAGGCGCAACAGGACGTGTGTTTTGGAGCGGCGGTCATTCAGGCTGCCACAGGGGGTCCCTCCCATTGAGTACTGCTCTGGTACACACCCAGAGGTCCGGGACTAGACTGGAGATACAATCAGGAAGGTTAAATTAGACTTACCTGCTAATTGTTGTTCCTGGAGTAGATACAGTCTAGTCCCGTATCCCGCCCCGGTGTGGTTACATTGCGCCAGCGGCAGCCTGAAGAACAGGACAGTTGCCACAGGTAAGGATTTTAGGCATGTCAGTGGGTAGTTTTCTTTCGGGTTTGGACTCCCCTCATGATTTAGCGGGGAGAAGATTCCTCACAGTTTTACAGGCTACAGTTTACTGTTTTTTCTCTGTTAATTTGTTGTTCTCCTTCTCGGTTACTGTAAAGTTGGTGTGGATTTGCACATGATAGGCATGGTATAGTTTGTAGAAATACTTACTTGTTGCTCCGGTGAGTCTGCTTTGTCAATAGGTAACTGTGAGCTGGAGGCGGATCCCAGGATGATATACTGCTGACATCAGGAAAAGAAGGTGGTTCCTCAGTCTCCAAGCTGCTGATTAAGGTAGACAACCCAGAGGTCCGGGACTAGACTGTATCTACTCCAGGAACAACAATTAGCAGGTAAGTCTAATTTAACCTTGTGATACCTGAGTGAGGTATTGCATCATGACTGTTTGTACAGATTTGGCTCCCTCACATTTCTGCATTACATGCAGACACATATAACCCATTGGATGGCCACCAGCATGTACTTATGTACCCCACTGGCCCAGTTTGAGCAACTCCTGTCCAGGTGTGTATGCACAGTAGTATGGTTGTTGGGTGGCTGGGACAGGTGTGAGACCAACATGCCTGGTAGCAGGCCTTCCACATCGCACATTTCCCCCATGCAGTACACATGCATTGGAGATGGCACCTCAGATACATTGTTGCTGCTAGCCCGTATCACACTCTCATCTACCGCCATCCCTCCTTCAGTCCATCAGACTCTGCTGGCTGGTATACCATGGCCAGCACAAGTACTCTTTTCTGCATGTCGACCGCTCATGCACACCTCTCCTGTGCCTGATCTGCATGTCACCACTCCTGCTCCATCATCCTTTGGCTGCATACATTGTGCCACTACTGACTCCTCAGGGGGACATATCGTCCCCATCCTCTGCCACTTGCTTCCAATGCAGCATTTTCCATGGTCACACCCCAGTGCAACAGTACAGCTGTCCCCCACATGCTCATGCCACTTACTGACTGCCACATAGGGTGCCCACGGATCTGTCAGGTCCATCAGCTCCCACCTATCTTTCCATCCATCACCTTTACATTGGCTTTTGCTGGGGCTCCCTTATCCAGCGATAGAGTGACAGCCTTTTTCGGGCATTAAGGTGCACGCTTGACACATTAATGGCAGATGTCCTGTTAGCGCACGTTAGGTGGCCCATTGTGCCCTTACTATTGGAAGGCCTCCTACCCACCCAGAACCATTTACAGATGGAAAATCCCTTATTGCTGCTGTTAACGCTCGATGATGCCTGCTACCTTAATGTCCTTTAGTAAACATACCCCTTAGTGTTGCAGAATATCCCTTGCTACTTGCTTTGTATGCCTCAACGCTAGCCAGCTAGCATTGGGGCTTTCCAGGGGCAGAGTGGAAGAGACACAGTGGGGTTAGCCGATCAGTGGCGAAATTGAGCCACTGGCCAGTTAACCATAAAAGGCGAAAGTTAGGACAGTTGAATGGCTGTCCTAACTTTAGTCAATTTAACTATCTAGCCAGCGACTGAATATCATCACTAAGCAGTTAGCTAATCGGCTAACTGGGCAACTTGAATACTCAATGCCACTGGCCGGATATGGCTCCTACATTGAATTAAAGTGGTGATGACCAGCTTCTTTAAGTGTCACTGCTGCTGAAAATGCCCCCCAAGCTGTTTTATTCAATTTACATAATAATAAGATGATTTGCATACTTTGCATCTCATTATTATTTAGTTTGCATTACCATAAACTAACAGGTAAAAGACAAATAATGTACAACTTTGCAATTTAAAACACATTTTTAAATGTAAAATTGTGCACATTCCTTTAACCCATGTTAGTAACTATCCTTCTAAATTCAGCATTGCATCTCATATCTTTTTATTGTCTACATTAAGACTAAGACAAACCACTCACAAGGGCAGCAGCAGAATGGATTGTGTTGGCAGTGGAGGATGACATTTCTGTGATAATGGCAACAACACTAGCATTATCTGTGCAGAAGAAGGGCAAGGTAATCTACTTCCGTATCTTGCAACATAAACCTAATGGAAAATTAGAAGAAAACAAATTGTAATATAGTGCTGGAAGATGAGACCTCCAGGTCGGAAGGCATTAAATGGGCTATTGAGGATGAGCTGAAGACTTCTGAGAGTAAAGCCGGTATTTATGATGTGGTTGGAACAAAGCCCTCAGAACATCTAACTGCTGATGTGGCTGTGCATAAAATAAAATTTAGAAGCTGCAAAGATGTCTTACATAATGGAACATGGAAAGTATGAAGTAAGAACCAAGAGAAGTTGGAGGTGGTCAAGAATAAAACGGAATGTATACATCTTAATCTGTTGGGTATCAATAGACTGAAATGCATTGGCATCCGGCATTAGAAATGAAAAACAAAGAAAAAATGGTGTTACATTTATAATTAAAAAACCTGCAAACTCTGTAATGAAATACAATGCAATAAGTGAACACTTAATTCATATTTGTCTACAAGGAATTCCCATCAACACAACTATTATTCAGGTATATGCTTCAACAACAGCTGCAGAAAAGAAGAAGATGACCAGGACATAAAAACATAGAAACATGATGGCAGACAAAGACCACATTGCCTTTCTAGTCTGTCCTTCCATATCAACTACAATAATCTTCTTTCATGAGCGTGTATCCAGTCTAGTCCCGGACCTCTGGGTTGCCCATCTCATCCAGCAGCTTGGAGACTGAGGAACTCCTTCTTTTGTGATGTCACTGGTATATCCATTCTGGAGCCTCCTCCTGTCACCAGTTACCTCAGTCTCCAAGCAGCTGGATGGATGGTGAGCCTGGAGGTCCGGGTTCACTGGAGGAACAATTAGAATTTGTCTAAATTTGTAGCTTGAAAGAAGGATTTTTTTAAACAATCTGAAAAAGTACTATTGAAAAAAAATACTGAAGCAGAAAGGAATCTGCATTTGGAAGGACTGTGCCTTTAAATTTGAGGAGGCCTTCCTTCAACCTTAATCCCCTCCTTCTTTGCTCCTTGCCTTACCCTAGCGAACCGGGGCACGGAGGAGTAATCCGTCCTGCGGAGGGGAAAGCTCCGGTTCATTGCCTAAAGGAGAGGTTAGAACCGGAGCGGAGTGGAGCACTGCCAGCGCCTTGTCAGAAGTGCTGCCTGTTAGTGCGCTGTGCCTGCTCTTCGGCGTTTGCCGAGAATCGGAGTGTCTCAGTGGTCCGGTATTTCTGGGCTGCTCCCTCGCAGTACATGATTTTGAGGACCGCTGGCCAGCACAATGCGGTGTAGGGCGGTCTCGACATCACCCGGGGATCGGCGGAAGGTAAGCGACCCTGACTGCGAGTTGCGGCAGTAGTGCTTTTGGGCGCGAAAGTCAAGTTAGGCCCAGCCTCGTGGTGGCAGCGCGGCTAGGCCGCGTCGTTGTGAGACTTCTGGAGGTCCTTTGTTTTAGGTGGGAAGTTTCTTTTTGAGGGCCTTACTCACCGCGGTTGTTTTTTATGGGCGGTTTCCCGCAGCCGGGCAAGCAGTTCAACTACTAACAAGGGGCATAAGCTTACTTTCCCACGGGGGGTGCCTAAGCTGGAGTTAGTCTCAACGGAGATGCCCTCTAAGTCACAGTGTGTGGTATGTGGGTCCAAAAGAGGCGCGAACTCGGGTGTTTGTAAGGCCTGTGTGAGAGAGGCCTCTTGGAGCAGTCACAGGAGGAGAAAGGGGAGCCCCCGGGGGCCGAAGCAGGGGCATCGGCCGAACAAGTAGCAGAATTGGCCCTGGAGAAACAGGTGGCAGGGCCCTCCTCAGTTCCGGACACTCCTTCCTTGCAGGCGTCCTGGCCCTTGGGCCTGGCGTCCATCTTCTCTCAAGAGTTTGTAAGTCTTCTACAACAAGCGGTGGTAGGCAGTAGCCAACAGCACCGAAGTTCCGCCAGCACAGGAGGAGCAAAGAGACTCGTGGCGCCACTGCAGGTGGATGAGTCTCCCGAGGGAGTCAAGAAGACACGAGTTGATGGGGCGCTCAGTCACCAGTCGGTGGCCTTGGAGGCACCGCTGTCAGATGAGGAAGACCACAGTATGGAATTGGAGCTAGAAGAAGGAGAGCTATCTGAGAAGGAGGACCAGGCTAGAGTGCTGCAGGTCTTCAGGAAAGAAAAGCTGCCGGCACTCATAGCAGAGACACTGAAAGTGCTGAATATGCCGGTACCGGGATCGGCGGAGGATGAGAAACTGGAGGATCTGCTTTTGCAGGTCTTCTGGAAAAGTCAGAGAGCTTTCCCGGTGCACAGGGTGTTTCAGGAAATGATTCAGGAGGAGTGGAACATTCCAGAGGCTCCTCTGAAGGTGGCCAGAGTAATGACTCGTCTATATCCTTTGGTGGACCAAGATAGGGAGATGTTTAAGTCGCCCAAGGTGGACACAGCAGTCTCCGCGGTGACGAAAAAGACCACATCCCCGTAGAAGGTAGTGCGGCTCTCAAGGATACCCAAGACAGGAAGTTAGACGCTTTGCTGAAATAGGTCTTTGAAGTGAATGCTCTGTCGCTCCAGGCGACAGGGCAAGAGAGTGAGCGCTCTGGTGAAGCGGCAAGGTTGGAGTAGGGCGCAGCCTATTTGGCGGATATCCATTATGATCTTATGAGGGGTCTGTCGAAAAGTATGGCGTCTGCCGTGGCAGCTCGGAGGTACCTGTGGCTGCGCAACTGGGCGGCGGATAGCTCCTCTAAGGCTAGGCTCAGTAAACTTCCTTTTAAGGGTCGGCTCTTGTTTGGGGAAGCTGGTCAAGGACCTGGGTGAATCCAAAGGTGGCAGATTACCAGAGGACAAGCCTAAGCCGGGCCGAACGTCTCCTGCGGGCCGAGGACAACAGCAGGACTTTCGGCGTTTTCGTTATCCAAGATTTAACGCAGGGCAGAGAAGCCGGTTCTTCAATAGGAATCAGAGCATCCGGGGGTTTTGGGGAGCAGGAAGGGGTCTTTGGACCTTCCTTCTCTTCGTCCCTCAACCCTCGAAAGCCACAATGAGATCAGGGGGACCCAGGCGCCCTTACTTCCCATCGGGGGGCGGCTGCAGAATTTTTATTCTGCCTGGGTCCAAGTCACTTCAGATCAGTGGGTGCTGGAAGTCATCCGACAGGGCTATGCGCTGGAGTTACTAAGGCCAGTGTGAGACGCCTTCGTGCTGTCCCCCGGCAGGTCGCCCTCCAAATGCGAGGCTCTGCGGGGGACAGTACGAAGGCTGCTAGATCTCAAGGCGATAGTGCCGGTGTCACCAGACCAATGATGCTCCGGTCGATACTCCATTTACTTCGTTGTACCAAAGAAGGACGTAGGTTTTTGGCCTATCCTGGATCTCAAGGGAGTGAACCGGTGTCTCTGGTTATCGCATTTTCACATGGAGACACTGCGGTCGGTGATAGTGGTGGTGCAAAAAAGCGAGTTCCTTACGTCACTAGGATTTGTCAGAAGCATACCTCCACATTCCTATAAGGCCAGATCATCACAGATTTCTCAGATTCACGGTGCCGTTTGGACATTTTCAGTTTCGAGTGTTGCCTTTCGGTCTGGCAACCGCGCCGCGGACCTTCACCAAAGTTATGGTGGTGGTGGTGGCAGCGTTACGGAAAGAAGGAATACTCGTTCACCTTACCTGGACGATTGGTTGATTCGAGCAAAGTCGAGAGCCGAGAGCGAGAGAGCGATGGCCAGAGTGGTGTCCTTCCTGGAAAGTCTTGGCTGGGTGGTCAATCGAGTAAAGAGTCACATGGTACCCTCTCAGAGCCTGGAGTACCTGGGAGCTCGTTTCGACACAGTCCGCGGGAAGGTATTTCTAACGGAGCAGCGGGCACAAGGTCTACGGAACCTAGTCCAGAGGTTCCTACTCTACAAGATGCTTTCAGCCTGGCATTACCTACAACTGTTGGGCACCATGGCAGCGGCAAAAGAGACGGTACCGTGGGCATGAGCCCACATGAGACCTTTGCAAAGGGAGTTGCTTCGGCGCTGGTCGCATCAGCAGGATCCATTGTCCCAGAGGCTGCCCTGCC
Organism: Ichthyophis bannanicus; assembly: GCA_033557465.1. Taxonomy (NCBI): domain Eukaryota; kingdom Metazoa; phylum Chordata; class Amphibia; order Gymnophiona; family Ichthyophiidae; genus Ichthyophis; species Ichthyophis bannanicus. The sequence goes on along the minus strand of CM066037.1, from coordinate 363,489,734 downwards.
TGGCGGAGACGTGTCAAGCTCTGCGGTGGTGGTTGCTGCCCGAATCCCTGAAGAATGGAAAAGCCTTGGAAATGCCGGAATGGATATCCCTGACTACAGACGCCATCTGCTGGGCTGGGGAGCTCACTGTCAGGGCAGCTTCATGCAGGGACAGTGGAATGCCCAGGAGCGGACATGGTCAATCAATCGGTTGGAGTTAAGGGCGATTGCTCTAACCCTGCAGGAGTTTCGAGCAGCTCTCAGAGGACGGGCTGTGCGAGTGTTTTCTGACAACGCGACTGTGGTGGCCTACGTCAACAGACAAGGGGGAACCAGCAGTGTCGCGCTGGAGGCAGAAGCCGAAGCCCTGTGCGATTGGGCAGAAACGAATCTCCTGGATCTGTCGGCAGCACATGTTGCAGGAGTGGAAAACGTAGAGGCCGACTTCCTCAGCAGGGTGAAGGTGGAACCCGGGGAATGGGTTCTGCATCCGGAGGTGTTCACGATGCTGGTAAGCCGGTGGGGGGTGCCGGTCATGGACCACATGGCAACCATCGACTCGGCAAAGGTCAGCCGTTTCTACAGCAGACGGAAGGAAAGAATGTCAGAGGGCCTGGATGCGCTCATTCAAAGCTGGCAGGGGGGGTCAGCTACTGTATGTCTTCCCGCCGTGGGTGTTGATCAGCAGGGTGCTCCAGTGGATAGAGCGCTACAGAGGCCAGATAATTCTCATAGCTCCGGACTGGCCGCGTCGTCCTTGGTACGGGGACCTGATAAGGTTGTTGGCGGCGAAACCCTGGCGTCTTCCCCCTCGGGCACATCTCCCGTTGCAGGGGCCTCTGCTTATGCCCCACGTGGATCGGTTCTCACTTACGGCCTGGCTATTGACAGCGCTTGGCTGAATGCGCGGGAATATTAAGCGGGGGTCATTTCCACTTTGCTGAAAGCCAGGAGGAGATCCACCTCGCTGGCCTATATTCGCATTTGGAGAGTGTTCGAAGCTTGGTGTATAGGCAAAGGGTGTCCTAGAGTTCCTACAGGATGGGTTCGATAAGGACTTGGCTGCCGCATCACTACAGGTATAAGTCGAAGCCTTGGCTTGTTATAGAGGTAAGATAGGAGGTCAGACGCTCGGAAGCCAGGGAGATGTTAAGCGGTTTTTGAGTGAGGTTTCGCTACTCAGGCCGCCGTATCGGCCGGTCGTTCCGAATTGGAGCCTGCCGTTCGTGCTGGACACGTTGGAACGGGAGCCCTTTGAGCCCTTATCACGGGTATCGCTCAAGGATCTTACCTTAAAGGTGTTTTTTCTCATAGCGATTTGTTCAGCGAGAAGAGTGTCGGAGTTGCAGGCGCTCGGCTGCAGGGAACCTTGTCTTTCTCTCGAGGCTTCAAGGGTGGTCTTGCGGCCAGTGCCGGCTTTCCTACCTAAGGTCGTATCGGCATTTCATGTGAACCAGGAAATCTCCTTACCTGTCTTCAGAGAGCGCGCAGAGAACCCTGTGGTGAGGAAGTTGCATTTACTGGATGTACGTCAGGCATTGAAGAAGTACCTTCGGCGGACGGCCGTTTTCCGCAAGTCGGACAGATTTTTCGTCCTATTCGCGGGGCTTAGAAAGGGAGAAGTGGCGTCAAAAGCCTCGATTGCGAGGTGGATTAAAGAGGCCATTGCATTGGTGTACGTATTGAAAGGTAAGCCGGTTCCAGAAGGGCTTAGGGCCCACTCCACCAGGGCACAGGCGGTCTCTTGGGCAGAGGTTCGGTTGGTGCCTCCGGTGGAAATCTGTAAGGCCGCGACGTGGTCATCTTTGAATTCGTTTATTAAGCACTATCGGCTAGATGTGCAAATGGCGGAGGAGACCTCTTTTGGGTCAGCAGTACTTCAGGCTGGTCTTTTTGGTCCCTCCCGTGCTTGAATTTTTTCTTCACTGCTCTGGTACCAACCCAGAGGTCTGGGACTAGACTGGATACACGCTCAGGAAGATGAAATTAGACTTACCTGCTAATTGTGGTTCCTGAAGTATAGCCAGTCTAGTCCCGTATCCCTCCCCAGTTTTTTGTCTTATGAGCATAGAAGCCTGAAGTCCTTCTGGTGTACAGGTAAGCAGTATCTGCCTTTATGGGGCTTCGGCATCCTGGGGGGGGGGGCGGGTTGCTGTCCTAGGGGACAACATTTCAGTTGGGGGACACTTTCCCTTCAAATCAGGTGCGGAGTGCCTCCGCAAGTTGAAAGTCCAGTTAAGTGGAGGGGTCTTACTCCGGTTCAGTGTTATTAGTTCACTATGTTGACCATCGTTAGTAATTGGATGCATTTGATTCTTACTTGTTGCTCCGGTGAGTCTGCTTTGTCAATAGGAAACTGGTAATAGGAGGAGGCTCCAGGATGGATATACCAGTGACATCACAAAAGAAGGAGTTCCTCAGTCTCCAAGCTGCTGGATGAGATGGGCAACCCAGAGGTCCGGGACTAGACTGTCTACACTCCAGGAACCACAATTAGCAGGTAAGTCTAATTTCATCTTTTGCCTTTAGAGATCCTCTGTGTTTGTCCCATGCTTTTTTGAATTCAGATACTGTCCTCTTCTCCACCATCTCAACTGGGAGACTATCCAACGCATATACTATTCTTTCTGTAAAGAAATATTTCTGCATATTACTCCTGAGTCTATCCCCTTTCACTCTCATGCTATGTCCCCTCGTAGCAGAGGTTACCTTCAATTGAAAGAGACCTTCCTGTGCATTTATGCCACAGAGGTATTTAAATGTCTCTATCATATCGCCCCTATCCCGCCTTTCCTCTAAAGTATACATATTAAGATCTTTAAGCCTGTCCTCATATGTTTCATAATGGAGACCATTAATAACACAGGTACACTACCAAAAAACTGCCTCCAGTTTTGCAACTGATTCCTATAGATTTTGGGGTGCTGAATCCAGGAAAAATAGCCAAAATGTTCCATCACGTCACGTTTTCTTGCAAAATTAGATTTCTTACCCATATAAGGAATGTTCACATAATTTCTTTTTAGCCGACTGCAGTTTTGTAATGGTTAACTAACTAGAAACACTCCCTCATGATATTTTAGAGTGTTTTGTATTCATTTTATACATTAACAGGACAATTGGGAGGCGGGGGGCTAAATCCAGTACTCGCGCTGGCGCATGTTCTTTCCTGTTCGCCTCGCCTCGTTCGCTCGCTCAAACACGGTGGTTGCGACATGAACGTTCCTGTCAAATTTCAGTTTCTTGCAAGTTCATTATTACCTTTTGTTTGCTCAGTCGTAATCCAGCTTTATTCCGAAGTGGTTCACTACAGTTGTAGTTTGCAGTGCTGTGTATTTGTGATGGCTCACAGAGCCAGAGGTTGCGTCAACTCTCCGGACAGTTTTTGTTTTATTTGTGGGGAATATACCGTGAAAAAGCGGCAGAGGAACATTTCTGCATTTATTTAAAAAGTATATTTCGCCTATTTCGGTTTGAAGTTAGGCGATCAAGACAAACCGTGGGCTCCTCACAAAGTGTGCAAGACATGTGAGGAAGATATACGCTTATGGATGAAAGGTAAAAAACAAGCATTTCGTTTCGGAATACCTATGATGTGGCGTGAACAAAGAGACCACAGCAGTGACTGCTATTTTTGCTCTTGCATTGTGAAGGGATACAACTTAAAAAATAAGAACGTAATAAGTTACCCCAACGTTCCCTCAGCAATTAGGCCTATGCCTCATAGCAACGAAGTACCTGTGCCTGAACCACCAAAATCTTTGGATCATATTTGTGTGGACGGTTCTGATCATGATGAGACTCATCAGATGGCTTTTCCCGATGAGTCCAGTACTTCCGAGTTTGAAACTGAACCAGATCCGAAACCTGAACTTTTCTCTCAAGCTGAATTGAATGATTTAGTCCGGGATTTAGGACTCCCAAAAGATGCTGCCCAACTGCTAGGTTCTCGGCTTAAACAGAAAAATCTATTGTCACCAGGAACAACTTTTTATTGGTACCGCAACCGCGAGACAGAATTTTTGAAGTATTTCAGCAAAGAGGAAGATTTGGTATTTTGCAACGATATATACGGAGTGATGGAAAAGTTTAAACTCAAGTATGATCGTGCTGAATGGCGGCTGTTCATTGATTCGTCAAAAGACAGCATAAAAGGTGTTCTTCTTCATAATGGCAACACATTCGCTTCAGTTCCTATTGCTCACTCTGTTATTCTCCAAGAAAAATACGAGAATTTGGCCCTGATTCTTCAGAAGATTCGTTATGATGAGCATAAGTGGATGATTTGTGGAGACTTTAAAATTCTATCCATGCTATTAGGGCAGCAATCCGGTTTCACCAAATATCCCTGCTTCCTTTGCTTGTGGGATAGCCGGGCCCGCGACCTAAACTGGGGGAAAAAAGACTGGCCAATTCGGGAGTATTTGAGACCCGGTGAGAAAAATGTTCTTCATGAGAGCTTGGTACCTCGCGATAAAATTCTATTACCACCTCTCCACATTAAGTTGGGTCTAATTAAGCAATTCATTAAGTCCCTTCCAAAAGATGGTGAGTGCTTTCGGTACCTTTGCTCAAAGTTCCCCCGACTTTCTGAAGCAAAGCTAAAGGAAGGAGTGTTTGTTGGCCCTGATATAAGGAAACTCATTTCAGATGGAGCATTCACTGAAACGAGGTCTGAGAAGGAAAAAGAAGCCTGGGATTCCTTCAAGGATGTTGTTCTCAAATTCTTGGGGAACAGGCGGGATGAGAACTATAAGGATATTGTTGCCAGGATGCTCAATGCCTTCAAAGAACAAGGCTGTAACATGAGCCTGAAAGTCCATTTCTTGCACTCCCATGTGAACTACTTTCCCGAAAACCTGGGGGCGTACAGTGAAGAACAAGGTGAAAGGTTTCACCAGGACATCAAGGACGCAGAGAGAAGGTACCAAGGAAGATGGAACACCACTATGATGGCTGATTTCTGCTGGTTGCTGCTGCGGGAAACCCCAGATGAAAAATACGCCAAGCAGCGCACCAAGAGAAGCATTCGGGGGAAGAAGAAACGGGCCCACCAGGAGATTGATTGACCCAAGAATGACTTTAAAATCTAAACTGTGTTGACAAATATCGTGTTTTTACTAAACTTTGAAATAAAAATTTGCTAGTTATTACCACAGTGTCGGATCTCATTTATTAGAATTTTATTTTCACACCATCGGGTGTTTGTCTTCATGTATTGCAATGGTGCGGTTTGCGTTTTCTATTCTTACATACATACCTGTACAACATTTTTTGCACATTTCTTTGCTTTGCTTTGTGTCTAACCTCGCTCTTATATGCTCAATGTTTGTGCACATGTATGTGGCTGTTTTAAGTGCAGACAATTTTGCTACCATCACAGTGTGTTTTGTTGACATTACTCTATTCTTATGTGCTGCCTTGTTACAATTTTCTTTATTCTTATTTGAATAACTACTAAACAATTAGTATAAAGAATTCATCCAAGAAACTTTTATCTCGATCGCACTCAATCTGAAACGTTCACCTCAAACTGCTAACCCAATGTAGCAAAAAATCTGTACGTGATGGAGCAAATTGGTTACCAGATTTGGATTCAGCGCACCAAAAAACGTAAAAATCAATCGAAACATTAGAGGCAGTTTAAAAAAAATTTTTTTTAGTGTACCTGTGTAATTTTAGTAGCCACCCTCTGCACCAACTCCAACCTGCTTATATCCTTTTGAAGGTGTGGTCTCCAGAATTGCACACAATACAATGAGGTTGCATCAGAGACTTTATACAAAGGCATTATCACCTCCTTTTTTCTGTTGGCCATTCCTCTCCCTATACACCCAAGCATCCTTCTGGCTTTTGAAGTTGCCTTTTCTACCTGTTTAGCTACTTTAAGATCGTCAGACACAATTACGCCCAGGTCCCGCTCCTCTTTTGTGGACAGAAGTACCTCACCCCCTGCACTGTACTGTTCCTTTGGATTTTTGCAGCCCAAATGCATGATCTTTCATTTTTTAGCATTAAATTTCAGCTGCCAAATTCTAGACTATTATTCAAGCTTAGATAGCTCCTTCCTCATGTTATCTAGTCCTTCCTGGGCGTCTACCCTATTGCAGATTTTGGTATCATCTGCAAAGATGCAAACCTTACACAATAGCCCTTCTGCAATATCACTAACAAAGATGCTAAAAATAATTGGACCACGGACAGATCCCTGTGGCACACTACTGGTAATCTCCTTCTCCTCAGAGTGAGCTCCATTTGCCTGTACCCTTTGTCGCCTCCAACTCAACAAATTTCTAACCCAATCAGTAACTTTAGAGTCCATCCCTAGGGTGCCCAGTTTATTTATAAGTCGCCAGTGTGGAATGGTGTCAAAGGCTTTACTGAAATGTAAATGCACCACATCTAGGGCTCTCCCTTGGTCCAACTCACTGGTCACCCAGTCAAAGAAATCAATCAGATTTGTCTGACAAGACCTGTCTCTGGTGAATACATGCTGCTTTGGATCCTCCAATTCATTGGACTCCAGAAACCTCACTATTCTCTCTTTTAGTAACTTTTCCAATAATTTACTCACCACAGAGTTTAGACTAACCGGCCTGTGGTTCTCAATGTCATCCTTACGCTCGCTTTTGTGTAAAGGGACCACATAAGCCTTGCTCCAGTACTCTGGCACCACTCCCGACTCCAAAGAGGCATTGAAAAGGTCAAGCAATGGAGCCGCTAGCACATCCCCAAGTTTGCTCAGTATTCTTGCATGTATCCCATCTGGATCCATGGCTTTGCCTACTTTTAGTTTAGCTAGTTCCTCACGAACATAGTCTTCTGAAAATTGTTTGAGATCCACGTAACTTCTGTTCCTGTTTGTGGGTGTTTTCCAAGGTTCTGCTCCTTGCCTTTCATCTGTGAACACAGAACATAAATATTTGTTAAGCAATTCTGCTCTATCTTCATCAGTTTCTGCATATTCCTCCCCTGCACTCTTGAGTCTGACAATACCATTTTTGCCCTTCCTCCTCTCATTAACATATCTGAAAAATGTCTTATTCCCGCATTTAATTGCATTGGCTATTTCTTCTTATTTTTGTACCTTTGCTTTCCTGACTACTTTGCTAGCTTCTCTAAGTTTTTCCAAATATAGATGCCTGTATTCCTCTTTCTGTTATTTCTTGTATTTCATAAAGGCCTCCCTCTTTTTCTTCATCTTTTCATCTACTTCTTTCGAGAACCATAGCGGCCTCCTTTTCCTTTTATATTTATTTACTTTTCTAACAAAAAGGTTGGTTGCCCTTAAAATATCCCCTGTCAGTTTTGCCCACTGTTTTTTTACATCCACCAGCTGTTCCCGTCCCACTAACGACTCTTTATTTTTGAGGTATTGTCCCATCTTGGCAAAGTTAGTTTTCCCAAAGTCTAAGATCCTCGCTTTTGAATGGATTTTATCAGCCTTAGTCCTAATACTGAACCATACCATCTGGCTGGATGTGAGATGATGTCCCACTGTAACATCAGAAACACTTTCCCCATTGGTAAGCACTAAGTCCAGTATGACCGCATCATGTGGGGGTTCTGTTACCAGCTGCCTGAATAGTTCTCTCTGTAGAGAATCCAGGATCTCCTTACTTCTAGATGACACTGCAGCAGTATATAGTGCCACTCCAGCTCCCCTTCTTCCTACCCTGTCCTTCCTGAATAAATTATAGCCCGGTATAATTACATCCAAATCATGGTTGTCCATAAACCATGTATCCATAACACCACTAAATCTAAGTCAGCCTCTTCCATTAAAGCCTCAACATCTGGGATCTTATTTCCCATGCTGCAGGCATTTAGACACACTGCTTTCCAGATGCTGCCCCTATTACCCATTTCTACAGAGGTATTTAATGTTTCACTTACCTGGGGGCTCTCTTCACCCATCCCCAATAAATCTAGTTTAAAGCTCTCTTCAGTAGGTTAGCCATTTTGCTGCTGAAGACACTTCGACCCTTTTTGGACAGATGGACACCATCACTATTCTGCAGCGCTTGGAAGATCATCCTATGGTCCAGGAAATCAAAATGCTCTCGATGACACCATCCACACAGACATGCATTCAACTTCAGGATGTGAGCTTCTCTGCCTTGGCCTTTACCCTCAACAGGGAAGATTGAAGAGAACACCACCTGTGCACCTATCTTCTTCACCCTCTGTCGAAGAGCCATGAAATCACGTTTGAAATGCTCAGTGGGATTTCTAGCAGTATCATTTGTGCTGACATGGATGAACAACATTGGCTAATAGTCAGTAGGCTTGATGAGTCTCAGCAAACTCTGTAACATCTCGGATTTTGGCACCTGGCAGACAGCATACCTCTCTGGACATCAAATCTGGTTGGCAGATGTTCTATGAACAAGTACAAGCTGAAATTGAAAGAACATGCAAACCAGATATGCTGATAATCATGGGTGACTGGAACACAAAAGTTGGCAACAAAGAAGAAGGCAAAGTGGTTGGAAAATATGGACTTGGCATCAGAAATGAAGCTGAAGGACTTAAAGAATTCTGCATGACCAATAATCTATTCATCTCAAACATCTCCTTCCAGCAACACATGGACTTCGTCCAATGGCTTGTACAAAAATCAAGTTGACTAATCTGTGGAAGTCAATGATGGAAAAGCTCAATAACATCAACAAAGACAAAACCTGGAAGTGACTATTACCAGCTACTAGTATGCATACCTCAAGCTAAAACTGAACTGAACAAAACCTCTGTGCTAAACTTGCATTGTGAAACCCTGCACTACAGCTTTAGTGTTTCACTCTAGAGCAGGGCTTCTGTATTGAGTCCTTAATATGTGAGCATTGGTAGCTGGTGTGCACATTTAAGAACATAAAAACATAAGATATGCCATACTTGGAGTGGATGAGTGGCCTAGTGGTTGGAGCAAGGTACTTCAGGCCGGAAGGTCGGGGGTTCAAATCCCACTAGAGGACAGCAACCTTGGGCCGGAAGGACTGGGGTTTCTAGTCCCACAGGTGCTCCTTGTGGTCTTGGGCAAGCCACTTAACCCTCCATAGCCCATGTTCCCTGTAAATAGTTATCTCCAAGTTATAATGCCCTGTTCAATGTAATTTCAGTTTGTTCAATGTAAACCGCACTGATGCAGAATAGCGTGGTATATAAGAGAATATAAATAAAATAAATACTGGGTCAGACCAAGGTCCATCAAGTCCAGTATCCTGTTTCCAACAGTGGCCAGTCTAGATCATACGTACCTAGCAGTTTCCCCAAAAGACACAGGTTCCACAAAGCTCATATTGGGTTAAGCAGTGATATCCTGGGTCCCTTTGGACAACAGTTAGATGAAGCAGGTACAGACAACTGGAGCTGTAGAATGCAGAGGAAAGGGAAGCTTCCTGCATCTATTTCACCTCATAATCAGAGATATTATTTAGATATTATTTCTTTCTAACAATATTTCTCACCTATTTACTGTACAGAAAAGTCTTAATCAGCTACAGATAAAGAGGCCTTTTTAGTAAGAGCTGCAAACCTGTCAATATGCATTATAGCCTGTGGTAACAGGCTGCAGTGAACACCAATACATAGGCATACTCGCTACCGACCACAAAAACCCACGTTAACTGGCACTCACATACTAATGTGGAGAATGGGTGGGTTAGAAGTGGAATGTGGACATGGAGAGCACATTAGCATGTGAACACAGTTAATGCATCAATTAGCCCAGGTACACCTCTATGGGTATCGTTTGGTGCACCTGCATTAATTGTGCCACATATTAATATGCTCAGTAACACATTAGCTGCTGGGAACATGTTGAGGCTTTGCACTTAACCTACATTTGTAATACATGTTAAGGGCACAGCCTTACTGGGCTTTAGTAAAAGGACCCCAAAATTTAGTAGAAGAAAATAATTAAGTTGCCTATATGATATTGGATTTGTTAATTTTCAGAGCTCATCTAGGTTTGAGAAAGGATTCCCCCTTGCTATTTATTTGTTTAGAGCTCACTTAAATCTAATAGATACAAATTTAAAACCTTTATATCAAACTGTTATTTACCTAATTCCTTTTAAAAATATTAGGGCCCGATATTCAGCTTAGCATAGCCCTCTCAGCTGACTTCTAAATCGGATATTCAATGCTGCGGTGGCGGCATTAAATATCTGGTGATCGGCACCAAAGCCGGAAGCTGCCGAAGCTAACCGGGCAGCAGCAATATTGGAAGCTGTCCAGTTAGCTCCTGCACCTTAAAGATAGGTAAGGCTTTTCCTTGCCTATCTTTAAGGCACAGATCGCTAACCAGGCAGCATCCAATATCGCTGATGCCCGATTAGCGCCATTCTCTACCTCCGCTCCATCCCGCAACACCCCAATACGTGCGGATGCTAACTGGATAGCATCAGTGTGCATAGGGGACTTAGATGGGGATATTCAAGGAAACTAATTGGGTAGATGCTGCTGAATGTCCCCATCTTAGGCATTTACACGGTTTAGTGGGCTATAAACCATGTAAATGCCTTTAGAATATTGGGCCCTTAGGATTTACCTAAATCTAACACAAGTTGATGTAAAACCTCTATGGCAAGCTGCAACTTGCCTGCTTAGAGTCCTTCTAAATCTAACAGAAATTAATTAAAAACCTCTAAAGCAAGATGAGAACTGGGGGTGTGTGTGGGGGGTGGGGGGGAGATATTCAGTGCCAGCGGTTAATGCTGCTAACACAGCTAGCCAGCGGTGCTGAAATTTAAACCTGGCATACCCGGTCTCGGTATCGAATAGCCAGGTTCACCGTATTGCCACGAGGCTAACTGGGCAGCATCAGTATTGAGGCACTGCTCAGTTAGCTAATGTGGTGAAAGTTAGGCCAGGGTTTCCTGCATTTCACTTTTGCCATGTTTCGCTAAAAGGGCAGCAGCTCAATATCGCCACTGCCTGGTTAGCGATGGGCGCTACCTGTGCTCCGCCCCAGAAGGCCCCAATGCGAACAGTTTAGCAGCAGGGTGTGTAGTAGCAGCACATGAGGATATTCAGTGGTACTAACCATGTTAATGCTGCTGAATATCCCACAGAGCGGTATTTGCTTGTTTTGCAACCGTGTAAATGACTTTGAAAATGCCCCCTAGATTTGTTTGTTTTTTTAAAATGAAATAAAAAACAGATTTTTCCAAATAAATTCTCAAGCTCCCTTCTATCTCAAGCTTTTAAGTCACCAAGATTGTCAGTAAAGTAATGATCACTTACCCACAGAGCCTTCATCCACTTTCAACTTTTTCTCTGGAAAAAAATGCTGTCGGAGTGGGAGAAAAAAATGTTTCAGGAATGGGACAAAGCTGCAGCAATGGCAAGTGCAAAAGGGTTTCAGTGGCAATAGCAACAGTGCAAAAATAAAATTCCAGCTACTAAGTACCAAGAAAATTGCAAAACAAGAGAACTATTCCATCAGCTTACTAAGACTTCAGTCACAGAGCAACACAGCAAGCAAATAGGTCGATGCAGAAACCCTGCACTAGAGTCCAGTGCTTAAAGTTTCATACAAGTTTAATGTTGACTTTTTGAGCTACGATGCAATATACAAATTAACCAGTGCACAAAAGGTCAGCATTAAACTGGGAGAGCAAGTCAAACACATGCACAGAAGTCAGCGCAAGGTTGGCATGCTGTCCCGGACAAACAGGGTCATCTGAGGTGAAGTTTGACACTTCAACTCAGATGATCCAGGTATCTGGGAAAGCTCCTGATGCCATTGATACACTTCGGGGGACAACTGGCCCCACTGGACATCGACCCCCCTCAACAGAAACAACAAAAGATCTCTCCCAACCAAATACATCCTTGTGGCCCAGTGACCCCAAACTTCCCCCAATGGAAGCAGTCAAAAACAGAGCAAGACACCAAAGGGCAGCGATTCTTTAGTCAATCTTTACACTGATTCCTCCTCTCAGTTGCATGAATATGAAGGGAAAAAGGGGAAGTTTACCTTTAGAAACACTAGCTTTCACATCAGCTCCATACATAGCAGCATAGTAACATAATATATGACAGCAGATCAAGACCAGTATTGTCCATCTACTCTGCCCAGTAAGGTGGCTCCATGCAGGTCAACCCCTCTATTTATTTCTTTATTTAGCCAATTTTGTATACCACCTTATCCTTCAATCAAAGTGGTTAACACAGATTGTAGGGATATATTTAACAGGAAAGGGGGTCAGACATACAAACATAGACTATCTAATTTAGTTCTCATCTGAGTGTGGTTGTCGATGATTTGCTGAAGTATAAAAGATATTTAAGTTTGCTTTGATTTCATCCTCTTGCTATAAAGGGACTCATTGTGTTTCTCCCATGCTATTTTGAATTCTGTCACTGTATTTGCCCCCACCACTTCCATTGGGAGGGCATTCCAAGCATCCACAATCCTTTCAGTGAAAAAGTAGCATAGTAACATAGTAAATGATGGCAGATAAAGACCAGTATGGTCCATCTAATCTGCCCAGTAAGATGGCAAGAGTAGGTGCATCTGCCGCTCCGTGCAGGCTTTTCTTTACCCCCTTGCAGCTTCAATTTGTTTTCTTTAGTTTTCCAGCTTCCCCGTCTTTGAAAAAGGTTTGTTTGCTCATTAATACCCTTTAAGTACAATATTTAAATGTCTGTATCAAATCTCCCCTGTTCCTCTTCTCTACGATATACATATTTAGTTCTTCAAATCTCTTCAGACAGGGCTTCTGGCTCAGGCTCTAAATCATTCTGGTTGCCTTCCTCTGAACCATTTCAAATCTTTTTATACTCTTTATGAGATATGGTCTCCAAAATTAAACATAATACTCCAACTGAGGCTTCACCAATGACTTGTACAGGGGCATTAACATCTCCTTCTTTCTGCTGGTTATTCCTCTCTTTATGCAACCCAGTCTCCTGGCTTTGGTTACCGCCTTGTCACGCTGTTTTGCCACATTGAGAGCCTCAGATGCTATCCTGTGTACACCAAACTATGGCTCCCTATTGCAATGCTCCTCAGTCTTTTTAATTTTATGGCACACTTTTTGAGTTTGCCCAATCCTTGCGGCACACCAAACCCATTTTTGCAAGATCCTCACTCTCAGTCCCTCCCATTAGCAGAAGGGGAGCAGCACTTTTATCCTGCATGGGTCTCATTCTGCTGGGTTCAGTTTGATGTGTGAATATGTGAGGTCAGCAAAGAAACAGAGGAAAGAAGCACTGTCTTTTTCCTACTAGGGGAGACATAGTGGGGAGTGAGACTACCTGATTTCCTGAGTTTGTACTAGGCAGGCAGTTCCGTTTAGAAAGTAGAGGGCTTTTCTTTGGGGCACTGTCCAGTTGAAATGGGAAAATCAGGGCCATACCAAGGGCTGCGTGAGCTGTGCGTCTGCACAGGGCACAAGTGCAGAAGGGGTGCTGATATCACTGGGCTTTCAGGAAGTTCCAAAAGAGTGTGTTACTGCACATGGGTTTGAGAGGGCACCAGATTTGTTAGTCTCACGGGGTGCATTTATTGTTCAGTACGGTCCTGGGGGTAGCACCCTCATGAACCCATGCCTAACTATGCCCCTTATCAGTCACTCCAGGGTGCACCAAGGACTTTACAAAGGCAGACCAGTGTGCCATGGTGTACTGATTGAGAAGCCCTGCTCTATTGCTTACGATTCCTTCAGATTTCTGCATCCTAAGTGCATGTCTGTGCACTTCTTTACATTAAAACTTAACTGCAAAGCATTAGACCATTCTTCCAGTTTTTGTAGCTCTTACCTCATGTTGTCCACTCCCTTAGAGTGGAATCCACTTTGTTGCAAATCTTTGTGTCATCTGCAAAAAAGCAAACCTTTCCATTCAGTTCTTAGACAATATCACTCACAAAGACATTAAACAGTACCAGTCCCAGAACCGATACCTAGAGCACTCCACTACCCACCTTCCTTTCTTCTGAGTGAATGACATTTATTACTTCAGAATTTAGGAAAAAGCTAAAACCCCATCTATTTATTGAACATTATGGTCCAACTACCTAATATCACCTCATCTTCAAAACATCCATTGCATCCCATATCACAGGCAATGGTTGTTTTGAATGCTCTCAATTCCCATTCCATTAATCCCTTAATTCAAATATAAACCTCATAGCCTTCACATGTAAATAACAAGCATGGCTCAATGTACTACAGTTATTCTGTACTGGTCCCACTCATAACAGTTTTAACCTCTTGTGTAAATAGTTACCACACTGTATTATTTATCAGTTTTTTTATACTGCTTTATTATTTCAGTCAAAGTGGTTTGCATTGTAACTCATACTTGGCAATGTACATTAAACAGGGACATTGTTAACTTGGATTTTTGGAGGCAATGGAGGGTTAAGTGACTTGCCCAAGGCCACAAGGAGTGCTAATGGGGCTTGAACTCTGGTTCCTAAGTTTGCAAGCCAGTGCTCTAACCATTAGGCTACTCCTCCACTCCATGCACCTGTTCCATGTACAGTGTTTGAGTTAAATATAAACCGTTTTGTTAACCCTGAAAAGTGGTATAAAAGAAATGTTAAATAAATAAATCATCACCTTCTGTCGTCTGTTAGTCAACCAATTTCTGATCCAGTTTTCCACCATGGGACCAATCCCCAAGTTACTTATTTTATTGATAAGCCTCCTATGAGGAACAGCATGAAAAGCTTTGCTGAAATCTAGGTAGGTCACATCCATTGCATGTTCTTGATCTAGTTCTTTGGTCAACCAGTCAAAGAACTCAATCAAATTTTTTGGCATGATCATCCTTTGGTAAAGTCATGTTACCTTGGTGCAAGCAATCCATTGGATTCTAGAAAGACCACTATTCTTTCTTTAAGTAGCTCCTCTATTACTTTTCTCACCACCGAGGTAAGGCTTACTGGTCTAAAGTTTGTCACCTTTTTCCTATTGCCATTTTTATGAAGAGGTTTTACATCAGCCCTTCTCCAATCCTGCACTTCCCCTTTCTCCAAGAATCTATTAAACAGATCCTTTAAAGACTGTGCCAAAACCTCTCCTGAGACATATCCCATCAGGTCCTATGGCCTTGTCCACTTTCAGTTTTGTAAGCTGTTCAAAAACATCATCATTGGTGAATGTTGTGGTATCTATTCCATTTACATTTGTCAGTCAGACATGGTCCTTCTCCAGGATTTCTTTCATGAATACAGAACAGAACTATTTATTTAGCATTTTTGCTTTTTTCCATGTCACTTTCCACCAATCTATCATCAGCACTTCTGAGTTTTGCAATTCCACTTCTGGTCTGCAACTTCTCCTGAATATACCTGAGAAAAGATTTTTCTCTATGTTACACAGGCCCGATATTCCAAAGCAGTTATACAGTTTACAGACCTGTAAACCATGTAACTATCTCTAAGTGGGATATTCAGCAGCACTAACATGGATAGTGCTATTTAATATTCCCGGATTCCATTGCTATATGCCCCTATGTTGCACAATTAACATCAGGGCATTCCGGGGGCATTCCAGGGGTAACGCAGGGCATTCCAGGGGTAACGCAGGGATAACTGGTCAGCGGTGCTATTCAGCTGAATAGTTCCACTGCCCAGTTAGCAATAGACCCGGATATTCAATGTCGGTGGACGGAGATAGTCCCGGCATTGAATATCTGGGTTAACTCTTCAGCGGCGAAGCCTAGGCACTGTACTCATGCTTGCTGCCACCCCTGAATATCGGGCCCTACATCTTTAGCCAATTTTCAAACACCTTTTCTTTTGCTATCCTTATTTCTTTCTTTGTCTATTTTAGCTTTATCATATATTCTTTTCTGTTTTCCTATATTCTTTTTCTGTTCCTCTTCTTGTGATCTTCTGAATTTTTGAAAGCTGTATTTTTTTACCTTTGTTAGAACATAAGAACATAAGATATGCCACACTGTGTCAGACCAAGATCCATCAAGCCAAGTATCCTGTTTCAAACAGTGGCCAATCCAGGTCACAATTACCTAGCAGGTTCCCAAAAAGGCACACAGGTTCCACAATGCTTGTCCTGGGGCAAGCAGTGGATTTTCCGGGTCCTCTTCAATAATGGTTTATGGACCTTTCCTCCAGGAACTTGTCCAAACCTTTTTTAAACCCAGGTACACTAACAGCTTTTACTACATCCTCCAGTAACGAAATCCAGAGTTTGATTACGCATTGGGTGAAAAAATATTTTCTCTTATTAGTGTTAAATGGGTTACATTGTAGTTTCATTTCAAGTCCCCTAGTCTTTCTACTTTTTTGATGGCATAATCAAACGATCTACGTTTACCCGTTCCACTCCATTCATTAATTTATAGACCTCTATGATATTTCTCCTCAGCTGTCTCTTTTCCAGATTGAAGAGCCCTAAACTTTTAAGCCTTTCCTCATATGGGTATCCTTCCATCCCCTTTACCATTTTGGTGGCTCTTCTCTGTACCTTTTCTAATTCCGCTATATCCTTTTAAGATACGGTGACATAATATTCAAGGTGCAGTTGGACCATGGAATGATAGAGAGGCATTATGATATCCTTCATTTTATTCTCCATTCCTTTCCTTATGATACCTAGCATTCTATCTGCTTTCTTGGCCACCGCTACACATTGGGCAGAGGGTTTCAACATGTTATCCATGGTGACGCCAAAATCTTTTTCCTGGGTGGTGGTTCCAAATGTGGAACCTTGACTTGTACAACTATACAGTAGTTTGTATTGTTCTTTTTTAGGTGTATTACTTTGCACTTGTCCACATTAAGTTTCATCTGCCATTTGAATGTCCAGTCTTCCAGTTTATCAAGGTCCTCTTGCAAGTTTTCATAATCCTTTTGTATTTTAACAGCTTTGAATAATATTGTGTCATCTGCAAATTTGATTACCTCATTCATTATTCCCATTTCCAGG
Organism: Ichthyophis bannanicus; assembly: GCA_033557465.1. Lineage (NCBI taxonomy): Eukaryota > Metazoa > Chordata > Amphibia > Gymnophiona > Ichthyophiidae > Ichthyophis > Ichthyophis bannanicus. The sequence goes on along the minus strand of CM066037.1, from coordinate 363,472,848 downwards.
TCATTTATGAATATGTTAAAAAGCAACGGACCCAGCAGATCCCAGGGGTACTCTGCTATTCACCTTTCTCCATTGAGAAAATTGGCCATTTAGCTTTATCCTCTGCCTTCTATCTTTTAACTAGTTCCTGATCCGCAATAGTACACTGCCTCCTATCCCATGACTTTTGAATTTTGCCAAGAATCTCTCATGAGGGCCCTTGTCAAAGGCTTTCTGAAAATCCAGATACTCTATATCAACTGGCTTATATTTGTCTACCTGTTTATTCACTCCTTCAAAAAAATATAACAGATTAGTAAGACACGATCTTCCTTGGCTAAATCTATATTTGCTTTCTTCCATTAAACCATGACTATCTACATGTTCAGTAATTTTGTTCTTCATAATGATTTCTACCATTTTGCCCAATGCCGACTTCAGGCTCAACAGTCTGTAGTTTCCCAGATCATCCCTGGAATCCTTTTTAAAAATTGGTCATTTACCAATCTTCAGGTACTACAGATGATTTTAATGATAGCTCACAGATTACTAATAGTAGGTCTGCAATTTCATATTTCAGTTTTTTCAACACCCTCGGATGTATATCATTCGGTCTAGGTGATTTGCTACTTTTTAGTTTATTTATTTCTAATACATCTTCCCAGTTTATTGATATTTCTTTCAATTCTTCCAATGCATCACCTTTAAATACCATTTCAGGCATGGGTAACTTCCCTACATCTTCTTCAGTAAAGACTGAAGCAAAGAATTCATTCAGTCTCTCCACTATGGCCTTGTCCCCTCTTAGTGCCTCCTTTACCCATCTATCATTTAATGGTCCAACTGACTTCCTTACAGGTTTTTTGCTACAAATGTACTTGCCTGCCTTATCATTGCCTTGCATCTAACTTGGCAGTGCTTATGTTGCTTCCAGTTTACGTCATTTTGTTCCTTCCTCCATTTCCTGAAAGACGCTTTTTTGGCTACAGGAGCCTCTCTGACCTCACCTTTAAACCATGCTGGCAGTTTTTTGGAATTCCTTCCACTTTTCTTAAAGCATGCAATACAGCTGGTCTGGGCTTCCAAGATAGTATTTTTGAACAATGCACATGTAAACCTTTAACTTTTTCAGCTGCTCATTCTAGTTTTTTCTTAACTTTTTTCCTCATTTTATCATAGTCTCCCTTTTGAAAGTTAAAAGGTAGCACTGTGGATTTCCTTGCCATCCTTCCTCCATTTATTAAATGAAATGCAATCATGCCATGACCACTATTGCCAAGTGGCCCCAACACCCTTATCTCTTGCACCAGATCCTGTGTTCCACTAAAGACTAGGTCCAAAATAGATTCTCCTCTTGTTGCTTCATGAACCAGCTGCTCCAGGAAACAGTCATTTATTTCATCTAGAAACTTTATCTCCCTGGCATGTCTTGTCATAACACTGTCCCAATCAATACGAACATAATTTAAATCATTCATTATTATTACTGTGTCATACCTTTTGTTAGCTTCCCTGATTTCTTTGAGTATTTCATCATCCATTTGTTCATTCTGGCCAGCAGTTGGTAGTACACCCCCACTACCAATGCCTTCCTCTTTTTATATGGAATTTCTATCCATAGTGATTCTACAGTGTATTTTGTTTCCTGCAAAACTTTAATCCTGTGTGACTCAATGCCCTCTCTAACAAAGAGCATAACCCCTCCAGCAATTTGAGCTACTCTAACATTGTGATATAGTTTGTAACCAGGTATCACAGTGTCCCATTGGTTGCCCTCCTTCCATCAGGTCTCTGAGATACCAATCATATTTAACCTCTCATTTAGTGCTATATATTCTAAGTCTCCCATCTTATTTTTTAGACTTCTAGCATTTGCATACAGGCATTTTCGAGGATGTATTTTATTCATATTAATCTGATTATCAGTACACAGGAGTAAATTGGAATCTTTCAGCTCTGTCTGCTCTGTACTTAAGGGCATCTGGGTAAATTTTATCATTATTGGAACCTGTCTGCCGGGATGCCCTCACTTTCCTCTTTTGCTAGTATCCTTCAAGGATACTTCCTTCTGAACCTTGCATTCTTTAGTGACTGTCGGCTTTCCCCTATTATCTAGTTTATAAGCTGCTCTATCTCCTTTTTAAAGGTTAATGCCAGTAGCTTGGTCCCATCCCGGTTAAGACGAAGCCCATCCCTTCAGAAAAGTCCACCCTTTCCCAAGAATGTTGCCCATTTCCTAACAAATCCAAAACCTTCTTCCTTGCACCATTGTCTTATCCACGCATTGAGACTCCGGAGCTCTGTCTGCCTTTTGAGTCCTGCGCATGGAACAGGAAGCATTTCTGAGAATGCTACCCTGAAGTTCTGGATTTCAACTTCCTACCTAAAAGCATAAATTTGGCCTTCAGAACCACGCTCCCACACATTCCTATGTCATTGGTACCAATATGTACCAAGACAGCAGATTCCTTCCCAGCTCTATCTAAAACCTTCTTTAGGTGGTGCATGAGATCTGCTACCTTTGCACCAGGCAGGCATGTTACCAGGCGATCTTTACATCACCTGGAGGACAGGTCCTAGCTACAATATCAGTTCCTGCCACTGTAGGGTGATGCTCTCCTGTTAGGTGCCCTCTCTCATCCATGGCAAAAGGGAAGCTGCCAGACTGGAGGTGGACTTTAGTACTACATCTCTATAGGTCTCGTCTATATACCTCTCTGTCTTCCTTATGTCCTCCAAGTCTGCTACTCTAGCCTCCAGAGATTGGACTTGTTCCCTGAGAGCAAAGACCTCCTTGCACCTAGTGCACATGTAAGACCCCTCACCAAGTGGGAGAAAACCATCCATATGACACTCAATGCAAAAGGCTGGATAGCCCCCATCTCACCGGTGGACTGCTGTCTGCATCTTAGTTTTAAGGTTTTGTTTAGCTATTTGTTTACTTAATTGCATTTGCTGATGATACTTGTGCTAATACAACTATACCTAATATATTTAATGGATGTTGTTCACCTCAAGATTAATTATTTCAGGTTCTTAAGGAGATGCTGGATTCTCTACCGAGAGAACTATTCAGGCAACTGGTAACAGAATCCACACAGGAAGGGGCCATACTGGACATGATGCTTACCAATGGTGAAAGTGTTTCTGATGCTTTAGTAGGAGATCATTTTGTATCCAGTGATCACCAGATGGTGTGGTTCAGTATTAGGATTAGGACCATTAAAATCCATTCAAAAGTGAGGGTCTTAGACTTTAGGAAAACTAAATTTGCCAGGATGGGCCAATACCTCAGGGAGTTAGTATTGGGATGGGAACAGCTGGGAGACGCAGAAAAACGGGGAAAAACTGAAAGAGGATATTTTAAGGGCAACTAACCTTTTTGCTAAAATAGTACATAAAGGTAAAAGGAAAAGGAGGCCACCATGGTTTTTGAAAGATGAAAAGGTAAAGAAAAAAAGGAAGGCCTTCATGAAATACAAGAAATCACAGAGAGAGGAAGACAGGCATCTATATTTGGAAAAACCTAGAAAGCTAGCAAAGTAGTCAGGAAAGCAAAGATTCAAAAAGAGGAGGAAATAGCCAATGCAATAAAATGGGAGGATAAGACATTTTCAGATATGTTTGTGAGAAGAGGAAGGTCAAAAGTGGTATTGTCAGAATCAAGGGAGAAGGGGAAGAATATGTAGAAGCTGATGAGGATAAAGCGGAATTGCTTAACAAATATTTCTGTTCTGTGTTCACAGATGAAGAACCAGGAACAGGACCTCAGAAAACACCCACAAACAGGAACAGAATAGAGGGGCATCTTGAACAATTTTCAGAAGACTGTGTCCGTGAGAAACTAGCTAAACTTAAAGTAGACAAATCGATGGGACCGGATGGGGTACACCATAGAATACTGAGGGAACTTGGGGATGTTCTAGCAGTTCCTCTGATTGACCTTTTCAATGCCTCATTGGAGTCAGGAGTGGTGCCAAAGGACTGGAGAGAGGCTCCTGTGGTGCCTTTACACAAAAGTGGAAGTAAGGATGTGGTTGAAAACTACAGGCCGGTTAGTTTAACTTTGGTGGTGAGTAAATTATTGGAAACACTGCTGAAAGAGATAATTGTAAGGTTTCTGGAGTCCAGTGGATTACAGGATCTGAGGCAGCATGGATCACCAGAGGCAGGTCTTGTCAGACAAATCTGATTGAGGAAGGTCAAAAGTGGTATTGTCAGAATCAAGGGAGAAGGGGAAGAATATGTAGAAGCTGATGAGGATAAAGCGGAATTGCTTAACAAATATTTCAGTTCTGTGTTCACAGATGAAGAACCAGAAGCAGGACCTCAGAAAACACCCACAAATAGGAACAGAAGCCAGGGGCATCTTGAACAATTTTCAGAAGACTGCATTCATGAGAAACTAGTTAAACTTAAAGTAGACAAAATGATGGGATACACCCTAGAATACTGAGGGAACGTGGGGACGTTCTAGCACCTCTGCTGACTGACCTTTTCAATGCCTCGTTGGAGTCGGGAGTGATGCCAAAGGACCAGAGAGAGGCACATGTGGTCCCTTTATACAAAAGCAGAAGTAAGGATGTGGTCAAAGAAGGTGATAGTGCCTCTGTATGTCTTTGGTGAGACCTCATTTGGAGTATTGTGTGCAATTCTGGAGACTGTACCTTCAAAAGGATATAAACAGGCTGGAGTCAGTACAGAGGGTGGCTACTAAAATGGTTAGTGGTCTTCATTGTAAAGCATATGAGGACAGATTTAAAGATCTTAATATGTACACCTTAGAGGAAATGAGGGATAGAGATGTTTAAATACCTCCGTGCATAAATGCACAGGAGGAGAGCTTCTTTTGATTGAAAGCAAGCTCTGCAATGAGGGGACATGGAATCAGGGTGAAAGGGGTTAGATTCAGGAGTGATATGAGGAAATATTTCTTTATGGAAAGAGTGGTAGATGCGTGGAATAATCTCCCAGTGGAGGTGACAGAGATAAGGACAGTATCTAAATTCAAAAAAGCATGGGACAGACACAGAGGATCTCTAAAGGAAAAAAGGGGACTGTTGTAGTTTTTGATATAGAAGGACAGACCAGATAGGCCATGTGGTCTTTTTCTGTCATCATGTTTCTATGTTTCTAAGTAATCTATTCCTGATGAGGATAACCAGCTGAACCTGAAAGTGAAATTGACCATCTCCTTCCCTTTAATAGTTTTAGTACCCTATAAAGCTAAAATTATTCCTGGGATGGGTGGGAGAGAGGGAAAGAAGACTTAATAAAAGCTGGCTTGCTACACAGTGCCTTGACTTGTGTTTCTAAGGTAATGTCTTAATAATTTCCTGGGTGCTTCTCACAGCCCTTGGTTTGTTAGAGGGGTCCTTTCAAATTACCCTTTTGATCCACCTATTTAAGACAACTTCACAGATCTTTTATCTCCTAACTGGAAGGCCTCTTTGTAAAGATGTCTAGAAACACATTTCTTTCTTTCTACTCAGAGACGATTTACTGTATATTACTTTCTATGCTAAGCTATACTCTGATTTGATTTAAATGAAAAGCTCTCTGGTGGTACTAAGACCTGACTGACTCAGCAAAAACACTGAATTCTTAAATACACAGACTTATCAGCTTTAACCCAAATAATTTCCTTTTCCCCAAGATTTAGAGTATGTCCCAGAATTTAAATACTTACAAGTGCAGATCTTTTTCCAGCTGTATCAGTCCCTTTTGATAGTCCTTCAAGTCACTTTTTTGGAGAACCATATGTGTTACCTTTTTCTCTTGTTTCTATTACTTTCCTTACATATAGATCCATTGCCCCTTTTATTGCCTCTTTCAGTTTAGCACACTGCCCTACCAATTCTCTTAACTTCCCTTACATTGCCAACTCCTCCATCAGGTACTTTCCGATTATATTGAAGCCAGCGGTTTTGAAATCTAGGACTTGGAGTTTGACTGTGATTGGACTCTGCCTTTGCTTTTACCTTAAACCACACTGTGTGATGATCACTGCTGCTCATATGGACACCTACCTGGCTATTAGACACGTTATCTACTGGACATTGGTGAGTACCAGATCTAGTATCAAACTTCCCCTGGTCTGTTCCATCACCATTTGTTGAGCAATGTTTCTTGGAAGGCATCCACAATCTTTTTACCTCTTTCCAGATTTGCAAAGGACTACTCCAATCCACATCTGGTAGATTAATGTCAACCAATATGATCACTTCTCCCTTAGAACATAAGATATGCCATACTGGGTCAGACCAAGAGTCCATCAAGCACAATGTCCTGTTTCCAACAGTGGCCAATCCAGGTCACAAATACCTGGCAGATTTCCAAAAGGAATACCGATTCCATGTTGCTTGTCCAATAGGTAAGCAGTGGATTTCCCCAGTCCTCTTTAATAATTGTTTATGGACTATTCCTTCAGAACTTGTTTTAACCTCATTTAAATCCAGCAACATTAACAGATTTTACTACATCCTCTGGTAACGAATTCCAGAGTTTGATTTTGCGTTGAGTAAAAAATTATTTTCTCCGACTGGTCTTAAATGTGCTACACTGTGGCTTCCTTACATGACCCTTAGTTTTTCTACTTTTTGAAGGAGTAAACAACTGATCTATATTTACCCGTTCTACTCTATTCATTATTGTATGGATCTCTATTATATCTCCCTTCAGCTGTCTCTTTTCCAAGTTGAAGAGCCCTAACCTTTTAAGCCTTTCCTCATAGGGATATCCATCCATCCCTTTTACCATTTTTGTCACTCTTCTCTGTACCTTTTCTAATTCTGCTATATCCTTCTTAAGATATGTTAACCAGACTTTCACACAATATTCAAGGTGTGGTCTCACCATGGAATGATACAGAGGCATTATAATATACTTTCTTTTATTCTCCATTCTTTTCTTAATGATTCCTAGCATTCTAATTGCTTCCTTGGCTGCGGCTGAACACTGGGCAAAGGGTACTATCCATGATGACGTGTAAATCCTTTTTCTGGGTGGTGGTTCCTAATGTGGAACATTGCATCCTGTAACTTTAGTTTGGGTTGTTCTTTCCTAGGTGAATAACTTTGCACTTGTCCATGTTAAATGTCATCTGCAATTTGGATGCCCAATCTCCCAATATATCAAGGTTCACTTGCAATTTTTCACAATCCTCTTGTGTTTTAACAACTTTGAATAATTTGGTGTCATCTGCAACTTTGATCACCTCACTTGCTTTTCCCATTTCCAAGTCATTTATAAATATGTTAAAAAGCAGTGTGCCCAGCACAGATCTTTGAGGTACTCCACTATTCAATTTCTCCATTGTATGGCCATTTAGCCATACTCTCTGTTTTCTGTCTTTCAACCAGTTTCTAATCCAGAATAGTACATTGCTTGTTAACCCATGTCTTTTTAATTTTGCCAAGAGTCTCTCATGAGGGACCTTATCAAAGGCTTTCTGAAAATCGAGATACACTATATCAACCAGCTCACCTTTATCTATCTGTTTATTCACACCTTCAAAAAACGTAAGAGATTGGTGAGACAAGACTTTCCTTGGCTGATCCATGTTGGCTTTCTGCCATTAAGCCATGACTATCTACATGTTCAGTAATTTTGTTTTTTATAATGATTTATACCATTTTGCCTGCTACTGATGTCAGGATCACTGGTCTGTAGTTTCCCGGATCACCCCTGGAACCCCTTTTAAAAACTGGCATTACACTGGCGACTCTTCAATCTTTGGGTACTACAGATAATTTTAATGATAGAGCACAGATTACTAATAGTTGTTTCACAATCTCATATTTCAGTTCTTTCAGCACCTCAGGATGTATGCCATTTGGTCCAGGTGATTTGCAGCTCTTTATCAATTATCTGTATTACATCTTCACAATTTATCAAGATTTGTTTTAATTCCTCTAATACATCACCTTTAAAAATTATTTCTAGCATGGGTAAGTTTCCTACATCTTCTTCAGTAAAAACTGGAGCAAAAAATGTATTCTGTCTCTCCGTTATGGTCTTGTCCTCTCTCAGTGTACCTTTTATCCCTCCATCATCTAATGGTCCAACTGTCTCCCTCGCAGGTGTTTCACTATGAATATACTTGAAAAACCTTTTATTATTTGCTTTTGCTTCCACAGCAAGCTTCTTTACACATTTTCTCTTTGCCCGACTTGTCAATATCTTGCATTTAACTTATCAGTACTTATGCTGTTTCCTGTTTTCATCATTCGGCTCTTTTTTCCATTTTCTGAAAGATTCTCTCTTAGCTATAACAGTCTCTGTGATCTCACCTTTAAGCCATATTCCTGTCATTTGGTCTTCCTTCCACCTTTTTTAAAGCATTGGATATATCTGGTCTGGGCTTCCAAGATAGTATTTTAAAATAATGACCAGGCCTGATGTAAACTCTTAACCTTTGCAGTTGCTCCTTTTAGGGTTTTTTTCACTATTTTTCTCGGTTTATATAGTCTCCTTTATGAAAGTTGAATATTAGCACAGTCAATTTCCTTGCTATCCTCCCTCCATTTATTAAATCAAATGTGATCATATTGTGATTGCTATTGCCAAGAGGTCCCAAAGCAGTTACCTCTCACATTAGATCCTGCGTTTCACTGAAGACTAGGTCTAAAATAGTGCCCCTGTGTGTTCCTGAACCAGGTACTCCATGAAGCAGTCATTTACTTCATAGAGAAACTTTATCTCTCTAGCATGTCCTGATGTGACATTGACCCAGTCAATACTGGGGTAATTGAAGTCTTCCCTAATTTGCTCGTTCTGTCATTCCCTTTCCCTTTTTACATTCAGTTTCCATCCATAGAGATTCTACATCCTGTTTGACTGAATGCCCTCTTTAAGTGCCTGTTAGAATATATCTGTAAATTGCTCTGATACACACAGTAAAGGGTGGTATATCAAGTGCCTAAACCATAAACCATAAACATTTAGAGCTACCCCTCCACCAATGTGATCTCCTCTATCATTGTGATATAGTTTGTAGCCTGGTATCACAGTATCCCATTGGTTATCCTCCTTCCTCCAGGTCTATGAAATGCCAATTCTATCTAATCTTTCATTCATTGCTATATATTCTAATTCTCAGATGTTATTTCTGCTTTTGTGTAAAGTGAATACATGTGCTTTCCTCCAGTACTCTAGCACCACTCTCGACTGCAAAGAGGCATTGAAAAGGTCAGACAATGGACCTGTTAAAACATCCCCAAGTTCCCTCAGTATTTTTGGATGTATCCCATGGCTTTGTCTACTTTTACTTTAGCTAGTTCCTCATGAACACAATCTTCTGAAAATTGTTCAAGATCCTTGTTGCTGCTTTTTCTATATGTGGGTGTTTTCTGAGGTCCTGCTTCTGGCCCTTCATCTGTGAACATAAAACAGAAATATTTGTTAAGCAATTCTGCTTTATCCTCATCAGTTTCTGCATATTCCTCCCCTGCAACCTTGAGTCTGACACTACCACTTTTGCCCTTCCTCCTCTCACTAACATATATGAAAAATACCTTATCCCCACATTTTATTGCATTGGCTATTTTGTCTTCTTCTTGTACCTTTGCTTTCCTGACTACTTTCTAGTTTCTCTAAGTTTTTCCAAATATAGATGCCTGTCTTCCTCTCTCTGTGATCTCTTGTATTTCATGAAGGCCTCCCTCTTTTTCTTAACCTTTTCATCTACTTCTTTTGAGAACCATAATGGCCTCCTTTTCCTTTTACATTTATTTACCTTTCTAACAAAAATGTTTGTTGACCTTAAAATATCCCCTTTCAGTTTTGCCCACTCTTTTTCTATATCCCCTATCTGTTCCCACTCCACTAACTACTCATTGAGGTATTGTCCCATCTTGGCAAAGTTAGTTTTCCTAAATTCTAAGACCCTCACATTTGAGTAGATTTTATCAACCCCAGTCCTAATACTGAACCATACCATCTGGTGATCACAGGATGCAAGATGATTCCTCACTGTAACATCAGAAACACTTTCCCCATTGGTAAGCATTAAGTCCAGTATGGCCCCATCACGTGTGGGTTCTGTTACCAGTTTCCTGAATAGTTATCCCTGTAGAGAATCCAGGATCTCCTTACTTCTAGGTGACACCACAGCAGCAGGGATGTGCCAATCCACATCCAACATATTGAAATCACCTGTCAGTAGCACTTTTCCTTTCATGGCAATCTATGAAATCTTCTCCTTTCATGGTCTTCTATTAAATCTTCACCCACTTCTACACCCTGTGAAGGGGATTTCCATGGGGCCCCATCTCCAAATCCAATGTTACCCGTAAACAATGGGGGTCCCTACCATGGATAATATATATTGATTGGACACATTGGTTGGAGGGCAGGACAGAAAATTTTAGGCAACTTTGGTTGGGTTTGACAAGACTGCCATCTTGTTTGCTCAGTAATGAAGTGGATCTGTATCCATGGCCTCAATGGGCTCTCCATGGTAGTGTGTCAGTAAAATTCCTGTAGGAGACTGACTTGTGGCATACTGATTTCTACTGCTTATCATTGCAGCTAGGGTTTCTGTCATCAAATATTGCACAATTGTGGGCCTCTTGGGCCACTAGCATATAAAGGTGGAGAGGGAGCTTTCCATTAGTGTTTCTTTCTCAGCCACCCCAAGCATAATCTTAGATTTAAAGGCTCTTAAACCTATTAAGGGGAAGGTGGTGGTCTAATTCACTTTCAGGTTTAAATGGTTATCCTCATCAGGAACAGATTAATTAATAATTAATCAATTAATCTGTTTTTCTGTACGAGCTTATCTGGGAATTAAGGCGGTTCAGAAGGAACAATAATATAATGTTTTACATATAACTTCTGAAACATAAACAATAACATAATGGGTTTACATAGAACTTCTAAACATGAGCAGAATGGAACATTGCTATTAAAAATTAAGGCCCTGAAATTCATCTTGAGGTGAACAAAGTCCCTTAAACTTATTAGATATAGTTGTATTGGGAAAACTAAGATGTAGACAGTAGTCCAGCAGTGATATGGGGCTAGCCAGTCTTTTGCATTGAATGTTACATGTATGATTTTCTCCCAGTTGGTGAGAGGTCTTATGTGTGCACTAGGTACAAGGAGCTATTTGTTCTCAGGGAATGAGTCCAATTTTTGGAGGTTAGAGTAGCAAACTTGGAAGAACTAAGGCAGGCAGAGAGGAATCTGGAAGAGACATGTATAGACATAGTAGTAAAGTCTGGCAGTCTCTCTTTTGCCATGGAGGAGAGAGGTCAGGTGAAAGGACAGCATCACCTTAGTATGGCAAGAAGAGATCCTGTAACTAGGACCTGTCCTTCAGGTAAAATTCTCTCACATTCTGGAGGTTTCTCCAGAGCCATGTGCCCATGAGGGAAGGGTTAGGACAGCCCTTATATTTGGCGATTCAATCATTAGGCATCTAGATAGCTGGATGGCTGGTAGACATGAGGATTGCCTGGTAAAATGCCTGTCTGGTGTGAAGGTAGTGTGGGAGGGAGGTTCTGGTGGCCAAATTTAGGCTTTTGGGTAGGAAGGTGAAATCCAGAACTTCCAGGATAGCATTTTCAGAAATTCCTCCTGTTTCATGGACAGGACCCAAAAGAAAGGTAGAGCTCCAGACGATGATAGAAGGAAGAGGGTTTTGGATTTGTTAGGAACTGGGCAGTATTCTGGGGAAGGAAGGGCTTTATGAAAGGATGGGTTCCAACTTAAGTTGGGTAGAACCAGGCTGCTGGCATTAACTTTTAAAAAGGAGATAGAGCAGCTTTTAAACTAGATAATGGGGGAGGGCTGACAGTTGCCCCAAAGCACATGGTTCAGAATGATGCATCCTTGAAGAAAAGAGGGACATCAGAGCATCCTGATAGAGAGATTCGAATAAAGGTAGAAGTAACCCAGATACCTTTAAGTAAAGAGCAGACAGAGCAGAAAGATTCCAAATTACCCCATCAACTGATAACCATATTGTTAATATGAACAAAATACAACTTCTGAAATACCTGTATGCAAATGCTAGAAGCCTAAAAAAATAAAATGAGAGAGTTAGAATATATACTGAAAGGTCAGATATACTTGGCATCTCAGAGACCTGGTGGAAGGAGGATGACCAATGGGACACCGTGATACCTGGGTACAAACTATCACAATGATAGAGTAGATCAAATTGGTGGATGGGTTGCACTGTATGTTAGAAAGGGCATTGAGTCACACAGATTTAACATTTTGTAAATGTCTCTAACCGGGATATTCTGTTAGTGCCGATAAATATCCTTGATCTTCTCCCTTATATGCCCCAGTGCTAACTGCTTAGCATCAGGGTGTGTAGTGAGTGTTCTGGGGAGGAGCAAAGGTGGAGACCGTGAATAACCGGGCAGTGGCAATATTGCATGCTGCCCGGTTAGAGACCTGTGACTAAAAGATAGGTGAGGCAAAAGCTCACCTATCTTCTAGCTGCAGCAGCTAACTGGGCCGCATGCTATATCGCGCTGTCTGGTTATCTACTGCATTTGTGAGGCAGTGAGGCAAACCTGGATATTCAATGCTGGGTCCACATATGACTCCAGCATTAAATATCTGGGCTTATGGGTTGGCACACATGGCTATACGCCATAGCAGCATATAGCCAGCATAACTCAATATCGGGCCCTCTTTGTTTAGAAATTCCATGTAAAAAGGGGAAGGGAATGTCAGTGAGGGTGTACCACCATCCGCCTGGCCAGAATGAATAAATGGATGATGAAATGCTAAAATAAATCAGGGAAGCTAAGAAAAGTTACAACACAGTAATAATAGGTGATTTCAATTACCTCGGTATCGACTGGGTCAATGTCACAGCAGGACATGCAAGGGAGATACATTTTCTCGATGAAATAAATGACTGCTTCTTGGAGCAGCTGGTTCATAAACCAACAAGAGGGGAACCTATTTTCGACCTTAGTAGAATGCAGGATCTGGTGCAAGAGATAATGATGTTGGGACCACTTAACAAGAGTGATAATTACATGATCGCATTTGATTTAATAAATGGAGGGAGGACAGCAAGAAAATCCACAACACTCGCTTTTAACTTTCAAAAGGGAGCCTATGATAAAATGAGGAAAATAGCAAAAAATTAAAGTTATGCATCAAACAAGAATGTTGTTTAAAAATGTTATCTTGGAAATTCAGACCAGATAAGTGGAAGGAAGACCAAATGACTACCAGCATAGTTTCAAGGTGAGGTCAGAGATGCTGTTGCAGCAATAAAAGCATCTTTCAGGCAATGGAAAAAGGAGGCCAATGATAAAAACAGGAAACAACATAAGCACTGGCAAGTTAGATGCAAGGCATTGATAATGCAGACAAAGAGAGAATTTGAAAAGAAGCTTGCTGTGGAAGTGAAAATATATTATACAATTTTTTTCAAGTACGTTCGTAGCAAAAGCCTGTGAGAGAATCACTTGAACCATTAGATGATAGAGGGGTAAAAGGGGCACTCAGGGAGAACAGAGCCATAGTGGAGTGAATGAATGAATTCTTTGTTTTGGTCTTTACTGAAAAAAGATGTAGGAAACTTACACATGACAAAGAAAAAAAACAGTGGTGATAAAAAGCAAATGAAGGGTACAGAATAAATACAATTTTAATACATTCACATAAAAACCTTAAAAGCATAAAACATAGATTCCAAGATAAATAAATATGCATAAAATGCTCACACAGAGACTTTAAAAACAGTCCAACATATTTCGGCTAACCACCTGCTTTAGGGGCATACTTCAAAAACAATCCGCAGAGGTATGAGGTACAACCTACAGCATGAGTAGAATGAAAACACAAATGAAAAACAAAATCATATAACAATAAGGAAAATAAACAAAAAAGAGTAGCTAAACTCTTCTGAGGGCAGAACAAAGACCCTTAATACCCACCTAAAAAAAGGTGGAAACTTTACATTATTCCTTCACAAAAACTAAAAAATAATTAAAAATAAAAATAAAATTGACACAACTTACTGGTATCAATCCCAAGACTATCACTCCAGGAGAGAACCATTTCATGGGACACGAAGAGGTCAATATAGCTCACACCTCAGCCACATCATCAAAAGACTGGGTGAACACAGCAAAAAGAATATACATAAAATATATCTATCTATCTATAGATACTGTATATATATATATATATATATATACATATACACACACACACATATATATATATATATATGTATGGCTCCATGCAAGGGAACTAAAAGGGACCCAAAAAACAAAAATGTAAAGCTTCAAAAGTCAACAGCAAAAAGCCTCTCCATCCAAAGCAACAATGCCTGACAGCAAGGAAACAAAAACGTATCCATATCAGTAACATTGAAACACCTCACTAAGAACCAGGCACAGAGGAATTACATCAAAAGAATTGTGTGCTACAAACTAGTAGTCCATTAGAGGCAAACATAAAAATTGCTAAAGGGAAAAACTTCACAACAAGGGGCTCACATAAAACCCAACAGCAGAAACCATACAAACCCCCTGGTGCTAGTGGGTAGACAGCTCTAATGCACGAACTCAAAGAAATCTTTAAAACAAAATACCGGTCACGTGATGCAGTGAGCTTGAGAGGATGGGTTCTGTTGGGATTTGAGGCTCTCAACCTTAAAATCTTATTTTCTTTCTTGTTTTAACATTCCCCACAAGCCCCAAATGCTGTTTAAGAGAGCCGGGAAGAAAGATAGGAGATCGGAGCATTGGAGGACTGAGCCTATGATAACCAGAGCGCTCAAAAAAGACAGGCAAGATTGGCACAAGGCTCCAGGCCTAAAAATGCAGTGCCAAAAAGCCCACGGGAGCTCATGCTGGCAGGAAACCTGGTGGAAGAAGTCTCAGCAGCTGTAGTGCGAGCTCTGGAAGGTCGTTTACAGGGCCTCACAGACAACATGGCACAACTAGCACAGACAGTGTCGGACTTTACTAATAGCTTTAGTGGGCTAGAACAATGGGTGTCCATAACTGAGGATGGTATGCCAGCAGAACAGGAGGCCCTTAAAAGGCTGGAGCAGAAGATGGCCCTGCATGAAGCCAAGCTAGATGATTTGGAGAATCGGGGCAGGCAGAAAAATGCCCGTATCATTTGAATTGCTGAAGCAGTGGGGGATAAAGAACTCCGTGGGTTCCTGGACACCTGGCTTCTTGTGCAGTTACAATTGAGCGAGCTTTAAGGTAAATTGCTTATTGAACACGTGCATCGCATGGGCCCACGCTAGGAGGGAGAAAATCGGCCCAGGGTGACCATTGCACATTTCACAGTTACCTCCACAAAGAAACAGTACTCCGGGTGGCAAAAGTTAGACAAGGTGGTGAACATGAAGGCCGTAGGATTTGATTTTTCAAGATTATTCACCCACGGTTACTGGGCACTAGGAGTTTTCCCCAATGTGCAGGCAACTAGTGCAAAAGGGAATCCATTTTATGCTGCTGTACCCCGCACGCCTCTGGGTCACTGTTCAGGGGAAAACCTCCTTTTATGAGACTCCAGAGGTGGCATCTGTGGCCTTAATGAACACGCGGCAGGGCAGGCAGGATTCCCTGTGAGCCGGTAAACAGGACAGCAATTGTTGAGGCAGTGACGAGGTGGTGAACTCGCAGGAATGCTAAGACTACCCATGAAATTGTGCCTGAACTCGCCCCCCCCCCTTCCTGCCTTATCACGTCAAGATGGACGCAATCTACGGAGGTGGAACGGGAATATTGCTGAATGCGGAGTAAGTCGATGAACACAATGAGACAGCTGTGTGAATAGTCACACTATCATCCACTGTGGAGTGCAGCTGACTAGTTCTAGCACATGTAGAGATGGTATGGGGCATGTAGGCCACAAGTAAACTTGAGTGGGACCTTTAATGGGGGCTATATGAATGGGTCAGATGGAAGGGAGTATGCGTGGGCATTTAATAACAACGGGAGGGAGAGGGTGATGTGAATGATGTGTAATGGGATGCATTAAGTGAAAGAGTGTGTAAAGTTATGGAGTATGTTGCACTTTTTAAATTGTCAAAAATGTGATAAAGCACGGAGACCCCAAATCTCAAGTGTTGGTTAGAAGGCTGCAAGTAGTGAGGGTAGGACACAGCCAGGCCAGGGATGAATGGAGGAGTTGATGAGATGACACTAGGTGATATGCTGTGAGGGGGGTAGGTATAGGAGGGAGAGGTTCGGACTATAGCAGCAAGATACACTTGAAGGGAAGTGGGAGGAGCTGAACGATAAAACAAAATACCAACCAATTTAGTGTTCAGCACTACACTCAGCCAAAAGATCTCCAAGAAAACTTACTGTCTGCATCTGGGACAACAGCATCTGAAAGAACTGCAATCGGGCAGCAGGCTGCTTTTAAAACAGCATTCCCACCAGACAATGGCTTGAGTAAACAGCGCCACTGAGATCGAGGCTTCATAACTCCAACTTCAAAAGCATGTAAATTATCCAAAAAAGCCACTTTTTTAAAAAAGGGGGATACCAAAACAACAGGGCAAAAAATATTGTGGACAGATAAGGCCCAGAGTACTCTAGAAGGGGTTCCGACAAACACCAAATAAAAACAAAAACAAAAAGTAAAAACAAAGAATAAAAATAATTAAAACCACCCCCTTCCTACAAATCATGGGGAATCCCGGGTTCCTACTGGGACAGGGCCAAAGTACTTATAGGCAATGGAGTACTGGGAGAAGTTTAGATTTGAGTTATATAGGAGGATGAGGGGAGGGGGTGGAGGGGGGAGCATGCCACAGTTTAAAATCCTCCAGCAACAATTGCCATTGCCAGGGTTACAATTATTCTCCTATCTGCAACTTTGGCACTATTGGCAAATGTTAGCAAGTTGCACCCAGGAGCGATAGATATCACAGAAAGTGATGGAGATTAGCATCAACTGGCCCGCAAATGGAATAAATTGGGGAATTGGTATCACATACTAAAAGATATCCCACTGGAAAAACTCCTTATGGAATTAGCCCATCTTATGGAATTAGCCCACCGGTAGATTGACGAGCTGGGGGAGGAAGTGGGAGATGAACAAATAGAATGCTGTTCTTTGAGAATACCAGAGATCTTTTCCTCAGCGCACTACCAAGAAATGCAGTATCAAATACTGCATAGAGGATACCTCACCAGAGAATGGGGGGTGCGATTAGGATTGTGGGTACAAATCCACTGTGACAAGTGCAAAGGCCTTGTGGAAACCTTCAAACATGCCTTCTTGGAATGTCCCCGACTGGCCGGATTTTGGCACCCAGTGCTTGACTCAGACAATCGGGAAACAAGTTGAATGGACGTAAAGCAACAAAACTCTGTTGGTAGAGAGTCAGATCAGGAGATGGAAAGTCAGTTTATAATGATAGGGATGGGGTGGTAAAGAAGTTCATACTACAATATTGGGTGGAAACGGACACCCCCTCCATAAGGCAATGGATTATGACTATGCATATGATGGCAGCTGCAGAATATTATGTGCGTGCCACCAAAAGGTCTCTGCGCTGGCTCAAATATTGACAACTATGGTGTTGTTTCCAAGAGAGATAACCCATGGCAGTAGAAGTAGAGTGGGTGGGGGAAGGGGGAGGGATAAGGCAATATAAGTTAGGTAAGTGGGGGGGGGGGGGAGGAAAAGACCGGAACCCAAGGAACAAAATCTCTAGTCAAAGTTGTCAATGCCTGTAATTTTGATGCCAATCATGTGTTTGTTGGTTTGTTAAGAGAACGTTATAATGTGCATAGAAAAGAGACTGTAAGGCAGCTGCCTCTTGGATTGTGTTATGAAAAATTCAATAAAAGTTATACACAAAAAAACAATAAATACAAAACATACAAATAACATACTCTTCTTCCACATGTGGAGCCCGATTCCAAGAGGGGCACATCTGGGCTGTCCGGATAGCCCCAGGCAAGATGGGCCCATTTGGATCCGATTCTGTACTGCGGGAAGAAAACGTTCCCTCGTTAGCCAGGATCGGGGCCCAAGAATGGCCCGGCATGCATGTGGATGGCCCGGCATGTTCCTGCAGCATGTGGGGATGTCCTCCCCACAGGTTCCCCTGACTCTGGCATTTCTGGCCCCCCTATTCCCCACTGCCTGACCCACGACTGACCAGCTGGGGCCTGGATCAGGTGGCGGTGACCCCCCCATCCAGCCCCATCCCTGGGGGGGGGGGACCCCCAGCCCCAATCACGCAAATAATACTGCTTATTCCACCTTCAAGGTGGTATAAGCAGCATGTCCCCACAAGCCCGGCAGCACATACAGGGCTGAGACCTGAATCAGCCCTGTAAGTGCTGCCAGTTGGGTCCGACCTCACTCTACCACCTCTCACCCCCCATCCGGCTCTCCCCATCCTGATGCACAGGATGTATGGGGAGAGCCAGTGGGGGAATCAGCCCCGCAACCTGTGTTCAGGAATGACCTCCAAAGCCAACAATACTAATAAAAAAAGGAGAACTCAAAATCAAAAACCAAAAAGAAGGTAAAAACCAGAAATAGGAATCAGACTAAAAACCAGGTGGTAATCCCCCGAAAACATCCTACAAAAAAATGACAAATCTTGTTCAAGGTTCAAACATTTGGGGTGCAAGGTCTCCAACTGAAAAATCAGCCTTTGGTCTTCTGTCAATAAAAGTCGATCCAAGTCACCCCATCTCCAGGAGGGGGATACCACCTTACGAACACAAAACTTTAAACAATAGAAATCATGTTGTAGCTGGACACAATGCTCAGCTATGGCTGCTGTGACTTTCCCTTTCTTGATGCAACTCTTATGCTCGGCCAAGCGAGTTCTAAATTTGCTCTTTGTTTTTCCAATATACGTCAAATTACATGGACATTGAATGACATACTACATTACAAGAGTTACAAGTCAAGAACGTCTGTAGTTTGAACATGCGTCCAGTGTGCAAGCACAGTAAGGAGTCAGTCTGCATCATCTGAGCAAAGAAAGAACAGTATCTACAATGAAAATGCCCAGAGGGCAACATGGAGGTGCTCCTTGAAGGCAAGGCAGAAGGGACAAGTGCATCACGAAGGTTCTGCCCCTGGGTATATGCAAACAAGAGTTCCTTAAAACACTCAAGAGCTTGGAGAACTAACCACTGTTTCCTTAAAAATTTTAATACCTTTGGCCAGATAAAAAAACTGCAAAGTGCATACCATCTGACTTCGGTTTTCATGTTTTATCCTTTTATGGTTTTTAAGTGAATTATTAAAACCTTATTTATTTCATACCCTTTATTTGCTTTTTGTAACTACTCTGTTTTTTTTGTTTTATTGGTGTGGTGGATAGCACCTCTGTTTTTTGTTGGAAACGTACATATGCCTGAAATGGTATGTAGGCGCGGGCCGAAGGGAAGGGCCTATCGGAAATCCACCACTGCTAAACTGACGCGGTCCCAGCTCGTTAACCGGGTCACCCACCACGTTCTCACCTGCTGCACCAGAACAATAAGTTACCTACTACCTCATTACCTGTTGCAAAAGAACTCTAAGTCATTCCAATTGTCACCAGCTCACAAGAACATATCGCATTACAACCTTTGTATTGTTATCAATTTAGCTCTCTTGTAATCGAGCCTTAAACACATGTACCAAACTGTACCTATACACCAAATTATTAATCCATAACCCGGAACCTGATTTGTCCATTCACAGCCTGTGTACTACCACCCCACTCCCTATTGGAAACCAAATACTGTTGTTTCAAATCACCACTTATTATCTAGAGAGAACCCTTAAATCAACATAAATGGCCTCCTCCTTATTTACCCTTGCCCTAATCTATTCTCTAGCTAATGCTTTCCATGACACTGATGCATTCACAAACGACTACAGCCCCATCCATCGGACCCACAATGCAAGCAGGAAACACTGCTTCAACCAACACCAGATACCTCTAAACCCCTATCACAGGAGACAATCACACTTACTTTATGTATCCCTAGATCTCACAACCACCACAAAAGGCAAAAAAGAAAAGCTTCAGCAGGACCTGAGGTGTGCACTCGTCAACGCATGCTCAGCCCGTAATAAATGGCCTGTAATCACAGATTTAATTGCCAAACACAACCTAGATATTCTTATGGTCACTGAAACCTGGCTCTTCGACACTGACAATGTCATATTAAACCAACTTACACAACCTAATTTCTCGATCTATACCTGTAACAGGGAACACAAAAGAGGTGGAGGTGTCCTTGTACTTGCAAAAACAGCGCTACAATATCGGACAAACTTAACCAAGAGCACTCAGCACATGGACACGCTAACTATTACCAACAAATTCAATTCTATTAACCTCATCTACAGGGCACCATGTGCTGAATCCGAGGAGCTCTCAGACATCATCAACTTAGCCTGTAACCCTGAAGACCCCTCCAAACCAAACTGGTTGCTGGGAGACTTTAATCTTGCTTCTTCTCAACCTGCCCTAGCCAAAACCTTCCTAGAAGCTATGTCCAACCTTAACTACAAGCAAGTCATGTGAGAGCCTACCCATCAACGTGGAAACCTCTTGGACCTAGTCTTCGTCCCGCAATTGGACTCAATAAAGATGAACCAAATCGAACTCTCCATCACTCCGGTCCCCTGGTCAGACCATAACCTGATAACCTTTCAGATACCAACACAACAAACTACCAGCTACCGTTTAAACACAACAGAGTGCTCACGACCTGCCCATTTCAAGCAACTTAACAGAGAGTTGATAACAAACCACGCACTCCCGAAACTCGCCCAACCAACAGCCAACCTCAATGAAATGGTGAAGAACTGAAATGATACCCTCTCCTTATACGCTCAACAGCCGGTCACCGTCAAAAAGACAACACCTAACAACCAAACTCCTAAAAAGCAGTCTGCTCCATGGTTCTCCCCTGAACTATGTGAATCACTACTCCAGCTTAGAAAACTGGAGAGAAAATGGAGAACTACCCGTAACTCCTCCGACCAAGTCACTTATCTATAACATCTTAAACGCCATAGGGAATCAACCTGGGCCAAAAGGAAGGAATTCCATGCTGAGATCCTCAACCGCTCATTGAATAAGCCAAGGGAACTATTCAACTTAGTAAAATCCTTTACCAACCAACCGTCCCCACCACAACAAGAAACGATTCAGCCCCAGGCCTATGCCAATTACATCCAATCCAAAACAATAAAAACAACCACTGCAACACCACAGGAACCTTCCCAGACTTCCTACCTTCAGTTCCCAATCACCGAACTCTCACCGCCCTCTGCAATGACCATTGATGAAGTTATTGCCTCCATTAACACGACGACTGCACCAACTGACCCATGCCCAGCACACTGGGTTAGGACTATGCGTGCAGAACTCAGCCCATTCATAGCCAACATTGCAAAACTGTCCTTTGAAACTGGAGTCTTCCCAGATGCTCTCAAGCAAACATCTATCCGCCCGCTACTAAAAAACAACCAGCTTGACCTAAAGAAAGAGGATTCTTATCGACCAATTTCTAGTATCCCATTACTAGCAAAAATCCTCAAGAAATTAACCCAGAGACAGATTCAGCAGCATATAGACTCATCTTCTCCGTTAGACCCATGTCAACATGGTTTCAGGGAAGCCCATGGTGTCGAAACTCTCCTAACAACACTAACCAACACACTCATCAATGGCATAGACAACCTTAAGAAGGGATTCGCCCTAATCTTTCTTGGTATAGCGGCAGCGTTCGACTCCGTAGACCACACACAGCTGCTAAGGCGGCTTCATGAGAAAGGAATACATGACCGAGCATGGGACTGGTGCAAATCCTACCTCGAAGGCAGATGGCAACAAGTCCGTATCAGTAGTGCCACATCCGAACCCTTCCAGCAAAAACAAGGCATACCCCAAGGCTCTTCCCTATCTGCACTGCTGTTCAATATCTATATGCAGCTGATTTGTGACATCACGCGCTCTTTTGGCATCTCCTGCCTCATGTACGCAGATGATGTGCTGTTGTTTACCCCCATATCTGTCTCATGCCCAGACTATACAGTGCTAACTAACTGTTTCAATGCAATAACTGATTGGCTACTTAATCAAAACCTACGCATACATTTTAAAAAAACAGAAGTCCTAATAGTCACAAGAAACAAATGTTTCTCTCCTCCACCAACGCTAAAAGTCAGAGATGCAGAACTTCCAGTCAAATCCAATATACGCTACCTTGGAGTGATACTGGATCAACAGTTGGACTTCAAGGAACACATAAAACGCACCGTAAAGACTATATATTTTAAGATCAAAACCCTGCGGCACTTGAGACCTATGATGGAGCCCGACGACTTCCGCACCATCTTCCAAGCGCTAGTTACACCGCACTTCGATTATGCTAATATAATACTGCATGGCCTCCCAAAGACTACCATCAACCCTCTACAGTTAGCCATGAATGCAGCAGCCCGTGTCCTTTGTGGAGCTTCAAGGAATGACCACATCTCCCCCATTCTAAAAGATCTTCATTGGCTCCCAATAAGCTGTAGAATCTTATACAATCTTATACATTACTTTCAAGGCGTTTAACAAGATATCACCCGCATCAATTTCCGACCTTATCACACACACCGCAAACAACAGATCTAGGAGATCTCTTGCTGCAGACATGCTACTTATACCAAGCGAATCCATAAAGATTAATCAGTCATCCATCAATAGGGCATTTGCGAACTACGCTCCCAGGTGTTGGAATAAACTTCCTTCCAGCATTAAAGCAATCAGGGACCTTAGACAGTTCAAAAAGGCCCTCAAACATCACATTTTTATCACACATTTTACTCATCTAAACATCCCCCCCTATCACCCCTCCTCACCCTCACAACCTCAGACCTCCCCTATTTGATCTCATAGAACCCACAGGGAGTACCAACTTGCAAATTTCTAAAATTTATATAGTTTCCCCCAGTTTTTTACCTCCATACTAATGCCCTGTTATTTGTAAATGACGGCCAGAATTGACTGACCTAGTTTGATATTGTTTCAATGTAAACCGCACTGATGACAAAGAGCGCGGTATATAAGAAATGTTAAATAAAATAAAATAAATAAAATAAAAATGTAAAGGTGATATATTGGAAGAGCTGAAAAGAATCTTGATAAACTGGGAAGTTGTATTACAACTATTTGATAAAGTAAAGAGTAGCAAATCATCTGGACCAGATGGTATACATCGCAGTATGCTGAAAGAACTGAAATATGAGATTGCAGACCTACTATTAGTAATCTGTGAATGATTATTAAAATCATCTGCAGTACCTGAAGATTGGAGAATGACCAATGCAACACCAATTTTATAAAGGGCTCCATGGATAATCCAGGAAACTACAGACTGGCAAGCCTGACATCGATACTGAGCCAAATAGTAGAAGCCATTATAAAGAATAAAATTACTGAACATCTAGATAGTCATGGTTTAATGGCAGAAAGCCAACATGGATTTAGCCAAGGAAAGTTTTCTTTTAATAACCTGTTATATTTTTTTGAAGGTGTGAATAAACAGGTAGATAAAAGTGTGCTGGTTCATATAGTGTATCTGGATTTTCAGAAAGCCTTTGACAAGGTCCTTCATGAGAGATTCTTGGCAAAATTAAAAAGTCATGGGATAGGAGGTAGTGAACTATTGTGGATCAGGAACTGGTTAAAAGAGAAACAGAGAGTTAGGATAAATGGCCAATTTTCTCAATGGAGAAAGGTAAATAGTGGAGTACCCCAGGGATCTGTGTTGGGCTTGCTGCTTTTTAACATATTCATAAATGACCTGTAAATGGATGAGGAGATCAAATTTGTAGATGACACAAAGTTATTCAAACCTGTTAAAACACAAGAACATTGTGAAAAATTGCAAGAGGATCTGATAGGGGTCCAAGTGGCAGATGAAATTTAATGTGGACAAGTTTTTCCCCACTTAGGGAAAGCAACCCAACTACGGTATGGTTACACAATGCAAGGTTCAAATTAGGGACCATCACCCAGGAAAAGAATTTAGGCGTTACCATGGATAATTTGTTGAAACCCTCTGCCCAGTGTGCCATGTCAGCCAAGAAAGCAAATATAATGCTAGGAATCATAAGGAAAGGAATGAAGAATAAAACAAAGGATATTATAATGCCTCCATATCTATGGTGCAACCACACCTTGAATATTGTATGCAATTCTTATCACCATATCTTAAAAAGAATATAGCAGAATTAGAAGAGTTACAGAGAAGAGTCAGCAAAATGGTAAAGGGAATGAAAGGACACCCCTATGAGGAAAGGCTTAAAAGACTAGGGCTCTTCAACTTGTAAAATATGATATGATAAAGATCTATAAAATAATGAATGGAGTGGAATGGGTAAACATATGTTGATTGTTTACTCCATCAAAAAGTAGAAATACTAGGGGATATGCAATGAAGTTACAATATAGCTCATTTAAGAATAATAGGAGAAAATATTTTTCACTCAAGACGTAATCAAACTCTGGAATTGGTTTGGAGGATGCAGCAAAAGTTTTTAGTGTAGCTGGGTTTAAAAAAGGTTTGGAGAAGTTCCTGGAGGAAAACTCCATAAACCATTATTAAAGAGGACCAGGGAAATGCACTGCTTACCCTGGGATAAGCAATGTGGAATCTGTGTACATTTTTGGGATCCTGACAGGTACTTGTGACCTGGATTGGCTGCTATAGGAAACAGGATACTAGGTTTGATGGACCTTGGTCTGACCCAGTATAGCAAATCTTATGTTCTTATTGTTTTCCTCATTTTTTTTCAAGGTGCCCTATGAAGATATATGAGGGTTTTTTCTTTTCCAATACAGTGTCTTGAGGTATTCATGTTTGGGTAGTTCAGCCCTCCAGCCTGTCCTGCTGCTGCCTTGACACTCTTTGGGTGTCTTAGCCCCCCCCCCCCCCCCATCCTGTCTTGCAGCTGTGTTAACTCTTTTTGGGTATTCTATTCATGGCTTGCTACTGTGATTCCTCACTACCCAAGTCTGAGAGAACTTGGACCTGTCACACTGGAGGACAGTATCCGCATACCACTGTCAATAAGTCTTGAGCTCTCTCTTCAAAGTTCTTTTCAAATTTCATTTTACCACATTTCCTGGCCTAGTGCCACTATGAGAGCATGTTTTTTTGGCCAGTTCAAAGTGTTTCAGGAAGAAATACTTAGCTTTTTCTAATGATTGAAGTGCACTCAGCAGTACTTTCAAGTCTTAGGGTGGTAGGGACTTTTAGCGTATTTTCCAACTGTGTTTCCTCTCCTCAGATGTTTTAAGTCTCACACTGGATATTGGTGCCCTGAAGTTGCTCTTGTGCTGTACTAATTCTCTTCAGTTGTTTTAGGGCTGTGCAGTTTGGTGTTATACTATTCCTCTTTGGGTGGTTTAGGATCTTTCAGCTGATCAAGGTGCTCTACTGGTCATCTTTGGGTGTTTTGAGAATTTGCCACTGATCCTGGTGCCCATTCCTCATTGTAGGACCGATTCCATCCCACACGTCTGGGCCCTCTATGCATCTGGCCTGAACTGGACACACAGAGAGAGTCACGATTCTGATCCTGCAGGGCACATCTAGCCCATGGGATCAGAATCATGAACAGGCCAGTATGTGCAGGCCGGAACCCCGATTTTGTCCGGCATGCACATACAGGCCTTCCTCGGCTAACTCAGTCAGGGCTCTTCAATGGAGCCGCGGCACCATGGTGTCCGGTTGCCATGGCACTGTGGCTCCATTGAAGAGCTGCGATCTCCGGCCGCCAGCTCCAGCTCCAGCAGTGATTTCCCTGCAGCCCAATCACCGATCTGGCCTCCTAAGGCCAGGGTTTGGCTTTGGGAATGTCCTCGGTGCCCTACCCGCCCCATCTGCGCCCTGCACCCACCGATACCTGGCGACTAGGGGAACTTATTCCACCTCGGAGGTGGAACAAGTTCCCTGTGCGACATTAGAATCAGACCTGTATGTCTGGGGCCAACGACTGCCCACTGCCCACCCTAACGCCGACCCCCGATCTGCCCCTTTCCCGCCCCCCGTCTATCTTCCCCATACAAGACGTGGGGAAGGTAGACGAGACCGGGAATAGGCACAAATAGCAGGGATGGACGTCCCAACGAAATAACCCCCTAGGCGTTTTAGGGCCTTTCAGCCAATTAAGGTACTATGATGGTCCTCTTCAAGTGATTTAGAGCCTTGCAGTTTATCCTGCTGTTGTGCTATCCTTTTGTGGTAATGTATTTATTTAACATATTTTCTATACTGCTTTATCTACAAGTCAAAGTGGTGTACAGTTAACTTAACTGGAAAACATTCACATATAAATTGAACTAAACTAAATTGATACTAGAGTGGCTGAGAAACATGTAACATTTCAACAGTATAACTAATGCAAATACAGTTTAACTTTCTAAATTTACTAGTGTATGTAAACAAGATAAGGTGTCATAATATGTCGAGCAGAGTGTGATAGTGTGTTGAAGCACAGATGAAGCTGATGTAGGTTGGTAGGGAAGGTAATTGGAGGCTGTGATGCGATGAGGTTGTAAGGTTTGTGTCTGCTGTTAGGTGTCCAATCCAAAGTATTCTGTGAAGAGGAGTGTTTTAAGTTTTCGGTGGAATTCTATAATGGTATTTGATAGTCATAATTCCAGAGGGAGAGAGTTAGAAACATAGAAACATAACGTCAGAAAAAGAACACTTGGCTTTTCTAGTCTGCTCTTCCATATCAACTACAATAGTCTTCTTTTTACCTTTAGAGATCTTCTGTGTTTTTAATTTTTTGAATTCAGGTATTGTTCTCGTGTCCACCACCTCCACTGGGAGACTATTCCATGCATCTACCACTCTTTCTGTAAAGAAATATTTCCGCATATTACTCCTGAGTCTATCCCCTTTCACTCTCGTACTATGTCCCTTTGTAGCAGAGCTTGCCTTCAATTGAAAGAGACCCTTCTGTGCATCCAGACAGAGGGTGCAAACAGGGAAAAGGTCCATGAGGATGTAGAGTGATTGCATTTGGTTATGAGGTTTGGATCACTTAGTAAGTTCTGTGAGGCTTTCCTTCTTGCCCTGGTATCGGGGGCTTTCTGAATTAGTGATTGAAGGTTCTGTGCTAAGATGTTGTGGAGAATCTTAAATATGCTCAGTATTACTTTGTATTTGACTCTCATATGAATTAGGAGCCAATGTTGTAAGGTGGATGTGATGTGATTTCTTCCTGGTGCTCCTGCTATGATCCTGGCATCTGTGTTCTGTGCCATTTGCAAGGGATGCTGTGTTGCTTTTGGGAGCCCATGATAGATTATGTTGCAGTAGCCCAGTATATGGGTTATGAATGCTTGACATACATCTCTGAAGTCACAGTGATCGAGTAGAGGGCAGAGGTTGTATATTATTCTCAATTTGTGGTATGCTGCTTTTACAACTTTTTTATGTGAGTATGGAAGTTTAGACTTTGGTCGAGGGTTACTCTTAGGTACTTGACTTAAGAAATGCTGTTGTTAACCCTCCGTGGTGTCGCCAGGCTCAACTTTAACAGAGCCACGGAAAAGAAAGGAAAGGCAGTTCTTTCCTGCGGCTCTGCAGAGCATGGGCCGCCGACCGCCAGGCTTACAGGGCCTCCCGTGGGGGTGAGGGGGGGGGGGTGGCTAGGACCTTAAATTAGTAGATTGGGGAGGGGCCTAGCACTGGAAATGGGCAGATTTGTAGGGGGGCTGGCACTGGAAATGGGCAGATTGGGAGGGGGCTGGCACTGGAAGGGCAAATTGGGGGGGCTGGAAATGGGCAAATTGGGAGGGGGCTAGCACTGGAAATGGGCATATTGAGGGGCTGGCACTGTAAATGGGCAGATTGGGGGGACTAGCACTGGTAATGGGTTAATTAGGGAAAGCTCGGACTGGGAATGGGCTGATCGAGTGGGGGCTGGGACCACTGTTCCCTCTAAGCTGTGCGCGTGTGCTTGCGCACACACCTCGCCGAGTGAGCGCACATACTTTACAACAGAGCGTACAAAAATTACGGTTCTGATTCTGATAGAAAACAACACAGACATTCTTAAAATTGAAAAGTTGTTGTGTATTTATGGTTTTCACAAGTTCTACAATATTTTCTAGTGCAATCAATGTGGTGTACATACTGTATTCTGACGTTTAGTCAAATTTTAAAGTATATAACTCCGAGTGTTGTTATGTGGCGCACAAAAATTTTACCTTCCTTCAAAAGCTGCACAGCTGATATTTTATGCGCACACAGCCTACAGAAAATTAGAGGGAACATTGGCTGGGACTGGTAATGGGATGATTAGGGGGGAACGGGCTGAGGGGGGACTAGCACTGGAAATGGCCAATTGGGGTGGGGCTAGGACTGGTAATGGGCTGATGGGGGGGTTAGAAATGGTAATGGACTGATGGGGACTAGCATTGAAAATGGGCTGATGGGGGGGCTAGGACTGGAAATGGGCAGATTGGGACTGGGAATGGGCTGATCGGGACTGGGAATGGGCTGATCGAGTCGGGGCTGGGACTGGTAATGGGCTGAGGTGGGACTAGCACTGGAAATGGGCTGATCGGGGGGGAGGGCTAGGACTGGTAATGACCTGATTAGGGGAGGCTGAGACTGATAATGGGCTAATGGGGGGGTAGAACTGGTAATGGACAGATGGGGGGCTAGAATTGGAAATGGGCTGATGGCGGGGAGGGGAGGATAGAGCTGCTGGCCCTGGAAGAAAACTGGAGGCTAGGGCTACAAATGGGCTGATGCGAGGAGATGGGAGAATGGAAATGGAAGGGAGTGGATGCTGAGAGGGGCTGCCATGGTATTTGGACTAGAAGGGCTGGACAATGGGGAAGGAGGGGGACTGGAAAGGAATGGACACCAGTGGCAGTCATGGGAATGCAAGTTGACATTGGAAGGTACTGGGAGGGAGGACTGGAAAGAAGCTGATACTGGGAAGGGTTACTGGGACTGGAAATAGGCTGATGGAAAGAAGTGAAGAAAACAAAAGAAGAGATAAGAAATGGCAGATGGACCATAGACCACAGAAAGAGAGCTAAGAGAAGACAGGAAAGCAGAAGCCTCAGATCGGGACCAGCATGATTAGAGAATAAAATGGTCAGACAACAAAGGTAGAAAAAATAATTTTATTTCATTTTAGTGATTGGACTTTGTGTTATCTTTATATTTTACACTATGGGGGAACTGCATATCTTATTTATCTGATGGTGCACTGCTTGAGGAGTTTGGCTTCTTGGGGTTTCAGTTTAAATTTTGTCTACATATTTTTATTTTTACTTTAGATTGTGGTTACTTATTCTGTACTTGTTGAGGGTCTGTGTTCTGAGTGTGTGACTGAGCACAGGTGTTCTGTTAGCATGGAGTTTGTACATAAAGATCTATATTGTACTGTAGTAATTTGACATGTTCAGCTTTTCAAATATGTGTATGGATGTTCCAGGGCCCACTGTAGTATTTACAGTGACGCTTTTTTTGATGGGCTCCTTATGTGAGTTTTGGAAGTTGGTGCTGATATGGTATGGTAGATTTTCTCTATAGATATTCAGTGACTTTGTTGTAGGGTTTTGTATTAGTTCACAATATGCCTGGTACTGGAGAATGTTTGTTGTTGTTGTTAGTGAGATGATCAGAATCAGACTTTTTTTTTAAAGATATTGAGTTCTGTGGGTGAATGTCCTGGTTCTGCTCTGCACCCACTGTTGAAGGGGGTTCTGTGGATGCAAAATATATGTTGAAAAAGAAAAAGCATTAACCATAATGCAGTTTATAACAACAAAATAAAAATGAGTTATAATATAGTTTTATAAACTGTGCTGTGGTTCGCGCTCTCTTTTAGTTCCTTGGTGTGCAAACATCTTGCATTTCCTCCATATAATCTAATCAGCTTTTTGGTTTGGTTCAGTCCCTGATTGGAGTTTTGGAAAAAGCCCCACCCCCTGTACAGGGGGGGGGGGCGCCATCTCATCCTTCGCCTCAGGCAGCAGATTGCATTGAGCCGCCCCTGTTGGTGACAAATGGAATACTAGAGATAGGTCTGCATGAGGTTGGGGATTTTGGGTCTAGTATGGTGTTTTTTTAACAGTGGTCTAATGGAGGCACATTTGAGATTCATAGAAACATAGAAAAATAGAAACATAATGACAGAAAAAGACCACATGGCCTATCTAGTCTGTCCTTCCATATCAACAACTACAACAGTCCACTTTTTATCTTTAGAGATCCTCTGTGTTGGTCCCATGCTTTTTTGAATTCAGTTACTGTCCTCATCTCTACCACCTCCACTGGGAGACTATTCCATGGATCCACTACTCTTTCCGTAAAGAAATATTTCCGCATATCACTCCTGAATCTATCTTCCTTCACCCTCATCCCATGTCCCCTCGTAGCAGAACTTGCTTTCAATTGAAAGAGGCTCTCTCCCTGAACATTTATGCCACAGAGGTATTTAAACATCTCAATCATATCACCTCTATCCCGCCTTAACTCTAAGATGTACATATTAAGATCCTTAAGTCTGTCCTCATATGCTTTATAATGAAGCCCACTAATCATTTTAGTAGCCACCCTCTGCACCGACTCCATCCTGTTCACATCCTTTTGAAGGTGCGGTCTCCAGAATTGCACACTATACTCCAAATGAGGTCGCACCAAAGACTTATAC
This sequence comes from Ichthyophis bannanicus, assembly GCA_033557465.1. Taxonomy (NCBI): domain Eukaryota; kingdom Metazoa; phylum Chordata; class Amphibia; order Gymnophiona; family Ichthyophiidae; genus Ichthyophis; species Ichthyophis bannanicus. The sequence continues at coordinate 363,442,197 of CM066037.1, read as the reverse complement.
AGAGGCATTATCACCTCCTTTTTTCTGCTAGCCATTCCTCTCCGTATGCACCCAAGCATCCTTCTAGCTTTTGCTGTCACCTTTTCTACCTATTTCGCTACTTTAAGATCATCAGACACAACCACACCTAGGTCCCGCTCTTCTTTAGTGGACAAAAGTACTTCAACTCCTGTACTGTATTGCTCCCTTGTATTGCTGCAGCCGAAATGCATGACCTTACATTTTTTAACATTAAATCCCAGCTGCCAAATTCTAGACCATTCTTCAAGCTTAGCTAGATCCCTCCTCATGTTATCTACACCTTCCTGGGTGTCTACTCTATTGCAGATTTTGGTATCATCTGCAAAGAGGCAAACCTTACCCAACAGCCCTTCCGCTATATCACTAACAAAGATGTTAAAAAGAATCGGACCAAGGAGAGATCCCTGGGGCACACCACTGGTAACATCCTTTTCCTCAGAGTGAGCTCCATTTACTTGTACTCTTTGTCGCCTCCCACCCAATCAATTTCTAACCCAAGCAGTAACTTTAGGGTCCATCCCTAGGGTGCTCAGTTTGTTTATAAGTTGCCAGTGTCAAAGGCTTTACTGAAATCTAAATACACCACATCTAGAGCTCTCCCTCGGTCCAACTCCCTGGTCACCCAGTCAAAGAAATCAATCAGATTTGTCTGACAAGACCTGCCTCTGGTGAATCCATGCTGCCTCGGATCCTGTAATCCGCTGGACTCCAGAAACCTCACTATTTTCTCTTTCAGCAGTGTTTCCAATAATTTACTCACCACCGGAGTTAAACTAACCGGCCTGTAGTTTTCAACCACATCCTTACTTCTGCTTTTGTGTAAAGGCACCACATGAGCCTCTCTCCAGTCCTTTGGCAACACTCCCAACTCCAACGAGGCATTGAAAAGGTCAGTCAGTGGAGTTGCTAGAACGTCCCCAAGTTCCCTCAGTATTCTAGGGTGTATCCCATCCGGTCCCATCGCTTTGTCTACTTTAAGTTGAGCTAGTTTCTTACGAACACAGTCTTCTGAAAATTGTTCAAGATGTCCCTCGCTTCTGTTCCTATTTGTGGGTGTTTTCTGAGGTCCTGCTCCTGGTTCTTCATCTGTGAACACAGAACAAAAATATTTGTTAAGCAATTCCGCTTTATCCTTATCAGCTTCTAAATATTCCCCCCCTGCACCCTTGAGTCTGACAATACCACTTTTGCCCTTCCTCTTCTCACTAATATATCTGAAAAATGTCTTATCCCCCCATTTTATTGCATTAGCTATTTCCTCCTCCTTTTGAACCTTTGCCTTCTTGACTACTTTGCTAGCTTCTTTGAGTTTTTCCAAATACAGATGCCTGTCTTCCTCTCTCTGTGATCTCTTGTATTTCATGAAGGCCTCCCTCTTTTTCTTCACTTTTTCAGCTACTTCCTTCGAAAACCATAGCGGTCTCCTTTTCCTTTTGCCTTTATTTACCATTTTAACAAAAAGGTTGGTTGCCCTTAAAATACCCCCTTTCAGGATTCTTAGGCATATAGTCTAGAACGAGGGATATTTGAACTATTTTGAGGAGGATAGTGTTAAGTTCTAGTTTGGTGATTTTGATCCATGAGACTGGGCATGGGTCAAAGGGGGAAGTTGTATTAATATTTGTGATGATACTATCTAGTTGTTCTGCAGAGATAGTGACAAAAGCATCCCAAGTGTACTTCGAGGTGAGGTTGTTTGACTCAGTAGCTTGTAGATTTTTTCTGGTGGTGGTATTACTTAATTTGTTTTGAAGGAATTTGGCCATGTTGAATGGGCATAGGGTAGTGTCTGTTCTCTTCAAGCTGGGAACTTTTAAAAGGTGCTTCGCTATATCAAAAAATTATCTGGGATGATTTAAAGAGGACCTAATAAGCTTTGTGTGGTATTCTTTTTTGCATCTGTTGGTCAGGGAGCAGTATTCAGTTTGGGCGGTGATGTATGTTACTTGATGGTTTGGGTCTTTAGTGTGTCTCCATTTGCGTTCTGGTTGTAGCTTGCATTTGAGTTTCTTTAAGTCAGGAGAGTACCATGGGGCTTGGTGCTGTCTCTTGATAGTGCCTATGGTGTGCGGTATTAATGTGTAAGATGAAATAGTGTTGTTCCAGCTGTTGATTATGGAATCAAGGTCCAGTAGGTCTGAGTGTGCAAGTGGGGGGACTTTATTTAGAAATGACTGCTTGTCGAATGGGTGGAATCTACATATATTGTTTGGTGAGATATTGTTGATATCTGTGCTGGAGAGCTGGAGGATGAAGAAGATTATTATGCTGTAGCCTGACCATGGTATTGGCGTTATTTGAGGTGGGGGGAGGAGATGTTGGTGTGGCCAGTTGGTGGTGTAAAGATGAGGTCTAAAATTTCCCCCTTTTTTGTAAATTGGGTTTGTGATGATCTGTTGATAATGGAGAGCTTCCATGACATCAAGAAAGGAGGTGAATTGTTTGCTGGATATAGAGGAAAGATTGATGTCACCTATTAGTATGAACTGTTTGTTAGAGCTGTTCATCCATGTTTCTTGAATGAGGGCCAAGAGGTCACTAAGTTTTGATGAGGGTGATCTGTAAGCTAAGCAGGTTGTTAGGTGCTTACTGGAGATAGTGAGGAAGTCAAGTTCATCTGAGGAGCTGGTTTTGATGGTTTTAAAATAGAGATATTCTTTTGCAATAAACAGTACACTGCTTCCTCTCCTGGATGCCCTGGGGCAACTGAAAAGATTGCATGTTGGAATGGAGAGTTGGCTGAGCAAAACATTATCAGACTCATTAATTCAGAATTCTATTATGCACATTATATTGATGTTGTTGTCTCTGATGTAATCCACTATTGTAGGGATCTTGTAGCAGGTTGAGCATATATTGATTCAAGCGCATTTGAGCAGTTGGTGAGGGGATGCTTTTAAAGGTAGGTAGTTTTAGGGCCTTGCAGCAGATCAAAGTGCTGTGCTGGCTCTCTTCAGTTTTTTTTTTTTACCTTCCAGCCTATTTTGAGACTCTTTAATAGTCTTCAGGTGTGTTAGAGCCTTACAGCATGTCTTGCTGTTATATTGGCTCTTTTCAGGTATCGTTGACACTTCAACCTCTCTTGCTTCTGTGTTGGGTCTCTTTGGGTTATTAGGGCCTTCCAGCTGATTATTTACAGTGTGTTTGTCCTCTTTTGGTGTTCCTGTGCCTTTCAGTCTATGTTATTGCTGTTTTAATTCATTAATGCTGCCTTGGGGGTCATTGAATAGTGTTGTTGCTGCTTTACCCTTTGCGTTGTGCTTTAGCGTCTTCCTGCCAATATTGATGCCCTTTTACTTCTCTTGAAGTGCCTTGGAGTTCTTCCAAAATTTTTTGTTATGCTTTGCTCTCTTCCACTATTCTTGTGGTGTTCATTCTGCTCCTTGTACCACTTTTATGGTTGCTTGCTAGATTTTGATATTCTTTCTGCTACTCTTAGTGCCCTTTGAACCTCTTCTGGTACCCTGGGATGTTTGTGATACTCTGTTACAGATGCTTGCTGCAGATGCCTGCAAGCCTCACCATTCCATTGTAAAATATCTTTCGCCATAGACTCGAAAGGAGACAAATGAGATTTATTTATTTAATATTTCTTTTATACCGCGCTATTAACATCAGTGCGGTGTACATTAAACAAAACATATACATTGCAGGTTGTTTGCAATGTATTTACATTAAACAGGGATTGTAACTAGGAAATCAGGGTAAAAACATCAAACAGTTATTACATTGTAAGTATCTACAATTATTTACATGGTGGATGTATTTCTTATCAGGTTTACACTGAAAAGTATCTTGTGAAAAGGTAGTGCTTTAAAGCCTTCCTGAATTGGGTTAGGTTGGTGGTAGATCTTAATTCTGGGGGGAGTTCATTCCAGGGTCTGGGGGCATAGATGCTGAAGGCTCTGTTGGTTGTTGCCCTTGTGTATCTCGTCATTTCTTTTGGGATGGAAAGGGTATTTACTGCAGCGGATCTTCTGCTTCTATTGGGGGTTAAGGTGTGTATCAGCTCAGTGATGGCTGTGGAGGTCTGATTGTTCAGGGCTTTGAAGGTCATAGATATGATCTTATAATGGGTTCTGGCTTGAATTGGTAGCCAGTGGAGTCTTTTCAGTATTGGAGTGACGTGATCAGACCTTGATGTTCCTTCTAGCACCCTAGTGGCTGTGTTCATTGCCAGTTGGAGGGGGTTTAGGGTTGCTTGTGGAAGCCCATACAATATTGCATTGTGGAGATGAATACATGAATGATTTGGCAGCCGAATACTAACCGGTATGGACCTGATGACGAATACTAACCAACATGAACATCTCTAGAAGCCATTCTATGCATCCACCATTCTTTCCATAAAGAAATATTTTCTTAGATTACTCCTGAATCTATTCCCTTTCACCTTTATCCTATGGATCCTCATTCCAGATCTTCATGCTAGAACTTCATTTCAAGCAAGGTAATTCTGTGACTTTTGCTACAGTTGCTCTGCAGGAAAAGGGGGCTATTTTTGTTAGATAACATTTTTTGCTGCTTCAAGTCACTGGTTTGTGAAATATAATTCCATTTAGAAGCTGTATTGGAAGAGATGACTTGGATATAGTGGCAGTCATGGAGAAATGGAACATGTAAAATAATGATTGTGACATAATTATACCAGGCTATAATCTATTCAGGAAAAACAGGGTAGGAACAAAGGAAGGAAGAGAGGTGCTATATGTTAAAAAAATAATATTAAAGCTACAGAACTACTGGGCTGACAAGGGAAGGAAGAGGCACTGTGGGTTAGTCTGGAAAGAAGGAATGGAAAATCTATTTACATTGGTGTGATATACAGACCACCCTCACTGTCAGAAGAAATAGAGATTTACTTGAAGACATTCACAATATTGCTGTGAAAGGAGATTTCATTTTGCCAGATGTTGATTAGGATATCTTTGCTGCATTGTCATCTAGAAGTAGGAAGATCCGGAATTCTCTACAGGGAGAATTGATTTGGCAACTGGTAATGGAACCATTATGTGAAGGGTTGATAATGGACTTGGTTCTTACAAATGGAGTGAATGTTTCTAATGCTGTAAAGGTAATCATCTGGTGTGTAGTGATTATTGGATGGTGAGAGTCAATATTAGGAAATGGGTGAAGATGGTTAATTGAAAATTGAGAGTCCTAGAATTTAGAGAAATAACTTCACAAAGATGAGAGAACACCTCAAGGGAGGGCTGGTCCCAGATTGGGTTCAAGTTGTTGGCGCTCTCAGAAAAATCTTAAACCTTATGCCCCCCTGATTTTCAGAATTTATTCTTTAGCTTCAAATATCTTGTTTTTTGTTGTCTTCCTGAAGCATCTGCCCTAGGCATCTACCTAGTTTGCCTAGTGGTTGGGCCAGTCCTGCTTCAAGGAGTCCTTAGTTGGATGGGAACAACAGTGGGCAAAACTGAAAGGAGCTATTTTACAATAAATAAACCTTTCTGTTAGGAATGTAAATAAAAGTAAGAAGAAAAGGAGGACACGATGGGTTTCTAAAGAAGTAGCTGAAAAGGTAAGGAAAAAGAAGTTAGCTTTCATAAACTACAAGAGATTGCAGAAAAAGGAAGACAAACAGCAATATCTGGAGAAGCTAAGGGAAGCTTAGCACTAGTCAGGAAAGCAAAGATGCAAATGGGGAAAAAATAGCCCAGGCAGTAAAACATGGGGATGAGACTTTTTTTTTTTTTTAGGTATTTTTGTGACAGGAGGCAGTGCAAGGCTGACATTGTGAGACTCAAAGGTGAAGGGGAGGAATATGTAAAGGCTGATGAAGACAAAGCGGAATTGCTTAACAAATATTTCTGTTATGTGTTAAGAGATAAAGGGTCATGAATGGAATATTAGAAAACAAACATAGATAGGAATAGAAGTGGGATAGAACTCAAACAATTTTCAAAAGACTGTGTGTGAGGCGCTAGAAAAACTAAAAGTGGACAAAGCGATGGGGCTGGATAAGATTCATCCAAGAGTATTGAAAGGAAAGTACTGGTAACTCCTCTGACTGACCTTTTCAATACTTCTTTAGAGATGGGAGTGATTGTGGATGACTGGAGATGGGCAAATGTGGTTTGTGATAAGGAAGCTTATCATAGCTCAGGAAGGAGCTATAGGCAAGGTGAAGTGACTCTGAACAAGCAACCTGTCAGTTCTGGTAGAAATAAGAAAACAGAATTTTCTTATAAAAGACTACCAGTCCCAGAATGCACCAGGTTTCCAGCAGCCATTAGAGGAGCTGAAGTGGGGAAACGTGTGTTCAATCAGGAGGGCTATGAGGTAATCCCTAAGCACTCATCTCAAAGGGTAGGGCCTGATTCAGCACAGCTGCACTGTGTTAGGGAGGAGCACTCATCTAAGCAGAATAAAGGTAGAGTTTATTCTACAGAGAATCATCCTGAGGATCATCACCATCTTCATGATCACCTTGGATATCCAGAGAATTATCCTCAGTTTCATCTGAAGGATTATCAGAAGCAGAAGCCAAACCGGACGGACAGAGAGGGAAAGAAACCCTTTGGAAGAAGGAAGAGAAAAGCCTTTGAGAGGTCTAGAAGAGTCCAGAGCAGTACGTATACTGGGAGGCATTTCAAGGGCCAGCATACACCATTGGACTGGGGAAAGCCAGAGGAATGGTGCTGCAGAGCTAGGAATCTCCAGACGCTACCTGTGAGGGAGACGGCTGCACATGGAAGGGACCCTAAGACCCGTGCCAGAAGGTATGTGAAGAGAGATCCAGTGTCCAGGGATCTGGATTGGAAGGCTGGACATAAGAACTGGACTACATACTGGCCAGGCTATATAGAGAGGAACTCTAACAGCAATGGAAGCTCAGGTATGAACACTGATCTATGCCCTAGCTATAACCTTGAAAGACAGCAGGGAAACAAGTATTCTCCTGAAAGTGCTCCATTGAGAGATTCATCTGTGCCAATCCATGATATTGAACCCATGCTTGTTGAAGAAGAGGGGGTGATAGCAGATGAAGAATCTGTTTACATGGACTGCTCTCTTTCTAAACTCCTTTGGTGATTTTCTGTTATAAAGTACAGCAACCATCACAAAGAAATACAAACTTGTTCTTTAATCTACTCAGAAAAGCTCCTAAATAGGATTCCTAGCCACGCAGTAGAAGGCAAGCCAGCTAAGGGGTTTCAGCTGGATAACTGCTAGCAATTGAGCCTTACCTAATTGCTTGTGAGCTAGGAGAGAATCACTTCTGAATCTATGTGGGAAGATATAAGAAGTTAACCTGAAAAGAACAGTTTTTTTCTTTCTTTGTAGCTTTTGGTTTGTTGTTTGATACATGCTAAGAAAATATTAGCTAAGCCTACAGAAAAGACCAGTTTGTTATCAACCAGGTCTTATTTCTTTTGCTTTGATTGCCTGACAAGTTCAAATGTTGTTTTCCTGGTTTTGTTTTTTTTCAAGTTTAACACTGAAAGCAAGTAACCTGATTTATGTGCTACCAAGCATATCTGTGTTGGGAGAAATAACCCCATAAATAAATATCTTATTGGCTTTAGCCAAAAGCACAACTAATTATTGTGAGCAGCTGTGTCTGGTGTGAATGAACTGCATTGCCCACAATCCCTTGCAAATCATATAGATATATGCACTTGCCAAGACTGTGAAGATTCTCACCCAGGCAGCCGTCTGACAGGTTCCATTCTAGGGATGTGCTTTCATTTGAAACAAAAGCAGGAATCCTGATGACCACATTGCCATTTCCTGTTTCCCATCAATAGTGCACACTCTTTGACATCACTATTGATGGGATAGGGTGCAATATTAAAAAATGATACAAAGACAACCCCCCCCCCCAAAAAAAAATTCAAAATAAAACAAAATGAAATTTTGTTGGCCTGCACATCCCTATTCTTGTCCACAAAAGTGGAAGTAAGGAAGAGATTGGTAACTATCAACTGGTTATTCTGACCTCTATGGTGAGTAAATTAATGGAGACACAGTTAAAATAGAGGGTAGTGTGGTTTCTGGAATCCAAGGGATTACAGGATATGAGACAGCATGAATTTACTAGAGGTGGGTCTTGTCAAACAAATCTGAATGACTTCTTTGGGTAACCAGGGATTTGGATCAGGAGAGATCACTAGATGTAGTATACTTAGATTTCAGCAATGCCTTTGACACCATTCTGCATTGGTGACATAAATAAACTGAGTGCCCTTGGGATGGACCCTAAAATGATTGACTGAGTAAGAAACCGGTTGAGTGAGAGGTGCCAAAGGATACCAAAATCTGCAACAGGGTAGATACTGGAAAGTGTGGCTAGCATGAGGAGGGATCTAGCAAAGCTTGAAGAATGATTGAGAATTTGGCAGCTAAGATTTAATGCTAAAATATGCAAGGTCATGCATTTGGGCTATAAGAACCCAAGGAAGCAATACAGTATATGGGGTGAAGCACTACAGTGCACAAAAGAAGAGCAGGACCTGGGGGTGATTGTATAGGATGATCTTAAATTGTCAAACAATTTTAAAAAGGCAATGGCATAAACCATACAGATGCTTGGGTGTACAGGGAGAGGAATAGCCAACAATGAGACCACATTTGGAGTACTGTGTATAATTCTGGAAACCCCACCTTCAAAAGGATATAGCAACAAAGAAACATAGAAAAATGATGACAGAAAAAGACCACATGGCCTATCTAGTCTGCCCTTCCATGTCAACAACTACAACAGTCCCCTTTTTTCCTTTAGAGATCCTCTGTATTTGTCCCATGCTTTTTTGAATTCAGATACTGTCCTCATCTCTACCACCTCCACTGGGAGACTATTCCATGGATCCACCACTCTTTCTGTAAAGAAATATTTCCACATATCACTCCTGAATCTATCCCCTTTCAGCCTCATCCCATGTCCCCTCGTAGCAGAACTTGCTTTCAATCGAAAGAGGCTCTCCCCCTGTGCATTTATGCCACGGAGGTATTTAAATGTCTCAATCATATGACCTCTATCCCGCCTTTCCTCTAAGGCAGGCATGTCCAACAGGTAGATCGCGATCTACCTGTAGATCACGGAGGGGTCAGAGGTAGATCGCCAGCCCCACCTGGCTCCATCTCTCCAGCAGCTTGCTCCGTCGCTAGGAGAGAGCTTGTGCCAGCAGGTCATCTGTCGAGGGCTTGCTGCCGCTGCTGATCCTTTGCCTGTCTTTTTTCCCTGCCTGCGGGAATCTTGCCTGTGGGTATATTAGGGGCGCTTGCTGTTTTCGTGCCAATAGTTTGTTGGCGACCCCAAGGGGACGCTGCCCGCATCCCGTAACGAGACACCACAGGCCCGGCGTCATACTTGGTCTCCTGCCTCTCAGAATCACCCATTCCTGCCCACTCCCCAACACCCCTTAGAAGTGTGTTATATACCGGGCGATATCCATTTGCCCGGGCTTTACCTGAATACACTTACTGTATTAGTTGTGTCATGTACTGGTCGTTGGTCGCTTTATAGTTCGCTTTCATTAAATGTTTTCGGGCAGACACAACAAAGTGTCAAGAATTTGGTGATTTTGGCGGGCTTTTCCAATTTTGTTCTAACTTGCCTATGCCTTGCATTCAAATTGGTTCAGACCACTGTGACTTTTGCTTGCCTCTACAATTTTATTTTGCCTAACCTTTGCATTGATTCTACACTGCAATTTTATTTCGCCTTGCCTTTGCATTGATTCTACACTGTGTGCAGAATTTATTAAATCACGTGTGGTGGTATTTGAAATTGTTTAGCGGTATTTGATTTTATCTGGTTTGCTGGACAGGTGTTTGAGTTTTTTTGATGATTGTTTGGTGGTATTTGATTCACTGGTCAACAAACCTTTACAAAAGTCACGTTACTGAAATAAAAATAGTAATTTCTTATCAATTTTTATATGCTGAACACGAATATGACAGTGAAATTGCAAAGTTGGCTCTAGTTTTTTTGTAATCTACAAGAATTAATGTTTACATCACGAAATGCATGTCAATAGTAAATATAATAGGCCTTCGGTTAATACCTGAAAAAAAACAAGTCATAGACTACCTCTTAGATTTTTTCGCCTGTCTCTTGTACAGCTGTTCGGGAGCTTCTCTGATGAGTGTCCAGCAGTAGTCAGCCATCATTGCAGTGGACCATTTTCCCTGGTATCTTTGCTCCATCGTTGCGATATCCTGGTGAAGACATTCACCCTGTTCATCACTAACCATACCACAGTTGTCAGGAAAGAAATCGAGATGGGAATCAAGGAAATGGATCTTTAGAGACATATTGCAGCCAAGTTTCTGATACTGCATCAGCATGTCTTCTACTAGTTCCTTGTAGTTTTCTGCCCTAACATTCCCGAGAAAGTTTGTTGACACTAGGCGAAAAGCATTCCATGCTTGTTTCGCATCACCCTGCAGCAAGTTGTTGAACCGGTCATCTTTGAAGAGCTCTTGAATCTGAGGATCCACAAAAACTCCCTCTTTAATCTTTGCTTTGCTGAGTTGAGGGAATTTTTCATGCAGGTATTGGAAAGCTGGCGTAGTGTGGTCCATGGCTTTCACAAAGTTTTTCATCAAACCTAGTTTGGTGTGAAGGGATGGTAGCAGGATTTTGTGAGCCTCAACCAGAGCTGGGTGCTGGATATTCTTCTCTCTGTTACATTTTGTCTGCGATTCCATTCCTTCCACAAGTAGTGCCAATCCCTTGCTCGGCTATCCCACTTACAAACTTTGGAGTGGAGGAGTAGCCTAGTGGTTGGGGCAAGGTACTTCAGGCCGGAGGGTTGGTGGTTCAAATCCCACTAGAGGACAGCAACCTTGGGCTGGAAGGATTGGGGTTTCTAGTCCCACAGGTGCTCCTTGGGAAAGTCACTTAACCCTCCATAGCCCATGTTCCCTTTAAAATAGTTATTTCCAAGTTATAATACCCTGTTCAATGTAATTTCAGTTTGTTCAATGTAAACCACACTGATGCAGAATAGCGCGGTATATAAGAGAATGTAAATAAATAAGAAACATGTATTTTATATATCCCTGCTGCAGTCCCATTAAAAGGGCAACTACCTTCAAGTCACCACAGAGGTGCCAGCTGTACTTGTTATAGTTAATGGAAGTCAGTAGATGCTCTAAGTTATCGTATGTCTCTTTCATGTGGACGGCATGCGCTACTGGAATAGATGGAAGACGGTTTCCATTGTTCAAAAGCACAGCCTTTAGACTCAGTTTCGAAGAGTCTATACATAATCTCCAGTCTTGTGGGTCATGTGTGATTTTTAAGGCATTCATGAGGCTTTCAATATTGGAACAGAATACCAGATTACTTTCCTTTCTGAAGAAAAGCTCCAACTGCTGGTGGCGCTTTTGATATGAAGTAATGTTGACATCTTCTTCTAGAAGATTCCATTGTTGGAGTCTTGATCCTAGCAATTCTGCCTTGTTCTTGGATAAGTCCAAATCACAAACCAGGTCATTTAGTTCTTCCTGTGTTATTCTGTGTGGAGTTGATATGCATCCCAGTGAAAATCTGGGTCACTGCATGCTGACGGACCAGGAGAAGAACAGGTTGGCTCACCCTTGTCCTCATCAGATGAATCAAGAGAATATTCTGATGGAGGTTCTGGAATAGGAAGTCCCTCACCATGTGGAACTGGTCTCAATGCAGACGGAATGTTTGGGTAGACTATGCTCGACTTCTTTTGCTTCATTATTCCACTGGAAAGAGGAGGAACCAAGCAGAAGTTGCTTGGCTCCCTCCACACCATGGGTACTGCAAACGGCATTGATGGTCTTTTGCAATTCAACCACTGTGAAAGCTGTGTTGTACATGTAGCGCAGCATATATGCGGGGCCCAAGGCTTGTCTTGGTCACCAATCTTGCATCTGAAGTAAAGATGATATGCCTTCTTCAGTTGAGAAGTGATACTTTTCTTCTGGTTGGCAAATGTCACTTCCCCACAAATGTAGCAGAAATTGTCAAAGCTATTAATGCACTTTCGCGGCATTACTGTTCTGTATTGTACCTAAATGGCTAACATTATATGATTAATAAAAGCTACATGTAACAGTAGCTTAAACTGTCTCGCACACAGTCTGAAATATTTTAAATGCTCAACCTTTCCGTCTCCATATAGTACACTGCTGACGTCAGATGGCTTCGCAAGCCATCTGGCAGTAGTATTGCATTGCACAAGAAAATGATGCAATCAACCCTGGATGATGTGTGCATGCTGGTATTATGCAATGTGATGCAATATTACATAATTCAAGGCTTATTTGGGATGTTGTTGATGTCCTACTGGATAAATTTACACGGTGAAATGTCAAAAATGAACTAATGCAATATCTTCAAAACGAGAGCCAATAATTTTTTTTTAATATTATATTCTTGTTCAGCTCACCAAGATACTACAGATTAGGGCCTTTTAAAGTCAGTAACGATTTCAATGTTGACCAGTGATTGGTGCCAGTATGATGAATTCTTATTTTTACTTTTAGAACTGCATGTGTGGTTTTGGCATCTCCAGTCAGTCAAGGTCATGCCGCAACCCAAATGCATGACCTTGCATTTTTTAACATTAAATCCCAGCTGCCAAATTCTAGACCATTCTTCAAACTTAGCAAGATCCCTCCTCATGTTATCTACACCTTCCTGGGTGTCTACTCTATTGCAGATTTTGGTATCATCCATAAAGAGGCAAACCTTACCCGACAGTCCTCCCGCTATATCACTAACAAAGATGTTGAAAAGAACCGGACCAAGGACAGATCCCTGGGGCACACCACTAGTAATTTCCTTCTCCTCAGAGTGAGCTCCATTTACCTGTACTCTTTGTCACCTCCCACTCAAGTAATTTCTAACCCAATCAGTAACTTTAGGGTCCATCCCTAGGGTGCTCAGTTTGTTTATAAGTTGCCTGTGAGGAAGGGCGTCAAAGGCTTTATTGAAATCTAAATACACCACATCTAGGGGATTCCCTCGGTCCAACTCCCTGGTCACCCAGTCAAAAAAATCAATCAGATTTGTCTGACAAGACCTGCCTCTGGTGATCCATGCTGCCTCAGATCCTGTAATCCACTGGACTCCAGAAACCTTACAATTATCTCTTTCAGCAGTGTTTCCAATAATTTACTCACCACCAAAGTTAAACTAACCGGCCTGTAGTTTTCAACCACATCCTTACTTCCACTTTTGTGTAAAGGCACCACAGGAGCCTCTCTCCAGTCCTTTGGCACCACTCCCGACTCCAACGAGGCATTGAAAAGGTCAATCAGAGGAACTGCTAGAACATCCCCAAGTTCCCTCAGTATTCTATGGTGTACCCCATCCGGTCCCATCGATTTGTCTACTTTAAGTTTAGCTAGTTTCTCACGGACACAGTCTTCTGAAAATTGTTCAAGATGCCCCTCTATTCTGTTCCTGTTTGTGGGTGTTTTCTGAGGTCCTGTTCCTGGTTCTTCATCTGTGAACACAGAACAGAAATATTTGTTAAGCAATTCCGCTTTATCCTCATCAGCTTCTACATATTCTTCCCCTTCTCCCTTGATTCTGACAATACCACTTTTGACCTTCCTCTTCTCACAAACATATCTGAAAATGTCTTATCCTCCCATTTTATTGCATTGGCTATTTCCTCCTCTTTTTGAATCTTTGCTTTCCTGACTACTTTGCTAGCTTCTCTAAGTTTTTCCAAATATAGATGCCTGTCTTCCTCTCTCTGTGATCTCTTGTATTTCATGAAGGCCTCCCTCTTTTTCTTCACCTTTTCATCTACTTCTTTCGAAAGCCATAGCGGTCTCCTTTTCCTTTTACCTTTATTTACCATTTGAACAAAAAGGTTGGTTGCCCTTAAAATATCCCCTTTCAGTTTGCTGGATTTGGTCCAGAGAGCTATTACTAAAATGGCCAATGTTCTTTGTCATAAAGCATATGGGGATAGGTTTAAAGATCTCTATATGTCTACTTTGAAGAAAAGCTGGGAGAGGGGTGATATGGTAGAGACATTTAGATACCTCCATGGAATAAATGCATAAGAGGTTGCCCTCTTTCAGTTGAAAGAAAGCTCTGGAATGAGGGGTCATAAGTTGAAGATTAAAGTGGACAGAATAGGAATTATCTGAGGAAATATTTCTTTATGGAAAGGGTGGTGGATGCGTAGAACAGCTTCCCAGTGGAGGTGGTGGAAATGCAAACTGTATACGAATTTTAAAAAATGGAACAAATACAGAGGATCTCTGAGTGAGAGAAATGGATTATAGAACTTAATAGTTCTTATGGCTGGGCTGACTGGATATGTCGTATGGTCCATACAAGTATTTGCCATCATTTTCTATATTTCTATGCTTTTATGCCACATAAGTATTTAAATGTTTCTATTATAGCTCCTCTTTCCCACCTTTATTCCAAAGTATAGATACTGGGGGTAATTCTGAGGCATGGATAGCGGGGATGGACATCCCAACAACCCGCTATTCATGCCGGCTGCCTGCCCTGAATAACTTTCCTGCCGGTTGTGTGGGGAAGTTAGTCGGGGGCGGGGAAGAGGCGTCCTGGGGTGGAGAGTAGGCGGGCACTGGGCGATCACCAGCCCTGGACATACAGGGCCGATTCTGATGTCGGCCCTGTATGTCCAGGGCCGGCGAATTGGCCGGGGAAGTTATTCCACCCCTAGGTTGAAATAATCTCCCTGGACGATTTTTTTTTCACTTTGGGTTGCAAAAGGGGCTGGGGGTGCAAAGTTAATCTCCCACAGCCCGACCCTGGTCTTAAGAGGCCAGATCGGGGGTTGGGCTGCAAGGAATTAAATTTGTGGGGCAGCAGTCGGCATCATGGCTTTTAAATGGAGCTGCAGTGCCATGGCAATGGGACGCCATGGCGCTGTGGCTCCATTTAAAAGCCCTGACTGAGTTAGCTGGGCTAGCTCTGTACGTGCAGGCTGGGACTGAATTCGTGATTCCGGTCCCGCAGGGCAAGATGTGTCCCTCGGAATCAGAATCGCGATCTCCTTTGTATATCCGGGTCTGCCTGGACATACAAGGAGATCTATGTCTTGAATGGAATTGGACCTACAGAGGTTTTTGTCTATTCCGCTATGCTTTATGACGAATACCTCTGACCATTTTCACAGCTGCCCTCTATATATTTTTGAAGGTGCAGTTTCCAGAATTGCACACAGTACGAGACTTCAAATGGGGTCTCACCAGAGACCCATACAGCTCCTTTATTCTGCTGGCCATTCTTTACCCTATACGGGTAAGCATCCTTCTAGCTTTTGTCCTCATCTTTTCTACCTGTTTGTCCACCTTAAGATTATCAGATATGGTCATTCCCAGGTGCTGATCTTCTTTTGTGCACAGAAGTATTTCACCCCTTATATCGTATCACTCCATTGGGTTTTCCAGCCCAAATACATAAATCTTAGCTGCTAAATTCTAGACCATTCTTTAAGCTTCCTTAGATCTCTCCCCATATTATCTATCTCTTCTTGGGTATCCCGGGTATCAATTGCAAATTTTTCTAAACCGTATACAACAATCATTCCACAATATCGCTAACAGAAATGTTAAAAAGAACTGGACCAAGGACTGATCCTTGTGGCACTAATGGTAACTTCCTTTTCTTCAGAATGAACTCTATTTATAATTACCCTTTTACGTTCCCCACTCAATCATTTTCTAACCCAGTCAGTCACTTTAGGGCCCATCTCAGTTTATTTATAAGTCACCTATATATGAGGGTAATTTTATAACAGCTCATCTATATATGAAGGTAACTGAGGCATCTATTTTTTGCCTATTTTATAAAGATACTGTACATGGCACCTATGTATCTTTATAAAATACTAGGATTAAACTGGCTGCAATAACTTCTAGATTGAAGTTATGGACATATACGTCTGCTCAGGAGTAGGTGTAAATGATAGCACATATGGGGCATGTTTACTAAAGTGCACTAGCTGGTAGTGCGGGATTTTGTCCTCAATTTCTGACAACAGCAATCAAGGCATGATGGGCTGTGCAGCATTGATTCTAAGGATAACAACATGGATTACAAATACCATACTGCAGTGCAAAGTGAGTTCAACAGCAGAACTGACAAAATATTTCATACCTGGAACTGGGAAACATGACTACACTGATATGGTACAAACAATAGTCTGGCCCATTTTTTGCAGCAATGGGTTACAAATCCACCACTGGTGCCACCAGTCACAACCCACCTTGCACACACTGTCCTGCTAATTTGGTGCTTGCTCACCCTATTCCATTAGGGAAATGGTGGATCAGTCCAGCTTTTCTGAGTCCCCCACTGCTGCATTGTGGAACTGGCTGTCTGCCTGCCAGTCTACTGCAGAAAGCAGGGATTACACAGACCAGCATATATTGTGAGATCACCTGATAACAAGGGAAGTGACAAATAAGCTGCCCTGGAAGAAGGGAAGTTGCCACTAGTGCTCACAATGGCCTTATTTGGGGGATGGTGGCTGGCTACCTAGCCTGAGGATCTTGACCCTGATGAGATGCTGCAGCAGCATCTGCCGCAGCAGTAGCCACTGCAGGAACTGGGGAAGAGGCTCTGCCCACATGGACGATGCAGCAGCAGCAGCAGCACCAGAGCAGCAGCAGCTGACATGGAGGCCACAGCGTCCTCAGAAAAGAGAGGTACAGCCTAGATGGCAATGCATTTTCAGACCATGTGCATCCCTCCTTGCCCTTCCTGAGGACCAAACGGTCACCCTCTACTGGCTGAGCTCAGAGGCTATAACAGCTTTATATGAGAATCTCGAGCCTGACCTGGATCATCTCATAGACAGGTCCCAGACAATACCTGGTCTGGTGAAGCTTCTGAGCACTTTACATTTCTTTGCTTTGGGCTCCTTTCAAACACCTGTGACTGTAGTGGGGGGCATGAGTCATGCCAGCTTTTCAAGATACCTCCACCAAGTATTACATGCCATGAGAAGACAGGTAAGGACTTTTATTACCTTACCAATTAACAGGCATCAGTGGTTACCACATGTCATGGATGCAATTGATTGCACCCATGTGGCACTGATACCGTCCAGTGAAAGGAAATAGGAAACAATTCCACTCCCTGAATGTGCAGGCAGTATATTATGCAGAAAAGAGCATCGTTAACATAGTGGCCAGGTTCCCAGGGTCAAACCACAACTCCCATATTCTGCGGAACTCAGGAACTATCAGTAGTTTAAGAAGGGGAGGCATGGTGCTAGTTGGTTGCTGAGTAGATAACCAGAGAACACAACCACAGCTCTTGTCATAAAGTGCTGTGTTTGAGCCTTCTCCCAGGCCACTAAGGTGCCATTCACACACATACTGGGAGTTGCCGAGTACATGTGTCATGGACAAAAGGAGGAAGGCAGACCATTGAAGGGCCTGAAGGAAAGCAGCTGATAATCTAATGGAATTATTCCCAGAATTTAATTTGCCTATGAGTCAGCAGGGCAAGCAGTCCACAGAATAGAAGGAAAAGCCTTAGGTATCCAAAACCATGAAGACTGCTCCCTGCAGCATGGACTGCTATGTACACATTCCCATGTTACTGACATACAGTGCCTCAATGGGGTAGAGTGCTTCATGGGAAGGGAGCAGATAGTAAAAGGAAATGTGTCCAATACAGTCCCTATATCACACTGCAGTCCCTGGGCAGTATTTGAAAGGTGTCACAAGAAGTATAATATCAGGCAATAGCTTTCATGTAAAGTGGCTTGCCCAAGGTGACAAGGAGTGCCAGTGGGAATCAAACCATGATTTTCTGGTCAGTTGGCTGCAGCTGTAACCAGCAGGCTACATGTTCACTCCACAAATGTTCCATGCAATTATGGGCATTGGCCCAAACAGTGGATGGCAAAATAATAGTACTGATGATTGACAATATTCAGTTGACCTGCGTGCTGATACCAGTCCAACCCCACTTGATGTGGAAGCTGCATTTAGGGTCCCAAAAAAGAGCAGCAAGTGGGAGGGGGTAACAGTGAAGGCATGCAGAACTATGGAAGAGTGATAGAACAGATCACTAGTGCTGTCCTCTATCAAGGATGGCATACCAAGCAGCAGAGAGTTCATCTTTTGGAAGCAACCCTTCCAGCCCCAAGTGCTGACTCAACCAGGGCTCTGTTTGAGTCTACAGGGAGGGAGTGACACAGTCACAGTGTCCACAAATGCCTACAGGGTAGCCCCCATGGGGGTTGCAGGCCTGTTCCCTAGCCATGCGACAACAGGACAGAAGGGTCTGTAAAGGGGTGTTCAAAGCAAGTGTAGAGACATAGTCCTATGGATTGGAAATGCCACAAGATCTCCAGTATTGTGACACCCTAATAGGTCTATGTACATGCAGTGGGGTTGATCCCAAGGGATTCAGACTGTGAGAGGGGAAGGGAAATGTGAATAACCACTGAAGGCGCTATGGTAGGTCCCCTGCTACCAGCATAGTTAAAGACATTCTGTATGTAAGGGCTGTTGTGCTGGCAGTGTGGTCATCTGTCACATGGGGAAAGTGTCCTGGGATGATGTCTATGTGCAGCCCTTCAAATATATGTGAATGGAGTACATGGAGATAGGTGCTCAGAATGGCGTGTGCATGCAACTACATCAGGATGGCATGCTGCAAATGTGATATCTGAATAGGGCTGAAGTGATGAATATTGGTGTAGTGTTGGTTTCTGGGGGAGTGGGGGAAGGAAGGGACCAGAAATGTGCTCACCATATTGCAAGTATGCACTGTCTTATGCTCTGGCTCACTGAAATCATAATCTCAGAGTATGTCAGCTGTGGGCAGCATGTTGGTGTGGCTGGTTCCAAACTAGAGGTCCCAAGGAACCCACACCTTGCCATGCCATGCCTGGATATCTCCCATGAACATATGCCCACAGAGATGATGAGCTACCCTCATCAGAGTTGGCCTGGCAATCCTGTGACTGATACTAGGACACATTTGAGTATATCCTGCAGGTGAGCCTGTCACCCACAGGAGGCAGCGAGAAGCTGCTGCCCATGTAAGGCACACAAGTTCAGGACTACGGGGGAGATTAGCAAGATGTTACATGTCTCCATGTTCATTGTAACATGTCTATGTGAAGGCAAAGAATGGAGGGGCAGAGTCCAGCCAGGCCAGATATGCATCCTGCATTGTATGATGAACATGATGTAATGAGGCTGTTGCAGGCCAATGTGTGTCCATGTCACTTGAAACCTGTCAGAGGCGAGCATATGGTGTCAATGAGATACATGATGTGTAGAACAGATAGAAACATAGAAACATGATGGCAGAAAAATACCATATGGCCTATCCATTCTGCCCTTCCATACCAACTTGTATAGTCCTTTTTTTCCTTTAGAAATCTTCTGTGTTGGTCCTGTGCTTTCCTGAATTCAGATACTGCCCTGGTCTCTACTACCTTCACTGAGTTCTACACATCTATCACTCTTACCATAAAGAAATATTTCCACATATTACTCCTGAGTTTAACCCCTTTCACCTTCATTCTATGTCTCCTCATTGCAGAGCTTTCTTTAAAGTGAAAGAGGCTCTACTCCTGTGCATTTATACTACAGAGATATTTAAACGTCTCTATCATATCGCCTCTCTCCTGCCTTTCCTCCAAAGTATACATATTGAGATCTTTAAGCCTGTTTCCATATGCCTTATGACAAAGTCCACTGACCATTTTGGTAGCCACTCTCTGCACTGACTCCATCCTGTTTATATCCATTTGAAGGTATGGTCTCCAGAATTGCACGCAATACTCCAACTGAGGTCTCACCAGAGACTTATACAAAGGCACTACTATCTCCTTCTTACTGCACCCAAGCATCCTTCTGGCTTTTGCCATCACCTTTTCTACCTGTTTAGCCACATTTAGATCATTGGAAACAATCACGCCCAGGTCCTTCTCCTCTTTCATTGATAGAAATACTTCACCTCCTATACTGTACTGTTTCCATGGATGCCTATTTGGGCCCACACATAACCCACTGGGTGATCACCACATATGGATGAGGAAACAGAACAACACTGTCAGCCCCTTATTTCAACAGCTGATGCAGGATATGGATGCTGACACCTGTGCATTTCCCCCGGACACCTGCAGAAAGAAATTACAATGAGGCACATACCACCACACGGTTTGTCATCAAGCGAATCTTTGGCTTGGTCAAAAGTCACTTCAAATGTCTGGACAAGACTGGTGGTGCCTTACAATATCCCTCCTAATCTGTGGCTGAGATCATATTGGCCTGTTGTGCACTACACAACATTGCAGTCAGGCATTGCATTGCAGTCAACATTAATGAGGATCTTAAGAAGGATCCGCTGTGTCCCTTTGCATGTGTCAGGAAGAATACAAGGTCAGCAATCAGGAGCTGTTACATGTGAGTCACTATCCCTATGACAGAGAAAATGGGAAGAGGAGCTGCAGGAGATCACATGCATACCTGCAGCATTAATGAAGTCCCCATATATCTGCTCTTCGCAGGACAGGCTCCCATGAGGCTGATCTGTAAATTGGTGGTTGCTTGTATGTGCAAGGGTAGGTCCATGTACTGTGGGTACGAAGTGCTTAATCTGTCAATGTCACTCTTTATGCCTCTGTGTCACCTCTAAGGTATGACTTATATGGACACTGGACCTCCATGAATCTTGCACTGGTCAGGCTGCCCTCAGCTAAGCAAACTCTGAAGGGGGTGCGGCATGTAGCACTGCATAAGGGCTTCCCACTCAAGAGCAGCTCTGCCAGACTGCCAGACCACAGAAAGAGTCAATCCCTGCTCCCCAGCAACCAGGCACCAATAGTCCACATGGAAAGTGGTCTCCAGAGAAAGCAAGCATATGTATTGGAGGGTGGCTGTATTGAGACTATACCTCTATAGTGAAGGACATTGCCTGCAAGATGCTTGCCCACACATTCCAATAAGCAGGGGCCCACTAAGTGTCATGTGTGATAAGCTGGGTATAGAGTCAGAATATGGACTCCCTGAAGGATCTAGGTATGGTGTGTCTGGAACAGCTGGTAATGCCATGTAGGTCATTGTAGGGGCTATCACTAGGGACGCCATATGTCATTTGTTGTATTGATAAGACCTCCATCAAACAAATCGCTGTTGCAATGTGCCCCAAACACAGTCTTGCACTACAGGAGAGCTGCAAAGGAAGTGAGAAGGAGTGACAGAAGACACACAGTCAACAAATCCATTTACATCCAGGTGGTCTGCATCTGCAGTACGAGGATGGATAGGTATGGAAAATGTGTGCTGTGCAGTATGTGTATATCTCTGATAGGCTGAGTCACTGGATGGAGGGTCACGGGAAGAAAGACCAACCACTGAAAGTAACAAGCCTGATTTGATGTGTGCTCTGCATGTACTGGACACCAAACAATATGAGGATATTCTCTCTACATGGCACACACACATGGGGCATGTAGCATGCAAGGTCCTGGGTTTGCAGTGCTATGTCCAGGTGTCTGCTACATTGCCTGTGCTGCCTTTCTTCCCCACTCCCTTCAACCCATATCCACACATAAGAATGCTGTGTCACACTACCATATTTGATAAAGTGCTGGTAGCATGGATGATGTGATTGTCCAGAGATGTTGGTGTAGAGTGGCAACATATGTCTGTACCGCTGTTGAAGCCTCTTGGGTCTGAGTGATGCAATATAGAGGCAGATCCACAGAGTAGCATCCTGCAGCACTGTCAATAGATATTGTTAGTTTTATATAAACCGCCTTGAATAGTAGAAAGGTGGTATATAAACAACTTTAAATAAATAAATAAAGGATAGTTACACATATGAGGATACATTCACCATACCTATTATGACTATATCAGCAACCTTCCCAATACAGGCTGCCTGTGCCCCTGAGTGTCAAACACTGTCACACTGCTGCAAGGGATGGGGCAGGTATATGTTCTGTGCATATGTCACCACCTTGATGGTCTCTTATGAAAACATATATGCTGTAAGCAGCCAGGGGAAGGGAAATGTGGGACTGCATGGATGCATTTTCTTAGCAGTCCAAATCCTCTCCAAAAGCCAGAGGGATCACAGCAAATTGCTACTGAATCATTTTGAGACTCATGTTGTCCATATCTAGACACATCTCACATTGGCACAGCTGTGTGGGTGTCACATGGTGCTTGCAAGGAAAAAATGCTCCTTACACCAGTTAAACTGTCTGCTGGGTGCCATGGCTATCAATGTGATAGTGGCTGTATACAGTTCTGCACAACACATCTGTGCACTGTGGCTTCTCTCCTGCACAGATGAAGGCCTCTCCCTGATACAGAAACTGGCAGGAGACACGCAGGAATGTACCATTAGTTGAACCTAGGCAATATTTTGGTCTCTATTTCACCCAGCCTGTGAAAGGTGCTGTTATCATGCATAGTGCATCGTCCCAGATGCCTACAAGTCCCTCATTGGCAGATGTGGAATAGGTGTGAGGCAAAGGTGTATGCCCAAGCAATGTTTTTCATTGTGCAGGTGCATGTGCACAGCTGTGGGCATCAGTCTTGACATCTGCTGACTTCAGCTGCTGCATGTGTGGATGATATATATGAGAGGGGATGATGGGTATGTGTTGTGCAGCAGAAATGGCAATATTGGGATGAACCGTATACAAATGTCACAGATCACCTGTGTGGTATCATTGGAATGCCAAGCATATGGATATAACAAAGGTATCAGAGGTAAAGATGGCAAGGGAGAATGAGGGGGGCACAGATTAGCAAACAATGGAAAACATGTGTGAGGTGGGACCCCAACATGCCAGTGCTTCAAACATGTGTGCTAAGCGAGTAACATACATATGATGCAGCAGGGTGTCTGATGAGGGCCAAATGTGAGGGCCAATACACCAACATGAATATCAATATGCTGTCATATGACTCCTGCTCCTCAGCCAACAATATACCAGCAGTATATTGAAATCTCCAGAAAGTGTGTGTGCATTGTAGGCCAGACCATGAAACTGAGGCTGCCATCATTACCACATAATGTGGCTGTGCCCTTCTTACTATTACTTGTGTTTGTAAGTATGTGCCAATCTGAGCCTGTCTGCTAATACAGTGCCCTACAATAGGAGTGAGTCCAGGATGCCTGTCTCTGTGGGATGGATTAGTGGAAGGCGAGTAACATCTGGGATGTTGTCATCAATGTCTTGGATATTGCAAATGTGGACCATGTAAGAAAATTGTTTCCTACATATGTCTCTGTCTATTCATAGGGGGAATGTGATGGCTGTAGTTTTCAGCCATAGCTCAGCTCAACCAAGATAGTCAAGGGATACTCTGGCTCACATCTCATGTTGTTTTGGTCTGTTCTGGGATCTCACCTCTGCAACTCTCACTGCAGTATCATGGCAACTGGGTCAAACCCCAAACCAGATCCTGGAGTGTCCCACAGATGCATGACACTGTTGTGGGGGTCATATGTGGTATGGAGCACATGTCTGTGGACTAACAGGATGGAGTGATGACATACTTAACAAATGTGGCAGAGCATCTACATTTTGACATGACACACCGCATAAACTGTCATCCCAGGGAGGAAGATGATGGTCTGCATAGCACTACCATGCTGTGAGCATGAGCCATGCCAGGATACCATCATATGTGGAAAGCATGAGTGCTGTGGTTGTGATCTATATAGCACATCCCTATCTGTGCTGTCTGTGCTAGGTGTCCTATGCAGCAGGCCCTATACATACTGCAATTGTTTCAGTAGGCACCGGTACCAGCAATTGTAGCACATGACTCTCTGGCAAATTCCCTAGTCATAAACCCTGTGCATGAGCCCCATGCTATGCCTTTTCTTGTGCCAGTGGTATGTCTACAATAAGCACAATCAAACAGATGCACTGCACCATATAGTTTTCTGTTCATTTTTTGACTATAAATCATGCGCATGAGATGATGTGCAAGCTGAAGCCATGTGGACACATCGCCATCCTAACAGTGACAAAGTTCAGGCTAGCATCTGGCCAACCAGCAAGGTTGCTAGCCCCTCTGCTGCTGCCTAATAGGGCATACATAAAGTATGCTGTACCGGTAGATATCTGTCCCCATGGCCACATTTATTTAACACATTTTTTATACCGTTTTTCTACAAGTCAAAACGGTTTACATAGAACTGGGTTTACAGAGAACGATTTACAAAGAACATCAAAAGCCATTTACAGTTAACATGAAAACTATTTAAACATGAACAGAAAACAATGAACATTTTGTATATTTCAATACATTCAAATCAATATTTCTTTAGAAAACTATGTACATTGGGGGTGTGAGTGGTGAAGGAGTTAGAGGGCTTAATGGGGGTAGATTGGTGGATAGAGTGATTATTTGTATGGGGTAGTCCTGATCTGTGGTTGTTGCGTGCCTGATGCCAAAATGTTCTGCAAAGAGATGGGTTTTAAACTTTTTACGAAAGTCTTCAGTTGATTTGATATTTCAAATTGAGGGAGGTAGTGAGTTCCAGAAGGTGGGGGCATACAAGGAGAATGCTCTCATTCTTGTGTTCTGCTTGGATTTGCGAGTCTGAGGAGATTCTGGGTGCTCACATACATGAGCAAGAGACAGGCAGTCAATGTGGACACCAGGACTAGCACAGGAAACAGTTGTGAAGCAGCAAAGGCATGAGAGCCAGCTGACTGCAATGTTCTAATAATTGTATCCCATCTCTACAGGTGCCACTGACCTATGACGGAAGAGTATTTGGCCACTATAAATCTGTTATGGCAACACTGTCTTTCTTTGATGAGAGGAGGTTGACATGGGTCTATGTACTGAAGCTACACATCTCTTACCACAGATGTGACATGGTTAACACATCTCATTTGTCTTTGAACCTTTCCATATGTCCATAGGTCTACAGTGCTGCAAGACCATTGAGGCATTTTCCAGGACAGCCTTTGTGGGTCAGGCCCAAAACTGTGAAGGACTAAGTGCAGGATTGCTATTGCCCTGATCCCTATCATCAAATAACCAAGGTTAGACCCAATCTTCACCCCTCCTATGTGTGAGCAAAGCTAATGGCCAGCATATTACAGAACAGATGGTGCAAACCTGCTTTACCAGCCCCTCATGTAAGAATGCAAGACAGAAATCTCCATGTTGCCATCAGATGAGAAATGTGACATGCTATACAGGACACTACACTGACCTATTGTCAGGACATTCAACTGTAGCCTTGCCTGTTTGATTGAACAGCAACCCTCTCCCCCCCCCCCCCCAGCTAAATGCTTCATCAGACAGGCAGCCAGCATTGACCCATATGCTCCTCTTCAACATGTGTTGCAATCCTGCTGCTGGGGTCCTACTTCCACACAAGCTATGTGCTCAGCTGGTGACCTATACCATACGCGTACCTAATGTATACCAGTCTGACTGGTGCAAGGGGCATCTTTATCTTTATTTAGTTCTTAATATACCAACCAACACGCAAGTATCTGAGTGGTTTACAATACAGTTAAATGCTGCATAGAAAAGGAAACAGAATGCCAATGATTAGACAGGAAAGAGATAGAGAGAGGAATACATTGGCGAGGAGGCGAAGGACAAGGAGTAGGACATCAATGTGGGAGAGAGGCAGGAGGGGAGATAGGCGGGGTAAGGTCAAAAGCTGCACAGAAGAGATGGATTTTTAGCATTGCTTTGAAGCTGATGAAGGAGGGTTCCATATGGAGATTCAGGGGTAGGGAGTTCCAGAGTTTGGGCCAAGCAAGAAAAAGGCAGAGTTGCAAGTAGATTCCAGAAACGCTTGAGATGGGGATGGAAGAAACATATGGTTAGTGTGAATGATCTTGAATGATCACTGAGGGGCATGGAGATGAACAAGGTTGGACAGGTATTTTGGAATCCCAGTATGAATTGATTTGTGGATGAAGGTGAGGATCTTGTATTGAATTCTGAAGGTCACAGGGAGCCAATGCAGGTGGATGAGCAATGGTGTAATATGGTCCGATTGAGAGGCATGTGTGAAAATGCAGGCTGCTGTGTTCTGTATGAGTTGCAATCTACGTAGTTGATACTGAGGAAGGCCTGCTAGGGAGATATTACAGTAATCTAAGTGGGTCATGACAAAGGAAAGGAGCAATGTAGTCAGGGAGGGGGTAGTGAGAAAAGGGCAGACAGCACGTATTTGTCTCAGAGCAGAAGGAGTGGCACGTATTTGTCTCAGAGGAGTGGCACATATTTGTCTCAGAGGGGCATGTGAGCAGAAGGAGAGGCAGGCAACATGATATGTGGTCATGAAAGGTCAAGGCAGAATCCAGGGTAATACCAAGATAGCGTAGAGTGGTAACTAAAGGAATGGAGGAGGAGGAGAACATTGGTGCTACAGATGGGGAGAGACCGCCAAAAGTGAACCAGATAGTCATGGTCTTGGTAAGGTTGACATCAAGAAAATTAGAGGACATCCACGAGTCAATGCAGGAAAGACAGGCATTGAGGGGAGCGATATCGGGGGAGGAGGAATTGGTATGGTGGAGAAGAATGATATCGTCCGCATAAACGCGGAAATGCCATGTTGTTGAATCAGAAGGGTTAAGGGGGCCAGGATGATGTTGAACAGAAGGGGGGCTAGGATAAATTCTTGAGGGATTCCACAGGATAATGGGTATTTGGTGAGGAGGCTGAACCAGAGAGAACAGAAAAAGTCCTAGAGGTGAGGAAAGAGTGAAACCAATGGAGGACAGTGCCAGAGATCCCAACATCATCAAAATGGATAAGGAGTATGTGGTGATCTACTAGATCGAAGGCGGCAGACAGGTCAAGTGAGACTGCTAGAGAAATGGAACCGTGGTCATGTGAGGTATGGAGATTGCTCAAAAAGGAGAGAAGAATGGATTCTATACTATGGCCTGGCCAGAAACCTGACTGTTGGGGATGGAGGGCTAATTTGGCATTGAGGTGGGATGACAGCTGGGAGTAAACAAACTTTTCCAGAAGTTTAGAGAGAAAGGGACGGTTGGAAATGGGACACCAATTTGCAGGGACAGAGGGGTCCAGAGATGCTTTTTTAAGAATGGGTCAGATCAGAGCATGCTTCCAGGGGGATGGAAAGGAACCAGAGGAGAGACTGGTGTTGAAGATGTTCAATATGAGAGGAAGAAGAGCTAAGGAGGGTTCAATTAGCCAGGGTGAGGGAATGGGATCAGATTGGCAGGTGGTCTTACAGGAGATGGCAAGGGCTTTGGTTAATTCAGCAGGAGTTATAGGCCAGAAGAAGGACCAGAGATGAGAAAGAGGATGTCCATCCACAATTGATGGGTAGATAGGGGGAGGGTGGTGGTGGGGGAGAGGGATGGGGGGGGGGGGCAAGCAGGAAAGGTAAGGCGCAAGGCTTGAACTTTATCATTGAAGTAAGTGGCCAGCAGACCAGGGTCGGGCAGGACAGAGGGGGTGATGGTGGAAGCCGAGGAATGGGAGGCTGAAAGCGAGTGTAAGATGGAATAGACGAGAGGAGTTAGAGGATGAAGTAATGAGATAAGAGAAATAGGACTGTTTAGCAGAATGAAGGAGAAGGCGGTAATGATGATGACAAGAGCGATAATGGGCTAAGGAATCCAGAGAGGGGCACTTGCACCAAAAGCGCTCAGCGCAACGGAGGTAAGAACAATGGATGAAGAGACTGAAATGATACCAGGGATGGTGATGGGACTGTCGAGCTTGAGAGGCTCGCTGGAGGGGAGCCAGCTTGTCAAGGGTGGCAAGAAGAGAGGAATTCCAGGTCTAGCATAGTTTGAATAGCACAGTTGTAGGGGCAGCAGACCTATCTACAGTGTGGGTGCACTTTGGCCATGTTGTCTGTTATGTACATTGGGGCATGCATACAGTGTGGTGCCCCACCTCTCAGCACAGGCCAGGCTGGGGGGGGGGGTAACCAGTTGGTGTCCGGCTGCCACCATGTGAGACCCCTAGGGATATGTGTGGGCAGACTGGGGCTCCAGATGTGGCTGTGCACAGCCACCCTCTGTTGGTATCAGCAGGTGGGGTTTCTGGCCTATCATCTCCTGCAATTTGTGCTATGGTGTGTGTGTGTGTGTGTGTGTGTGTGCGTGTGTGTGTGCACCCAACATCAGTTCTGTGTGCACTGGGCCTGTCTATATGACCCATGGGTGGTTCGAGGGGTTGTTGTGGAGGACAGTGTGCCTCAGTGGGTCACCCTGCCTGACCACCAGCAGGACTGATGGACCCAGGGCAGGCACCCCAATACCACATTACACTGATGTGCCCTGACCTTTATCTCCCATTCTTTCCCACAGACCAGCCAGTGTCCGAACCTTCCTAGCCTGGGGATGATGAGGGCAGTGGAGCATCACCACCCACAGCTGCTGACCACCTAGTGCAGCCAAGATGCATCACAGCCATGGAGGTTGATATGGCTACCAGGGAGGAGAAGCATGAGTCAGCCGAGCCACCTCTTGTTGAACTAGAGTTCCACATTCTGGATGAGCCAACTGACAGTAGACAGGATGATGTGGATCAGGAGTTGCTACAGGAGGGGGCATGTCTGCTGGACTGCACTGAGGGCATCCAGTCAGAGCTATGCAACATGTGGCAGGAGATGCAGGCTACAAGCCAGTACCACTGGCACACCTGCTCCTCTGTGAATTGCAGGTAACTCACCCTGGGCCTGTGTACACGTGGGGCCCGGTACCTGTGCCTGGGGAGCTGGGCCACTGCCTGCTGCTGTATCGCAGCATTTCACCACATCCTCCTCTGTGCATGTCAGGTGCGCCTCCACCTTTGGAGGATCCTGTGCAGTACCCACATGGCATCTCTGGTGGTCCAGCATGGTTTCTCTTCTGCACAGGTTAGCAGATTGCCGTTCCTGTGTTACGTCTCTCAGAATTATGTGGTTACTCTTGTACATAGGTTAGCTGCTAGTGTTCCTGGTATCTTAAGCCCCACAAACCTTACCTAGGGTTGCATGGTTTATAGCATCTTCTGGCACTGCCCAACACATTTGAATATTCGCATTACATGGGTATGACAGGACCATTCCTCCACCACACCCCATTATGTCCTTGCAGATATCCGGTTAGTGTTGCCCGGTTTTGGTAGATTTTTGATGCAAGCAGTTTTGTTGAATATCTGCAACTCTGTTATGGCATCCTTACAAGAGTAAGGCGTCTTTTTCAGCATCTAGCATGTGCCTAACACTTTGAATATCTGACCCTAGATTCCTTGGGGATTGGTGAAGAAAGTCCCCAAGTAAGTGAAACATTAAATACCTATGTAGAAATGGGTAAAAAGGGCAACATCTGGAAAGTGGTGTGTATAAATGTCCATAGCATAAGATCCCAGATGTTGAGACTTAAATGGAAGAGGCTGATTTGGATTTACTGGCTGTTAAGGAGACAAGGTTCATGGACAACCATGACTGGGATGTAATTCTACCAGGCTATACTTTATTCAAGAAGGAATGGATAGGAAGAAGGGGAGGAGGAGTTGCACTATATGTAAAAAACTAAAAGAGAACAAGAAGGCACTGTGGGTTGAACTAGAAAGAGGGAAAGGGAAATCCATTTGCATTGGTATGATATACAGATCTCCCTCACAGGGAGAAGTACATAGGGATTTAATAGAAGACATAAACAGTATTGCCATGAAAGGACTAGTGCTACTGATAGGAGACTTCAATATGCTAGATGTTAATTGGCACATCCCTGCTGTGGTGTCATCTAGAAGTAGGGAGATCCTAGATTCTCTACAGGGAAAACTATTCTGGCAACTAGTAAAAGAACCCACACATGAAGGGCCATATTGGACTTGGTGCTCACCAATGGGGAAAGTGTTTTTGATGTCATAGTGGGAGATCATCTTGCATCCAGTGATCAACAGAAGGTGTGGTTCAGTATTAGGACTAGGACTGATAAAATCCATTCAAAAGCAAGGGTCTTAGACTTTATGAAAAGTAACTTTGCCAAGATGGGACAATACCTCAAGGTTAGCGGGATGGGAATGTCTGAGGGATGTAGAAAGGCAATGGGTAAAACTTAAAGGGGATATTTTAAGAGCAATAAACCTTTTTGTTAGAAAGGTAAATAAATGTGAAAGGAAAAGGAGGTCCTTGTGGTTCTGAAAAGAAGTAGCTGAAAAGGTGATAAAAAAGAGGGTGGCCTTCATTAAATACAAGAGATCACAGAGAGAGGAAGACAGGCATCTATATTTGGAAAAACATAAAGAAACTAACAAAGTAGTCAGGAAAGTAAAGATAAAAAAGGAAGAAGAAATAGCCAATGTGATAAAAAGGGGGGATAAGACATTTTTCAGCTATGTTAGTGAGAGGAGGAAGAGCAAAAGTGGTATTGTCAGACTCAAGGGTGAAGAGGAGGAATATGTAAAAACTGATGAGGAGAAAGCGGACTTACTTAACAAATATTTCTGTTCTGTGTTCACAGATGAAGGGCCAAGAGCAGGACTTCAGAAAACATCCACAAGGAGGAACAGAAGTGATGGGGATCTTGAACAATTTTCAGAAGACTGTGTTCGTGAGGTGCTAGCTAAACTAAAAGTAGACAAGGGAATAGGTCTGGATGGGATACATCCCAGAATATTGAAGGAATTTGGGGAAGTTCTAGCGGCTCCACTGACTGACCTTTTCAATGCTTCTGTAGAGTTGGGAGTGGTCCCAGAGGACTGGAGGAAGGCATATGTAGTCCCAATACACAAGAGTGGAAGTAAGAATGAGATTGAAAACTACAGGCTGGTTAGTCTAACCTCTTTGGTGAGTAAATTATTGGAAATGCTACTAAAACAGAGAATAGTGAGGTTTCTGGAGTCCAATGATTTGCAGGATCCGAGGCAGCATGGGTTTACCCAAGACAGGTCTTGTCAGACCAATCTGATTGATTTCTTTGACTGGGTGATCAAGGAGTTGGACAGAGGAAGAGCCTTAGATGTGATGTACTTAGATTTCAGTAAAGCCTTTGACACTGTTCCATACAGGCAACTTATAAATAAACTGAACACCCTAGGGATGGACCCTAAAGTTACTGATTGGGTTAGTAATTGGTTGAGATGGAAGTGACAAAGGGTACAGGTAAATGGAGCTCACTCTGAGGAGAAGGAGATTATCAGTGGTGTGCCACAGGGATCTGACCTTGGTCCGATTCTTTTTAATATCTTTGCTAGTGATATTGCAGTAGGGCTGTCTGGTAAGGTTTGCCTCTTTGCGGATAATACCAAAATCTGCAATAGAGTAGACACCCAGGAAAGAGTAGATAACATGAGTAGGGACCTAGCTAAGTTTGAAGAATGGTTGAGAATATGGAAGTTGAGATTTAATGCTAAAAAATCCAGGGTTGTACATTTGGGCTGCAAAAATCCAAAGGAGGGGTACAGTGTAGAGAGCGATGTACTTCTGTCCATGAAAGAAGAGCGAGCCTGGGCGTGATTGTTTCTGATGATCTGAAAGTGGCTAAAGAGTTAGAAAAGGTGACAGCAAAAAACAGACGGATGCTTGGGTGCATAGGGAGAGGAATGGCCAGCAGAAAAAAGGAGGTAATAGTGCCTCTGTACTTGTACGAAGTCTCTGGTGCAACCATATTAAGTGTATTGTGTACAGTTCTGGAGACCACACTGTCAAAAGGATATAAGCAGGATGGAGTTGGTGCAGAGAGTGGCTACTAATATGGTTAGAGGTCTTCATTATAAAGCATATTGGGACAGGCTTAAAGATCTTCATATGCATACATTAGAGGAAAGGTGGGATAGAGGAGACATGATAGAGATGTTTAAATACCTCCGTGGCATTATTGCCCAAGAGGAGAGCCTCTTTCAATTGAAAGCAGAGCATGCATATATGTGTTTGCATATTTCATGAAGCATAAATTTAAGATCACGTGAGTTGCCTCTATTATGGGTAAGGATGTAGATTAACTGCTGATAGTCCATATCGGTCATTGCATCAAGAAAAACGTTTACATGGGCATTGTGTAATGATGCCATGTTAAAGTCACCTAGTAGTATTAGTTTCTTATTAATTGTGAATGAACAAACTGTTTCTAGCATTGCAGCTAGATTATCTGTGCCCAGATTGGGTAGTCTTTAAACAAGACAGAAGGATAAGTGCTTGTTCTCTATAATTTATGTATTTATTTAAAGCTTTTTATATACCGTCTTTCTATGATTCAAGATGGTTTACATGGAACTAAAATAACAGTGTAAACACAACTGTTGTACAGAGAACAATAGCTTCATAAATGTGAACAGGCAAATTCAATGGTTAAATTTTACATATTTACAGAAGGGTAGGTCAGGAGGAAGCTGGGTGATGGGGGGGGCAAGTGTGATGATAGAGGAGGGAGGGGGAGTACGGGCATTTGGAGGGGGGGTCAAGGCGGTGTGGAGAGCTGGGTAACGGTTTAAGTTACAATAGTATGGTTGTGGTTTAAGGGCGTAGGGCAAAGTATTCTTGGAAGAGAAGGTGTGAGCTATTTTCTTCAGTGATGGTATGTTTAGGATGTTTGCATTGTTAGGTCTACGTGATCTGGTGCTGTCTGGTTTAGAGAGAAGGGAGAGTAGACAGAGGGCGGATTCGTTGTGTATGACTTTGTGTATCAGTGTGATGGTTTTGAATTTTATTCTGGCTAGCATGGGGAGCCAGTGGAGGTCCTGAAGAACACTGCCAACCAGTGAAGCTCCTTTATTAACGGTTGGATATGATCAAACCTACGAGCTCCATAAATTACCCGAGCTGCAGAATTCTGCACAAGCTTCAAGGGAAGAGTCACACTCTGGGAAAGAGCCATACACATCAAATTACAATAGTCCAAGCCCTGCAACACAAGTGCTTGAACAACTGTCCTAAAGCACTCAAAATCCAAATAGAACTGAAAATAAGATGCCCTGGTTACAGCTGAAATCTGCTGACAAAAAGAAAAAGAATGATCCAGCAAAACATCTACAGTAAATATCTCACAACATTCTGAATTGGAACATCAATAACCCCCAACCTCAATGATTTTGGAGGCACATAACCCTTATCTTGATGAAGCACTATTTTCTCAGTTTTATTTACATTAATCAGCAACCTATATGAAGACAACCAATGGGAAATGACATCAAAAGATTGAACCAACTTTAATGATGCCAAATCATCAGCTAATTGAAACTCCTCAAAAATGAGAGTGTATTCAGCACCTAAAGGAAAGACAAAAACTGGTAAAAAGGCATCAAGTGCAAATTAAAAAGCATTGTTGAGAGAGCAGACCCTGTGGCAAACCCTGTTCCAAAGTATAAAAAGCAGAAGTTGTCTCACCTGAGAAAACTTGTTGCTCCCTCTTCTGTAAGAACTAAACCAATGCAAAACGATACCTGACAAAACTAGGCCAGCCAACAACCAAAATCTCAGGCACCATTGAATCAAAATCTGCATGCACATTAATAAACAATAATAAAATACCATTCTTTCTCCCAGAAAGACCTTGCAACATCCTCTCATTCAAAGAGACTAACAGTGTTTCTACACATGCCGCCACTCATCGAGAACACCTAGTCCCTTAATATGATCATCGAGCTGAACCCGCACTACCTGCTCACCATGTTAAATAAGAAGGACAAAGAAGAAATAGGCCGGAAATTACTCACTTTTGATAAATCCACACCTCTATTCTTCACCAATGAATGAACAGCTGCTCTCTTTAAAGCCGGCAGTAAAACCTCCCGCAGATAAAGAAGCATTAATAAAGGCACCGAAAAACTCAAATACCAAGTTCCCAATTGGTGAATCTGACCAGAGGACGCAATATCAAAAGGGCAAAGCATATCACGCATTTCACCCA
The DNA here is from genome assembly GCA_033557465.1 of Ichthyophis bannanicus. Classification (NCBI taxonomy): domain Eukaryota; kingdom Metazoa; phylum Chordata; class Amphibia; order Gymnophiona; family Ichthyophiidae; genus Ichthyophis; species Ichthyophis bannanicus. The sequence goes on along the minus strand of CM066037.1, from coordinate 363,408,379 downwards.
TCAACACTGCACTTCTGCAAGTGTAACTCGAGAAAATGTATCACATACAGAGGAACCACTAGCCGTAAAAGAAGACAAATGCAAATTCTTTCAAGTCTATCAATGATTTCCTCAATGCCATTTGTAGGCAGTGAGTCCGATTCTGGAAGCAGGATGCCCGGGCCATCCGGACATCCCCGATGAAGACAGGGCATTTAGGACCCGATTCTGGTCCGCTGGAACAAAATGTTCCTGTGGGAGCCAGAATCGAGCCCGAGGATGGCCTGGTGTGCCCCTCCGGCCTGCGGGGACATCTTCCCTGCAGGCGCCCCAGACTGCTGCAACTCTGGACCCTAAGATCCTTGCCACCCGACTCACAGCTGGCCTCCTGCAGCCTGGATCGGTGGTGGGGACCCCCCTGCACCCGGCCCCGACCCTGATGGTGGCTGCTGTGCCCCGATTTGCCGAAAAAAACTGCTTATACCACCTCTGGGGTGGCATAAGCAGTTTGGCCCATCAGGCCTGGCAAGACGTACAGGGCCGTGCCCTTAATCGGCCCTGTACATGCTGCCGGGTGGCCCGCCCCTGCTCTGCCCCCGATCTCAACCCTCCCACCCCTCACTGGCTCTCCCTGTCATGAAGCACAGGACATATAGGGAGAGCCGGTGGGGGAATAGGGTTTATTTTTATTTATTTATTTATTTAAAGGGTATTTCTATCCCACCTTATCCTTCAGTCAAGGCGGTGTACACAGCAAACAATCAATAGAGTTTGTGGTTGTGTTCTCCTGTATTCTTATACTTTACAGTGAGTGTGTATGAGTGTGGGTGGAATGATTAAGGTTAGCTATTTACAATATGAGTTTTTTACAGCTATATACAAGTACTTTTTCAGATATATACAGTGGGCTGTGGGTAAGGCATTAGCCGGGTCTGGTGATTTTGTTATATGCTCGACTTAGGTGGATTGCGGGGCTGCACATCCCAGCTGGACGTATAGCCCCGAAACTCAGGTTATAGAAGGAGGGCCAGTGTGTTTTACAGATCTAAAGGTGAATTCAAACTCTCAATTACTATCAACCAGGGAATTAGGGCTAATACCAGGAGAACTCCTAGCTCAGGCAGCTATACGGCTCAGTGACCTCACGTCCTCCCTTGTTCCATTAGATTCTTAATATATTTGTATCCCCATTGTTTAAATTTGCTTGTATCCCACTAGTTTAATTCTGTTTTCACTAGATTTCAGCATTTTAGTAGGTTTAATACCAGTTATGTAATATTGGGCCCAATATTCAACGCCGGCAGCTAGCGCTCTCAACTCGGGTAGCCGTCAGCACTGAAAGTTAAACCTGGATATTCAATGCTGGGGTCATATCCAGCCCTGGCATTGAATATCCAGAGATGCCACATAGGACAATTGCTAACCAGGTAGTGGCGATATTGAGCTGCTCTCCGGTTAGCGATATGTGACGAACGTTAGGCCAGTTTTACTTGCATGTGGCTTTTACAATATATCTCTAACCGGGCAGTAGCTTAATATCACCGCTGCTCGGTTAGTGATTGGGGCCGCCTCTGCTCTGCTTCGGAATGTCCCCAACATGCCTTGATACTATGCAGTTAGCATTTGGGCATGTAGAACTGGCAGCCATGGATATTCAGCGGCACTAACTGTATTAGTGCCGCTGAATATCCCGTTCACCTCGATTAATGCGGTTAGCAGCTCTGCTAACCGCGTTAATTACTTTGCATATCGGGCCATTTGTTTGTCTTTTCTATAAGCACACAGATTGCTAAGTCTATGGGCCAGTACAAATCACCAATGATTAACAGTATACAACACATAAAAGCTAAAATAGATACAATATTTATCCATATATGCTCTACATATCATGGTATTGCAGTAAGAAGATGATGTGACAGTCCGTGATTAACGTTCAGTTGACAAGAAAAAGATTGTTTTTCTAATAAAACTTATGTAAGTCAGTGGAGCTGTAGAATATTACCATGGTTACTACTGACATGTCCATAAGGTTCCCGAAGACGTCTGGAAGTTATTAGCAGACAGCATCAGGAAATAACAGTTGACAGAAAAAAATTCTGTAGAAATTCAATTGCCAAAATTACACCCAAAACTGAACAGCACCCATTTCTGGACCCATATTACACACTAATACAATGAAAGATAAAGATCCATCTAGTTTGTCCATTTTTCCTACCTATTACAATACTGCAGGCAGTTTTATCTATGGGTTTATACTCCCTTACAAGTGAGTATAAAGGGAAAAGGGTACGTTTACTAAAGAGCATTAAGGGAGCAAGTGTACCGTTAATGCCTGTTATTGGCACCCCTGTGCCCTTAACGCTGTGGAAAGGGCCAATAATGCTGTATTAACAAGCATTAGAGGGGCCTGCAGTGTTAAGGGAAAAGGAGGTGGAGAGTGGGTGTTAATGGGGCAGAGAATGGGCATTAACAGCAGGTGCTCCCTTAACGTTGGCTTGTGCAATTGTGCGTTAGAGCCCTCATCACTGGAAACCCTTACCCCATGTAAAACCTCATAGAAAGGAGAGAGCCTATTTGTGATGCACACACAGGGTATCCCAAGAAACTGAAAGTAGTACTCCATTAGCAGCATCAGCAGAGTGCCCCATTATGAAAGGGCACTATGTTGATGGTGCAAAGATGCCAAAAGAGGTGTCACGTGGGTGATGCAGTGGGGCTGGCAGGTCCACCAGACTGAATAGGCTGTTGCCTAGGGCCCACACTTACGATGTCTGGCATGATTCTCCAGTGACTGGGACAGCACACGGACATGTTGCCGCTGTGTGAAAGCTCACGTGCAATCCCAATTGCCACCATGCTGCTATGTTAGCATTGTGTGAGGGTGGTAGTGGTGGTCACAGTGACTGAAGTCTGCTGCTGACCAAAGCAGCGTCTCGGACCTGTGTGTCCGGTGCTGTGTTCCATTGGCCACTGTCATTGGGATGGTGAGCATGTTGGCAGGGGCAGTGGAGCACCTGTTCATCGCTATCCACAGAGGTATAATGTTGCAGCATGTATGGCCACAATCCATGGTGGAGGGGGGTAGGAGTGGCAAGCTGTACACAGCTGAACTTGTGGAACCTGAAAGAGGCTAATTGCAGCACTGAAGTGGTAGGTGTCCTATGATGGCAGGGAGGGAGGGCTTGGCTGGCATGAATGCGGCATACCATGAGCCCTGGACCATACCACCAGGCCAACCATCTGCATGGATATGTTGGGCCTGGGATCAGGATGCCCGCTACACACACATATTGAATGGATATGTGCATGTGGTGGTGGTGGTGGTGGTGGGAGAAAGGTCAGTGATGGATGTATACACCGCAGTAGCATAACAGGCCATGTCAGGGGACAAATGCCTAGCCAGCATCTTTGCCTGCCAGAAGATGACCCTAAGCTGTGTTGTAACCAGGGACACCTGCACACCCTATACACCAGTTGGTAGCAACCATCTGAACCACCTGTGAACCCATGCCAGCTATGTTGGTCTACAAGTTATGTTGGTCTGCGAGCGATGAGGTACTGCCATGGCTGCCCCACAAGCACATGCCAGGTATGGGGGACCCAGGTCAGTCTGCTAGTATCACCATGGTACACGATGTGTGTGCGCTAGTATCATGGGGCGTCCCTTTGAAAGGACAGATCCCATGTGTAAGACTGGACTGTAAGTTGCAGCAGCAGCTTAGCAAGCCAAAGCAGCATATAGACTGAACAATAAATCCCCCTCCCACACCCTCCGAACACACCTTGTCAGATAGGTATGGCACAGAGCATGCAGAGATCTAACCAGACATAGCCATGCCCCTATTCATGCACGTATGCACCCTGACAATGACCACATCTACACCCATGGGTTACTGGACTGATAAGACAAATCAGTGGCTCAACGTACAAGGCCAGGGTGTATATGAGAGGTGGGTCACAGATTCAAGACCAAGCTGTAGATCAGGATTTGCATATCCTGGTTTGTCACCTTTATCCTACATTGGAGGGACAACAGCAGTATGTGCAATCTACAACTAATCGTCAGGCAAGATTCCACAGAGTCATCAGCCATACTGGCATAGTCCATTACCCACTGCTGTATGGCAGGTCAGGCTGATAGCACCGGCACGCTGAGTGGCTGTTAACAGTGCCTGTGTATCGGCAAGCACGCTATTAGCACCTGCACCATGAGCAGATGTTGACAATGCTAGAGTAGCTAAGGAGGCCCAAAGACCAGGCAGGAATGCCAACCAGCAAAACCTTTTTACTGTGCCTGTCTAGGGGGGACATCTGTGATGGCTGCCATGAGTCTGCTGTGACAGAGGCAGCACACATACAGGTTGCCACAGTCAGAAGGGAGTTTTTTCATCCAGCACTGCCACCATGCTGACATATCCCTCTTCTCTTCCCCTTTCTTATCTGCTTTGTGGAATGCTCACACCATCTCCAATAATCTTGCCTGCATTCATGATTGCCTTATCAGAAATGCTACCCATCACCCTGCCCTAACTGAGACTTGCCTACTACCAGACGACTCAGCTGCAGTCTCTGCTCACTGTCCTGGCAGCTATAAATTCTCTCACATGCCTTGTCCCACTGACTGTGGTGGGGGATTTTGGTCTCTACTCTCCCCTACTTGCCAATCTCAACCCCTCCATCTGCCACTGCACAACCCTGTCTCTCCTTGGAAGTCCACACTATCTGCTATTTGACTCCTCCACCTCTTTGGGTAGCTGTAATGTATCTACCCCTTGACAAGACTACCTCCACCTTTCTCACTGATGCTTTATTGTGGCTGTCCATCATTCTGTAGTCATCGTCTCCCTTCATTAATCTTTTGTGCTGTACCACACCTTATTTTTTTAAACATTTTTTTATACCGCTTTATCATTTTAGTCAAAGCAGATTACATTGTAACTTAAACTTCGAACAGGGACATAGATAACTTGGATTCTTCTGAGGCAATAGAGGGTTAAGGTACTTGCCCAAGGCCGCAAAGAGTGCTAGTTGGAATCAAACTCTGGTGGCTCTAACCACTAAGCTACTCTTCCACTCCACCTGTCCCTTACTACTGCATTCAAACCCCAGCTTTGCTTATTTACCCCCACCCACCCAGAACCACTGCCTAGATCCTGACCCCTCCTCTAATTGCCTACCCTCCATCTTTGGTACATCATGTATTCCATTATCAGACCATCACCTGCTAAGCCCACTCCTCATCACCCCCTGCCTCAACCTCGCACAGTCTCCACCAACCTCTTCTGAAACCTGCATGTTAGTGAGCCATTGGCTCTCTCCACCACTTTTTCATCGCCTATTTCCTACTTGATGTCATCTGAGTCTGTGAATGATGCCACAGTGTCTGATAACACTGCACACCCATCTGCCTTGGATGCTCTAGTTCCTCCCTTGTCACATTTGTGGAGGTGTATTGCCCCTTAGCCCTGCCTGTCGTTGCCTTCCTGCCATCAGCGTACCTGTGCCCATTTAGCTGAGTGCACGTGGCTCAAGTCTTGTACCCCTGCAGACATTCTACACCTCTAATGTATGTTTACCTCCTTCCAGTCAGCCTTGGCACCTGCCACACAATATGATGATGTCCCACTGACTTATTCTCTGGCCTCTGACCCGCACCATCTCCTTTGAACTCTCAACTCTCTATACAAGATGCCACCAACTCCAATTCCTCCATCCCTCTCTGCTCAAACTGTGACCGACTAATTCCATGACAAAAGCATCAAAACCACACTTCGATTCCCAACTACATTAACCTCAACCCCCTTCCCCCTCTGCATCCCAACTCTACCGCTCAATCTTGCCAATCCTCCCTCCCAGGTCAAAGATCTCAGAGGAAGCTACTATACATCTTCTTGCCTCTGCTAAACTCACTGCCTGCTCTCCTGAGTCCTTTTGCACCTGTCTCCTTACATCCAACTCCTCCACTGTCATCCCTTCCATCTCACATTCTGAACCTCTTGCTCCCCACTGCAACTTTCCCTGCACCCATCAAGCATGCTCTTACCAAGAAACCTTCACTGGACCCTACCTCTCCTCATAATTTTTGACCCATCTCCCTTCTACCCTTTGTCCTTAAAATACCTGAATGTGCGGTTCCCTGCTGTTTCCATGATCCTCTCTCTTCTCAAGCCTCTCCTGATCCACAGCAATCCGGCTGTTGTCCCTTACATTATACTGAAATGGTACTTGCCAAAGTCCCCAGTGATGTGCCCCTGGCAAACTCCAAGGGTCTTTGCTCTATTCTCATGTCTCCTGACCTCTCAGCTTGCTTATGACACTGTTGCCTACCACCATCACCTCAATAGCGGGACCCACTATCTGCTGCTATATGCTTATTCTATATGCTCATTCTGTTCAGCGATATGCTGTTTGTAGTTAATGTAAGGTAATGTAATGTAAGTTATGTACTGTGTTCCCTGTTTGTACTCCTAGTGTTTTGTTGTGATGTAATGATAATGCAATGTATGTTTCCTTCACCTTTGTTTAACTCTGTGCTGTATTAACCGCTTTGATTGAAGGAAAAGGCGGGATACAAAACATGTTAAATAAATAAATAAATAAATAAATAAATATGTTGTCCTCACTTTGTTTCTACAGCTCTCTACTATCCTGCCTCTCTTTTCATCTCTCCCATTGCACCGTCAGCATTTGTGCAGGTGGCTCTATCTCCACAGCTGTCCTTCTCTCAGTTGGTGTTCCCCTAGAGTCTGTCTGGAGACAACTTCTGTTATCCTTCTATATCCAGACTCTTGGTACAGTCATGTCCTTCCACTGTCGTTAATACCATCTTTATGCTCATGTCTCTCCGATTCACCTCTGCACACCTGAAATCTCGCTGGCAGTTCTGGCCTGGATCTCGGCCTGCCTATCTGACATTGATTCATGGATGTTTCACAGTGCTTTGATACTGAACCTGTCTACAGCTGAGCCCCTTAGCATTCCCCTGAAACCCACAACCCACCTACCCCCCTTCTCTATCTGCAGGGATAACATTACACTACTCCCTGTGTTCTTCTCTGCTCACATCCAACAGATAGCTAATACATGATGATCCTGTCTCTGTAACATTTGCAAATCCATCCCTCCCTATCTACATACACTACAAATACACCAGTGCACTCTTTAGTCCCCTCCTGTCAAGGCCACTGCAACCGTGTCCATGCTGTTCTCCCACAGAATCAGCTCTATCCCCTGCAATCTCTTTAACATGCAGACATGTGACTAATGTTCTGACAGTGGTGTTATGTGTATATAACCATGCTCCTTAGGTCATATCACTGGTTCCCCATCTGTTTCAGGTTTAAACCTCTCCTACTAACTGCCTTCTGCATTCACCCACCTGCACCTGACTACCTGTTTTCTCTTATCTGTCCCCACACCCCTCTATGGGACCTCCTCTCATCTGGCAGATCCTTTCTATCTGTTCCCTGATCTACTACCACCTACTCCAGACCTTATTCCTCCCACCTTGCTGCCCCGCATCAATGGAACAAACTACCCGAGTGAGTGCGTCACGCCTCATCTCTGACCCTTCCCAAATCCAGGCTGAAGACACCCCATCGAGGTGGCATGTGGGTCAAGTTGAAGAGCATATCAATTGGTGAAGAACATTTGCAGCAGCCTGCCATACAAATGGTTCCTCCACAGAACCTGGAGAGAGCATCTACATCTGTGTGTGCTCCATGGACCAGGTGATGTATAGTCATCCTCACATTTAGGGTGCCTGTTGCAAAAGGACACCTGCCTAGGACCACAAAGCAAACAGTCCCTGACCATGACAGAGTTGATGTAAGGGCTCACCACATTATCAACATAGTCAACCTTGGCTGCAACAGGAAGGACAAAATGTAAATTAAGCTCATATGCATATGAGTTGCATCATGGGAAGATGAGGGGGGCCAAGCAAAACAGACGTAGGGGAACACAAAACCATCTAAAGTGATGACTATGATGGATGAAGCAGTAGCCACTACCTGCATGCCAAGTATGATGGTGGAGGATGTGTGGCAGGCCCCCTGGAAAGGCCAGGACTGTCCCGAAAGGCCCTCATGGGTCATGTATGATGTCTAAGTATGTGTTATGTGGTAATGTTGAGATCTTGATAAATTGGAAGACTGGGCATCCAAATAGAAGTTGAAATTTAATGTGGACAAATGCAAAGTTATCCACCTAGGAAAGAACAACCCAAACTATGGTTACACGATGCAAGGCTCCACATTAGGAACCACCACCCAGGAAAAAGATTTAGGCGTCATTGTGGATAACACGTTAAAACCCTCTGCCCAGTGTGCAGTGGCAGCCAAGAAAGCAAATAGAATGCTAGGTATCATAAGGAAAGGAATGGAAAATAAAACAAAGGATATTTTAATGCCTCTGTATCGTTCCATGGTACGACCGCACCTTGAATATTGTGTGCAATTCTGGTCGCCGTATCTTAAAAAGGATATAGCGTTATTAGAAAAGGTACAGAGAAGAGCCACCAAAATGGTAAAGGGGATGGAAGGCTACTCCTATGAAGAGAGGCTACAAAGGTTAGGGCTCTTCAACCTGGAAAAAGAGACGGCTGAGGGGAGATATGATAGAGGTCTATAAATTAATGAATGGAGTGGAACGGGTAAACGTAGATCGATTGTTTACGCTATCAGAATATAGAAAGACTAGGGGACATGTAATGAAGCTACAGGTTAAACTATTTAAGACAAATAAGAGAATATATTTTTTCACTCAACATGTAATCAAACTCTGGAATTTGTTACCGGAGGATGTAGTAAGAGCTGTTAGTGTAGCTGGGTTTAAAAAAGGTTTGGACAAATTACTGGAGGAAAGGTCCATAAACCATTATTAAAAAGGGACCAGGGAGATCAATGCTTGACCCAATACAAGCATTGTGGAACCTGTGTCTTTTTGGGATACTGCTAGGTATGTATGACCTAGATTGGCCACTGTTGGAAACAGGATACTGGGCATGATGGACCTTGGTCTGACCCAGTATGGCATATCTTAAGTTCTTATGTTCTTATGGTCAGCCGGGTAAGGAATTACATTGTATATCCACATTCTAGGCAAGAATGGGCTACCCTCAACCAGTAGTTTGAGGGCATAGCAGGGATAACACACATAATGGGAGCCATTGATTACATACAGGTTGCCTTGTCCCATCAAGAGACGGGAAAGCGGTGTACATACAAGCATGTGTATCGTGCAGATACTATGCAGTGTGTGTTGTGTTGCACAGAGGCTGTGTCCAAGGAACCACCCACTGTGGACAAACCCCAATTGCTGTGTTGGGTGGCCACATCCCACCCGAGGGTACAGCAGTAGAGGGCTCTAGGCGGGGACATAGGGCCTGGTGGGGAGAGTGTTGCACACACCCTATTGTTGCCTACATGGCTGTGTGGCACACTCACCCTGAATTATAATTATTATTATTATTATAAGAACATAAGATATGCCATACTGGGTCAGACCAAGGTCCATCAAGCCCAGTATTCTGTTTCCAACAATGGCCAATCTAGGTCATATGTACCTAGCAGTTTCCCCAAGGGACACAGGTTCCACAATGCTTGTATTGGTTCAAGCATTGATATCCTGGGTCCCTTCTTAATAATAGTTTATGGACCTTTCCTCCAGGAACTTGTCCAAACCTTTTTTAAACCCAGCTACACTAACAGCCTTTACTACATCCTCCGGTAACAAATTCCAGAGTTTGATTACACGTTGAGTGAAAAAATATTTTCTTTTATTAGTCTTAAATAGTTTACCCTGTAGCTTCATTGCATGTCCCCTAGTCTTTCTATATTCTGATAAGGTAAACAATCGATCTACGTTTACCCGTTCCACTCCGTTCATTAATTTATAGACTTCTATCATATCTCCCCTCAGCCTTCTCTTTTCCAGGTTAAAGAGCCCTAACCTTTTTAGCCTTTCTTCATAGGAGTATCCTTCCATCCCCTTTACCATTTTGGTGGCTCTTCTCTGAACCTTTTCTAATAACGCTATATCCTTTTTAAGATACGGCGACCAGAATTGCACACAATATTCAAGGTGCGGTCTCACCATGGAACGATATAGAGGCATTATAATATCTTTTGTTTTATTTTCCATTCCTTTCCTTATCATAGCTAGCATTCTATTTGCTCTCTTGGCCGCTGCTGCACACTGGGCCGAGGGTTTTAACATGGTATCCACAATGACGCCTAAATCTTTTTCCTGGGTGGTGGTTCCTAATGTGGAACCTTGCATCGTGTAACCATAGTTTGGGTTGTTCTTCCCTAGGTGCATAACCTTGCACTTGTCCACATTAAATTTCATCTGCCATTTTGATGCCCAGTCTTCCAATTTATCAAGATCCTCTTGCAATTTTCCACATTATTCATTATTATTCATTGATGAAGCACTACTAGCCATATGCAGGCCTGTACAATACAAAGCTAAAGAAAGTCCCTGCTCATTAGAGCCTACAATCTAATCAAGACAAACAGGACACGAAAAAGGATAGGGAAAGGTAAGGAGACACAAGTAACAAGATATCAGGATCCAAGGGCAGTTTCAAAGAGGTGAGCATTTAGCTTAGTTCTGAAAAGGGGTAGGAATGAAGCGTGGTGTACAGAATTAGGAAATGTATTCTAAGCATTAGAAGCACTGAGGTGAAAGGACTGAATTCTGGAGTTGGCAGAGGAAGAAAAGGGCAAAGAAAGGAGCAAGCCAGTAGAAGAACGAAGTTCATGAGGAGGAGTGCAGAGGGAGAGGAGAGAAGAGAGATAGTGAGGACCAGCAGAGGGAATGCACTTGAAGGTCAGAAGGAGGAGTATAAATTGGATGCGGAAGCATAAGGGAAGCCAATGAAGTATTTTCAGAAGAGAGGTTGTATGAGCAAAACGAGACTGGCGAAAGATTAGATGTGCAGCAGGGTTTTGTACAGATTGAAGGGGAAAGAGATGACTCAGAGGAAGACCAGCAAGCAGGAGGTTGCAATTGTCATGATGGGGAAGTTATTAAAGAGTGGACAAGTGTTCTAGAAGGGTCAGCAGAGAGGAAGGGTCACATTTTGTAAATGTTAAAAAGAAAGAAACAGCAGCTTTTGGCAAAGTGATGGATATGTAAGGAGAAGGAAAGGGAGAAATCACCTAGGGCAGAAGGCATTTGGACAGCATGGCAGCCAGATTAAGAATGCCATGATTTTCAGACAGCTACCTCCACCTCCTCACCACCTTGATATGTCAGAAGCAACGCAAGCTGTTCCCCACATCAGGCGTGCAGCATGATATGGAGCAGCTGCAGCACTCCTGGTGGCATGTTGCTGAGCGCTTCAACGCTGACAATGACTACCCAGGCACAGTAAGTAGATGGGCTCAGGTACCCAACATACATGTGGCACAATGCAACATTTGTACCAACTTATCTGTACATCCAAAGAAAGAGTGCCACAACAAAATTGCAGCCACAGATTAAAAGTGGGACTCTATTATCATTTCTCATGTATACATGTATATCCTCTATACTGAAAATATCCCTCATTTATATATATTTACCTTCCAAAATAATAAAATACTTTTATATATCATTACACCTCTTTCTGCATGTGAGTATAAATCCATATATTTATTTTTTATCTGTTGCACTTTATGTTGATATCTCGGAGGCAGTAGCTCTCGATCTTTCTGCCGCCTTTGACTTGGTTGATCACTCCCTTCTTCTGTCTCGTCTATGTGAAGCTGGCCTCTGTAGCACTGTATATCGATGGTTCCACTCTTTTCTTTCTTCTAGATCTGCTGCAGTCCTTTCCTCCTCTCCATCCGATCCCCCCTCAGACCCTTTTCCCCTTCCCTGCGGAGTCCCACAGGGCTCTGTTCTCGCACCTTTGCTCTTTAACCTCTTTCTGACTCCTCTCACCTTGTTGATACAACAGTTTGGGATGACGGCCTTCTTTTATGCAGATGACATTCTTCTTCTCTATCACACCTCCCCTGTTTGTCCTGATCTTGCCCCCCTTAACCTGTGTCTAACTGCTGTCTCCGACTGGTTAACTAATAACTGCCTCCATCTCAACACCTCCAAAACTACTGCTATTTGGTTTTCCCACGGTCATCAGCCCCTCTCTCTGGCCCCCTCTTTCTCTGGTACACCTATCTCTCTTGTTCCTACTTTTCGTTATCTTGGTGTACTTTTCGATTCTGACCTTTCCTTTTCAGCCCACATTTCCCATATCTCCAAAACCTCTTTCTACTACCTCCGTCAGATCTGGGCAATTCATCCTTTTCTTTCTCCCTCTGCTCTTACTACTCTGCTTCTATCACTGGTTATTTCTCGCATTGACTTCGCCAATTCCATTTTCACTGGTCTCACCAAGCTCCAACTGTCACGTCTTCAACGAATCCAAAATACAGCCGCTCGACTTGTGTCCCACTCCTCCCCCAGAGACCACGTCACCCCCCTTCTTTTCCGCCTTCACTGGTTACCAATTTCCTTCCGCATTCAGTTCAAACTACTCACCCTTGTTCATAAAGCACTTCACACCTCCACTCCTCAATACCTGGCTGACCTCATCCACTTTCACACTCCCAGACACACTCCCCGCTCCTTTCATCTCAACCGTCTCACACTACCCCCTCCCTCCCTAGCCCACCTGCACTCTACCCGTTCCTCAGCTTTTTTTTTTCTAGGCCCTGCCCTCTGGAACTCCCTTCCCACCGCCCTCTGCCTGGAACATCATCACCCTACCTTCAAGCTGGATCTAAAGACTCACCTTTTCTCCCTTGCCTTTGGCCCTCCCTCCTCTCACCCCTAACCTTTTTTCCTATACCCTTTGATATCAACCTGCTCTCCCATTTTCTCTCTACAAAGTAATTGTAACTCTCTTTCTACTTTTCCGGCCTTGTGCCTTGCTGTTACTGTAATATTTTATTATCATTGTAAACCGCTCTGCTATTTTGAAGGGCGGTCAATCAAATCAATAAACATAAACATCAAATCAATAAACATATACATTATCATCACATTTAATATTTTCATTTATACATTGCACACCACATCCAACACAAATTAAAATTTACACATTTGTCTTACACACATGTATCATACACTTAACATACAGCAATCATTTCAACTAGTCCCGAGTGTATCATTTTACATGGTGTGAGGCAATGGTATATGTGAAAATGTATTAGAAGAGAAAGTGTATAATGACATCATGTTTTAAAGGGATAATGTTTTCTGGTTGTAAAAGATTTAAAAAGCTTTGCTGAAACTTGGTAATTAGTTGTGCTCAGAGCAGTATTGCAAAACTTGCAAGTTGATATTTGAAATGCCTGTTTTCTTATCAGTAATGTGTAACGACTGCACAGATTTCTTTTGTTTCATTCTTGGGTCTTAAGGTAATTTCAATTATTTTCTATATTTGAGGATGTGTTTTGTTTTTTAGAAAGGTGCACTTTTTTTGGAAGCTTTCCTGAATTTATTTTAATCATAAAACAAAGATATGTTGTAGAGCAGTGATTTTGTGTATGCTGAGTTTTGTTTTGGTTTCAGTAAAAGTAATCATTTCAATGCTGTGAATGATAGCAGATTTCCAGCTTGGGTATTTCTTCTGAAGTTATGGGAAGTGCTGTACTGCCTGATATTATTAGCATTTCAATTTGTTGTACTAATCACCCTTCCTATTGAGATTGTTGTAAAATGTTTTGAAGGAATAATTTTCATATTGTAAGGATTTTAGTTATATGCTAATTAGAACATACACAAAATTGTCATGTGGAATGAGCAGAAAAAAATGCATATCTTCTATCTGCAATTCATTTAAAAGTAGGAGGAAGTTTTACTAAGATTTAAGATTTGTTTCTTGAAGTCTCAGTTTTTAAGATGGTTGCTTCTGTAGTGTGACATTAAGAAATAGCTTTGTTCTGTGTGTTGTGGAGATATTCTTAAGGCAGCTGTAAGCTGACACTTTCTGTTTGCCAATGGTTTTCCGTTACAGTCTTGAAGAATTTTATCTGATCCACACAATAGAAGAAATATGAATTTTGATAATAGAATTGATGATTGAAACTGTTGTTTTATAATAGGACGTGAAACCTGGGAAATATTAAAAATTCTTGTCTTGTGAATTCTGTAAAGCATGAGCAATTAAGAATACTTAGAGGCGGATGACTGATGGAATATATTTTTAAACTAAATGAAGCCTATATTAGTGTTGGAAATAAGAATAAGATTACTTTCCTTTTTCTTTCCTGCTTCTTTTGGAAATAAGGTTCTATGATTGATTTTGCAACAGTACAGTAGCGTGTTTGCACAGTTATTGTGTTTTTCTTGCTATCTGTTTGGATTTGTGGTATAATATGGAATGGATTCTCTGAGTCAGTGAACTGGGGGAATGCAGCATACACTGCAGTAATAGCTTGATAGAAAAAGCACAGATAACATAACGGCAACAAAGTCTGACAAAGTTTTGTGTGTTTACAGTAACTCTGTAGCAAGAGATATTGTCAGTTATCTGGCGAGAAGGCCTTGACTGCAAGTTTTGTTAGAGAAGTTTTGCTTAAACAAAAAAAAATAGATACAGTTAAAGTATAGCTTGAATGTTGCTAATTCTTTTTTTCCCCATGAATCTATAATAAGAACAAATTTTGATTCCAATTGGCAGCAGTAGAAATAAATACACATGATTGTGATTTCATTTAAAATTATGTTTAAGGGAGGAAGTGACATCATCATCCTGGATGACTGCCTGAACCCAGAGCTCTGGGGATGAATCTGGTGTTTGCTGGTACCCCTCTTCGTGAAAGCTACAAAAATGAATTGACAGTATCACCAACAGCTGGAAAGGGCGGAGAGACAAATGACGACGTGGCAGAAAATGATGGACCTTCGTGAAGTCACGTACGGAGGAGCGGGGACTAGTGAGAGTCCGGAGCAGAAAATGGCTGCCAGGTAGAGTGGGGGAGGACAGATGATGGAACGGGATAATAGGAGTGGAAGAAGCGATGATGAAGAAAAAGGAGAGGTAGTGGTACAAAAAGTCACCCGAGAAGAGTTGAAAGGTTGGTTTAAGGAACTGAAAACTGAAATTAATATGGTGAAAGAAGAAGTGGGAGAAATGACTGGGGAGCTGAAGGAGGGTATGGGAGAAATGAAAAGCAGGGTAGAGGCAGATGACCAGACTCTGGAAAACTTGCAAGAGCAACAAGAAGTGCAAAAAGGTAACATTACAGAAATAAGTAAGTGGTGAGAGCATATGTTGAATAAAATGGAAGATCTAGATAATAGAACCAGAAGGAACAATCTAAGGATAAGGGGGATCCCTGAAGATCAATAGTTTAAAGACAGTAAAAAAGTGTCGGAAGCTACACTTTTGGAAATATTCAATCAAGGAGAAGAAGCAAGTAGAATTAAAAAAATAGAGATGGACCGAGCACACAGGGTGTTAGGCCCGATTCGACCAAATAGACTAAGAGACATTGTAATATGCCTTAAAGACTATGAAATTAAAGAAAGCATAATAGTCAAAATGCAGCGACTAGAAAACTTCATGTGGCAAGGATATAAAGTGATGATTTATGTGGACTTAGCAGCAGGAACACTTCAGAGAAAAAGAGATATGCCCCGACTCCGTGGCTGTTACAACAAGAAGGAATAAAATATCAATGGCTATATCCCTTTGGGTTACTTTTCAATAAAGGAGCTAAAATATGGAGAGTTAGAAACTTGGAGGAAGCTAAACAAGCGATGGCAGAGGCAGAATTGCTGGAGATAGTCATGCACCAACAGACGGCCGTAGAGCAGGCAAGAAACAGCAAAAGAACTATGAATAGTCAAAGAAACCAAGAAAAACAGGAAAAGTGGCAAGATAAGGAGCAAGAACATCACAATAGGGGATGATTCCATGGTGAGCGAGGGACATACATGAAGTCAGATACAAAGACCAGATATAAGACAAGAAAGGCAATCCTGGAAGTATTAAAGATACTAAGAAAGTGAGTATCTGACAGAAAATATGAGGGACATAAGAAAAAAGGAAAAATGTTGGTTGATATAAAGATGATATTGGGTTTAAAGTAACTTGATTGAAAATGGTAAAAAGGTTCTAGCAGAAAGGAGAGATTATGGAAACTCTATACCCTTTACTATTAAAATATGGGGGAGGGGGGAAATAGATCAAAACTGGATAAGGAAAGGGATGTATATATTAAAGGAAGAAGATGGGGGTACGAGGGGAAACTGGGATCTGGGAGGATGGGAGGGAGGGAGGGAGGGGGAGGTGGGAAGGGAGGGAGGGTGGGGTAGGGATAGGAAGGGGGAGGGTGAGGGAGAGGGTGAGGGGAGAGGGAGATAAAGAAACATGCAGACTGCAAGGAGGAAAGGGAGGAGGAGGAATGAAATAAGTTGGAGAACAAATGTTGACAATTACCACAATAAACACAAAAGGTTCAAAAACCTGGCATAAAAGGAGATTAGTAGAACAAGAAGGGGGCAGGTTAAAGGCGGATATAATATATATTCAAGAAACCCACTTAAAAATTGGACAAGAAAAATGACTGCAATCTAAGAAATATCCATATGTAGTGTTGGCAGGGCGACAAGCAGAACCCAAAAAAGGGGGCGTTGGGATCATGGTGTGTAATACTGTTAAAGACTAGGTGGTGGGGGAGTATAGAGATAAAGAAGGGAAGTGTGGGGAGGGCGGAGCCAACAGCAAGGAAGATGGCCGCTTAGATTCTTTCCTCGTCCTACCCGGCTGCAAAATCCTGATTTTACCCTGTTTCAAAGTTGTGCCAGCCCGTTCCGTGTGGTGAAAATCTCGGCTGGAGATGTCCAGCGGTAAACCTATGCGGCTGGAGTACAGTTCGGGAGCGAATTCCGGAGTAAAAAGAGCGAAACCGGACCCCCCCTCGCCGCAAAAATGGTGGCTGGTCGGGAAGCCTCTCCATCTTTGCAAGAGCTTCTTGCGGAGTTAAGGGCAGTGCGAGATATGGTGGCAGCCAACGGGGAGTCGCTCTGTAGCGTACAGGCTGATCTTGGGGAGCTTAAAGAGCTAAAAGGACAGATTGCTGGGCTCACCGAGAAGGTCGCCGGTTTGGAAGTAAAGGTGGAGGTGCATGAGGAGCGGCTCAAGCAAGTGTCTGCAAACCACAAGCGCATTGTGAATCTGGAGAGGAGCTGAACAACAGGACTAGGAGGAACAATATTTGAATTGTTGGAGTCCCGGAGGGGGCGGAGGGCTCCAATATGAAGCTGTACTTGGAGCAAGCGATCCCTAAAGTTTTGAAGTTTACTTTCTGTCAGCCTTTCGAGATAGAGAGGGCCCACCGGATACCGTCGCATTCAGGCCCAAATGCGAGCGTGCCGCGCCCAGTTATCATTTGTGTGCTGAGGCACACTCAAGCAGCGCAGATTTTGGCTGCGGCAAGAGAGGTTGCCCCGGTGAAATTGGATGATCAGCAGATTGGGTTTTACCCGGACTTTCACAAGGCAACGGTGGAACACAGGAAACAGCTTTTGGCTTTTCGACCGCGGCTCCAGCTCCTGCAGGCGAGATATGGTTTGCTTTTTCCCGTGCGTCTCAGGGTTACTCTTCATAACCAAACCAGGTCTTTTGAGGATCCAGCTGCTCTACGGGCCTTTATAGAAGAGCAAGAGGCTGCCGTGATGAGATGATCCAGCTCCAGGGAGGCTGAACTGTGCACGATGTACTGCCGAAGGCATAATACTGGGCCGTACTGTGTGTATGCTGGGAATGTGGTTGGGGGCCAGTTTGTGAAATTTTAGTGTAAGTGGGGTGCGATGGGGGGGTATGTGGGGTATGTGGAGATATGTTGGGTGACTGGGCACTTGGAAGGAGTATTGTCCCTGAGTGAGTGTTCTCTGAGTGTGGGGGTAGTTATGTGTTTAGTTGGGGCATCTGGGTAGGGGTGTTGTATTGTGTTGTGGGAGGGTGGGGAGGGATTGCAGGGGCATTCTTCTGGCATTGGCTCACCCAGTTAGTGTCCCAAGTTGGGTTCTGTGGTTGCCTCCTTGTTGGGTCCTATGGGGTTTTTGTGTGATGGGTACTTTTTATGTGCTATGGGGTCGAGGAATGAACTGCCTTACTCGATTAGTTGTGTGCCTTATTAAAAGCTTCTTCCATGAATACGCTTAAAGTGCTGTCGCTGAACGTGAAGGGTATCAACAGCCCAATCAAACGGAAAAAGATATTGGTTTATTGTAAGAAGGAAAAGACGGATGTGATTCTTTTGCAAGAATCTCATTTGTCTTCTGCTGAAGCCCTAAAACTGGGATCAGGAGGCTATGTGGTTGTTAGTCATGCAGCTGCATGGCAGAAGAAGAACGGGGTAATTACTCTGGTCCAGAAGGCGTTGGTGCCGACCGTTGTATTCTCCCACGCTAGTTTAGATGGTAGGTGGACGGTGGCCTTGGTTCAAATAAACGACAGGAAGCTAGCGATAATTAATATATATGCTCCCAATATTGACGATATGTTTTTTTTTCGAAGGATCGCTGAGCAGGTGCATGGGCTTTCCAAATATGATACAATTTTGGGAGGGGATTTTAACCTCATATTGGATCCATTGCTTGACTGCCATCCTTTCAGACTGCGGAAGCAACAGCGGGCTGCTTCGGTGGTTGCGTCTATCATACAGGTTGAGGGTCTAGTTGATATTTGGCGGCTGTTACATCCCAAGGAAAGAGGGTATTCCTTTTTTTATCTCCCTCATAAGTCTCATTCATGGATTGATTATTTGCTCATCTCCAAGTCTTTAATCTCGTCAGTAGAGGTTGCTGAAATTTGCCCTATGCACATTTCAGATCATGCCGCTGTGACGGTGACCCTGGTAGTGATTCAGGAAAAGGAGGTGAATCCAAGGGTTTTTTTTGATAGGGCTTTGCTTGTAGATGTGAATTTCTGTGAGTATATGAAACAAGAAATAAAAGCATATTTTGATGTTAACTGTTTAGGTCATACCCCTGTCTGGGATTGGTGGGAGACCTTTAAGGCGTCTATGCGGGCGAGAATTACAAGCTACTCCATTAAGTTGAAGCGGATGAACAGGATGAAGGTAGAGGCCCTTGATTTACAAATTAAAGCGGGCGAGAGGCTGTTGGTGGCCAGGGCTGACTCGAATGTTCTGCTACGCCTGCAAAAGCTGCGGTTTCAATACAATCAACTGTTGCATGAGGAAGCAGTGCAGCTTATGCAGGGTCAGCAGTCGGCCTATTACTTGGAGGGAAACAAGTCGGGGAAACTGTTAGCAAATATTCTTAAGCCTAGGGCCGCGAAAGCTCGGATTGCGGCGTTGAAGGGCGACAAGTCGGAGGCCCTGGTTGATAGTACGGAGACAGCTGCGGAGTTTCGTGCCTTTTATGCTAAACTCTATTCATCAGAAATTGCAGCTAGTGAGGATGATTTTCAATCTTTGCTAGGGGAAGTAGCTCATCCTTCTCTTTCTCCCCATCAACTTGCAGAGTTGGAAAAGGAGATTTCATGTTCTGAAGTAAGTGAGGCTCTTAAGGCGGCAGTCAAGGGTAAGGCGGTTGGCCCTGATGGTATGCCTGCTGAATTCTATCAGGTGTTTTGGGTGGAGTTAGCTCCGTACTTATTGGATTATTTCCACCTTTTGTCTATGCAGGGGGCGGCAGTGGGTTCTTTTAGCGAGGCCACAATTATCGTTTTAGAAAAGCCAGGGAGGGACCCCTTAGAGGTTGGAAGTTATCGTCCCATTTCGTTATTGAATGCGGATTATAAGATTTATTCTTCTATTTTAGCTCGTAGGCTTGCTAAGGTGGTTGCTTATATTATTCATCCTGATCAGTGTGGTTTTATGGCAGGCCGCTCTACAGCTGATAACGCTCGTCTCCTGTTAAACCTGCAGGGGGTGGCGGACGTTCGAGATCATCCAGTAGTGGGCCTCTCATTGGATGCTGAGAAGGCCTTCGATCGGCTGGAATGGGTGTTCCTATTTCGGGTTTTAAAGTGGTTTGGTTTTGGGGGCAAGTTCATTAGTATGATGCAGGTCTTGTATACTAATCCGTCGGCATGTATTTGGGCCAACCAGGTATTATCTGAGCCATTACAGTTATTCAGGGGCACTAGGCAGGGTTGTCCGCTCTCCCCCTTGCTTTTTAATTTTGCGCTGGAGCCGTTGCTGTTGTTGATCCGGCAAACTGATGAGATTCGCAAGATCGAAGTGGCGGATTTGCAGATTACAATCTCCGCGTATGCGGATGATCTTCTGCTCTTTGTGCACCCGGATTCCATCGGAAAGGTGTTGGAATTAATACATAGCTACTCACATCTCTCGGGATACAAAATAAACTGGTCCAAGTCGGTGGGGTTTCCAATGAATAAGTGGACTGGAAAGCACTTGGTGGAGCCTTTTCCGTTTCAATGGGTCTCGTCTGGGTTCAAGTATTTAGGGGTTCGATACTGCCCCAGTTTGGAGGAGACTGTGAAGGTAAATTCTAGTGTTTTGCGGGAGATGGTTCAGGGGTTTGCGACGCAATGGTCCCCTTTATTCCTCTCGTGGTGGGGGCGTTTGGAATCCATAAAGATGGTACTGGTTCCTAAGGTAAATTATGTGTTGGAGATGCTTCCGATCACGTTACCGATAGAGGTATATAGTTCCATTGAGTGGGTGTTGGTAAACTTTTTCTGGCGTGGTAAACCCCCTAGAATTGCTACCAGTAAGTTAAAAGCTACAAAGGAGGGGGGTGGGGTACAGTTTCCTGACTTTTAAAATGTACCATCTTGCGTTTCGTTTTAAACAAGGGGCCCGGTGGATGGCTGCGGAGGAAGGGGAGGCTCCCCCTGTATGGTTAGAGGTTGAGAAGAGGAGAGTGGCGCCTGTCCCGTTAGTTTTGTTGGCGGGTATGAGATTTCCAGATTCTTTCCCTGCGGGTAGAGTAATTGTTGCTACCCAGGATGCGTTTCAGGAGCTAGTGCATTTATTGGGGAAGGATAATCCCCCTTCGTTGTCGGTGCCTTTGTGGTACAATCCCCGTTTAAAAATTAATAGTCGAGTAATTTTGTGGGAGCGGTGGCAGGAATCTGGTATATGGACGGTGGGGCAGCTAGTCTCGGCTCGGTCTTGGAAGGCTTTTGGGGACATACAGCGAGAGTTTAAGCTTCCGGGGTGCTGTCAATTTCAATGGATCCAATTGAGGTACTGCTTATCTAAAGAAGGGTTTGCGGTTCAGTCGTTGGAATCAGATTGGGGGCTTCAGGGGGCGGTGGACAGCTGTGTAAGTTGGAAAGGGGTAGCGTCTAATTTCTATGCGGGGTTAAGGGAAAGGGTACCCTCTAGTTTGGAAGGGGTGAAGGCAAAATGGGAAGAGGAGCTCGAAACTAAGATTTCACAGGCTGATTGGGAGAAGTTGTGGACTAGGGTGAACAGAGTATCCCGGGCCACAGCGTTAACTCAATCCTTATTTTTTCTGACCCATCGTGCATGTATAACACCTATTCGGCTCACTAAGTGGGACCCGAAAGTTGGTAACAGGTGTTGGTCTTGTGGTCAGTCTCCGGGCTCCTTGAGACATATGTTTTTTGATTGCCCTCACGTTCAGCATTATTGGGTACAGGTGTGGGGCAAGATTCAAAGCATTCTGGAGTTGCAAGATATGCTATCTTGGAAGGCAGTAATTCTTCGATCCCAAGCTGATCTGCTGGGCTTGACCAGTGAGAAGTTTTTTCTGTTTAACTTCTTGAATCATTGGAAGGATTCTTCGAAGTTGGATAGTCATCTCTGGTGGAATCTAGTATGTATTTTTGCCAAATATGAGCAGGTGTATGAGAAATCTGGAGCCCAGCGCTGCTTTGAGAGATCTCGGAGCGGGCAAGGGTCCGGCAGTCAGTATAAGAGCACAGTCAAAAGCAAATGGTGGTATCTTGATGCCTACGTAGCTAAGGCAAGAGTATGGTAAATGTGGTGGTTATTCACATGTTTGTATTGGGGACACTGCTAGTAATGTACCTAACTTTTCTGGGCTGTTCATGGGACCATCAAGGAGGCTGGGGTGGGGTGGTAGATAGGGAGCGGGGGGGGGGGGGGGCGGAGAGAGAGGGGGGAGGGTGGGTGTTGGTACAGGGGGGGATGTGGGTGTTGTTGGCTGTTTTGTAAGTATTGATTGTTGTTTGTTAGTGTGTTTTCGGAAACTCAATAAATATTATTTCAAAAAAAAAGAAGGGAAGTGTGTGGGAATTCAATTAAAAATCGCAAAGGAAGAAGTGTGGGCAATGTGTATATATGGCCCAAATGAACAATAAAAGGAGTTCTATGATAGAATGTTGATAGAAATGGAAAAGCTATGGGGAACACCAATAATCAATGGAGGAGACTTTAACCTAAGAGTAAATTCAAGGCTGGACAACAGTGTGTGGGGGGAGGGAGAGAGGGGGGAGATGGGAGGGAAAAAAGAGAGGAGTAGCCTGGGGTTGATTGATGTTTGGCGGTGTAAATATCCAGGAGAGCGTAGGTATGCTTTCTATTCAACCCCACATGGGACATACAGTAGACTAGATATGATATGTGTAGGAGGAGATTGGATATCTATGTCAAAAGTGTGGAACATGGGTCCATTACATGGATGGACCATGCACCAGTGAGTGTCACTTTCAATCTAGGATACAGAGATGAGAGAATAAAATTTTGGAGACTTAACAATCCACTATTGGGAGAAATCACAAATGTAAAAAGTATTAGCAAGATGCTTAGGGAATACATGAAAAATAATAATAATGGAGAGATAAAATCAGGGATAGTTTGGAACGGGTTAATAGCAGTAGTAAGAGGACGCCTTATAGGAACTGCAGCACATAAAATGAAAACACAGGGTAAGCAGGAGTATCAATTGATGCAAAAAATAACAAAACTAGAAAGTAGCCATCAGCGTGATTGCAACCCACAGGCGTTAGGAAAGTTAAAATCTTTGAGAATAGAATTAGGGCGATTGAGAGCAAGTGAGATAGCATATAACTTAAGTATACTTAAACAATCATATTTTGAGGGTGGGAATAAGGCGGGCAAGGTAATGGCAAGTAGACTCAAAGCAAAAATGCAGCAAAGCAAAATTGGAAGCATTAGAAGCTCAAAGGGGAAGATGAAAACTGGTAATAATGAGATTAGACAGGTGTTTAAGGAGTTTTATGAGAATTTATATAGAAGTGAAATTAAAAATGGGGAAGAGAAAAGTGAACAATATTTACAAGATTTTCATCTACAACAATTGAGACCTGAAGAAGCTGAAAGACTAGATTGCCCTATTAGTGAATTGGAAGTGGCTAAAGCTATAAAGACCCTTAAACAAGGTAAAGCGCCAGGAGCGGATGACTTTACATCAAAATTTTATAAGGTGTTTCAGGAACAACTCAATCCCCTATTAACAGAAGTATATAGTGATATTCTAGTGCATAAGATTCTCCCCCACACAATGGAGGAAGCGGGTATAACTATACAACCAAAACCAGTTAAAGATCTTACTACTTGTGGGGAATGTAGACCAATTTCACTAATAAATGTAGATGCTAAGATACTAGCCAAAATCCTGACAACTAGACTACAGGGGGTTTTACCCCAGCTGGTCAATAAAGACCAGACTGGTTTTGTAAGGGATAGGCAAGGAAGGGATAACATTAGGAAAATCGGGAATATGACGTGGAAACTTCAAAGCACTTGGCAACAGGCAGTGTTTATAACTGTAGATGCTGAAAAAGCATTTGATAGGGTAGAATGGCCATACATGCTGCAGGTATTACACAAGATAGGCTTAGGGAGTAAGTTTATAGGGTGGATAAGAGCAATGTATGCAAATCCCTCAGCCTGTATAAGGATTAATGAAGGATATTCAGCAGCCTTTAAGTCAGGAAGAGGCACAAGGCAAGGCTGCCCATTATCACCACTACTTTTTGCCTTGGAAAAGATAAGGAGACAATCAGATATTAAGGGAGTGAGGATAGAGGGATAGAGTCCAAAATTGCCCTGTTCACAAATGATGTAATATTTACATTGCGGGAACCACTCACTACATTAACAGTTCTAATGAAGGAAATTAGGGAATATAGCGAGGTATCGTGGTATAAAATCAATATTACAAAAACTGAGATATTGGGGTTTAACCTTCCAAGTGATTTGGAAAAGAGACTTCAGGAGAAGTGAGTCAAGAATACTTATTGATACTTAGGTATACAATTGGGAATACAATAAACAATTTGAGAGTATGGAATTATGATCCGTTAATGGTGGCATTAAAAAAAGACCTACAAAAATGGAAGGGGATAGCATTGTCTTGGCTAGGGAGAATAATGACTATTAAAATGAATGTACTACCAAGGGTACTATTTCTGTTTAGTTCAATATCATGTGCAATTCCCAAGAGGTATTTAAAGAAACTCCAAAATTTAATTATGGATTTTATATGGAAAGGGAAGCAACCCAAGATTTAAAGACAAACTATGTTCATGAGGCAAGAGGATGGGGGGATGGGAGTGCCAAATCTTGAGCAATATTATAAAGCAGCTCAACTGTGAGCATTAGTGGTATGGAAAGGAGAGAAAGAAGTACAAGATTGAATTCAAATGGAACAAGAAGGAGGATCAGCATTGACAGAAGCAGAATTCTGGATATGGGATCTGTAGTACAGAAGGGGAAGAAGGAAAAAGAGGTGGTTGAAGAAAACCCATTTAGGGTATTAACAAAGAAAATCTGGATGGGAACCAGTAAAAAACTTCTAGCCGGGAAAAAAATCTCAAGAAGAGCCTTTATAATGGGATTGGAGGAGTTCCCACCAGGCATAGAGGGGGTGTTTTCAAAGAATGGGGAAAGAAAGGAATAAGACGATTAGGGCAGTTCATAACTGAGCAAGGAGAGGTAGTCTCCTTTGCGTCACTCAAAAAAAAATATGGTTTAAAAAGTAGGGACTACCCTGGGATCTGTGCTGGGTCCCCTGCTTTTTAACATATTCATATAACCTGGAAATGGGAATAACGAGTGAGGTTATCAAATTTGCAGATGACATGCAACTATTTATTTCAAATCATTTTTATTAATTTTCAAACAGGTCAAAAACAGAGATCAAAACATCAACAGTACAAAGAAAAGCCACAGAATACTAATACAGAAATTCCCTATCAGGCCAAGACCTGAGAAGTAGCCAGAAGTCTGTCAATCTTATCCTCCCCCCCTTTCCCTCCCCCTACCCCCCCCACCCCCCCCCCCTCCCCAACCCCACCCGGCCCCACAGCACGGACAGTGGAATCAGGTTACAGGAAAATGTAAGCAAGTGCACTCTCCGCCATCTAGCCATTATCAAGGCCTTGGTTGTCTGTTCTCCCTACACCCGCAGGGGGCACCTAAGGTACCCACCCCACAAAAGTCCAGGGAGAAGATTCACCAACCATTGCATGGTCCCCAAAGTCAGGTATTCAGGATTAAAGCCCGCTCGCCGGGGGAGATATGAAAGAGAAAGGGTGACCACAACGCCGTGAACCTATCCCAACTCGGGCCTCCTTTCTGTCGCACCGTCAATTTTTCCATACGGAGCAAATCATACAGCGCTGATTCCCATAGCCCAACAGTAGGAGGGGAGACCTCAACCCATCTAGATAGTAAAGACTTCTTAGCAATAAGAAAGCCCTGCTCAAACAAGAGCCGATGTGTCCCCGATGGCCTCCCAGGATCTAACTCCCAACAATGAAAAAGGCAGACCTCCTGGCGAGCCACCAATTGAGCACCCAGCCATCCCTCCAGCAGGCGACAGATCTGTATCCAGAAATCCTGGACCAAGTGGCACCCCCAAAATTTATGTATGATAGTGCCCGGTTCTCGGCCACACCATCCACAGAGGTCAGAGTTTCTCAAGCCGACCCGGCAGGCCCAAGTATCACAAGTGTATGCTCTCCACAGAAATTTATATTGGAGTTCCTGCAAGTATACCCATTCAGACCCCTTCGTTATCCCCGCAAAAGCCAAACGCAACCGAGCCGGTGTCATAGCTTCCACCCCATCCTTTTTCCATCGCTCACTTAAACTCACAAGATAAGTATCTCCCCTGCTGGGCCGAAGCAACATCTTACACGCCTCCTCACCCCGTTGATTCTCCACCAGCCGGCCCAAGATAAGCCGTGGAGTGTCTTTTTCCACTCCAGCACGAATGGTCAGAGCCCGCGGTAGGCTCTGCAAATAATGCCGTACCTGTAGATAGCCATAAAAATCATGACTAGGTAAGTGATAGCGACGCTGAAGATTCTGGAAGCTGTCCATAGTTTGACCATCCTCCATCAGTAAGTCCCCCAAGCAGACTACCTGTCGACGTTCCCAACCGCGGAACATATTCACTCTAGAGAAACCAGGGAGAAAATTAGGATTTCCCACGAGGGGAAGCATGGGCGATCCAGCCCAATTCCAACCAAAACGTCTCGATAGGGCTTTCCACGCTGTTCGCAGCGTGCCTAAATAAGTCCCCCCCACCCCGTCCCGGAGTGCCGCCGGCAATCTACTCATCTGAAGCACATATAGTCGATGATACGGTTCCACGAGCTCATCAAGGCCTCGCACCAAATCGCCGCCCCCACCCCCCTCCAAAAGGGTCGCCACATGTTTAGTGAGGTATCAGAGATTATAGTTACGCAAAGAGGGAAGCTCCAAACCGCCCTCGTCCCGCCTGCACATAAGGGCCTGTAGGGGAATGCGAGAGCGTTTACCTCTCCACAAAAACCCTCTTAAACCAACTTCAAAACGTTTCCAGTCATCAGCCGATATCCAAAGGGGTAGCATACGTAAAACATACAGCCAGCGGGGAAATTCAACCATGACGTATAGAGCAATTCTCCCTCTTAAAGATAAGGGGAGGCTGCACCAGCCCTGGAAGGTATGCAGACTCCGGGCCAATAGCCCAGGGATATTGACATGATATAGGCGGTCAGGTCGATCTGGCAAGTAAATCCCAAGATACTTAATTTCCCCATTCGCCCAAACCAGTGGAAACGCCCCTTCCCACCCCGTCCGCACCTTGCCCCCCACATCCAACACCATAGATTTCAGTGCATTGATTTTTAATCCCGAAAATGTGCCAAAATGCCGTATCAAGCGAAGTAAACAATGAAGCGAGGCAGGCACATCCGTCAAGCAAATCAGCATGTCATCAGCAAAGGCACTTATTTTCATTTCGGCGCCTCCCATTCGGATACCCGAAATCTCCGGATCCTGTTGGATGGCCTGAAGTAACGGCTCCAGCGCTAGAACAAAAAGCAGGGGAGACAACGGGCAACCCTGACGTGTGCCTCTTTCTAATATAAATGGCTCCGAAAATATCCCATTAACACCCACTCTGGCCGAGGGGTGAGCATATAACGCTCGGATCCACTGTATAAACGGCCCCTGAAATCCAAAACTAGACAAAGCATGCCAAAGATAACCCCAAGCCACTCTGTCAAAAGCCTTCTCAGCATCGAGACTCACCAAAAGTAAAGCCTCGTTTCGGTGAAAACATTGATCCATCCCCAATAGTAATTTGGACAGATTCTGGGAGGCCTCCCTACCCTGTACAAAGCCCACCTGCCTTGGGTCGATAAGTTTCGGCAGTATCGGGTTAAGTCGGGACGCTAGTATAGATGCCAAGATTTTCATATCGCAATTAATAAGCGAAATAGGCCTATAAGAGGCCGGATCCAAAGTATCCTTGCCGGGCTTTGGAATGACCACAATATCCGCGCAACGCATATCTTGAGGAAAAATACCGGCAGTGCGGGCATCATCATACATCACCACCATAGACGGCGCTAGCCGCGAAGCCAGCATTTTATAGTATTCAATACTGAACCCGTCGGGGCCCGGAGCCTTATGAGATTTGCTATGCTTAATCCCCTGTAACACTTCCCGCACTGACAGCGGCGCGTTAAGAGCCTGTAAGTCAACCTCAGCGACCTGTGGTAAAGACTGTGCAACCAAAAATTCCAGCCCTGCCGCATAATCTCGTTTCTCCTCGCTATAAACCTGAGCAAAGAACGTTCGAAAAATCTCAGCTATACGCTTTGGCTGATGGCACATATCTCCGGCCTCCCCCCGCAGCACGGGAATAAAACGAGCTCCCCGAGGATCGCGAACTAACTTGGCAAGTAGCGTTCCCGACCGGTTACCATAACGGTAGAGACGATGACGATAATATTGCATAGACATACGCACCCTACTCTCAAGTAAGTCATTCAAAGCCGCCTGCGTAGCCATGTATTCCTTCTGGAGCTTTGCGTCTCGGCCTCTCCCCAACCGTCGCTGCTGAGTACGTAGCGTTCGCTCCAGCACCAAGAGGCTGCGATCCAGGTGCTTACGTCGCGCCGATGTATAGGATATGATGGCTCCCCTCAACACCGCTTTACTTGCTTCCCAGAATAAAATGGACGGGCATTGAGGGAGGTCATTAAAAGAGACATAGTCATCCCATTGCTGCTCAAGATATTTCCGAAACACCTCATCCTCCCAGAGATAGGCGGGAAAGCGCCATCCCCTCTGTGATGGTCCCTGAGCGTCCCATAGGATCCAAATTGGTCCGTGATCAGATACCACAATAGGGTCAATGCCCGCCTGTAAGACCCGAGGAAAGCCCCCTTCACCAACCAAAATGTAATCAATACGAGACCATGTAAGATGAGCACGCGATTGGTGTGTGTATGTGCGCTCTCCTGGATGTAGAACTCTCCACACATCTATGAGGTCTCCCATTTTACATAAGTAGCCCACCCCCTTTTTGGCCCAAGAGCCCGCTGGAGTCGGTTGAGATTTGTCAAGGCAGGGGTCATGAGGGCAGTTAAAGTCCCCGGCAATAATTAACTTATTCGGACCAGGAGTACGCACTAAGCGCAAGATCCGCTTATAAAACTCATGATCATACACATTAGGAGCATATACATTCAATAACCAAACAGGCTCATTATATAATTTAGCATACAACAAAATATAGCGCCCGTGTGGGTCAGATTCCGTTTTACTCACTTCCAGGGGCACTCCCTTCTTTACGAGGATCACCACACCTGCCTTTTTTTTGCCCGAGGCCGCTCCATAGGCACATGCAACCCAATCCCTGGCGAGCTTACTATGTTCCAAGATGCTTAAGTGAGTCTCTTGCAACAGAGCTATATGCACGCCCTTCTTCTTAAGCGTTTGCAAAATTTTGGTACGCTTAATGGGGGAACCTATCCCTCCTACGTTCCAGGAGACAATCTTAACTTCAGGCATATCCACTCAGCATCAGAAGATGTAGCAGTTGATACAAATGTATGTGGTACCAGAGGTGCCCAGCCTCACCCCTAGGACCAAAACAACATATGACCCCCACATGCGCCTCCCAAGCAAGTGCCTCAGCAGCTAGAGTCATCCCTCCAAAACACCACAGGGCCGTGCTAATCCCCTGGGGGCTCTCCCCTCCAACCCTCCCCTCCCCGCCTCCCCCTTCCCCTTCCCCCCCCACCCAATCCCTCCCCCCCCATCTCGATCCCCCCCCCACCCCCCCGCTCCTCCCCCCATCCCCCCCTCCCCATCCCCATCCCCATCCCCCCTTCCCCATCCCCCCTCCCCATCCCCATCCCCCCCTCCCCCCCCCCCCCTCCCCCCCCCCCCCTCCCCCTCCCCCCCCCCGCCCACATCTGCCTCTCCACTAACCCCGTACCCACAGGTCTATTACCACGGCCTATCCGCCGCGGCCTGACTTCCCTAAGTGTGCACCTCAGGGCCGCCTCGGCTCCAGGAATCCATAATCCCCAGTATCCCCCCAACAACTAAGATCCACAACAAAATATGTCTAACTACAATAATCATTGCCAAACAAACAGCACATTTCACATTCAGCCCCGGCACCAAACGCGTGCCATATTATGCTCAGAATGGTGAGCTCAGAGCTACTCCCCTCACCGCCCGCCACCCCCCACATAATAGCGGTGAAGCGAGGGCCACCACCCGCTAACAGAGACCCCCTGGAGTATCAAGTCCATAGTCTACCGCAGATAGTCTCAGAACCAGGCTCATGATGCAAGCTCCCATGGCCTCTCTCCGCCATCACAAGGGCACTGGCATGTCTACTCACGCTGCATCCACGCGGGCAGGGCCGGAGTACTAACAGGGACCGCAATCAGCTCTCACTGTGGTCCCGCGTTCAGCCCGGAGCCCTCGCTCAAGGTCTCCAAAAAGACTTTATCCGCCCCTACTGAGGCGAAGGCATGGTTCTGGCCCAAATGCGTGACCCGGAGGACCGCCGGGAAGGCCAAGGTAAATCGCACCTTCCGTTGAAAAAGCGTGGAACAGATGGGAGCAAATTCTTTCCTTTTTCCCGCCACCGCCACCGAGTAGTCCTGAAACAGCAGCAACTTTTGGTTATCAAGCTGAAGGTCCCGTTTACTCCGATAAGCCTGTAGCAGCTGTGCTTTATGCTGAAAGTTTAAGATTCGGGCTATCACCACCCGAGGTCTCTGGCGGGCTTCCGTTTTAGGCCCTATCCTATGGGCTCTTTCCACCCTGAGTTCCCCCACTAGTGCCGACAGGCCCAATGCATTTGGAAGCCAAGATTCAATGAGTGGCAGTAGCATTGCATCCGTGGTAGTCTCAGGAATCCCAACAATACGAATATTGTTGCGTCTGGATCGATTCTCAAGATCGTCAACTTTGCCCAACAGGGCTGCTATTTGATCTGCTCGGGCCTTGTCCGTTCGGGCCATGCTGCCCCAATCATCCTCCAGGGCTGACACGCGCTGCTCTAGTTCATCCACGCGTTGACCCATTTCGCCCAGCGCTGCACCCAACGCTTCCAATTTACCGAGTATTTGGTCGAACTTCGGGGTAAGTAGTTTCACTACTTCTCTCGCCATCTCTTCCGAAGCCGATTCGGCGCTTTCAGTACCTGGGGAGGCTGGGCTCAACGTCGCCGACCGCGCGGTTCCCAGTTTAGGCCCTTTTTCTTTCTCTTTGCGCGCCGGCAGCGGCATTGGGCTTCCGATAATATGCTCCAAAATACAACCGTAGGGTGTCGACCCTTTTCAAAGGTGCCCGCCGGGGTGAGAAGGCAAGAAATCGGGGAGGTAGCAGATGAAATCAAAGATTAGTCCCGAGGCGGTCCCGGAGCGAGCTGAGAGACGTCCTCACTCGCTCATGCGCTACCGGAAGTCTCTGACATGCAACTATTTAAAGTTGTTAAAATACATGAGGATTGTGGAAAATTGCAAGAGGATCTTGATAAATTGGAAGACTGGGCATCCAAAAGGCAGATGAAATTTAATGTGGACACGTGCAAAGTTATGCACCTAAGAAAGAACACCCCAAACTATGGTTACATGATGCAAGGTTCTACATTAGGAACCACTAACCAGGAAAAAGATTTAGGTGTCATCATGGATAACATGCTAAAACCCTCCGCCCAGTGTGCAGTGGCAGTCAAGAGAGCAAATAGAATTCTAGGTATCATAAGGAAAGGAATGGAAAATAAAACAAAGGATATTATAATGCCTCTGTATCATTCCATTGTGCGACCACACCTTGAATATTGTGTGCAGTTCTGGTCACCGTATCTTAAAAAGGATATAGCAGAATTAGAAAAGGTACAGAAAAGAGACACCAAAATGGTAAAGGGGATGGAAGGATACCCCTCTGAAGAGAGGCTAAAAAAGTTAGGGCTCTTCAACCTGGAAAAGTGACGGCTGAGGGGAGATATGATAGAGGTCTATAAATTAATGAGTGGAGTGGAACAGGTAAACACAGATCGATTGTTTACATCATCAGAATATAGAAAGACTAGGAGACATGCAATAAAGCTACAGGGTAACCTATTTGAGTCTAATAAGAGAAAATATTTTTTCATTCAACATGTAATCAAACTCTGGAATTTGTAACCGGGTAAGGCGCACGAGCCGCCCCCCGCCCCGCTCCCCCCACCCCCTTTCCACCTTCTTCATTCCTCACATTATGCAATAATCACATCACACATGTTCTGGAATTAAACTGGTCGCAGCTTTTATTAGCCTATTAACAATAACAGAACAATCTATAAATCCAACAATCTTAACCCCCCCCCTTTTCCCGCGGATCAAGCCCTCACCCGCCATATCATTAGCAAGGTGACGCTGTTTCCGCTTCCGCCGGGCACAAGCCCCGGCTATTTTCTTATCCCTCCCTCTTCCGGCTTCGCCATATTATTAGCAAAAGCCCGAGGGATTGTCCTGGTCGGGGGTACCCCACCCCCGACCTAAGGATTACCTCCGGCTCCGGACCCCGGAAACCTCCGGGATCCCGCCACCCCCCCCCAGCTGCAACACCCCAAAACACCGGGTCCCGCAGACCCTCAGAAGGGTGGGAGGGCGGGAGCAACCACCGCCTCGCACCTCGAGGCCGAAAAGACGGCCGCGCTCAACACCGCTCCCCCCTTGCCGAGTTCCCTGGTCAATGATTGGCTCCCGCATTGTCAAAACCCCCGCGGGAGCCAATCATTTCAAACCCCGCACTTTACCGCCGCCGCACAGCCTGCCAGCCAGCGGGGAGCGCGCGCCAGGCGCCCCCCCGGTTAGCTGCGGCCGCGCGCACGGGGCTCGCGGCCTTCCTGTTACAGGAGGATATAGTAAAAGCTGTTAGTGTAGCTGGGTTTAAAAAAGGTTTGGACACGTTTCTGGAGGAAAGGTCCATAAACCATTATTAAAAGAGACCCGGGATATCACTGCTTGACCCAATACAAGCATTGTGAAACCTGTGTCTTTTGGGGAAACTGCTAGGTACTTATGACCTAGATTGGCCAATGTTGGAAACAGGATACTGGGCTTGATAGACCTTGGTCTGACCCAGAATGGCATATCTTATGTTCTTATATTCTTATGACTATTATGCTTATGTGCAGCTTCATTATTTTTTAATAGAACAGAGGATCAAAGAGATTTAAAAGCTAAATAACTATCTTTGAGCAAATCATGGCAACAGGAAGGGCCCCCAAAAAGATTGATCTCTCTACTGTTCAAAGGATTAATAGATGCAGAGGGAAGAGAAGTATTAAGTCATTGAAAGGGTGAAAGAGGCATCGGAGGTATATGGGACCAGTAAAGATGGAAAGAGATAATAGCCCGGGCTAGAAGATTGGAACCAGGTACTGCATATTTAGAAAAGAATATCAAAATTAGACATAGAATGTATTGGACACCGACCAGATTGAAAGCTATTAATATGCAGAAAAGTGGGGAATGTTGGAAAACATTTTGGCAAGAAGGAGATTTAAAACATTTATTGTGGGATTGTAGAAAGGTACAAAAAATGTGGAAAGAGAACAGTGAGATAACTAAAATTTCAGTCAAGATATATGTGGAAATTGTAATCTTAAATGAACTAAAGTGCTAAAGGGGATAGCAGTATAATTAAATTTCTGGGCTAATGTATTGGGGCAGCATGCATGACACATGACTAAATGGAAACAACTGGATATACCCACAAGAGCAGAGGTATTAAGCTGGTTGGAACAGTTATGGTATATGTGTGAAATTGAAGCCTATAGGCAGCAGAGGATACACAAATTTCAAAATGAGTGGGGATGGTACAGTGAATGACAAAAGGATAGGAACAGGGGCAAAAAAGTGGTATAGAGAGGGGAGGGGGAGGAGCGGGTCTGAGGGAAAAAAGGGGGTAAAAAGACCTAGAAGGTCTTAATATAAGATGGAGAGTGGACCCCAAATTGTGGAGTTGCCACTTAAATCAGACCATAGGGATGAAAACAGGTGGGGTGGGGGAGGGGGTTTGGAATGAAGGAGTGGTAATGGAGTGCAAGCAACATTTAATATATAGGGAAGTATTGGCGTGTTAATATGCTTGAAGTGTTAAAATTGTTAAAACCATTAAGTTAAAGAATTTAAAATAGGCTGTACAAGGTTAGGTATAAGAGAGGAGAGGAGAGAAAGTATGGGAATGGTGGTCATTATAAGATTCAATGATGGATAAGTGATGGATGCTATATTTGTACTCCTAGTTATTTATTTATTTATTTTATTTATTTACAGTCTTTTTTATACCGTGCTATTCGACATCAGTGCGGTTTACATGAAACAGAAACTTATACGGTGCAGGGGACTGTTCCGTATTTACAATAAACAGGTGCTTAAAACTTGGATAAACTGGGGTAACTATTTACATATAGGCTTCATATCAGGTCCTATCGTAGATTAATGATGGTGTGTTGGTGTATGTGAGATGGTTGTTGGTATACCTACGTCTATGTAGTGTTTGAGGAAGAGGTGGTGTTTTAATGCCTTCCTGAATTGTATTAGGTCAGGGATTGCCCGGATGTCAGCTGGTAGGGCATTCCAGCATCTGGGTGCGCAGAATCTAAATGCCCTGTTTACTGTTGCCTGGGTGCATTGAGTTACTGTCTTAGAGATTAACAGTGTGTTTATTGCTGCAGATCTTCTGGCCCTGTTGGGGGGAGTCATGTGGGTGAGCTCTGTGAGTGAGGCGGAGGAGAGCCCATTGATGGCCTTGAAGGTCAGCAGTAGGGTCTTGAAGGCGAGTCTGCTGTGGATAGGGAGCCAATGGAGCTGTTTCAAGATGGGTGTCACATGGTCATGCCTGGAGGCGCCATGTAGCACGCTTGCTGCGGTATTCATTGCTAGCTGGAGTGGACACAGCGTGGCTTGTGGAAGCCCTTGTAGGATCGCATTGGCGTAATCGAAATGTGGGATGATCAGTGCTTGATAGATTGTCTGGAAGTCGTCTGGTTCTAGCAAGGAGCGTAAGTGTCTGAGAGTCCGGATCTTATGATAGACTGCTTTTACCATGTTGCTAATGTGCGCTTTCATGTCTAAGCGTTGGTCTAAGGTGATCCCAAGGTATCGGATTGTGGACTTGGTTTGTAGCTCCATTTCCTTGACTTTTAGGCAGGCTGGAGAGATGAATTCTTGGTTCTTCGTGACAAACAGAACTTCTGTTCTCTTGTGCTGTATTCGGAGGTTTTGGGTCTGGAGCCAGTTGGCCACTGCGTCGAAGCAGTCTGTTAGTGGGGAAAAGTCTGGATGGTCGGTTAAGAAAGGCATGTAGAGTAGTACATTGTCGGCATATATCAGGCAGTTAACCTTGAAGGATCGTATGAGGTTACAGATTGGCTGCATGTAAAGGTTGAACATCAGGGCAGAGAGAAAGGAACCCTGTTGGACGCCCTGCTTCTGGTGGAAGGGTTCTGATGTTGAGGTTTCTGAGCATACGTGCTGCCATCTGTCAGACAGGTATGATTTGCACCAGTTTAGTGCTGTGTCACAGGTACCCTTCTCTTCAAGCCGCTTCAGGAGGATCTCATGGCTTACCGAGTTGAATGCGGCGGCTATAGCCAAGAAGACGAGGACAAACCCTTGGCGGGCATTATCAATTCCGGTAATTATGTTGCTGAAGAGGGTAGTGAGTAGGGTTTCCACACCATGGGATTCCCTGAATCTATGTTGGCAGGGGTCCAGCGGGGCGGTGTCGTCAATGTGGCGTTGTATCTGGCGTTGGGCTTCTTTTTCAATTATTTTGGCTAGTAGTGGTATGCTCGATATAGGTCTGTACGATTCAACCTTCTGAGGGTCGAGCTTGTTATTTTTCAGCAATGGCCTGATGGATGTGTGTTTGAGGCTTTGGGGGAATGAGCTGGTTGCGAAAGACAGGTCCATGAGTCTGGCTATGAACGGGCTGAATTCGCTACGTAGCTCTTTTATCCAGAAGGCAGGACAGGGGTCCGTCTGTGCCATGGAGGTGTTGATTGAGGCGATTGTGTCTTTGATGTGCTTCTTGGACGGGGTGGAGAAGGTGGCCAGTGAAGTTGTGTATGTTGGTTCTTGGGTGGTGGTGGGTACTGAGGATTTGTTGGTCTGGCATAGCTTTGATTGCAGGAATTCTTGAGGGTGAATCATACTTGATTGTTCCGGTCCCAGTTATTTATTTATTTATTTATTTATCTATTTCTTCTATACCGCCCCTTCCAGAGATCAGGGGCGGTTTACATGGAACAATTGCATACATTTGCATAACATTACATAGAACAAGAACTTCTTAACTTTTTACATATAACAGAACAGTAAATTGTCAGAACTATTTACAGGGTGTATACTTTTGTATACTGCTGAATTTACAGTTGATTGTCAGCGAGCTGACATTGCTATTTATAGAAATTATTTACAAGAATACATGATTCGCTATTCAGGTGTGTGTGTGTGTGTATGTATGTGTGAGTGTGTGTGTGTGTATAAGTGTGCGTGTGTTTGTGTGTGTATGTGAGTGGGTTTGTGTGTGATGGAATTTATTTCCATTTTTTCGTGGGTTGTTTGGGGTGTCTTTGGGGGCTGTTAGAAGAGGAGTTGTGTGTTCAGTTAATTGTGTTTCTGCGGGTTTTTTTTGTTTGTGTGTCTGTGGACGCTGTGTGTCTGGACTTGGAGGGTAGGGGATTCCGAAGTGCTCAGAGAATAGGTATGTCTTGAGTTCTTTCCTGAATTGGGAGAGGTCCTTTATGATTCGGATGTCTATTGGGAGGTCATTCCAAAGTGTGGGAGCGGTGAATGAGAAGGCTCTGGCACTGGTGGAGTTTTTGGTCCTCGTGAATGTTTTTGGCAGCTCTAGTGAGAGGGTTGCATTTAGTCTGCGGGCTCTTAATTCATTTGGGACGTGAAGGAGTGTGGATAGATGTGAGGGGGCAATATCGTTTAGTAGTTTGAAGGTTGTTAGTAGTATTTTGTATTTGATTCGATAATTTATGGGGAGCCAGTGTAGATCTAGCAGTATAGGGGTTACATGGTCTGTTAGGTGGGCTTTAGTGACTACTTTTGCACAAATGTTCTGTGCTCTTTGTAATAAGTAGATATTCTTTTGTGGGAGGCCGGTTAGGAGACTATTACAATAGTCAAAGTGAGGGGTTATGAGGGCACTAACGACTGATCTAAAGTCATGCGTGTCAAGGAGGAGCCTTAAGTGTTGAATAGTTTTGAGTTTGTAGAATATAGTTTTTTACCGTCTGTTTTATGTGAGGTAGCATGGTGAGTGTGTGATCGATTATAACGCCTAGGTATTTTACCTCTTTTTTAACAGGTATCGTTGTGTTATTGATGGAGATTGTTGTTGGGTAGGTATCTTCAGCCACAGGTGATCTTGATACAAACATTGCCTCAGTTTTTTTGAGATTGATGCTGAGGAAATTGGTTCCCATCCAGGATGAGGTTTCCGCCATGCATTCGGATAGAGTGTTATAATTAGGGTTTTTCGTGGTTATGGGGAGGGCGAGCATGATGTCGTCGGCATAGATAAAGTGATTGATTTTGTGTTTTTTAAATATTTTTGTGATGGGTTGCAGGTACAGGTTGAAAAGGAGAGCAGAAAGGGCTGATCCTTGTGGTATTCCTTGACCTTGGGGGAAGGTTTCCGATGCTTCCTGGTTTAATTGTACTCGTA
Source organism: Ichthyophis bannanicus (assembly GCA_033557465.1). Classification (NCBI taxonomy): domain Eukaryota; kingdom Metazoa; phylum Chordata; class Amphibia; order Gymnophiona; family Ichthyophiidae; genus Ichthyophis; species Ichthyophis bannanicus. Next base: position 363,370,961 of record CM066037.1, on the reverse strand, counting down.
TTAGTCTGTGTGTGATGTAGGACTTGAACCAATTAAGGACAGTCCCACCTATTCCTAAGTTTTCTAATCTATTAATCAGTGTAAAGTGGTTGATGTTGTCAAATGCAGCGGAAATGTCTATGAAAAGGAGTAGGAGGCCTTGGGTGTTATCATCTGTATGTCTTATGAGGAAGTCCATCAGAGTAATTAATAGGGTTTCTACCCCATGGAAGGGGCGGAAACCGAATTGGTGGGAGTCAAGGGAGTTGTGGTCATCTATATGTTCTTGCAATTGAAGTTGAACAGTTTTTTCTATTATTTTAGCCATAAATGGAATGCTGGCTATTGGTCTATATGAGTTTGGGTCTTTTGGGTCGAGTTTATTGTTTTTTATTATTGGGCGGATTGTTGTGAGTTTTAGGGCATCAGGCATAATGCCCTGGGAGAGGGATTGATTTACTATGTATTGAATGTTTCCAGCTAGTTCTTCCTTAGTATTTTTGATCCATGATACGGGGCATGGATCGAGTGGGGAAGTTGTGGTGTTGATAATTGTTATTATCCTGAGGAGGTGTTTCCGATCTATCGTATGAAAGGATGTCCAGCTGTTGTTATTAGTTTCGGTGTTTGTGTGGGTTAGTGTTGGTGTAGTATTAAGTTTGCATTTTAGTTTTTCTGCAAAGTGGGTTGCAAGGGCTTGTATACTTATTGCAGATTGTTTTGGTTCTGGATTTTTGACTTTTGTCAGTGTATTTACAATTGCAAATAGTTCTCTGGGGCGATTGATAGCTGAGTTTATTACCTTGGAGTGGTAATCCTTTTTTGATTTATTAATCGCATTCTTGTATTCGTTGAGTGTGTTTAAGTATTGGGATTTATTCTCAGCAGATTTAGTTTTCCTCCATTTCTTTTCTTGTTTTCTCAGTTGTTTTTTAAGGTTCACTAGTTCTTTCGTGAACCATTTTTCTGTTTTTTTTAACTGTCTATGTGTGGGTTGTGTGGGGGCAGCTGCTTTTTGAACTGTAAGGTTCCAGTGATTTACAGTGGAGTTGATGTCTGGGAGGTTTGTGTTGAGTATGGGTAGTACTTTGTCCAGGAAAGTGTCTTTGTTGAAGTGTGCAAATCGTGATATATGAGGTGTGTGGTGCGTAGAGTTCTGCATTGCTTGTATTGGGAGGTGGAGTGTGATGAGGTGATGGTCGGACCATGGTACTTCTGTTATTGTTGGAGGGGTGTGCTGCTGGTGGTTGATAAAGGAGCTGGGGAGGAAGATGAGATCTAGGGTGTTACCTTTTGTGTGGGTGGGTGCTTGTACTATCTGTGTATATCCCATTTGGAACATAGTGTCCATAAAGTTATTTGATTGGGAATCATTTAGGGAGGGGAGGTTTAAATCACCTAGGATTATGAGCGGTTTGCTTGGTGATGTTGTGCAAGCAAGTTCAAGGATGGGAGAGAGGTTTTTTTGATCAGTTGTAGGGGGTCTATATATGAGGGTGAGTGCAAGGGTTCTATTTTCTATGTTGATTATGTCCATTCCGTCTATATTATTTAAACTTGTTAAGGTGTATTGTAGGTCTTTTTTGGTGAGTATGAGAGTACCACCACCTCTCTTTGCATCTCGATGACAGCTGAATATGTCATACTGGTGTGTGGTTAGCTGGTTTAGTAGTACAGTGTCTGTGGGAGAGAGCCATGTTTCGGTGATGCATATAATTTCAGGTTTTTGTTAGGTTCTTGACAAGGTTGAATAAGTCATGTGGTTTGCTTATTGAGCATTTCAGAGTATCGGTGTGGAATTGCCTTATTTTCCCTGTGATTGCCTCACTGTGTTTTGCCAGGTGACTATTATATGCTTTCTGGTCTGCCGAGGAGCGTGAACGCCGCCAGCATCTTTCGAACTTCCTTAGGCAGAGGAGAGATGTTCTTAACTCAGTGGAGTACCAGGATGCAGTGGCTCGTTTCCTTGGAGGCTTGTTTGATGGAGGGCATTGTGTAATGGTACTGAGGCTGTTATTCCAGCTGGAGATCAGCTCGTCGAGGTTAGGTGTTGTCAGGGCAAGGAGTGAGCAGGATTGGGTCAGGATAGTTTCCTTGTCGAAAGGTTGGAATTTATTTATTTATTTATTTATATCTCTTATATACCGTGCTATTCTGCATCAGTGCGGTTTACATTGAACAAACTGAAATTACATTGAACAGGGCATTATAACTTGGAGATAACTATTTTACAGGGAACATGGGCTATGGAGGGTTAAGTGGCTTGCCCAAGACCACAAGGAGCACCTGTGGGACTAGAAACCCCAGTCCTTCCGGTCCAAGGTTGCTGTCCTTTAGTGGGATTTGAATCTCCGTGATGGTGTCCTGGTGGTGCTACTCGGGCTTCTGGAGTACTTCTGGTGGTGGCCCGATACTGGTATCTGGAAGTTGATTAGCTTGTGATCGGACCATGGTATCGCAGTGACGGACGGCGAAGGGACGTGGGCATTTTCAAAGGCTGTTTGTGGGGCGAATATCAGATCCAATATGTTTCCTTTTACGTGAGTGGGTTCATTGATTAGTTGCTGGAAACCTAGTTCCTTGAGGGCTTTGAGGAAGGCTACGGCTTGTGTGTCCTGCAGGGTTGGTAGATTGAAGTCCCCTAGTAGCCAGGTTGGGGTGCGAGGGTCCAAGGCGTTGCAGGCAAGGTCGATTATTGTTGAGAGGTCATTAGGGGAGGTTGATGGTGCTCTGTACATTAGGTTGATGGAGCAGTATTTGTTGACTATGGTAACTGTATCGAGATTCATTGTGCTGGATGTGTTGATGAGGCGGAACTGGAGGTCAGTTTTGGAGAGGATGAGTACTCCTCCACCCCTTTTGCTGTCTCTATGGCAGCTGTGTGTTGAGCAGTTGGTGGGTAAAAGGTGGTTGAGGAGGACTGTGTTGTCACTGGATAGCCATGTCTCTGTGATCAGGAGTATGTCGAGGTCATAGAGAGGTATCAGGTCAGAGATCACCAGCCATTTCATGCGGATTGAGCGTGCATTTATAAGGGCACAATTTAGGTGTTGGGGCTGTGGGCTTTCCTTCGGCTTGGCTTTTTTCGTGTGTTGGAGTGCGATGTGTAGTAGGTGCTGGTGGGGCGTACGGGTGACTTCCTGTGATGAGAGGTACTGGACCATCTCCTCTCGTGTCTTTGTAGTATTGGTATGTGGTTGTGGGTAGGTGTTAGGGCCATTGTGTTACTGAGCCATCCAAGGAGGAGGTGGCAGCTGACTATGGCAGTGAGGGATGGGGCCATTGTGGTATCTGTCCTGTTGTGCGTGGTCAAGGGACTCTTCTGGGTTGGCCGGAGGATAGGCGGAGGCACTGCTCTCTTACAGGCTGTAATGCGAGTATTTAGTTACCCTAAATAATAGCCTCTAGTATCCCAGAGGGTAACACCAGTGTGCTGCTCCTTAAAGCACCATAACCTTACAGGCAGACAATAGTATTATAGCAGGCACAGTATCCTTACAAGCAGACAACAGTATTATAGCAGACTCAGTATCTTATAGGCAAACAGTAGTATGGCAGGTACAGTATCTTATAGGCTGTTATGTAGCTACTAAGTGGCACAGTAACACTGACAGATTTAAAACCTACAGGAACAGAGTCATAGACCGGTAACATAGGCATGTAACAGCATTACTTGTGTAAACATCTATGGCTCTTATGCATGGTCGAGACAACTATGTTCTGGGTAAGCTCCCTAGGTAAGGGTGGTGCCTGGCTTAGTGTGTTCCATATGGTGTTCTATCTTACCTACTTTGCTGACGGTGTTTGTGTTCTGTTGCAGCTTTGGCTATGTCTGGAGCTGGTGGTAAGCTTGGCCTATGTTGATCTGTGTCCCTGATGCTCGTTCCGTGTGCAAGCGTGGATTCTGTTGGTTCTCGGCGGAAGTTTTCTTCTTTGAGGTCCCCGCCTAAGGGCCACGCCAAAGGGCCCTCTGGTGAGGTCCTCTGGCACGGGCCCACCCAGCACGGGTGCCCCCGATGGCGCACTCTTTAAAACAGGAGCGGACTGCCCCGATTGGGCAGAGCTGGAGCTGTGCAGGCTGCCCTGATTGGGCAGAGCTGGAGCTGCGCAGGCTGCCCCTATTGGGCAGAGCTGGAGCTGTGCAGGCTGCCCCGATTGGGCAGAGCTGGAGAGGGAGGTCCGGGTCGCTGGCTCAATCCTCGCCGGGAGAGCTACTGCTGGGGTGGTGGAGGGCTTCTGATGCTGCGCCCGATGGCGCTCTCTTTAAAACAGGAGCGGACTGCCCTGATTGGGCAGGGCTGGAGCTGTGCAGGCTGCCCCGATTGGGCAGAGCTGGAGCTGCCCAGGCTGCCCTGATTGGGCAGAGCTGGAGCTGCGCAGGCTGCCCCTATTGGGCAGAGCTGGAGCTGTGCAGGCTGCCCCGATTGGGCAGAGCTGGAGCTGTGCAGGCTGCCCCGATTGGGCAGAGCTGGAGCGGGAGGTCCGGGTCACTGGCTCAATCCTCGCCGGGAGAGCTGCTGCTGCTGGGTTGGTGGAGGGCTTCTGATGCTGCGCCCGATGGCGCTCTCTTTAAAACAGGAGCGGACTGCCCTGATTGGGCAGGGCTGGAGCTGTGCAGGCTGCCCCGATTGGGCAGAGCTGGAGCGGGAGGTCCGGGTCGCTGGCTCAATCCTCGCCGGGAGAGCTTCTGCTGGGTTGGTGGAGGGCTTCTGATGCTGCGCCCGATGGTGCTCTCTTTAAAACAGGAGCGCACTGCCCCGATTGGGCAGGGCTGGAGCTGTGCAGGCTGCCCCGATTGGGCAGAGCTGGAGCTGTGCAGGCTGCCCCGATTGGGCAGAGCTGGAGCTGTGCAGGCTGCCCTGATTGGGCAGAGCTGGAGCGGGAAGTCTGGGTTGCTGGCTCAATCCTCGCCGGGAGAGCTGCTGCTGGGTCAGTGGAGGGCTTCTGATCTGTTATGAATGATAGTCAATAAAGTACAAATTACAAAAAAATAAAATTATGTTTAAGATTATTTTAGGAATCCTGGATTTGACAAGTGTGATAGAAGGGGGAGGAAAAACACAGAATGATTAACCATTTCTGTATTTGTATTTGTACATAAGTAATTTGCATGATATAACAAGGGGAGGAGTGGCCTAGTGGTTGGGGCAAGGTACTTCAGGCCGGAAGGTCGGGGGTTCAAATCCCACTAGAGGACAGCAACCTTGGGCCGGAAGGACTGGGGTTTCTAGTCCCACAGGTGCTCCTTGTGGTCTTGGGCAAGCCACTTAACCCTCCATAGCCCATGTTCCCTGTAAAATAGTTATCTCCAAGTTATAATGCCCTGTTCAATGTAATTTCAGTTTGTTCAATGTAAACTGCACTGATGCAGAATAGCGTGGTATATAAGAGAATGTAAATAAATAAAAATAAAAAAAACCCCAAAGACTGAAGGAAATGCAGATACAAGTGGAACTTGAATTGCGTGAAAGTCAAAGCAAGTTTATTTGATTAAAAAAAAAAGGGAAAAAGTAAAATTAAAAAGAAAAAATCAGTCTGGGGTGTTAGATTAGTTGAAATTTAGATGTACATCACATTCATGAAAGTGGAAGAGATTAGAGTAGCAATGTCCCAGTTTGTTTTTCAGACACTTACAAGAGTCTATTGGACTTTAAATTTTTATAGTGTGTGTTTCAGTTTTGTTATTTTGGAATGACTGTTTTGGTGCTAGTGGAATAGACATTAAATTAGTATCACTGATTGAGGTAGATTCAAGGTGTAAATAAATTTCCTGTGCAAGAAATTAATCAATCCATTACACAGGTACACTAAAAAAAATTTTTTTAAACTGCCTCTAATGTTTCGATTGATTTTTACGTTTTTTGGTGTGCTGAATCCAAATCTGGTAACCAATTTGCTCCATCACGTACAGATTGTTTGCTACATTGGGTTAGCAGTTTGAGGTGAACGTTTCAGATTGAGTGCGATCGAGATAAAAGTTTCTTGGATGAATTCTTTATACTAATTGTTTAGTAGTTTTTCAAATAAGAATAAAGAAAATTGTAACAAGGCAGCACATAAGAATAGAGTAATGTCAACAAAACACACTGTGATGGTAGCAAAATTGTCTGCACTTAAAACAGCCACATACATGTGCACAAACATTGAGCATATAAGAGCGAGGTTAGACACAAAGCAAAGCAAAGAAATGTGCAAAAAATGTTGTACAGGTATGTATGTAAGAATAGAAAACGCAAACCGCACCATTGCAATACATGAAGACAAACACCCGATGGTGTGAAAATAAAATTCTAATAAATGAGATCCGACACTGTGGTAATAACTAGCAAATTTTTATTTCAAAGTTTAGTAAAAACACGATATTTGTCAACACAGTTTAGATTTTAAAGTCATTCTTGGGTCAATCAATCTCCTGGTGGGCCCGTTTCTTCTTCCCCCGAATGCTTCTCTTGGTGTGCTGCTTGGCGTATTTTTCATCTGGGGTTTCCCGCAGCAGCAACCAGCAGAAATCAGCCATCATAGAGGTGTTCCATCTTCCTTGGTACCTTCTCTCTGCGTCCTTGATGTCCTGGTGAAACCTTTCACCTTGTTCTTCACTGTACGCCCCCAAGTTTTCGGGAAAGTAGTTCACATGGGAGTGCAAGAAATGGACTTTCAGGCTCATGTTACAGCCTTGTTCTTTGAAGGCATTGAGCATCCTGGCAACAATATCCTTATAGTTCTCAAGAATTTGATTCCCCAAGAATTTGATTACAACATCCTTGAAGGAATCCCAGGCTTCTTTTTCCTTCTCAGATATCGTTTCAGCGAATGCTCCATCTGAAATGAGTTTCCTTATATCAGGGCCAACAAACACTCCTTCCTTTAGCTTTGCTTCAGAAAGTCGGGGGGAACTTTGAGCAAAGGTACCGAAAGCACTCACCATCTTTTGGAAGGGACTTGATGAATTGCTTAATGAGACCCAACTTAATGTGGAGAGGTGGTAATAGAATTTTATCACGAGGTACCAAGCTCTCATGAAGAACATTTTTCTCACCGGGTCTCAAATACTCCCGAATTGGCCAGTCTTTTTTCCCCCAGTGTAGGTCGCGGGCCCGGCTATCCCACAAGCAAAGGAAGCAGGGATATTTGGTGAAACCGGATTGCTGCCCTAATAGCATGGATAGAATTTTAAAGTCTCCACAAATCATAACGAATCTTCTGAAGAATCAGGGCCAAATTCTCGTATTTTTCTTGGAGAATAACAGAGTGAGCAATAGGAACTGAAGCGAATGTGTTGCCATTATGAAGAAGAACACCTTTTATGCTGTCTTTTGACGAATCAATGAACAGCCGCCATTCAGCAGGATCATACTTGAGTTTAAACTTTTCCATCACTCCGTATATATCGTTGCAAAATACCAAATCTTCCTCTTTGCTGAAATACTTCAAAAATTGTGTCTCGCGGTTGCGCGGTACCAATAAAAAGTTGTTCCTGGTGACAATAGATTTTTCTGTTTAAGCCGAGAACCTAGCAGTTGGGCAGCATCTTTTGGGAGTCCTAAATCCCAGACTAAATCATTCAATTCAGCTTGAGAGAAAAGTTCAGGTTTCGGATCTGGTTCAGTTTCAAACTCGGAAGTACTGGACTCATCGGGAAAATCCATCTGATGAGTCTCATCATGATCAGAACCGTCCACACAAATATGATCCAAAGATTTTGGTGGTTCAGGCACAGGTACTTCGTTGCTATGAGGCATAGGCCTAATTGCTGAGGGAAGGTTGGGGTAACTTATTACGTTCTTATTTTTTAAGTTGTATCCCTTCACAATGCAAGAGCAAAAATAGCAGTCACTGCTGTGGTCTCTTTGTTCACACGCCACATCATAGGTATTCCGAAACGAAATGCTTGTTTTTTACCTTTCATCCATAAGCGTAGATCTTCCTCACATGTCTTGCACACTTTGTGAGGAGCCCACGGTTTGTCTTGATCGCCTAACTTCAAACCGAAATAGGCGAAATATACTTTTTTAATAAATGCAGAAATGTTCCTCTGCCGCTTTTTACGGTATATTCCCCACAAATAAAACAAAAACTGTCCGGAGAGTTGACGCAACCTCTGGCTCTGTGAGCCATCACAAATACACAGCACTGCAAACTACAACTGTAGTGAACCACTTCGGAATAAAGCTGGATTACGACTGAGCAAACAAAAGGTAATAATGAACTTGCAAGAAACTGAAATTTGACAGGAATGTTCATGTCGCAACCACCGTGTTTGAGCGAGCGAACAGGAAAGAACATGCGCCAGCGCGAGTACTGGATTTAGCCCCCCGCCTCCCAATTGTCCTGTTAATGTATAAAATGAATACAAAACACTCTAAAATATCATGAGGGAGTGTTTCTAGTTAGTTAACCATTACAACCTCTATTTTGGGCCAAGAAAATAAACTGCAGTCGGCTAAAAAGAAATTATGTGAACATTCCTTATATGGGTAAGAAATCTAATTTTGCAAGAAAACGTGACGTGATGGAACATTTTGGCTATTTTTCCTGGATTCAGCACCCCAAAATCTATAGGAATCAGTTGCAAAACTGGAGGCAGTTTTTTGGTAGTGTACCTGTGTTATTATTATGCTACTGGTGTTGAATAAAGTGTCAACAAAGAGAAGTTGAAAACACTGACAATTAAATTTCTAATTGGTTTAAATTCTATGTTTTGAAAGTTGTGTGTTATGAATGCATTACCTTTTGTTGAGCATAATTCTTGGAATTCTATGTAATGACCCCTGATGTGTTTCCTTTTGTTTTGTGTCCTGATGTCCTTCCTTTGTGAGCTGAGATGTCTATGCCAATCAGACAATGTTCAAAATAATGTGAATCAAACCGTTACCTGAGATAGGGGGTATGCTTACTATTTGGTGGTAGCGGCTTCCGTGAGATATTGGAGCCGTGGCCCCATTGAAATCAATGGGGCTGTGGCTCTGATATCGCACGGAAGCCGCTACCGCCAAATAGTAAACATACCCCAGAGCTTTCCTAAGAATTTTAATAAACAATTTAAATAAGTTTTTTTTTTTTTAATAGTAGTTTTTATTCAGTTTTAACATATAAAATAACAATACAAACGATCGTGATATAGCAGGATACAAGCAGATGTTATTGATCAAAATAGCAAAAGAATATAATAACTTGAACAAGACAGTACAATAACGTTAACAAGAACTAGTATCAGTCCATGCCAGCACGCCACCCTCCCTCTCTCTCCGTTCAATGTGGTTACAGCAGAGACCATTCCACAAGGCAGCCTCCAGCAATCATTTTCATCAAACATAATTTTGTAAAGCTGACCATTTCTTACTTAGTTTACCAGACCATGGGTTCTTGGCTATATAGATCTCTTCGTAGGTCTTATGTAGGATTAAGAGACTCCACCAATGCTCGAAACAAGCTTTGTCGAGATTCTTCCAGTGTATTAGAACTATTTTAAGCGCTATCCCGAGCATTAAGTCCAGCAGTTTACCATCCCATTTCATCAGAGTAGGTTCCAGAGCTATGGATTTATATATCACTATCCGATAAGTGATAGGAGTTTGTAAGTTGAGGATCTGTGATATGCGTTCCCAAACTCTGTTCCAATATATTTCCAGGGATTTACAATGGAACAACATATGTGCCAGTGTCCCAATTTCCATGTTACAGGACCAACATCGATTTCCCTCCTGTAGTGTCCATTTCATTTTCTTAGCCGGTGTAATATGCGCTCGATGTGCTATAAAGTACATAGATTGTGTGAGAGACGCTGCTCTCGTGGCACGTATTTGAGTTCCCCAAAAAGTGTCCCAATTTTCCGGAGGTAGATCTTGACCGGTTTCAGTAGCCCACACCGACTGTATCTTAGAACATGTCTTGTCACTTTTGGATCGGAGAATCGCAACACATCTTGAAACAGCTTTAGCATCTGTTTGTAATTCTTGAAGTTTCTGTCGCAGTGGCCATCCTGTACGTATCAAGACAGGTGACACACCCGCTTTGCTCATGCAGGATCGGAGCTGACACCATTGGAAATAGCATGTATTAGGCAATCGGAATTCCGTTCTTAATCTGTCAAAGGTTTTAAATGCACTTCCATTGATCAGTTGTCCAATGGTGATAAGATCATGTTCCACCCATTTTTTCCATAAGACAGGCTTCCCTCCGATGATAAGGCGCGGGTTCAGCCATATGGGCATATCTGCGGCAAAGTCATCCCCTCCATCGATACATGATGCCAATAATCGACAGGCATGCTGTGTTTCTCGAATAATAGCATTATGTGGTGCAGTCTGGTCTACTACTGTGCCTACCAGTAGCCATGTGGGCAGGGGGGAATGTAGGGCCCGCTCCACACTCAGCCATCTAGGTCCTTTATCCGTGTCGTCAGAGTCGACCCATTGAGCACCCTGCTTTAAAAGAGAGGCAGTGTGTAGCCAGCCGAGATCTGGGAAATGGACACCTCCTTGTGTATTAGGTAACTTCAGTTTCCAGGCAGCTATTCGGGGTACTCGGTTGTTCCATAGAAAGGCTATCAGTTGACTATTCATTTTCTTATAGAAGGCTGTCGGGAAACGTAAGGGTATCATACTTAATATATAGCTGAGTTTTGGTACCAACATCATTTTTATCGTTTCTAGCCTGCCCCACCAGCTCAAATGAAGGGGGGTCCACTTGCAGATGTTATCATGTACAATTTCTTGACACATCTTAATGTTGATTGCGACAGTCTCTTCCAAGGTGGTGCCATAGGTCACGCCCAGGTATCTAAAGGATGACTTCTCATATTGAAAGGGGTATCCACGCATCATTTCTTCGCTGACCTGTTCATTCAGAGGAATAATTGTTGTTTTATTCAAATTTACTTTATATCCGGATATCGCTGAGTATGCATCTATGAGTTGCAGTGTTTCAGGAAGGTCTGATGGTTGTAGAAAAATGAGCAGGTCATCGGCATATGCTGACAATTTACAGGGACCATCAGCTAACTCAATTCCTTTTATGTTTTCCTTCTGTCGGAGCGCTATTAATAAGGGTTCCAGGGCTAAATTAAAAAGCATCGGTGACAGGGGGCAACCCTGTCTGGTCCCTCTTTGCAACTGAAAAGGGGCTGAGAGGTGTGAGTTGACCGCTATTCGAGCTGTGGGTTTGGTATATAACAATTCAACGCGTTTTAGGAACTTTACTCCTATCCCAAACCACCGTAGGGATCGAAATAGAAAGGACCATTCCAGTCGATCGAAGGCTTTTTTCGGCATCCAATGCTAGCCCTATCAGGGGCTCGGCCTTGGTCTTGGCAGATGCCAGTACATGTGCCAATAATCTTCCATTATCTGTAGTGGATCTGTTTTGTATAAATCCACATTGATCCTCATGTATCAAATCTTTTAAGATCCGTCCTAATCGGTTAGCAAGCACTTTAGCATAGATTTTATAATCAGAGTTTAGGAGAGAGATGGGTCTGTAATTCTCTATCTTTTGTGTATCCCTGCCCGGTTTCGGGTGAATTACCACCACAGCCTCTGCCAGGGCTCCAATCTCTGGAGATTCATCTTGCAGGCCACTGTAGTAGATCTGTAGCATGGGAGCCAATTGAATGCAATATTTATTATAGAATTCCAACGGGATACCATCTGGACCGGCGGCTTTGCCACGAGCCATCTGTTTGATCGCATCTTGTATTTCAGTTACTGAGATCTCTTGTTCCAGCGTTCAACTTTGATGACTGGTTAATGTGGGTCCTACTATCTTGGAGACAAAATCTTCAAAGGCTCTGTCACTACATTGGGTATCTGAGCGATATAGTTCCTCATAGAATTCTTTGCAGCGGTCTAGTATTTTGTCAGATCTCAGGAGAAGGCCCCCGGAATTGTCCTGCAACGCCGCTATAGCGGTCTTGCTGGTTTTTGGTCTGAGCTGCCGAGCTAAGAGGGATCCTGAGCGGTTGCTGTCATAGTAGTATATACTACGTTGTAGCTGGATGCTACTCAGTGCTTCTTTGTTGAGGAGAGCATTATATTGGTATCGCAATTTTTGGAGTCTAATCAATATCATTGAGTCAGCTCTTTTGGCTAGTAACCTTTCCCCAGCTTTTATTTGGAGTTCCAATTCATCTTTTTCTTTTTTCCTGGCTTTACGCCGTCTAATGGTGTAGGTGGTAATATGAGCTCGTATGGTCGCTTTAAAACCTTCCCACCAGCTCCAGATGGAGGTATCAGTGGGTGTATTATATTTAAAATAGGTCTCAATTTCCCCTGACAGTAGCTGTACAAAGGAGTCATCTGCTAGTAGGGATTTATCAAATGTCCATCTTGGTGGAACATGCTGTGTAACGTTGGTATTCAACACTAGGGAGACAGCGGCGTGGTCCGATACCGTTGTAGCATATATCTCTGCGGACAACACTTGGGGCATCAGCTCTGTGGACAGTAGGAAGAAATCGATCCTTGTTTGGGTATTATGTGGGATGGAATAAAATGTGTAGTCTCTTTCTTGGGGATGAAGTAGGCGCCAGGGGTCTACCAAGTGTAGCTCTGTTATGATGCCTTTAAGAATCGCCTGCGATTTGACTTTGTCTACAGCCCGATAGGGCGTGCGATCTAACAGTGGATCCAAGATGACATTGAAATCGCCCCCTAATATGATATTGGTGTGAGCCGCGGCTGTAACTTCTTTAGCTATCAGTTTGAAAAAGTTAGGGTCATCGAGGTTGGGCGCGTAAATATTGAAGAATGTGTAAAGCTGTTGATTTATTTTCATCGTCACTCTGGCCCATCGACCTAGCGGATCAATCCGTGTGTCGGTAATGGCGGATTGCAGGAATTTGCGCACTAATATTATTACCCCCCCTTTGCGTTGAGTGGCAGAGGCCGAGGCCGCCACCAGGAAGTATTTAGAGGTTACTTTCTGCGATTCAGTATCTGTTAAATGTGTCTCTTGTAAGAGGGCAATATCTGCTTTTTTTTGCTGGCAGTACGCTAAAATCTTCTTTCGCTTGACAGGGCCAGTAATACCTTTTACATTTAACGAAAGCATTAAAAGATCACTAGACATCAACGTTGGGATAAGCTGTCTTATAGGTGAAAGCTATCCTATGGATAGGCCTGCCGCGTACTTGCATTTGCGTGTATGTGGAGGGTTTTGTACTGGACTGGACTGACACAAACAACTGCATAACTGGCAAACATTGTATCGCTAAGGTGAACACAATCCACTGAAACAGTAACCAACCCCGACCTCCCGTTGCCACCCCTACATTTCAAGCAGAAATATCTGTTTAATTAAAACTATTTAGAACAACAGAAATACAATCAATGAGGTGTTTAACAAGGCTTAAGGCGTTCTAAAATTTGTGAGAACGCACGGCCGCACCCCCTGAGTATATGCTGAGTTCTCTACACTGCGTGAGAGATCAGAATATTGACCTCAGGTTTCCATACCGCATTTTTCTTGTAGGAAAGTTTTCAGTTTTTCAGCATCAACAAAATTCCTCGTTTCATTATGCAGCGTGACCCGCATGGTTCCTGGGTAGTATAGCCCGTATCTTGCCTGTGCACTTTGTAGCATGGGTCTACAGGCCAGTAACACTTTTCTCCGATCTACCGTTTGCTTGCTCAAATCCGGATAAAGTGTTACTTTGTGTCCCTGGATTTGCAGTGATCCGGCCTTCCGTGCAGCTTGAAAGATCTGTAGGACCTGTGGGTATCTCAGTACCTTCATTATGAGTGGGCGCGGGTATCGTGTGTTTTCAGCTTTGTGCGCTGGGATTCGATGGGCCCGTTCTAGTTCAAAAGGCCTTGCAAAGACAAGCTGCAGCATCTCCGGTATGGTTTTTCCAGAAATCCAATCGGATCGGTACCTTCAGCGCCTTCAGGGACTCCAACAAGGCGGAAATTATTTCTACGGGAATGGTTATTTTGATCTTCAATCAGATTTTCTATGTGCCGGACTCGTTTGGCCAAAGGGCCCAGCTGTTCTAATGCAACGCCATGCTTCTGGGTTTGTAATTCAACTGCATTAAGTCGAGTGGTGATGGTGAGGAGTTTCTCTTTTACCTCCAGCAAGTCTTCTTGAATCATGTTCAGTGAACTAGAATTGGCTGCAATCATTTCTTTAACGCATTTCAATTCCTGTAGCACTTCACGTAGGCCACCGGCAGTCACTCCCTCCTTCTCTCCCGCGGCCATTTTCTGCGGGGAACCCACTTCGGGTTTGGATCGTTTCGCTGCTGAGCCGGATCCCTGTGGAAATTCCAGCCGGGCAGGCTTCAGGGATGCCATCCAGCTGTATTGCGGTGTTATTGATGTAGGTAGGGGGTACAAACTTCAATGGAATACCGGGATATGTTCAGGATTCTTGGGCAGCAACGGGAGCAAAAATTCAGGCGTCCATTCTGTTCAGTGGCTAGCTCCGCCCCTTTAAATAAGTTTAATTTAATTGCCATAAACTGTCAGTTATGTCTTGATGTTTGTTACCCCTTTAGTAATAAGATTAACTATACTTTGTATATTGTCACTGTTGGGGAATAAATTACAAACATAATTAGTGATATGTATATGTAAGTTGTGCACCTGATAAGAGAAGTGTGTCTATTAGGCCACATGCTAACTTAAATTTGATAAATATAGAAAAAAATTAAAGAACATAGATGCAAAATAGAAGTATGTTGCAAGTTATCTTGGTCTCAATATAGTTAAATAAGTTGTAATAATTTAATGCCAGCAGTAGATGTATTATAATTAATTAACAGATTACATAAGATAATTCTGTTTCATAATTCTATATTGCATGTATGCCATTGTGGGGAATCAGAAGAATGCTGTTCTAGTGAGTTTTCGTTCTGCAAATTATATATTACATGCACTGAATCTTATGGGCTGAAGACGACAATTACTGTGAATGAAAGGAAGTCAGCAATGTCACTGAAAGCTGGATTGGAGCAAAGTTCAGAGAATCCAGCAATGCTACAGAAATCATGTGCAGCCATGATGCCTGGATGGACAGTTACTGACACTCTCTGTCCAAGATGTGCATAGTGCAGCCCAGGGTAACAGGAGATGCTGCTGAAGAACTTGGAGTTACCAGCGGTGGCAGATGATGTGGGTGCAAACTTCTGAACTTCTGAAAGATCTATGAGAGGCCACTGCTAGAAATAGTGCACGAGGAATAACTGGTGGTGCTTTACTCTCTGTATGCATTCTTACTGAGATCTTGCAAGGGCTAACAGTGTCACATAGTTTTGATTAATTCATCCTGGAAAAGAGATGGCTGAGGGGAAATATGATAGAGGTCTATAAATTAATGAATGGAGTGGAATGGGTAAAAGTAGATCGATTGTTTACATCATCAGAATATAGAAAGACTAGGGAACATGCAATGACGCTACAGGGTAATCTATTTAAGACTAATAAGAGAAAATATTTTTTCACTCAACGTGTAATCAAACTCTGGAATTTGTTACCAGAGGATGTAGTAAAAGTTGTTAGTGTAGCTGGGTTTAAAAAGGGTTGGACAAGTTCCTGGAGGAAAGGTCTATAAACCATCATTAAAAGGGACCCAGGATATCACTGCTTGACCCAATACAAGCATTGTTGAACCTGTGTCTTTTGGGGAAACTGCTAGGTGCTTGTGATCTAGACTGGCCACTGTTGGAGGCAGGATGCTGGGCTTGATGGACTTTGGTCTGACCCAGTATGGCATATCTTATGTTCTTATGTGAATGTATATGTGGATGTTGTATGGACTCCTATGGTCATTTGTTCACATGGGAGTGTCTGCTAGGACACCTTTTTGCACGCATACCCTACTAACTATGGTGCAGACATGATGTCCTGGCCTAATGGTTACATGTGCACAAGCAGACTGGTTTCAGGCACACTGTTGCAAAGGCACCTTCCCCCCACTCAATAGGCCAGGCATCCAAGTGATGTACATCATCATGACACACACTTACAGACCACAGGTCTGCTCCTATGATGCATGTTTGCTACACTGTTGACAACCCTGATGCAAGGACACCCACACACATGAGACATTGTCCATCACAGAGTCTATATTGTCCATGCACATGATGTTCTCCAGCTGCATGGGCTGACAAACCTGTACACGTGGAGGCCTATTCCAATTTGTATGTCCTGGCCTGCTGTGCAATGCACAGAAGTAGACAAGATTCTGATCCCGCGGGGCACGTCTAGCCCCCATGGGATCAGAATCACATCTAGGCTTGTACATGCAGGCTAGGACCCGATTCCCAGTGGCTTGCATGTACAGGCCTCTGCCCGGCTAATGCAGTCAGGCTTCTGAATAGTGCCACGGCGCCTGGATGCCATGGCACTGTGGCTCCATTCAGGAGCTGCGATCCCCAGCCACCGACTACTTTTTTCATTCCCCGCAGCCCATCCCCCGATCTGACCACCCATGGCCAGGCTCGGGTTGTGGGGAATCTCCTGCACCCCCTCCACCCTTTGCAGCTGCCTGAGCCTGGCATTCTCCATCATCTAGGGGAACTTATTCCATCTCAGAGGTGAAATAAGTTCCCCGTCTAGTCTGCCCGCCCCAGACTTACAGGGCCGACATCAGAATTGGCCCTGTACGTCCAAGGCCACGGACTGCCCACTGCCCACCCTAACTGTGCCTCTGTACCGCCCCCTTCCTGCCCCTGTCTAACCTCCCCATACAAACTCCTTGTTCATATGGGGAGGCTTAGTTGGGGAGGCAAGGGGGATGAATAGACCCCAAAGGGTCTTTCCATTGTCACAAACATTTTTTTTTGAGAATCTTTTCAGGGAGGCAGGGGTCTTCCATTGTCACAGAATTTGGGTGGTATGTAAGGTGTGTGTGTAAATATGAGTTTTGGCCAAATTCTGTCCCACCTTCCTACTGTCCTTTGCAGCATGTCCCATAGGGCTGCTTCTTCCTAGTGATATAGGCGATAGGTTGATGGATGCACATGCATGTGGGGGGCAGGTGTTGGACGTTGTCACATCTGCAGTCCACCAAGGTCCCAGCTATCTTCCTGCAAGCACAAAGTACAATTCAGCTATACCAGCCTCCCTTCCATGGTCTCTCAGATTTGTGATAGGCTACAAAATGTTCCATATGGCACAGCTCATGATGATGTGGGCGGGTCATGGGGAGATTGTGTGATCCTTGGCCTATATACACCAGAAGAGATGTAGACAGACAGTTATGAGATCACGCCAGTCTCAGAGAGACTGACCCAATATCTACATGGTTGATGTCCCCTTAGTTCCCGTAGTCCAACACATCAAATGTTCTACTGCATGTATACATATCCACCTTGGTTACGATATCGTATTTAAGAGCACCTATGCTATTGGACAGGTGTCCAATGGGCATCAGGTTTCTGATAGCATTGAGACCAATGGACAAGGATTTATACAGGTGATCACAGTCAGAGTCCTAAATGGACTGCTCATCTACTGCCTTCCATTACTGTCAAAGCAACAGTCATAAATGCTGGCATGAATGAGCTGCTGCCATAGCTCTTAAGAGAGACATATTTCGTCCAGGCAAGGGACACAGTCTCAGGTGCACAGATGTGGAATGTTGCAGCTCATGCGTAGTGATATTACCATGTTAAAGATGCTAATCCAGGTCATATGTGTACATGTTGCTCACAGTGTGAGGTCTACTTTGAGTTTTGCATACCATACAAGTGAGATGGATGGCATGCAGATGTTTCCCAGGGAGTGAGCTGCTCATGTCATGCGTTGTGTTCTCAGAGGAAATCAGGGTAACTTGAGGAAGAGGGAAATATGACTGTTATTTAACCTCTGCTACAATGTTGTATCCAGTGCAGGCAACAGGCATGGATGGTTGTTGATGCACCTCCACAAATCACCCTTTCCAAACAATACCTCTGTGTAATGACTGCAAGGTGCCATACAATGACATCTCATGGCATGCCATCTTCCACACGAGCTGCCCACCAACTGTATTCTGCATATAATGATGGTAGGCAATCACAGCCAAACATCATCTATGAACTGCACATTTCTGTTCCTCTGAGAACATGGTGAGGTCATTTGTATGCTGCTTGTGTCCACATTATTGTGACTGTGACGCACCTGCAGTCCAAGGGGCTTCTCACATGATTATGTGGCTGAGCATGTGCCAACATCGTATGCACTGAGTTATTCACATGTCCTAGATTATCAGTAATTGCTGTAAGCGGACAAGGTGATGGTTTTATGTTAAGCATTTTACACTTTCAGGTGACAATTTGAGGCACAGGCCTGATAAGACCTCATGTGTGATGAAGCTCCTGACTACCAATATGTTCTGTTTTCACAGAGCCGGGGCCATTCACAGCAGCAGAGACAAGCTGCCAAGTTCCTGGGACCACCACAGAGGAGGACATGGAGGCAATAGCCAATGGAGAAAAGGCAGGAGAGGGGGAGGATAATGCTCCTGAGGAGGAGGAGGAGATGGACATGCCTGACCAGGAGGGTGCTGGATGAGGAGAGGACCTGAAAAGCATGCAGTAACATGGACAAATACCCATGGAGGAGGAGGACCATGTGGAGAGGCCAATCACCATCCCAGAGGTGACAGGATGAATTACAAGGAATGCAGCGACCAGCACCATCCATAATCCCCCTATGTTCAGGGACCCCTGGCTACAGAGGACCCTGGGAGTTAGGTCAGCTATGCTATACAACATTGGAGACAGAGAGGCAGCCACCAGTTCCAGCAGCCAGAGCCTCAGCCATGGCACTGATAATGTCATGGGCTGTTTGGCTGGGGACCCTGACAGTGCTGTGGCTCTGGCACTGATGGCCAATGGTGAGGCACAGAACAGTCTCACAATGTATGTGGAGCAGCTGATAAACCCCATGGAGAGGGAGCTCTCTCCCTTAGGACTCCTCTGCATCCAGGGGTCCTATGCCATCCAAAACTATCAGAACATGTGTTGTGGCCATATGTGCCTGCTCTGTCTTGGTACCCATTAACAACTGCAGGACCATATGTGATATGTGAGCTGGAGCATTCTCAAGATGGCAGTACCATTAACCATTCCTGTGGCACTCAGCCATCTTACAAGAAGCCGGTCATCTCTGCAACATAGCCACATTGTGACATCAACGTCCATATTGATAGTTGTGCCTTTATGTGCATACAATTGAGGTCAATTGTATTCCCACCCTTAGATCTTCTGTGTGTTGTGTACATTATCTGGAGATAGACGTGGAAATATTCTAACTGATTGTTATCAGAATGTTTCCTGCAAACATTACAAGGTAGACACCTACACAGGAGAGATGTCTGTGCAATTACCATGTCAACATTCTGTGTGATACACAAATGTTTCCATGAACAGTATTAGTGCCTTCCCTCACTGATATAGGGTGCCACATTCCTTGACAGTGATGACAGCCTGCAAACATTTATGTTTGTCATATTCATATTTTATACATCTGGTAGTATCTCCAACTCTTCTCCACGGATGTCTTTGAGGGCATGACTGTTTCAGGTATTCCTTTTACCACTGTGAGGTATCACCTCTTTGCAAAGGTTCTCAATTGCATATAATCCAGGACTCATTGCTGTCCATTTTCACAGTGTCCATTTGCTCCTCTGATAGAACAATAGTGTACTTATGGATGTGTTTCCTGGGTCATTAAACTGGTGTGGGACCCATTAGCCTCCTCCCACACCTAGGTTTCTGAGGCTAGGTGGCACATTGCACTTGGAAAAAGCTTGGTAGTCCAGGTACCTCATGATTCCTTGCATACATAGTAACATAGTAACATAGTAAATGATGGCAGATAAAGACCAGTATGGTCCATCTAGTCTGCCCAGTACGATGTCAAGAGTAGGTACACCTGCCGCTCTGTGCAGGCCCCCCCTTCCCCATGTCTTTGTTTAGGGGTGATCCCACCACTCCATGTAGGACACCCCTATTTGTTAAGGATGGACCCTAAAGTTACTGCTTGGGTTAGAAATTGGTTGGGTGGGAGGCGACAAAGAGTACAAGTAAATGGAGCTCACTCTGAGGAGAAGGATGTTACCAGTGGTGTGCCCCAGGGATCTGTCCTTGGTCCGATTCTTTTTAACATCTTTGTTAGTGATATAGCGGAAGGACTGTTGGGTAAGGTTTGCCTCTTTGCAGATGATACCAAAATCTGCAATAGAGTAGACATCCAGGAAGGTGTAGATAACATGAGGAGGGATCTAGCTAAGCTTGAAGAATGGTCTAGAATTTGGCAGCTGGGATTTAATGTTAAAAAATGTAAGGTCATGCACTTGGGCTGCAGCAATCCAAGGGAGCAATACAGTATAGGAGGTGAAGTACTTTTGTCCACTAAAGAAGAGCAGGACCTAGGCGTGGTTGTGTCTGATGATCTTAAAGTAGCTAAACAGGTAGAAAAGGCGACGGCAAAAGCTAGAAGGATGCCTGGGTGCATATGGAGAGGAATGGCTAGCAAAAAAAAGGAGGTGATAATGCCTCTGTATAAGTCTTTGGTGCAACCTCATTTGGAGTATGGTGTGCAATTCTGGAGACCGCACCTTCAAAAGGATGTGAACAGGATGGAGTCGGTGCAGAGGGTGGCTACTAAAATGAGAAGTGGGCTTCATTATAAAGCATATGAGGATAGACTTAAGGATCTTAATATGTACATCTTAGAGGAAAGGCGGGATAGAGGTGATATGATTGAGATGTTTAAATACCTCCGTGGCATAAATGTTCAGGGAGAGAGCCTCTTTCAATTGAAAGCAAGTTCTGCTACGAGGGGACATGGGATGAGGGTGAAGGGAGATAGATTCAGGAGTGATATGTGGAAATATTTCTTTACAGAAAGAGTAGTGGATCCATGGAATAGTCTCCCAGTGGAGGTGGTAGAGATGAGGACAGTAACTGAATTCAAAAAAGCATGGGACCAACACAGAGGATCTCTAAAGGTAAAAAGTGGACTGTTGTAGTTGTTGTTATGGAAGGACAGACTAGATAGGCCATGTGGTCTTTTTCTGTCATCATGTTTCTATGTTTCTAAGGAATTAGATGGTTCAGATTATTTTGATATTTTCTTGTTGCTGTAAAGGGATCCACTATGTCTGTCCCATGCCCTTTTGAACTCTGTCACCATATTTGCCCCACCACTTCCATTGGGAGCGCATTCCAAGCATCCACCACCCTTTCAGTGAAAAAGTATTTCCTGACATTGCCTTTCAATTTACCACCTTGTAGCTTCATGTTAGGAGTGGAGGAGTAGCCTAGTGGTAATAGTAACTACCTAGTTCACAGAAGATCAAGGCTTTATTCCCACTGGCACTCCTTGTGACTTTGGGCAAGTCACTTTACCCTCCATTGCCTTGGAAGAAAAGGCTGGCAATCTACTTCCGGTGATACATTGCCAAGAAAACTCAGAGGTAGCTGGGTTGCTATGAGTCAACACTGACTTGATGGCACTAAAAAAAAAAGCTTCATGTTATGCCCTCTAGTTTTGCAGCTTCTCCGTCTTTGGAAGAGGGTTGTTTGTTCATTATTTCTCTTTAAGTATTTAAAGGTCTGAAGCATATCTCCCCTCTCCCTCCTCTCCTCCAAAGTGTACATGTTTCGGTCTTCAAGTCTCTTTTCATAAAGCTTCTGACGCAGGCTCCAAATCATTTTGGTCACCTTCCTCTGAACAGTTTCCAGTCTTTTTACATCCTTTGCAGGATATGGTCTCCAAAACTGAACACAGTATTCCAAGTGAGGCCTCACCAGTGACTTCTACAGTGGCATAAGTACCTCTTCCTTTCTGCTGGTAATTCCTCTTGATATGCAGCCCAACATCTTCCTGGCTTTTGCCACCACCTTGTCACACTGTTTTGCCACCTTGAGATCTTCAGAAATATTCACTCCAAGGTCTTTCTCCTGATCCGTACACACCAATCTCTCGCCCCCTATCGCATACATTTCCCTTGGATTTCTGCTTCCCAAGTGAATGACTCTGCACTTCTTTGCATTAAATCTTAATTGCCAAGCATTAGACCATTCTTCCAGCTCTTGTAGATCATTCCTCATGTTAACCACTCCCTCGGGGTAGTCCACTCTGTTGCAAATTTTCGTGTCATCTGCAAAAAGACAGACTTTTCCATTCAGTCCTTCAGCAATATCACTCACAAATACATTGAACAGTGCCGGGCCCAGGACCGACCCTTGGGGCATCCCGCTAATCACCTTCCTTTCATCCGAGTGAGCTCCTTGTACCATCACCTTCTGTTGTCTGTCAGTCAACCAATTTCTGATCCAATTTACCATCTTGGGATCTAACCCCAAACTACTGAGTTTATTGATATCCTCCTATGAGGAACAGTATCAAAGGCTTTGCTGAAATCCAGGTAGATGACATCCATCACATGCCCCTGATCTAGTTCCCTGGTCACCCATTCAAAGAACTCAATCAGATTTGTTTGGCAAGATCGTCCTTCGGTAAAACCATGTTGCCTCGGATCTTGCAACCTGTTGGCTTTGAGAAAGTATACAATTTGCTCTTTCAGGAGCGCCTCCATTACTTTTCCTGCCACTGAAGTAAGGCTCACAGGCCTGTAGTTTGACACTTCTTCCCTGTCACCGCTTTTGTGTAGAGGTACGACATCAGCTATTCTCCACTCTGGAGGAACCTTTCCTGTTTCCAAGGATCTGTTGAAAACATCCTCTAACGGCCCTGCAAGAACCTCTCTGAGCTCTTTCAGTATCCAGGGATGTATCTCATCCGGTCCCATGGCCTTGTCCACATTCAGGTTTACAAGTTGTTCTAGCACATCATCTTCTGTACATGGTGTGGTATCTACTTCATTCCCAGTTTTATATTTGGGAGTCACAGGTGGTCCTTCTCCAGGACTTTCCTTAGTAAAAACAGAGCAGAAGTATTCATTTAGCAATTTCACTTTTTCAATGTCACTTTCCACGAGTGCGTTCCCAGCACTTCTTAGTCCTGCAATTCCACCTCTGATCTTCTTCCTTTCCCCAATATACCTGAAGAAAGTTTTGTCGCCACACTTCACATCTTTAGCCATCTTTTCTTCTGCCTTTGATTTTGCTATCCTTATTTTTCTCTTTGTCTCTTTGAGTTTGATCCTGTATTCATTTCTGTGTTCCTCTGTTTGCAAGCTTTTGAATTTTGCGAAAGCTGTTTTTTGCTTTTTGTGACACCGAAGTTCTGCCCTATACCTTTAAAACACAGAAAGCTGCTGAGTTTGGCACAGATTCTGATAGGAAGGGAGATCAAAAGCTTCACAGTTACCATAGGCAACCAAAGCAGGCTGAGACACGAGGTCTGAGGGCACGCCTAGCCAACAAACACTCCCCAAGCAATGAAGAGAACAGTTTGCACATGTGCAGGAAAACGCCCCTAACCATGTATAAGAAACGTGGTAGGCAAACAGAGTTAGATCGAGGAAGAAAGATGGTAGGAGACCCAGCAGGAGTTGCAGTGAGAGAGGCTGAGTTGGATTCATGTGCTGATTCTGACTGTGGTTTTGGAGACTCAGAAGTTGAGAGTGATTTGGAAACTTGGCAAGTAAGGGAAGACTTGCAGCTCTCTAACAGAAGGTCAGAATACTCTCAGCCTAATGCTGTTTCATTGGAGTCTTGGAATAGAAAGCCAAGCAGGGCTTTGAAAAGAGACAGAAAGCCGTTTACCAGCAGAGGGATTAACTGCAGAAAACCCTCACCTGTGACGCAGGAAGAATTTCCCAGACACAGAGGTCAGTGGGGAGAACGGAGAGCAACTGGTAAGGAACTCTGTATTACTGAAAGGCAGAATGGCCTAAGATATTTACAACCTTGGGAAAAGGAAAGTAAAGTGATTGAGGACATATGTATGAGTGAAGAAGATGATTGCATGTATTTAAAGCCTGGCAGAAAACTGCCAAGAGAGAGACCTATTAAAAACAGAACAAGGCAGTTTTACAAACTATCTGATAATTATTTGCCATACTGTGGAGAGAGTGGTGAAGAGAAGCTAGGGACTGATTGGAGAAGGTTCCAGATTCTCTGCCCTAAAGAAGATAAGATAGTTGATGAACCGATGTACACGGAGCAAAGTGAATGCTTTCCCTATGTTGAGGACATGGACTGTTCTTTATTAATAACTGATGAAACTTCTCTACGCTAGTAGAAGATAAGTGTACCTGGGAGAAGGATAAACGTGCACAGAGGGAACTGCCAACATTATTACCTGATTTCTGTTTGTTATAATTAGTGGTTCTGTTCAAGCAAGAAGCTGTGTTTTCCTTTCACCTTTTGTTTTTGCCAGAAGCATGGCTGCCTCTTAAGTTTGGTATTTTTGTACTGTTTTGAAAATCCAGCAAACCCCGGGAGGGGAATAAATCCTTATTTAAACCTGACCACTCCGTCTAAACTACACTTTCTTTCATAGAAGGGTCAGGCCCAGCAGTGTGCCTAGCTATCCACTACTAGTTCAGCCACTGCTGGTGACATTAAATGGCGTAGTTGGCAGGATTTTTGAAAAAAAGAAATACTACTACCCAAAGTTTTTTCCTGAGAGGATACAAATTGGCTGAAGGAAGAAAAACAGCAGCAAGGAAAATCCTGAAAAGAGGAAATCCTGACACAGTGTGAACATTCACAGACTGACCTGACGGAGGCGTGCAGAGAACCTTTCTCAATACAAGATCCTACACCGTGCTGAGGTACAAGTGGCTGGGCACGGGTGGTAAGGATTGTGGAGAAAGGGGAGCAGAGAGATACCTTGCAAAGTCAGATAGGGAGAAAAAAAATTATATATTGTGCCGCACTTGGTGGGCCCTGTTTTTTTCTCGCCCCATACAGGTATAACTCAATGCCGTGATGGATCCCCAGGACATGCTTCGCTGGATGGAGGAACAGTGGAAAGCCCAGGGTGAGCTTGCACGACAAGCCCAGGACAGGACTATGGCAGCACTGGCTGCACAGCAGAAGCCACTCTTGGACTTGCTGACCATGCTACTGAAGCGGACATCCACTGCCGAGGAGGAAAGTGTACCGGTACCAGCGGCGGTAGGAGTACAACACTATGGTGCATTGGCACTAGGACCTTTGCAAAAGAATGACAATTTTTTTTTTTTTTTTTTTTAAATTTTATTTTCCGTTTATAACACAACCAAAGTAAAAGACATACAAAAAGATACAACTACAAAACCATACATATAAAAACAACCCCATATTTCCCCCCACCCCCATGCTTCTTCTCTAGGAAAGGAATACAACGTTCGGGTAATCAATGATTAGTTCTCATTCTTTGTGAACCAGTATAGAGCAAGTGAAGATCATAATAAATGAGTGTACATGATAAATGGAGTTAAACAGTTAGATGAGAGCATTTGGCAGTTTGCACATATTCATTGAGCAGATTCCATTTAGAAACATGATGCAAGGTTTGGGCGTGGGGAGCCATTCGGCGTGGTATCTGTTCATATTTACTATATAAACATACAAGAGTCCACCACGCATGGGGACTGAGATGGGAGCTATTTTTCCAGTGTTTCGTGATTAAAGATATAGCTATACCCATCAAAAAATTTAGCAAAAAGCGGCCCGACTTTGGAAGAGAGGGGATCCCCGCCGCAGAGCGAAGTCCCACTATCCGCCAAGAGAGAGGCTCGTGAAATTGTAAAATGAGTTGAATACGACCCCAGACCCGACTCCAGAATTGCTGTAGTGTAGAACATTCAAACATTATATGAGCTAGTGTGCCTATGGCGGTGTGGCAATTCCAACACCTGTCATTAACATTGGCATTCCATTTGGCAAGCTTCACAGGCGTATAGAAACTTCTATGTGCAAAATAGAAAAGTGTCTGGGTTATCGATGCTGACCGAGAGACCCGAACAACTTTACTCCAGAAGAGGCTCCATTGCTCAGGAGTCAGTGTGATTTGTAGTTCCCGTTCCCATGTTTGTTGGACTGCGGGAATGCTACTGTTCTCATGATTGCTTAACATTTTATAAAAGTTAGAGGCTACGCCAGATTGACTCCCAATAGAGCGAATTAACTCTGCTAGACCTTCATCATTAGTTTCAGTTAGTGGAAGAATCCGAACACTCCTAAGGCAGTGCTGAAGCTGCACCCACTGGAAATAATTTCTTGCTAGTAAACCAAATTCCTCTTGCAATTCTTTAAAAGTTTTCCAGCGCTCACTGGCAATCAATTGGTAAGGCATCCATATCCCTTTGGAATACCAGGGGGTCCATGCTATCGGTTTATTTTGTATTTGAAGGCGCAAGTTATGCCATAGCGGGAGTCTATATGGCGGGCACTGTTGTGGTCCCTGAGACTGAATGAAAGTGTTAAAGGCGAGTAGTGTATCCACAACCATTGGTGGATGGTGGGAATCTAATTGGAAGGTCATGCCGGGAAGGTAGGTAAGAGGAATTGGCCTACAGAGTTCCTCCTCAATGTCGAGCCAGACTGGCCTACCTTCTACCGGGGGATCTAACCAACGGGCACCCTGTTTAAGAAGGAACGCCTTATGATATTTAAGAAAATCTGGGAACCGGACCCCTCCATTTTCTTTGTCCGCCTGTAACTTACGCTTAGCTATCCTTGGTGGTTTGCCATGCCACAAATAACGAATCAGGAGACCTTCTATATCTTTGTATATGTGTGCAGGCAGGAGGCATGGTAGCATTTCTAGGATATAATTTATTTTGGGAACTATCATCATTTTGATTGTTTCCAGTCGGCCCCACCATGTGAGTGTTAAAGGAGACCACCGGTTGGTAAGATCGCGCGCTTTGGAGATTAGCTCTTTAGCATTATGGCTAAAAGTATCTTCTAATGGATAACAATAATGAACCCCCAGGTATTTGACCATACGGGGCTGCCATACAAAGGGGAAAGCCTGCATGTCCGCAGCATGGACTCGATGATTCAAAGGGAAGGCAACAGATTTAGTCCAGTTAATCTTGTATCCCGAGAGTAGGGAATAGCTATCAATCTTTTTTAAAACAGCAGGGACGGAATCCAAGGATACAAAAAGCATGAGATCATCTGCATATGCAGAAATTTTAATATCTCTATGTTGAAAGGGGGCTCCATGGATATCTGTGGCCTGTCGGATGAGGAGGGCTAGGGGTTCAAGTGCTAGATCAAAGAGCAGAGGAGATAAGGGACATCCTTGCCGAGTGCCCCTATGAAGATTGAACGGTTGAGACTTTGTGGCATTGGCAGAAATAGTGGCTGTCGGATGTGCATACAGAGTTTGAAGGTATCGGAGAAAGCCTTCCCCAAACCCATACCAGCGGAGAACCGCATATAGAAAGGGCCATTCTAAGCGGTCAAATGCCTTTTCGGCATCAAGAGAGAGGCCGACGAGGGGTTGATCATGATGCGCTGCTGCAGCTAGTATATGACACAAGGTCCTGGCATTATCAGCAGTGGACCTACCAGATATGAAACCACATTGGTCTGGGTGAATTAGAGCAGGCATTTTATCGGATAATCTAGTGGCCAGAATGGTTGCAAATATCTTGTAATCAGCATTAAGAAGGGAAATTGGACGGTAATTTGTAGTCAGCATCGGGTCTCTCCCCTCTTTCTCAAAGACTACAACATTTGCCGTCGAGAAAGATCCTGTAAAGGAGCTATCTTTGGCCAAAGCAGAGAAATAGAGTTGTAGGAATGGGGCCAAATCAGCGCTGAAAGTTTTGAAAAATTCTGCCGGGAGGCCATCTGGGCCGGCAGCCCGACCCGAGGCACATCGCTTGAGTGCGAATTGAATTTCTGAAAGAGTAAATGAATGGTCTAGTGACTCCTTGTCCTCTACAGAAAGGGTCGGTCGTTGTATACCAGCTAATAGCCGGTCAAAAGCCTCTGGGTCAAATTCACATTCTGATTGATAGAGGCGGGTGTAGAAATCCCGAAAAAGCTCTACTATCTCTGTATCATTTGTGACTAAATTCCCCCCCGTTGGACTACGCAGGGCCGCTACGCGTTTGGCTTCTTTTTGACCTTTCAGAGCGTTAGCTAAGAGTTTACCGGCACGATTGCTTTCCCGATAGTACGTCCCTTGCTGTAGTTCAATATTTTTGGCCGCTGCAGTCGTTAAGAGCGAGTTATATTGGAAACGCAAGCGTTGCAAGCGAATCAACACACATGGGTCAGTACGAGAGGTAAGAACACGTTCACCGGCCTTGATCTGCTGCTCTAGTGCTAAGAGTTGCCGTTTACGCTGCTTCCCTAAACGGATTTGATAGCTAGTGATGGTTGCACGGATAGACGCTTTAAAGCCCTCCCACCATGCCCAGTTCATTGTATCATGGGGTGAGTTAAAGTGGAAGTAATCTTGTATGGCAGCCCGTATGTCAGCCTGAAAATCCTGCTGTTCAAGCAGGGTCCGATCAAAATACCAAGCCCGTGGATTATCCCTCTGTGCACTAGTGTTCAAAAGGAAGGAAATAGCAGCATGGTCTGAGATGTGCAGAGAGTGTATCTTAGCTGTATCCGTGCTGGAGATTAATGCTTTGGATACGAGGAAAAAATCTATCCTAGATTGTGACTGATGTGGGGGGGAGAAATACGTGAATTCTAAGTCCGAAGGGTGTAGCAGCCTCCACAGGTCTACTAAAGCTAGATCTTTAATCAACGACGCTAGCGTGAGGTGACTCTTGGTGGGACCACTCGTTCTGGGTGGTCGCCTATCTACCAATGGATCAACCACCTGGTTAAAGTCGCCTCCTATTACTAACGAAGTATTGGCAGAAGCTTGTGCAACCTGGGCAAGGTTAGCAAAGAAAATAGGATCATCCACATTAGGAGCATATAAACATATACATGTCAGTTCAAGATTACCTACTTTAAGGTGGACTCGGGACCACCGACCCTCAGTATCAGAACTGCTATCTATAACAGTGGCTTGTAAGGATTTCCTAATCAAGATGGCTACCCCACATCTCTTCGCTATAGCGGGAGAGTAGGCGGCCACCATGTAGGGTTTAACATTGAGCTTCAGTGTCTCCTTGGCATTTAGATGCGTTTCTTGGAGAAAAACCAAATCAGCATTTTCGTGACTTAAGTAGCTAAGGATTTTCTTCCTTTTTATCGGATTATTAATACCTTTGACGTTCAATGATAAGAGCTTACATGGGGCCATAGAAATAGCTGAGTCTATTCAAGACAAAAATATCATAATGCACACAATTTCCATTATCCCCCATCTTGACTGCTTGATTCAGAGAAGACCTAACCAAATCATATACAATAAGCACTATATCTGGTATTCCCCCAAACCAAAAGTAAACACCGAAGTGTAGTAGAGAAGAAGCATAACCCCAATGATTAATGGCGACCATATGTCTGCGGGAGGAAGCCCCAACGAGGGCCAAACATTCAACTGTAATAGCTACATAGGCTCCGGAGCCCACCGAGGTGCATGCTATGGAAAGGTCCCTCACAGGAGAGTCCGACGGTCAGCAGGCCACGATAAGCTAGGCCGCAGGGCCTCCGATCCAGGCTGCATGTGCAGCGTCGACGACACAAAATGGCGATCAGTTCCAAATCGATGGGCAAATGAAAGGCCCCTGGTTCAGCGCATTTGGTCCGCTTCTTTGGCTTCCAGATAGGCCGCAAGCACGTCCGGATCCTCAAAAGTCCTGGTTTGATTATGAAGAGTAACTCTAAGTTTCGCCGGGTACATTAGGCCATAGCGCGCTTGAAGCTGCTGCAAACGCGGTCGAAATTCAAGGAGTCTTTTCCTGCGGTCCACTGTGGGCTTCGCCAGGTCGGGGAAGAATGAAATCCGATGGCTCTCATAATCCAGCCGGGGGTTTGCACGGGCAGCGTTTAGAATTTGTTCAACTTGCTGATATCTCAACAACCGGAAAATGATGGGCCGAGGGGTCTTCCGGTTGAGCGCCAAAGTCGCGGGTACTCGATGGGCCCGATCAATCTCCAAATCCTTGGTGAACGTTGTTTTAAGCAAGGAGGGAAGCAATTTAGAGAGGAACTCTTTCATATCTCCTGATTCTGCTCCCTCCGGAATTCCCACGAGCCGTATATTGTTGCGACGGGCTCGGTTGTTACTGTCCTCCAGCTCCTTCTGAAGGGCCTGCATTTGTCGTTCGACCTTGTCCAATTTTGCCAAGCGGACCGCATGCGAGTCAAGAGTACCCTCCATTTTGTCCTGTCTCAGCGATAACCCCTCTAGCCTTTCCTGTAGCTTGCCGAGGTCTTCCCGCATGGATCTGAGTGCTTCACCGTTGGATTGCACAAGTTCTTTCACGCCGCGGATCTCATCTAAGATCTCCTGCTGCATCGCGGGACCCTCCCGGAGTGGAACCATCTTCTGTGGGGACGGCGGCTCAGTTTTAGAGCGTTTGCCATGTGAATTCGTTGAAGAGCCGAATTCTAGACGCGCTGGCTTGTGCCCCGCCATCTCCCCGAGGCACCCCGGTAGGATCAGAGCCCAATTGGAAAGATAAGTTGTATTAAAGTCAGGAGTCTGAGTAGGCCACTCGGGAGCTTCAGCGCTAAGCGTCTATCCCGCTGGACATCAGGCTCCACCCCCCAAAAAAAAAAAAAAAAAAGAATGACAATTTTGACGATTACTCTGATGCATTTGAGAGGATTGCTGAGGCGGCTAAGTGGCCACTAGACCAGTGGGCAGTTAGGTTCGCCATGTCTTTAACCGGAGAGGCATTGGCGACCTACAAGGCGATGCCCGCGGGCCTAGCGTCCAATTACCCGGACGTAAAATTAGCAGTACAAGATAGGTTAGGTTTAACACCTACACACTATCGCCGTCTTTTTAGGGAGGCAAGGCTCTTGCCTAAAGAGACGCCGAAAGCTTTAATGCAGCGACTAAAAGGTTTGGCAGCAAAGTGGTTGGCTCCCGAGAAGGCCACAGTAGAATCCTTGATGGATGCTGTGCTCCTTGAGCAGTACTTTGAGGCTGTACCTCCGGAAGTAAAAGCTTTCTTGCTATTGCAAAAATGCAAGTCTACTAGAGAAGCAGCAGAAATGACGGAATGCTATTTTGAAGCTGAATTGGCCGGAGCTTCTAGGGATAGTATGCTGAGAGTAACCGGCATGGAAAGAATGCCTGGTATAAAGAAGGCTTATACTTCTAAAGTCCCGAGAGAAACTGTAAAAAAATATAACGATGTGATAAAGTGTTTTCACTGTGGGAAAAACGGTCATATACATAGGGACTGTAAAGAGCACCTAGCCCTTGTATCAGGAAGGGAGAGACACGGTGGGGAGGAATTTATTATAGACGTCGAAGTGGAGGGTATAGATGCTGTAGCGCTCCTGGATTCCGGGGCAGATCAGAGTATGGTCTCACAAGAAATGTGGAAGGCCATTCAGGCCCATAACCCTACCCAGTGGAATAGCGTGGATGGACGTGTGAAAGTTAGATGCGTGCATGGTGCCTCCTCTTTTTACCCGATATATGAGATGAGTGTGAATGGGTTGAATACCAAGGAGAAGGTACACATGGCAGTTGTTCCCCGACTTCCCTTTAAGGTGGTCCTAGGGCGTGACTGGCCCCCATTTAAGGAAGAAATGGGAAAAGGCCTCAAGGGGAAGGTAGGCCCAAAAGAACCTCTAGGAGAAAAGGCACCGCCTGAAACCCACATAACTGAAGCTATTGCACAAAAGATCCCAAGTGCTTTATTTGGGAAACCACGGGTAGAAGGGAGACCCCTGGTTAAAAAAAAGTTTGTGTTGCAATTCACAAAAACATCCCAGCAGGCAAAAAGTCCCCAAAGAGCTACCGAAGCCTCAGCAGGCTATGACCTGTTCATTAATGAGGATATAATAGTTCCCAAGAGAGGGAAGGCCCTCGTTGATACAGGGATAAGAATTCAAATCCCTGAAGGATGCTATGGCCGCATAGCACCGCGGTCTGGCC
Organism: Ichthyophis bannanicus; assembly: GCA_033557465.1. Classification (NCBI taxonomy): domain Eukaryota; kingdom Metazoa; phylum Chordata; class Amphibia; order Gymnophiona; family Ichthyophiidae; genus Ichthyophis; species Ichthyophis bannanicus. Next base: position 363,339,108 of record CM066037.1, on the reverse strand, counting down.
TAGCGGTCAATTATTCGATTGACATTGGGGCAGGGGTAATAGACCCAGATTATCGTGGGGTGGTCAAGGCCCTACTGTTTAACTTCGGGGAAGAGGATTTCGCAATAAAAAGGGGTGAAAGAATAGCCCAGTTGATTTGTGAACGGGTGGGCTTCCCTGTGTTAGAAGAGACATCCTCATTAACTTCCACAGGCCGTGGGTCTGGAGGGTTTGGCTCCACGGGCATGAAGGATGTTAAGGGCTTAGCAGCCATTGCTGAGGAAAAGAAAGAGGAGGACTTAGGCCCTCAGCCCTCAGATTGGAGGGAACAACCCGAGATACGTACAGGTACGGACCTGTCAGAACATCAACAGGCAGATTTAGCCAGGCTGTTACGGAAATTCTCCGATGTCTTGACAGCGGTGCCCGGCGAAACACGCTTGGTAGCACATGAGGTCATCACGATCCCGGGGAAAATCATTAGACAGCGCCCATATAGGTTGCCGGAGGCAAAGAAAAACGAAGTCATTGCCCAAGTTAAGGAAATGGTGGAAATGGGGGTGATCGAGGAGTCCCATAGTCCATGGTCTAGTCCTATAGTCCTCGTCCCAAAACCGGATGGAACACTCCGTTTTTGTATTGATTTCAGGCAGATCAATGCGATTTCACAGTTCGACGCATATCCCATGCCGAGAATCGATGATCTGTTAGATCGGTTAGGACAGGCCAGGTTTCTAACAACCCTAGACTTAACCAAGGGATACTGGCAAATCCCCTTAACAAGGGATTCTAAGCCAAAGACAGCTTTTTCCACTGCCATAGGCCTATACCAATTTAGACGTATGCCATTTGAGCTACACGGCGCGGCGGCAACGTGCCAGCGTCTTATTGACCAGGTCCTAAGGCCGCACCAAGAATATGCGTTGGCCTATATGGATGACGTTATCATCCATAGCGGCACCTGGCTGGAACACTTATCCCGGATAGAGGCGGTATTACAGGCCATCCGGAAGGCTGGTCTCACCCTAAACCCGAAAAAATGTCTTTTTGCGGCTAGGGAGGCCAAATACCTGGGACATCTGGTTGGGAATGGGATAGTGAAACCCCTAGCGGACAAAATAGAAAGTGTGAGAAACTTCCCAAGACCGATAGAAAAGAAGCATGTCCGTAGCTTCTTGGGCCTAATAGGCTACTATCGAAGATTTATCCCCAGGTTTGCGGAGGAGAGTAGTCTTTTTACGGACATGATTAGAAAAAATGCCCCAAATAAGGTGCATTGGACTCCCGAGGCAGAGGAGAATTTTATCTCCCTTAAGGAGAAGTTATGTAAGGCTCCTGTCTTGAAGGGGGTTGACTTCAGACTTCCATTCATCGTCCAGACAGACGCCTCTGAGACTGGACTGGGAGCAGTCATGTCCCAGAGATTTGATGGTGTAGAACACCCAGTCACCTATTTAAGTAGGAAACTGTCCAATGCAGAGCGGAAGTACTCTACTGTAGAAAGAGAATGCTTAGCCATCAAATGGGCAGTAGAAGCACTACGATTTTACTTGACAGGGCGCAAATTCCTATTAGTAACGGATCATGCACCGTTAAAATGGCTTAGCCAAATGCGTAATAACAATGCCCGACTGACCCGGTGGCACTTGGCTTTGCAAGCCTTTAGTTTTGAAGTACAGCATCGTGCAAGGAAGCTGCATGGCAATGCGGATGCTTTGAGCAGAATTACGCGCTGTCCGACGAGGACATCCGCTGCTCGTAATATCTTAAGAAGGGGGATGTGTGACACCGAAGTTCTGCCCTATACCTTTAAAACACAGAAAGCTGCGGAGTTTGGCACAGATTCTGACAGGAAGGGAGATCAAAAGCTTCACAGTTACCATAGGCAACCAAAGCAGGCTGAGACACGAGGTCTGAGGGCATGCCTAGCCAACAAACACTCCCCAAGCAATGAAGAGAACAGTTTGCACATGTGCAGGAAAACGCCCCTAACCATGTATAAGAAACGTGGTAGGCAAACAGAGTTAGTTCGAGGAAGAAAGCTGGTAGGAGACCCAGCAGGAGTTGCAGTGAGAGAGGCTGAGTTGGATTCATGTGCTGATTCTGACGGTGGTTTTGGAGACTCAGAAGTTGAGAGTGATTTGGAAACTTGGCAAGTAAGGGAAGACTTGCAGCTCTCTAACAGAAGGTCAGAATACTCTCAGCCTAATGCTGTTTCATTGGAGTCTTGGAATAGAAAGCCAAGCAGGGCTTTGAAAAGAGACAGAAAGCCGTTTACCAGCAGAGGGATTAACTGCAGAAAACCCTCACCTGTGACGCAGGAAGAATTTCCCAGACACAGAGGTCAGTGGGGAGAACGGAGAGCAGCTGGTAAGGAACTCTGTATTACTGAAAGGCAGAATGGCCTAAGATATTTACAACCTTGGGAAAAGGAAAGTAAAGTGATTGAGGACATATGTATGAGTGAAGAAGATGATTGCATGTATTTAAAGCCTGGCAGAAAACTGCCAAGAGAGAGACCTATTAGAAACAGAACAAGGCAGTTTTACAAACTATCTGATAATTATTTGCCATACTGTGGAGAGAGTGGTGAAGAGAAGCTAGGGACTGATTGGAGAAGGTTCCAGACTCTCTGCCCTAAAGAAGATAAGATAGTTGATGAACCGATGTGCACGGAGCAAAGTGAATGCTTTCCCTATGTTGAGGACATGGACTGTTCTTTATTAATAACTGATGAAACTTCTCTACGCTAGTAGAAGATAAGTGTACCTGGGAGAAGGATAAACATGCACAGAGGGAACTGCCAACATTATTACCTGATTTCTGTTTGTTATAATTAGTGGTTCTGTTCAAGCAAGAAGCTGTGTTTTCCTTTCACCTTTTGTTTTTGCCAGAAGCATGGCTGCCTCTTAAGTTTGGTATTTTTGTACTGTTTTGAAAATCCAGCAAACCCCGGGAGGGGAATAAATCCTTATTTAAACCTGACCACTCCGTCTCAACTACACTTTCTTTCATAGAAGGGTCAGGCCCAGCAGTGTGTCTAGCTATCCACTACTAGTTCAGCCACTGCTGGTGACACTTTATTTGAGCAGCCACTTCTTTGGAAAACCAAATAGGATTTCTTCTCCTCTTGTTTTTGTTTACTTTTCTTACATATTTATCTGTTGTCCCTTTTTTGCCACCTTTAGTTTAGCCTATTTCAATTCCACTTCCCTTATCTCCTTCCACCCTGTCAGCTCCTCCTTTAGGTACTCGGCCATTTTATTGAAGTCTGTGTTTTTTAAGTTTAGGACCTTGAGCTTGCTATGATTGGCCTGTACCATGGCTTTTATCTCAAACCACACCATGTGATGATCGCTGCTGCTCACAGGGGCACCCATGCAGACATTCGACATGCTATCACCGCTGGTGAGCACTAAATCCAGCGTTGAGCTTTCCCTGGTTGATTCCATCACCACTTGTCTAAGTAATGCATCTTGGAGAGCATCCACAATTTCTTTGCTTCTTTCCAGATTTGCAGGAGTAATCCAATCAACATCAGGTAGATTAAAGTCATCCAATATGATCGCTTCTCCCTTTGTGGCTATCTTGGCAATATCTATAATTACTTTGTTATCTCTCTCTTCAGTTTGTGTCAGAGGTCTGTATACTACAGCAGTATGGATGACAGTGCCATCTCCTCTTTCCAACACAATCCAGAGCGTTTCTTCTTTTCCCCATGCCCCCTGCATTTCAGTAGCTTTAATATTGCCCTTGACATACAAGGCAATACTCCTCCTCCTCTTCCATTTTCTCTGTCTCTTCTGAATAGATTATAGCCAGCTATGGCTATATCCCAATCATACATACATATCCTGCCTCCAGTTCATGCCCTATACTTTCCTGCCTCCAGTTCATGCCCTATACTTGCCCCCACCAGTTCTGCTACGAGGGGACATGGGATGAGGGTGAAGGGAGATAGATTCAGGAGTGATATGTGGAAATATTTCTTTACAGAAAGAGTAGTGGATCCATGGAATAGTCTCCCAGTGGAGGTGGTAGAGATGAGGACAGTAACTGAATTCAAAAAAGCATGGGACCAACACAGAGGATCTCTAAAGGTTACCTAGCTGATGGGGCGTGAGAGGTTTTTTTCAGACCTTTGATGTAAAGAGAGTCTTCTCACGTCTGATGGGACTTGTCCCCTTTAGTGAGACTCGTTTCCTCCCTTTTCTGTATGGAGGGTTACTGAGGTCTTTTTTCCTCTGTCACGTTCACCCCATCTGGTTTTTTGGTTTCTGTCTCACATGCTGTTTGTTTGTTTTTTCATTTTGTTTTTGTCAGCCTTGTTTGGGGTTTCTATAATTTATTGTGTTGTACTGGCTCCTTGAGGATTTTTTGATAATAGTTTGACTATGGCTTCTGCTCCTCCTATTTGGCGGGACATTCTCACCTTTTCAGTGGACCAAGTTCAAGACTTACTTAAAGACTCTACTTGTTTTGACTCCACTGATTCCCTGGATAGCCATGCTTCTTGGCTCTCTTTGACCAAACTATGGAAGCGCCAGATTCGCGCTGAATTACATCGAGCGACCTTGGTGGAATACATACGCCGCCAGCAGATTCCTCGCGGCTTTCGGATTAAGAAAGAACCACAGTTGTTTGTAGAAGATGAAACGTTTGTGGACAATTGGAATAAAATTCTTAATAAATGTGCTCTGGACCTGATGGTGCTTACAGTTAATGCCACCAAGACCTTTAATGAGATCACGGGTTTGGAACTTGATCAAAAAGTGGCTGCTTTAAAAACTGAGGAAGGGGAAGAAGAGTTTGCGACTCATATGCAAAAGTTACAATCTCAACTTGATTCCTTTCGACAGGAGACTAAGACTCTCAAGCTGTCCAAGTTACATCGGGACGCTACAGATTACAAAACAGGTTTTGTTTATGTGTGGATGAAACCTGAACGTAGAAAACCCAACCATGTGTCATTTGAATATTCTGATGAATCGGCTTCATCTGATCACTGTCCTTCTGGTTCGGAGGATTTTCCCGAGCGTGGTGGAGGTGCTCGCAAACGTCGGGGCCGCGGTCGCGGCAAGATCAAACAAGGGGAAGGCTCGTCGACGTCCCATCGTCCTTGGACCAGGTCGCAAGCAGTAGCGGATCCCGAGGGCTTGTAGTCAATCTTTCTTCACGTGTGCTATCGGCAGCTCAGCTGTCTTTGCTTGAGAAGGGTTTGTCTTTTGTCCCTCGCTCTGCATACGATGCTTTTCAGGTTCGTTTAGATCTTGAACACCTGTTGCGTAAACTTCATCTGAAGGCTTTTTTTGCTGATCGGACTGGGACTTTAGAGACTGATGACATTCAGCCTTCTGTCACCACTGCTGCCCGTGTTACCTCCGTGACTGATGAAAATGACTCTGTGGAAACTATTCGTCTCCCACTGCGCTCCACCTGGTCACCGCCTGGCCCATTACCATCTGCATTGCAGGTGTTTCATGAATTAGTGCTGAAAGATATCACTCAGTTGGAACTTGTTTTTCATAATAAGGTTCACCATAGTCTGTCGGTGTCTGAACGGCAGGCTTTGAAAGATCTTCGTGATTTTGATGATATCATTATTCGGCGGGCAGACAAGGGTGGCGCAGTGGTGGTACTCGATGCCGCTTATTATGTCACTGAGGTTCAGTCTCAGTTGTCGGATGTTTCCACTTATTTGCCTCTTTCATCTGATCCTACTATGCACCTCCAGACAATGATTAAAGAACTGGTTTTGTTGGCTTTAGACCAGAGTCTGATTACCAAAAAGGAAGCGCGTTTTCTTTGCGCTTCATATCCACGCACTCCACAGTTCTACTTACTTCCAAAGATTCATAAGAACCTACAACGACCTCCTGGTCGACCGATAGTGTCGCTGAGGGGTTCTCTTTTAGAACCTCTCTCTATTTTTGTCGATTCTTTTTTGCGACCGTCGGTTTTTCGGATACCATCATATCTGCGGGATACTATGCACTTTTTACAGATTTTGGCCCAGGGTCATGACACTGATGTTCCAACTGGGTTATTAATGGTAACCTTAGATGTGTCCTCTTTATATACTAGTATCCCCAGCAGGAGGCCATAGCCATTGGCCGTTCAACTTTGCTTGCCCGGGGAGACCTCAGTACTGCTAAAGTAGATTTTATTGTTCAATTGCTTACGATTGCGATGACAAGGAATTTTTTTTGCTTTGGTGGTTCCTTTTTTCAGCAAGTTCAAGGGGTTGCAATGGGGGCCACTATGGCTCCCTCTATCGCTAATCTATATATGGCAAGTTTTGAAGAATGTTGGCTGTCTGCCAGTCCTTATCAATCTTTTATTAAGCTGTGGGTGCGCTACATAGATGACATTTTTTTACTCTGGCTTGGGACATGTGATCAGCTGTCATCTTTTCATGTTTGGTTGAATCACTGTGATCCGCACCTTCAGTTTTCCATGGATAGCAGTTCTACGTCTATTTCATTTTTAGATGTTCTGATCACTCGCCATTCTGACACACTAGTGACTTCTGTGTATACTAAACCTACACATCGCATGGCGTTTCTTCATTTTGATAGTGCTCACCCGCAGCGGCTGAAAGAAAGTTTACCCTTGGCCCAGTTCCTCCGATATCGTCGGAACTGTACTCTGGTCTCTGACTATAAGTCCCAATCTCAACTGCTGGAGGCTTCTTTTGTAGCTCATGGCTATCCACCTTCCTTGGTTCATAAAGCCCGTACCCGAGCCAATTATAATGATCGGGCATGGTTGTTGACTCCTCGTGATCGTACTGCATTGGCAGATTCATCTTTTGTGCATTTTGTCACACGTTTCAACCCTCTAAGTTATCAGCTCTCTAAGATTATTCAGCGCCATTCTCATGTGTTTCGTTTGCTTCCTGGGATGGGACATCAGCATATTCGGTCGGTCTACACCAAGTGCTCCAATTTAAAGGACTTATTATGTCCCTCTACATTTGGCAGCTCTCTTTCTACGTCTTCTGCATCAGGTGGGCATCATAGTTGTGGACATTGTTCTGTTTGTTCTATCATGGAGACTTGCCAAGGTTTTTTTCATAACCAACGGTTTTACCGCTTGTCTTCTTCTACCTCCTGCAGTAGTTCCGGGGTGGTGTATTTGCTTCGTTGCCCGTGTGGCTTAGCATATGTTGGGATGACCACCCGGACTCTCAGAACACGTTTGATTGAGCATCGCAGTCTTCTCACCCATGCTGTGGAGGGTGCACCTTTAGTCCAGCATTGCCAAGTTTTTGGTCATGTGTTTGAAGATTTCAAATGCCTTGTCATTTTGCAGTGTGTTTCATCATCGGGCGCTCTGGATAAGACCTTGCTTCGTCAGGAGCAACGATGGATTTTTTCTTTAAACACAGTGGTCCCTCATGGCCTTAATGAATCCATTGAATGGAAGAACTGTTTATGATTTCCCTCGTTTTGGGATTAGTTTCTGGGTGGGTTGGTGGGTTTTTCTGTTTTTTTCTGTTTTATATGTTTCTTTGCTATGTGTTTGAGCTGTCTCGGCTATTGGATTTCCCTTTGATGTCATGGGCTTTGCCTTTTTTAAGCGCATGCGTGGGTTCTTTTTCCTTCGGCGTCTTTTTGCTGTTCAGGGCTCCATTGATGCCGGGATTTGGTTCAGCTTACCGCTCCACATAGCTCTTTTGAAACAAATAGTTTTGAAGTAAGTGGTTTTTCTTGCTCTGCTTTGAAGTGTAGTTCTTAGTTTTTCTTTTTGTTTTTCTTTGATTTTTGTTGTGAGACGGAATTGTTTTGTTTTTTGCAGGTCAGTGTGTTTCAGCCAATGTTCCTTTCTCAAACTGCAGTTCCCTTTTGTTGCAGCTCCCTGAAGAAGCCGCAAGGCGAAACATCTGGTGTCGGGGCTCTTATCGGGGCTCGTTTGATATTTGGACATTTGGACATTTCTCTTCTGGATTTCAGATAAGTTTTCATGCTGAACAGTTTTAGCGCTGAATGTTTCTTTTGGCTTTGCTCTGTTTTCAAGCTACCTAGCTGATGGGGCGTGAGAGGTTTTTTTCTGACTTTTGATGTAAAGAGAGTCTTCTCACGTCTGATGGGACTTGTCCCCTTTAGTGAGACTCGTTTCCTCCCTTTTCTGTATGGAGGGTTACTGAGGTCTTTTTTCCTCTGTCACGTTCACCCCATCTGGTTTTTTGGTTTCTGTCTCACATGCTGTTTGTTTGTTTTTTCATTTTGTTTTTGTCAGCCTTGTTTGGGGTTTCTATAATTTATTGTCCAGTTCATGAGGCAGCACAAGGTTTCACCCAAATGACATGCAGTCCTTCACCTTGCAATGTCTCATCGGTCTGCATTGGCAAGGAGCTCTAAGTAGGTTTCCTCTTTCCACCAAACATTGTCACCTATGGATTGTAGTTTATCACGGTAGGCTTGATTAAATATCAGGCATGCCTTTCAAGGTCTTTGATAGAGCACTGGGGTCCTGCTCAGCCTTGGGCACTGAGGTCCTTCTTTGTTTTCAGTATGGCATTTAGTGCCGTTTGGGATACCCAGCCCAGATTGATGGCAATCATCTGTTGGCTCTTTGGCTCTTGTACAGTGTGCTTGGGCCACAGTCTTCAATGAGCTCTAGAGACATTTAGCATAAATTCCTATCACCCTCCCCCCCCCAAACATCCATGCAGGTTCTACAGTGTTCCATGTGCAGAGATGTTCCAAAAAACATGGCAAATGGTTGATACAAGAATTGTAAGTTCCTTGGAGAAAGCCTGGTACAGCATTAAGAGTTCATGTGAGATTTGAAATGGCTTTTCAGAAGGTCTCAGCCAGCTTTTTTGACTTCACCATTGTGAAAACTGGAACCATGAATTAATGTGGCCATTGTACACTGTGGAGGCTCCATTTATAGGTTGATTGCAGCCATGTGTGCACTGACAGTTGCTCACATGTGCCTTTCATGTGACTGCATTGGCATTATGCATCTTTCTATTACAGCTCATGTGACATTTTTGTATGGGTGGCATTGATCATGCCCTGGCAATGTCACCATTTTTCCTATCTGTACAACTAATGTTGAATGTCATTGCTCTGGTTTTACTGGATTGACCTAAGTGTCACATATGTATGCAAATCTCACCCCAAGCCATTTCACTATGCCCATTTCTTTGGTTGATATGTGACCTTTTGAGGCCGGACTGAGAGACTAGCAATCTTGTTGACCACATTCTGATAGTTTTGGATGACACCTCGTATGGCCTGTCCCTCCCTCCTCCCCCCGCCCCAATTGTTCCTGGTGACATTTGTGTGTGTGTGTATTTTCTGTTGTTAAACAGAATGTCAATATCTGGATATATATTGGACAATGTGAATGACATTGATGGCATTAAAAAGGGTATTATAATGATTTTTATAGACATTTCTGCTGCATTCGACTCTGTAGATCACAATAGGTTACTACATAGATTAGAGGAGATTGGTCTATATGGGATCACATTAAAATGGTTCCATTCATATCTGACAGAGAGATTTTTACAAGTAAAGATTGGGCAAAAAACTTCTCTGCCCATAAGAGTATTACAAGGTGTGCCACAAGGTTCTGCTCTTTCATCGCTTCTTTTCAATATTTATATGCAGCCAATATGCAATATTCCGTTGAAAAGTGGCATAAAGTATACAATTTATGCTGACGACATTATGATTTTCACAACTGTCTCCATTGAGAAACCTGATTTTTCCAGCATCACAGATTGTCTCTCAAAAATGTCCACCTGGTGTAAAACCAACAATATGGAAATTAATTTTAGCAAAACAGAGGCGTTATTTGTATCTCGTAACCATAATTTTGCACATCCACCTGACCTCAAGATAGATAATTCAATTATTCCTATTAAATCGGAAGTGAAATATCTTGGAGTTACTCTAGACAATGAGTTAAATCTTAAATCACGCATAAATAAGACGATTAGAAACGCTTATTATAGAATGAAGATCATCAGAAGACTAAGGCCGCTTCTTGAAACTGTTCACTTCCGAAATGTTTGTCAAGCATTGATTACACCATTACTTGACTTCTGCAATCCAATATATCTGGGTTTAACTAAGCAGTCACTCAAGCCTTTACAGTTAGCACAAAACACCGCTGCACGTATAATTTTTGGTCTATCAAGTAAAGAGCATATAACTCCCATCTTAAAGGAGCTTCACTGGTTACCCATATCATCTCGCATAAAATATAAAACAGTAATTTATATTTTCAAGATAAAGCAACAATGTTCTGCAGAAAGCCTGACATATCTCATCCAGTCAGATATTAGCAACAGACCTAGAAGAAGTGGGTCTGACAATAGAGTCAGCTCCTCAAATGACGTCAGAAAAACACGTAAGGACACCTCTGAGAGAGCTTTCTCGTTTGCTGCGCCTTCCATCTGGAACTCACTACCTAATGATCTGAGAGCAGCTCAGGACATCAATGACTTTAGAAAGCAACTGAAAACGGTTTTGTTTATGGAACATTACGGTCATGCAATCAACTAATTAATTTTTAAGAAAGTAAATCATATATATATATATATTGTATAATAGCTCACTTTATAGTATAGCTCACAATGTAGATAGTGCACCTTATCCCAAGACATTATATCATATATTTACAAACTATGTATATTTTATCACTGAATGTTTCACTATTACTTATTATATTTTCGTTTGTTGAACCGCTTTGATTGTATGATAAGGCGGTATAAAAATCCAATTAAATAAATATATGCTCAGTTCAAAGAGCAGCTGTAAATAGTTTTGTATAAATATATATTTTTCTATGTTAGCTTCTGGACTCACATGTGTTGTTCATTGGGTTCATGTTTGTTCACTGTTTCACACACATGGCATGTGGTATCTGGTGATGTGATATGCAGTAATTTGAGACAGACTTAGCAAAGTGCATTCAATGTACCTTTTAACATGTGGATGCCTCCTGGCAGCTGCAGCATACTGGGACATACATCACCAAGTATGCTGACCTGATCCTATCCTTGTGAGTGATATGTTTCCAACTGCACCAACACATGTACTAGTGAACCTGACTATGCCCTTAACAAATTAGATCACATGTAGAATCACAGACCCTTGATACCTTGATTCTGCACTCAGCTAATTCAGCAGTTTGTTCATGATAGAGCTTTTGCAGGACCCATTGCAGAACAAGCTTTATTAAATGTTTACAGCTAGTAACAACATCTTCTCTGGACACACCTTCACAATCCTATGTAGCAGCCCATTGTCATGCATGCAGTCACCTGGCTATTCCATGCAAAATCAGAGAGGATATTATCCCTTAGGCACACTACAGCATTTATGACAATTGGCTGCACAGATTCACAAGACACATATAGCTGCATCTGCCATGTGACAGATATGACATGGCGTATACTGGGATACTGCATGATGGTTCATCAAATTCCTTCCTATTCACTCACGGCACTGGCATCCCAACGTACTGAAGGTGCACACTGACCGATGGTGATAAGTATCAGACATATATGTAGCACCCAGGGTTGTCAAATGTACAATGCATGCATATAACCTCCAGCTGAGAGGATGTGTGTGCAGAAGTGCAGATTGCTCCTGTCATGATTTGTGGGCAATCAGTTTGATGCCTTCAGACCAGCAATGCACTATGCTACACAGTTCCACTTTGCGCAGTGCATTTCTGAGAAGCAACAGTAAGATTCATGTTTTTTCACAGATCATGAGGCAACATAGCCAGTGTTACTGTCATCAGACATAATATTCTCACTGACTGCCATTCCTTGTTGAGAAAAGGTCCAGTCTCCCTACAACGATGTCACTGTGATCATGCATGCTTGTAATGTAAGGATCTCATATTTTGCTGTACCTCTTGTTTCTGCCACAGACTGCTTCACATCTGGGACACATGTTGGATTCCCAGTGGCACTCATGGTGTGCACAGACCACACTAATTGACCTCCATTGCATTTGTGGAGATGAAAAATTATTCTGTAATATTCTAGATATAGATGGGGGCAGGGGCATATTCATCTGAGGGATTCCTTACTAACATCAGCATACACATATGTTTTGGAGGTTTAGTTGGATGGCACATTGTGTACAGAAGCATGGACATCACAACGAGGGCCTGCAGACTGCAGGACATTATGGCAAGCATGCATCACAATGTAGTCTGGCATGCTCCTACAGCCTATTTGTCATGGACATCTGATTTTGACATTTCAATAATAGTGCATGATACCTGCAGGCCACGGACTTTACCTTCTTCTCATATATGCAACACACACCACCACATCCCACTCCTGTGATTGTGAGCTGCAAACATGTTCACACATTGCAGGCAGGGACCTGAAATGTCTTTGCTTGTAAACTTTCCAGTGGCAAACAGTGTGGGGGTGTAGTGTCATGGCTAGAGCACTGTCTTCAATCCCAGAAGAGCACAGGCCAATTCCCACTTGCTCTCCTCCAGCCTGAGGTAGACTTACCTGCATATAATGGCAGATACAGTCCTGCATTGACTGGATGAGACATGTCACTACTTACAGTATAAAATTTGCAACCATGCACATTGCAATCATGTCCATTTGATAGCATGACCTCTTGGGTGCTGCTGTAGGCCATTGCAAAGGGTTAGTGATGTGAACCCTGCAGATGTATGATACATAATTGGAATATTTCACCCTTACTATGAGAGCACATCTTTGCCTCCATCACATATTTATTTATTTTTTATTTAGCAATCATTTATAACCCGCATCTTCCAGAGTTCAGTTGCGGTTTACAATAAAACAATCCACAAAGCAAGAGCTTAGTTTTACATCGAACATTTTGTAACAATAAAGAATAATGGTTAACAGCATGAACTAATGCATAACAGCACAAGGCTAGCTTGTAAACTATGTGCAATAAACTATATACAAATACAAGTTGTGGGTACTTTAGAGTTGAATCATAGTGTTTTTAGGATAGTGTATTATCTGTTAAATTGTTAGAAATAGTATTACTCAGTCAGGATTTTTAGCCTTTATCAGGATTCTTTAGCCTTTATCTGAGTGTATCAAGGGGTTATCTGTGTTGCCATAGTGCATGGAGAATAGATAGGTTTTTAGTTTTTTACGGAGTTCCATAATTTCGGTTATAGTTCGTAGGTCCTCCGGGAGGGAATTCCAAATAGATGGGGCTGCATGAGAAAAAGCTCTGTTGTTAGTTAATTTATTTGCTTTTATGAAATCATTAGGAGTGTTTAGTTTATTTGAGTATCCTTTTCTGTGCGTAGTTTTTTGGGATTCCATGCTGATTAGTTTGCTTAGTGGGATTGGAGCCATGTTATTTAAAGCTTTATATGTTGTTATTGTGGTTTTATATATTATCCTGCTTTGAATTGGCAACCAGTGTAGGGAAGCTAATAATGGTGTTATGTGCTGGAATGAGTGTGCTTTCATTATAATTCTAGCTGCTGCGTTTTGTGCTAATTGGATTCTTTTTATGTTTTGTTTCGTTATTCCTAATAGAATTAGGTTGGCAAAATCAAAGTGTGGGGTTATTGTGGCCTGGATTATATTGATGAAGTCTAGTTGGTGTACTAAAGGGCGTAATTGTTTAAGGATTTTGAGTTTAAAATATATTTTCTTAATGGTGTTTCTGATGTGAGTATTCATCGTCAGATGTGTATCCAGGATAACACCTAGGTATCTTATTTCGTTTTTTATTTTAATGTCATGATTTTGTAATGTTATGTGGGTTGGGGGGATATATGATTGGTTTTTTGTTACAATTAGGACTTCTGTTTTTGAATGATTAATGTGGAGGTTTTGAGCTTTTAGCCATGTTGTGATTTCATTGAAACAATCCGATAGTAGTTTTATTGGCAAATTAGGGATTGTGAGTGGGATGTACATCATAATATCATCTGCATATAGATGATAGTATTCTCCGAATTTTTTAAAGATATCACAGACTGGTTTTATATAAATATTAAACAGGAGGGCTGATAGTGCGGAGCCTTGTGGGAGTCCAATTTCCTGTTTATATATGGTTGATGTTTGGTTACCAATTCTTACATTTTGTGTTCGATTATTTAAGTAAGAGGTAAACCATTTGTGTACAGTGGCATTTATTCCTATTTGTTTCAGGTTATTAAGCATTATAGTGTGGTGAACACTATCAAATGCTGCTGAAATATCAATAAATAAGAGTATAAATGCTTGCTTATGATTATCAATCCCTTTAAGTAGTACATCAGTTAAGACTGTTAAGAGAGTTTCAACTCCATGTTGAGGCCTAAATCCATATTGGTGCTCATCAAGTGGGTAGGATGAATCTAGGTATTCCTGTGTTTGGATTTGTACCACTTTTTCTATTATTTTAGCCAAAAAAGGGATACTTGAGATGGGTCTGTATGATTTTGGTGATGTTTTGTCAAGCGTGTTGTTTTTGAGAATTGGACGGATTTGTGCATGTTTGAGCATAGATGGGAGGTATCCTTGAAGTAACGAGAGGTTGACTATAGGGAGGATATATGATAGTAGTATTGGGAGTGTACTTTTTATCCATGTTACTGGGCATGGATCCAGAAAGGAAGTTGTAGTGTTTAGGTTAGAAATGATGTTCTTTAGTGCGTTTTTTGATATAGGGTGAAATTTTGACCATTCATCTGAGCAGTGATGGACTGTATTTATATTGTTTAGAGTCATTATAGGTTGCATAGATTTGTTTTGATAGTGGTTGGCTAAGATTTGTACTGAAATATCAGTGATTTCAGTGTTAGATGTTTGAGGATTATTAGTAAGATTTCTAACAATGGAGAATAGTTCTCGTGGTCTGTTATAAGATTTTGATAATATTGCTGCGAAATAAGATTTTTTTGTATTATCTAAGGTCTCTTTGTATTTTGTGAGATAGTTGTTATATATTTCCTTGTTGATGAATGATTTGGTTTTGTGCCATTTATGTTCTAATTTTCTTAGTTCTTTTTTCATTTGTTTTAGCGTGTTGTTGAACCATGGTGTTCTGTTTATTTTTAAATTAGAGGGCTTTTTGATTCGTTGATCAATTTTGGCTGCATTGTTGATTGTGTCATGCCAGTTCTTGACAGCTTCGTCTAGATTCGTTGGGGATGATGAGAGGTAGGGTATTGTTGTATCCAAGAATTCAGTTTCATTAAATTTTTTGAATTTTGTAGTTGGATCACTTTGTGTGTTATTTTTAGTGTTATTGGTATGGAATGTGAGATTTGTTTTGATAATGTAATGATCAGACCAGGGTATTTGTGTGCATTCTAAGGAGTTTGTGTTGAATGACTTGTAGAGTGTGCTTGGGAGGAGAATAAGGTCAAGAGTGCCTCCTTTTATATGTGTTGTTGTATTGACTATTTGATGAAAGTCCATGTCTGATATGGATTCTAGGAACAAGTTGGCTTCTGATGCTGGGAGTGAGGGGAGATTGAAGTCGCCAAGCATGATTATGGGATTATATTCTGTAGATGAGCCTAGGAATTCAATTAGAGAATCTAGGCTATCTGCTTTTTGATCAGGGGGTCTATATATTAGGCAAATTCTAAAGATGTTGGTTTTTATAATTAATGTGTCAATATTGTTGGTTATGGTAGATGGTATTGTTCTTGCATTTAATCCCTTTTTTGTCATTATTAGTACTCCTCCTCCTTTTTTGTTGGTTCTATGTGTATAGTTTATATCATAGTCATCGCTATTAAGTTGATTTAAGTAGACTGTATCCGTTTCAGTTAGCCATGTTTCCGTTACGCATAATATATCAGGTTTTGAGTCGGTTATTAAATCATTGAATATGGGGAGTTTGTTTTTCATTGAGCGAGCATTTATAAGGATACAAGTTAGAGAAGTAGTATTGTTGGTGCTAATTTCATTTTTTATTTATGGTAAATTAGTTTGTTTTATTTGTATAAGTCTGTGGTAATTTATTTTTGCATGGTGGTTTGTGTTGGCATGTCCAATGTGGCTGTAATTTCTAATTGTTGTTGAATTATAGGGATTGCCATGTGATTTTTAGGTGTTAAGCTTAGTGTTAGGTCAATTAAGATTGTTAATAATATACAGCTGTATGTTATTTTTAGTATCTTAGTGTTTGAGCGTGACATGTTCAATAAATGGAGGGTGTTTGTTGTGGGTTATGTTGTTAGCAGTTGGTTTGTGTCTAAGAGTAGCAATAACAGTTATCTAATACTGGCAACAGTTGTATCTTATACAAAGTGAAAAGTTAGTTGCAACAGTGATGAGACAGACAGTGGTTATAGAGTTACTTGTAACAGTATAAATCATGCAGTGGGTATAAAATGATTTACTTGGCAGCAGTATAAAATCAGGCTGTAGTTATAAGTCAGATGGTTGTTAAAAATGACTTACTTGCAACAGTAGAGATCTCACTGTGGTTATAATTGAAATACTTTCAATAGTAAACATATGACAGTGGCATTTGCATTGATAAAGGTTGTCATTAATGGATTGAGTTGTTGGAAGTATCCAGTGTGATTGTGCTAGCCACAGTACACTGATAAACAGATTAATTAGTATTGCTAGTGTATAGTGATACTGAATCTAACAATGATAGGTAGCTGAGATGAAGGAGAGTAGTCTAGTGTACTTATCTAGTGTACTTACTTAGTGTACTTGTATTATCTCTACCACAAGTAATTTTCACTGATATTAATCACTAGCACTATTCTATTTTTGAACCTCTTACTAATTAAAACATAAAAAGTAAATCTAAATACAAACCAAAATGCATAAACAATTCCTTTCTCCCATCAATGCTATACTTATAAGTATCACAATCCTTACACTGATTAATCTAATAAAATCCATAGATAATAAGAATAATAGACCAATTCCCATAATACAAAGAATATCAAAACATGATAATTTAATACACCCATTCATAATAGGAACCAACCTTAGATCTAGACAATCTAGACTCTTATATATAACAACAACAAAAATACGCAACACACCACACACACCTCAGATACAGAAATACACAATTCTCACCTGCCAACTCATTAATGCAAGATCTATGAAAAACAAACTACCAATTTTTGTAGACATTATCAATGATGATAAACCTGATATCCTTTGTATAACAGAGACCTGGCTCAAAGATACTGACTCAGTATTCTTAAACCAATTAAAGACACCTGAATATGAGATCTTCCATACTCACAGAACACTAAAAAAAGGAGGAGGAGTACTGATAATAATAAAGAAAAACCTCAATGCAAAATTAATATCATCTAATAATATAGATAATGTTGACATACTCACCATAAAAATTAAAAACATAACTATATCACTAGTATATCGACCGCCAGAATACAACATAGATAAAATTTACAATTTAATTGAATTACTAGCATCATCCTCAGATACAAATCCTGTAATACTTATGGGAGACTTTAATCTTCCTTCAACACCTAACAATCACTCTAATCAATTCTTAGAAATGATACATAATTTGGACTTTCACCAAATAATAACTGAACAAACACACAATAAAGGAAAAACTCTTGACATGGTCTTCTTACCAAACTCTCTACACAACCTATATAACTCTGAATCCCTCTCAAACATTCCAGTCCCCTGGTCTGACCACTATCTTCTAAAATTCAATATAACCATTACCTACAACAATCAAACTAAAAGACCACAATGTCCTCAAACTAATAGATTCAGAAAATTTAATGAAGAAAAATTTCTAGATCAAATAATACCACAACTAACACAAACACCCACAAATCTTGAAGAATCTATCAAAAACTGGAACAATATAATCTCTAAAGCAGCTGAAAGTAATCCAAACCAATCACACCAAAATATAAACAATAAAATTGAAAAAAGACATGCTCCATGGTTTAATATATCTATCAAAACATTAAAAAGACAACTAAGAAAAGATGAAAGGAAATGGAGACAATCAAAATCATTAATAAATCATGAGAAGTACACTAATACACTACAAATTTATAAACAAACAATAAACAACTCCAAACAAAATTATTATTCTAATATAATCTCAAGAGCCACTAATCGCCCAAGAGAACTATTCTGTATAGTACAAAAACTAACAAACAAAACACTAAATTCTGATGAAATATCAATTGATATCTCCCCACAAGAATTAGCTCAATACTATATCAATAAAACAAAGCTACAAATAACACCATTACATATTACTCAACCACAAATTCAAACACAAACAAAGCAAACTACATTTGATAACTGGACCAATTTCAACTTAATATCAAAATCTACTCTCAAAACTACAATAACTAACATTAATACAACAACCTCATACCTTGATCCATGCCCAGTTGATTGGATAAAGAAGACTTTCTCAATACTCTCTTCTTTCATTCTACCCTTAGTGAACCTATCCTTACAAAAAGGCTACTTACCACCATCTCTCAAACACGTTCAAATACGACCTATACTTAAAAATAACACATTAGATAAATGCCGGCTTAGCCGCCGGGCCCTGGTCCCGCGGCTGCCTGGTAACCGGGTTCCCGGGGCCCGGGTGCGAGGCAGCCACCTCTCGGCGTGGTGGAGTGGGGTTGGTAGTTGGGCGCGTGCTAGGGCCCCGGCGCGCGCATGGCAGCCCAGTGATTGGCTGCGTGCGTTCGCCGGGGGGGGCGGGGCATCGCGAGCAAGGAGGGATCGCCGGTGGGCGATCTCCCTCTTCCTCCTTGCTCGCGGCTGAAGAAAGGTTGGAAAGGTTTGTGCTTCCCTACCGTCGGTGGGTCCTCGGCCTGGTCGGGGGGCTTTGTCCCGGGCGGCGTGGGACGTTGGTCCGACAGGCATCGACCGGCTGGGGCTCCTCTTCCGGCCGCGCGGGCTCCACTGCTTAACATATATATATCTAATTAATTAAAGGGAGAGCTTTGGCGGCGGGGCGCACGCGTGCGGCCCGGCTTTGGAGCACGTGGGGCTCTTCTGACGGCGGTGCCTGGGCTGCGGGCCCGCGTTCCCCTCGCCGGGGCAGCTCGTGCTCGCTCCTTGTCCTCGGGCCCCCACCTGCCTCCGTCTCCCTTCAACGGGCTGACGGGCGGCTGCCTTTGCTGGCTCCTCCTCTTGTTCTCGGGCCTGGGCAGGGGGCCTCGGCCGATTCGGGCCACGCTGATCAGGCCCGCACAGATGGTCTCACGGCCCCCAGCACGGGGGGTGGCAAAGGCCCCGCGGGGCGGGGCGCGGGGCCGGGGAGCGGCGCGGCGCGGGCCTCTGCCCACTGCCCGCGGCAGGGCAGCGCCCGCTGCCTCTGCACCCAGTGCCCGGGCCGTGTCCCGGCGGGGGCGGGGATCCGGCAGGGGGCGGGCTTCTCGGGGGTGCGGGTCCGGCGGGGGGTCCCCGTCACCCCTGCTGGCGGAGGGGGGTGCCTCCGTGAGCCCTGGGCCACCTGTGGCGGGCGTCCTGGGGGGGGGTTCCGCATTGGCACCGCTTGAGCAGGACGGCCTGGGGGGTTCGGGGCCGTGGTCGCCGCCGGGCTCGGCGCCTGCCCTGCCCCCCGGGGCCGGGGGGGGTTGGAGATCGGTATCATCTCCGCCCCGGATAGGGGTGGGGCTGGGGCCTCCTCCCTCTGACCTTGGTTCCCCTTCCCCACCGGGGTTCTTCGGTGCAGCGGGCCCTTGGGCATACGGGGTGGGCCCGTGGGGGGGTTTGGGCCCCTGGGGGGGCGGCTGGGGTGGTTGGCTTGGGGGGGGGCGGGGCCCGACGGGGGGGTCCGCGGCCTGGGAGGCTGGGGGGTTAGGGACTTCGGCCTGCGCCTGGGGGGGCGGGCCCTCTTTAGCCCTCGGCACTCCTGGGGCCCCGGCTGCTGGTTCTTCTTCTTTCTCTCCGCAGGTCCCGGGGGGTTCGACTCCGGCCACGGACATGGCTGCTGCTGGCGGATCAGCGACAGCGGGCTCTTCGGGTTCCTCGGCGGTGCTGGCTGCCCCGGTCGCCGGCCCGTCCACTGGAGGTGCTCCGGCCGCCGCCACCGGGGGCACTGGTGAGTATACTTGCGGGGCAGGGGGTGGGCTCAGTGACTCCGTTCCGGGGCTGGAGGCGGGGGGCAGGGCAAAAGGGAAGCGTAAGCGCGCGCGTCGCTGTCGGAGGGCTTCCTCGTCCTCGTCTTCCTCGTCGTCATCTTCGGGCACTTCGCATACTTCGGTTTCGGCGGGGGCGGAGGGGGGGGTCGGGGGCGGGTCCTCGGTTATACGCTGTGCCGAGCTGTGGGAGTCGGTACCGCGGAAGTTGCGGCGGCGGATCAAGCGGCGTAGATACCTCGACATCTTTCGCCTGCTCGACGGCCGCAAGCGCTCCGGGGAGAGCCGTAAGAAGCGCAAGGAGGACGAGAAGGCGGGTCGGGTGCGCAAGGTTTCCCGCAACACCCTCAACTGGACTCGTGCTTTTCTGCGTCTGGCGAGTGTCTGGGGACATTACTTTCCGGACCAGTATGGGGCTCTTCTGGCCTATGCCGACAACATATTGGCGGCGTCCCAGGCTCACGACGGGTGGGCCTGGTTGAATTACGATGAGGAGTTCCGTGATCAGATGGAGGAGAACAGCCTCTTGCAGTGGGGTACCAAGGACATCAACCTGTGGTTGACCCAGATGTCTGCAAAGGGGCGGGGGGGGGGGCGCGCCCCCCGCCAGGGTCGGGGGCGGCAAGACGGGTGCGGCTCCGCCGCTCGCCGGGGGTCGGTCCTTTCGTGCCCCTGGCGTGGCCTTGCCCCAGCAAAAGGCGGGGGTCCTCGGGGGGGAGGTCTGTTGGCGCTTTAACAAGGCGTCTTGTCCCTTCCCGGACTGCAAATTTAAGCACGCGTGCTCCTTGTGCGGAGGGGCGCACGCGGCCGCGAAGTGCAGCCAAAAGGGGATTGCGGGGTCCCCTTCAGGGGGGAAGTGAGTCGGCGGCGGTCCTAGCGCGTACCCCCGTGCGGGTCACGGAGATGCGCCCGTGGTTGCTTGAGTACGGGCGTTCCCGCAGGGGCGGGGCGGCTGGGCTGATCTTAAGGGGGTTTACCCGGGGTTTCCACATTCCCGTGCGGGGGGCGACCGCGCGGGGCGGGACCCGCAACGCCGCCTCCGCTCGGCTGCACGGGGATTTTGTACGTCGCAAGATCGCTGAGGAGTGCGCGCTTGGCCGTGTGGCGGGCCCCTTCCCGGAGCCCCCCTTTTCCCCGTTTACGGTTTCGCCGTTGGGGGTGGTCCCCAAGAAGGAGCCGGGCAAGTTTCGTTTGATACACAACCTGTCTTGCCCTCCGGGTGGATCTGTCAACGACCGCATCCCCCGTGAGCTTTGCACGGTGCGCTATTCTTCTTTTGACGCGGCTGTCGCCCTCGTCCAGCAGTGCGGGCCAGGGGCTCTCCTGGCCAAGGTGGACATCGAATCGGCTTTCCGCCTGTTGCCGGTCCATCCGTCGGCTTTCCCACTGCTCGGCTTCTGCTTTGAAGCGCGGTACTATTTCGATATGTGCATGCCCATGGGCTGTGCTATCTCCTGCGCCTACTTCGAGGCCTTCAGTACCTTCTTGCACTGGGTGGTGGAGCGGCAGTCGGGTTTCTCCAGCGTTGTGCACTATCTGGACGATTTTCTCTTCGTGGGCCCCGAGGGTGCCTCGACGTGTTCTGCGCTGTTGAGCACCTTCCTGCGGGCGGCGGCCACCTTCGGCATTCCGGTGGCGGCCGACAAGACGGTGGGGCCGGTTTCTTGCCTCACCTTTCTTGGCATCGAGATCGACACGGTCGCTATGGTTGTCCGCCTGCCGGCGCCGAAGGTTCAGCGCCTCCGCGAGCTGGTGGCCTCGGTCTGCTCTGCTTCCAAGATTTCCCTTCGCGTCTTGCAGTCCTTGGTCGGGCACCTCAATTTCGCTTGCCGTGTCCTGCCTATGGGACGCCCCTTTTCGAGGCGCCTGTCCTTGTCCATGGCGGGGCTGCGGCGTCCGCATCACCGGATACGAGTTTCCTTGGGGATGCGGGAGGATCTGCGGGTCTGGGATGCGTTCCTGGCCGGATTTAATGGGTGCGCTGTCCTACAGTCACCTGAGATATCGAATCTCGATATGCAGTTGTACACCGACGCGGCGGGCGGTTCTGGTTTCGGGGCATTTTGTCACGGCGCCTGGTGTGCGGAGCCTTGGCCTGCCGATTGGGTGCGCTCCGGTCTGACGCGGAATATCACGTTCTTGGAGCTATTCCCGATCGTGGTTTCTCTGTGGGTCTGGCCGGAGAGGCTCCGTGATCGGCGTGTCCTCTTCTGGTGCGATAACGCCGCGGTCGTGGAGGTCCTGAATCAGCATGCGCCCCGGTGTCCCCGGGTAGCTGCCCTGATGCGGGTGTTTGTCCTGGCCTGCTTGCGATTGAATGTCTCCGCTCGGGCTCGGCACGTGCCGGGCTCCCAGAATGCCATAGCTGATGCTCTATCACGTTTTCAGTGGGCGCAGTTCCGACGGCTGGCTCCGGGGGCGGACGAGATCCCCTCACGGGTCCCGGAGCATCTTTGGACGATTGGGACCCCGACCTAATGGTCCTGTTGGCGGCGTCGGTGGCTCGCAGTACCTGGATTTCTTATCGACGGGGCTACTCGCAGGTGAGTGCGTTTATGACCGCGCGGGGTTGGTCGGGCGGGCCGGTGTCTGAGAGCGCGGTCAGTCGCTTTGTGCTGTGGGCGAAGGGGGAGGGGTGGGCCCGGTCGGCGGTCTCCGGGGCGCTGGCGGGCTTCTCCTTCTTTTCCAAGGCGGCCGGCTGGGGGAATCCGCGCGTCTCCTTCTTAGTCGGGCGCTTGCTCGCGGGGTGGGCCCGCGCGCAGCCGGGGCCGCGGGATTGGCGCCTGCCGGTGACGCATGAGCTCCTGCTATGGATCTGCGAGGTTTTGCCGCGGGTGACCGCCTCGGGTTTCGAGGCGCTGCTTTTTCACGCGCTCTTTACCTTGGCCTTTTTCGGCGCCTTCCGTGTCTCTGAGCTGGTCCCTCGGTCGGCGAAGCGGGGGGTTGGCGGGGGGCTGGCGTTGGAGCACGTCCGGTTGGAGGCCGCGCGCGTCCAGATTTTCCTGTCGCGGGCTAAGACGGACCAGTCGGGGAGAGGCGGTTGGGTCTTGCTGCGTGCTATCCCTCCCTCGCTGTCTTGTCCGGTCCGGGCTCTCCACGCGTATGGGCAGCAGAGGCCGGTGGTGTGTGGTCAGTTTTTCGTTCATGCGGATGGCACGCCGGTGTCGCAGTTCCAGTTCACGGCAGTGTTGCGCCTGGCCCTCCGTGCCTTGGGCCATCCCGATCGGCGCTACGCTTCGCACTCCTTTCGGATAGGGGCTGCGACCAGCGCGGCGGCTGCGGGATTGGACCCTCGGGTAATTCAGCGCATCGGGCGGTGGCGCTCCAGTGCGTACGCTGGGTACATTCGCCGGGCGGCGGATGGCGGTGCGGCGTAGCGGGGTGCGGTGCCGCGGTAGACCAGCTGTCCCTGGGATGGGGGGGGGGGAGGGGGCGAGGGGTGCTAATCTTTTGCTTCCTGTTGCAGAATTGTGTGCTGGTGGCAGTTCGCTCTTTCTGCTTTCAGATGGCTTGGCTCCCGGGGTCTGGTGGATTGTCGGGCACTCCTTTGTCTACTGGGCAGAGCGTCGCGCGGCGGTCCGGCCGCTGGGTGCTCATCTGGGCCTCGCCGGGGCCGGTGTCCGGCTGTGCTGGATGGGTCGCCGCGGCATGCACTGGGATCAGCTTCTCGATTATGTTCGTCTGGAATTGGGACGGCGGCAGCGGCCAGTCGGGCTGCTGTTACATCTTGGGGGCAATGACATTGCCGGTTGGCCTTGCCGGCAACTTATTGGGACTATTCAGGGCGATATTGCCCTGTTGCGGGGTGTTCTCCCAGGGGTGGCCATTGTCTGGTCAGACGTTATCCCCCGCCCGGCTTGCTGGGCCCAGCGGCGTTGGTCAAGGGGTTTGTGTAAGATCAACCGCCAGGTTGGACGCTGGGTACAGCAGACGGGCGGGATCCAGGTCCGACACCCCTGGGCGGAGGTTTCTTGCGCCGGCTTGTACCGGCTTGATGGGGTTCATCTTGCCCCGGTGGGGCAAGACCTCTTATTAAACGATTGGCAGGAAGCTCTCGAGTCTTGGTGCAGGTCGCAGCTTTTGGTGGGGGGGGCGGTGCTAGGATAGCGTGCTACCTAGCACCGGTGGCGGGGTGGCGAGCTGGTGCTCGCGGACCCGGTGGCTCATTTCAGCTGGAGGCCGCTTTCCATGTGAGCGGCGCGGCTATTCAGGTTGGGGGAGACGGCCCGGCTGGGGTCTCTACCCGGAAATGGCTACCCCTTCAGCTGGCCTTTGCTATCATGGCGGGGCGGGCGTGAAGGGTAAGGGGGGGTGGCTTGGATGGTGCTCCACCTTGCTTAATGGCTGGTGGGGGGCATCATCCGGATGACGGGTGGGGGGGGGGCATTCACCTGTTATGTTTGATTGCAGAGTTGGCCCATGTTGGGCCGGTGTTCTTTCTGTTAATAAAAGCTGCGACCAGCATTTGCACCAACGACGGACGTCTGTGTGGTTTGTCAATGGTTAGGAGGGGGGGGGTGGCTTGATACGAAGGGTGTTTGGGGGGGGGGGGGGGTTTTGGCCCATGCCGAGCAGGGCCTCCGGATACCTCGGTTAATGCCGGCTTAGCCGCCGGGCCCCGGTCCCGCGGCTGCCTGGTAACCGGGTTCCCGGGGCCCGGGTGCGAGGCAGCCACCTCTCGGCGTGGTGGAGTGGGGTTGGTAGTTGGGCGCGTGCTAGGGCCCCGGCGCGCGCATGGCAGCCCAGTGATTGGCTGCGTGCGTTCGCCGGGGGGGCGGGGCATCGCGAGCAAGGAGGGATCGCCGGTGGGCGATCTCCCTCTTCCTCCTTGCTCGCGGCTGAAGAAAGGTTCCCTCCCTCCCTCCCGTGTTTTCCGCGTGGGGTGGGGGAGGAAGTAATTTTGTCGCAGCTGGTGGGGGGGGGGGTGGAGTAGATTGGGGCCGCTTGTGGGCTGTGTGAGCGGGGTGGCGAGCTGGTGCTCGCGGACCCGGTGGCTCATTTCAGCTGGAGGCCGCTTTCCATGTGAGCGGCGCGGCTATTCAGGTTGGGGGAGACGGCCCGGCTGGGGTCTCTACCCGGAAATGGCTACCCCTTCAGCTGGCCTTTGCTATCATGGCGGGGCGGGCGTGAAGGGGTAAGGGGGGGGTGGCTTGGATGGTGCTCCACCTTGCTTAATGGCTGGTGGGGGGCATCATCCGGATGACGGGTGGGGGGGGGGCATTCACCTGTTATGTTTGATTGCAGAGTTGGCCCATGTTGGGCCGGTGTTCTTTCTGTTAATAAAAGCTGCGACCAGCATTTGCACCAACGACGGACGTCTGTGTGGTTTGTCAATGGTTAGGAGGGGGGGGGGTGGCTTGATACGAAGGGTGTTTGGGGGGGGGGGGGTTTTGGCCCATGCCGAGCAGGGCCTCCGGATACCTCGGTTAATTATCCCCAAAATCATACAGGCCCATATCAAGTATTCCTTTTATGGCCAAACTTATTGAAAAAATTGTACAAATTCAACTACAAGACTTTATTGACACATTAAACCTCCTTGATGAACACCAATATGGCTTTAGACCCTTCCATGGAGTAGAAACCTTGCTAACGATCCTTTATGACACAATATTAAGAGGTATTGATAATCCTAAACAAGCCTTTATTCTTGTTTTCCTTGACATATCAGCTGCATTTGACAGTGTTAATCACTTAATAATGTTAAACAGGCTTCAACAAATTGGAATTACATCTACTGTTTATAATTGGTTCAAATCCTATCTATCAAACCGAACTCAAACAGTAAGAATCCATACCCAAATTTCTAACACCTTCAAGCAAACTCAGGGTCTTCCGCAGGGCTCTGCATTATCTGCGCTATTATTTAATATT
Source organism: Ichthyophis bannanicus (assembly GCA_033557465.1). Taxonomy (NCBI): domain Eukaryota; kingdom Metazoa; phylum Chordata; class Amphibia; order Gymnophiona; family Ichthyophiidae; genus Ichthyophis; species Ichthyophis bannanicus. The sequence continues at coordinate 363,313,185 of CM066037.1, read as the reverse complement.
TACTTACAACCAGTTTGTAACATCTTTAAACGTCACAATGTTTATTATCATATCTACGCTGATGATATAATGTTCTACCTCCCATTTGAAATCCCACACCCACCTCTTCAAAAAATAACAGAATGTTTTAATGAACTAACTGAATGGCTCAAAGAACAAAATCTACTTATCAACTTTACTAAAACTGATATATTATTCATCACTAAAAATCAAACATACATACCCCAAACACGATCACACTAGATACTCATGAAATAAATACAAAAAAAGAAATAAAATATTTAGGTGTGATACTTGACAATAATCTAAATATGGATTCACATATAAAATATCTAACTAAAAAAATACATTTCAAACTCAAAACTCTAAAACAATTAAGACCATTGATTCATCTACAAGACTTTATTAATATAATTCATGCTATCATCACCCCACATTTTGATTTTGCAAACACAATACTTAATGGCATTTCAAAACAAAATATTAAAAAGATACAAATAACTCAGAACATAGCTGCTAGGATGATTATGAATATAAGCCCACTTGAACATGTTACACCAATTTTGGCTGAACTTCATTGGCTACCTATTTACTCCCGAATCAAATATAAAATTCTTGTCACTACATTTAAACTTATAAATAATCTTGCACCATCGGCACTCAATACACTGATTAATATAGACATCGATAAACGATCTCAAAGAAGCAGAAACTTAAATACCTTAACAATACCAAAAGATTTCACAAAAGCCAGAAAACAAACAAATAAGAGAGCTTTCTCACACTCTGCTCCAATTCTTTGGAACAATCTACCTGACAACATTCGCCTGCTGTCTGATATAAAAGAATTTAGAAAAAAATTAAAAACTCACTTATTCATATTACACTACAATACACCCTCAGAACAGAATACTCAAATAGATACAGGCTAACATTTATACATTATTATTACATACTCTATTTTCAAAATAAATGTCACTAATACACTATTTACCATACCACACTCTCATTCACATGATGATTATAGATTTAAACTAACAATGTATATAACTTCTAATATGTTATATCTGTAATGTTACAACATTCCTTGTAAATTATAATTATCTGTTCTATGTAAACTGACTTGGTATATTACATACCAATTAACATACTGTTCCATGTAAACCGCACTTGATACTAGGGAAAGAGCGGTATATAAATAACTGTTAAATAAATAAATAAATAAAACAAAATCTAATTAGAAGGATATATTAGTTATAGGATTGTTCCAGGATGGAAATACTTGCTGCGTTTGCGGCTATAGCAGGAAGGATGATGGTGTGCGAGCTCGACCCTAGGGGAGCTCAAGCCGTAGACGAAGTCATAGCTAGTCCTTGTTTCGTTGTTAATCGAGTCTCTGGTCAGTTCTTGTGTGTTTCTTAAGCGCCGTTGCCTAAGGGCCGTGCCAAAGGGCCCTCTTGCGCGGCCCTCAGGCGTGGGCACGCACGGCGCGGGCACGCCTGGTTGCGGGTTCCTTTTCAATGTGCCGCGCTGCCCCGATTGGGCAGCTGAAGAGCCGGAGGCGTTCTGGTGCGGTCGGAGCTCAATCCCTCCTGGGAGAGCACGCGGGGGAGCAACATCTCACTCAAGTGATGTTGAGCTGCCAACCTGTATGTACCTGCCTGCCAACATTGCAGGCAGGTACATACAGCCCCTTTATTAGTACACCTTCCTGTGGCAAACAGTGTTGAGGTATAGTATAATGGTTGGAGCACTGTCTTTGTACACAACTAACCATGGTTCAATTCCCACATGTTCTTTGCAAGGCAGTGTGGAACTCACCTCAATATACTGGCAGAAACAGTGCAGGGTCCGCATTGACTGGTGGACACATGCCCCTGTCTATTTCAATTGATGTCTTGCGTTCTTACACTTTCTTCCATCCATCACCTCTACTAACTTTTACAGGGGCTCCCTTAACCAGGAGGGAGGAGTGGCTCAGTGGTTGGGATAGGTTACCTCAGGCTGGAAGGCTAGGGGTTCAATTCCCACATGGGGACAAGCAACTTCAGGCCAGAGGGACTGGGGTCTCTAGTCCCATGGCCACTCCTTGTGGCCTTGGGCAAGCCACTTAGCCCTCCATTGCCTCAGGCACACTTAGATTGTGAGCCCTTCAGGGACAAGGGAATAAAAAGTACCTGTTAGTATACATGTAAACCACACTGATTCTAAAGAGCACAGTATAAAAAAGAGATAAAAAATATGGTGAGTGCAGTTTTCAGGCATTAAGGTGCATGCATGGCACCCTGATGCCTGGTGTCTTGTTAGTGCCCAATAAGTGGTACACAGTGCCCTTACTGCAGGAATGCCCACTACTCACCCTGTCCTTTATCACACGCAAACCCCCTTAATACTGCCATTATTGCTCGTTATCCACTGCTCCCTTAATGCTTTTTAGTAAACATACCCCTAAGAATCTTTTGTGCTTGCCTCAGGCTTTCTATGTTCCCACTGTTCATCTATTTACTACCCTCTCTGTGAAGAAATATTTCCTTATGCTACCCTGAGTCTGTCTCCTTCCAGTTTCATATCACCTTTGCTTTAGAACTTCTTTTCCAAAAAACATGTTTACCTTTTCTGAATTATTGCTACCTCTAATATACTGGAATATCTCTAGCACGTCTACACCCTCTCTCCTCCAGGATATTTATGTCCCTAAGCCTCATCTCACAAATGGTTTCCTATGATATCATTTCAAAAGGTTATGTTGCTTTTTTTGTAAAAAAAAAAAAAAAAAAAGTGGAAAGTTCTCATATACTCGGCCAACTTTAGGGGCAGGTGATTGTCCATGGCTCTGCTGCTAAATAGCTATGCCCTCAGAGTAGCCACAGCCCCTGCGACCAGTCACAGAGCATGTCAGAAGAATACATCACCTCGGTTACATACTGTATATGGAAAACATGGATAGGGTCTCACCATATTTAAAATAAGTGATTACAAAATTACAAATAGTAATGTGTGGCAAAAATTGAACTGGAAACCCCCAAAAGTTGGACCATAGTGCAATGCTGAAGAAATTATTCTTGTTTCAGCCTTTCCTAACCTACATGGTAGGGCACAACCACAAACACTGTCCTAATGCTACTGCTGCTGCTACTGCTCTCATTATGGAGATGTGGCTCAATGAGTCACATCACTGGGATACAAACTTTCTGACTTTGGCCAACAACTTGTCACATTGTTTCGCTACCTTGAGATCCTCAGTCACTTATTGACCAGAGATCCCTCTCCCGGTCCGTGCATACCAGCCTCTCACCCCCTGTCACATACAGCTCTTTTGGATTTCCGCATCCCAAGTGCATCACTCTGCACTTCTTTGCCTTAAATTTTAACTACCAGGCATTAGACCATTCTTCTAATTTTTGTAGATCTTTTCTCATGTTGCTTACTCCCTCCATGATGTTACAAATTTTTGTGTCCTCCGTAAAAATGCAAACCTTTCCTTTTAACCCTTCAGCAATATTAATCACAAAGCCAGTGAACAATACCGGTTCCAGAACTGATTCCCCAAGGTACCCCACTGCTCACTTTCTTTTCTTCTGAGAAATAATACAAAAGCCTTGGAAAAGACACTGAACCTGTATACTGTAGTAAACTTACCATGCCATGACAGTCCTATAACAACCCTACCTATAAATAGGCAGTGCTGTAAATATTACAGAAGGCTCTAGAACACCATTACACCTCTTATTTGGAAATTAACAAGCAGAACTGCAACAGAATTCCATACCTCAGCTACACATGCAGAACATGAATACACCATAAAATATCAACCCATGCACATTAAGACCATCGAGCAAACTGATGTGCAATAAAAAAATCAATGAATCAATAAGTATTGCTCAATTATGTTTTGTAAAAGTCAAAAAGACAATTTTTCTCAACCCTCACATCATAAAATAGTGCATTCCAAATCTGTATTACTCTAGCACACAAAACCTTCTCACATGTTGCCTCTCTAGATTATTTTTCTTCTGCCAACTTTGAAAACAGCAGCTATCTAAGGAGTCTGTTTACTAAAGCGCGTTAGGCTTTTGCATGTAACAGTGCAAAATGTGCAGAAAACATGGCATTATCATAGCTGCAAAAGATGTGTGTTATCTGTTGGAGGTAGGCACAGCATTTCTCCAGCAGATAAAGCACCAAAATTGCAGGGAGTGTGCATTGGCAGCACTATGCATGCACATAATGCCACCCATTGAGGTGGCATTATGAGCACCAGTGCTGTCCGCAACTTTGATGGTTAATGCATGCAGTTGATGCCCGCAGTGACCCCGGATTGTGCACACCCCCATTCTTCGCCCATATCCCACCCACTCTTACAAATAACACAATTTCTGCAAACAACTCAGAAAATCTGCATTATCTGTTAGCGCATCCAGATAGTGTGCACTATCTGCCACATTAACAGTTAGCCCAGCTTTGTAAACATGTGCTTAAATATTGCAGTGGGTCCTAGAACATCCAGGAAACCAAAGAAACTGGATTACTACCAATTCTTACATAGAAACTCCATGCCAACAGAATAACTGGTCTTGATCACACACCCAGAATATAGGTAGAATGCAGGATCTGAAGTAGCATGAATTCACCAGAGACAGGTCTTGTCAGACAAATCTGATTGATTTGACTGAGTGACCAGGGAGTTGGAGAGCCCTAGATATGGTGTATTTAGATTTCAGCAAAGCCTTTGACACTTCCTCACAGGCGACTTATAAAGAAACTGAGCACCCTAGAGATGGACCCTGATTGGGTTAGAAATTGGTTAAGTGGGAGGTAACAAAAGGTACAGGTAAATGGAGCTCACTTGGAGAAGAAGGAGGCTACTAGTGGTGTGCCTCAGGGATCTGTCCTTGGTCGGATTCTTTTTAACATCTTTATTAGTGATATTGTAGAAGGGCTGTCGGGTAAGGTTTGCTTATTTGTTTAAGACTGGTACAAATGTTTCCAAGAGGGCCGCCAAAGCGTTGACAGTAACAAATGTTCTGGAAGGCTATCCATGAGCAAGAATGAAGACAATATCTCAAATTGTTGACTATCAGGGAGCTTGCTGAGGATATGGACATCAGTTTTGGGTCGGTACAGTCCATTCTTATTGTCAGTTTTTGGGATGAGACGTGTGTCTGCAAAATTCATGCCGAAATCCTGTTCCCTGACCAAAAAGAAGATCAACTGTCTGCAGCCAGGGAATTATTGCAATGCATTAAAAATTACTCGGATTTCATCAAAAAAATTATTACTGGTGAGGAATCATGGGTTTATGGTTATGACCTGGAACTTAAGGCTCAATCCTCACCATGGAAGACTCCAGACTCCCTGACCCAAGAAAGCCCGTCAGGAGAAAAGCAATGTCAAGGTCATGCTCACAGATTTTTTTGATTACCATGGTATTGTTCATCATGAGTATGCCCCAAAAGGCCAAACCATCAATAAGGAGTACTACGTCTAAGTTCTGACTCATTTGAAAGATGCAGTTCATTGTAAGAGGTCAGAGTTGCACAGGAAAAATGAATGGTTGCTTCATCACGATAACGCACCAGCTCATGCATCACATCTTGTCCAGCAATTCTTGGCCAAACACCAAATTGAGCAAGTCCATCATCCTCCATACTCACCTGACCTTGCACCCTATGACATTTCTTGTTTCCAAAACTGAAATTACCACTGAAAGGAAGGAGATTCTACAATTTGGAGACCATTAAGCAAAATTAAACACAGCAGTTTCACAGTGGCGGGAATGTTGGAGGAATTGTGTTTTATCGGAAGGGGACTACTTTGAAGGAGACTGAGTGCAATAACTGTCAGTTTTATACTTCTTGTGTTATTGTACAAGTCTCGATTTTTTTGATTGCACCTCATACAGTGACCGGCATTGCACACAATATTCAAGGTGCAGTCACACCATGGAACGATACAGAGGTATTATAATATCTTTTGTTTAATTCTCCATTCTTTTCATTATGACTCCTAGCATTCTATTTGATTTCTTGGGCAGAGGGTTTCAATGTGTTATCTACAATGACGCCTAAATCTTTTTTCTGGGTGGTGGTTTCTAACGTGGAACCTTGCATTGTGCAACCATAGTTTGGGTTGCTCTTTCCTAGGTGTATAACTTTGCACTTGTCCACATTAAATTTCATCTGCCATTTGAATGTCCAGTCTTTCAATTTATCAAGGTCCTCTTGCAATTTTTCAAAATCCTCTTGGGTTTTAACAACTTTGAATAATTTTCTGTCATCTGCAAATTTTGTGTCACCTTCATGGTTATGGCAGGGTGGTTTACAATAAAAACCGTTCCAACCAGGAGGAAAGATGGAAAAGAAATCCATAAATAAAATAGGAAAGTATTTCCATTCATACTAAGAAGAGCAGAGAGAGATCAGACAGAAGATGGTGTCAGAGCGGAACCAGTTAGCCAAGTAGCTGAGTTCTTACTGGGATTGAGAGTAAGCTGGTTCATCTCCAGCCAAGAGGCTAGGTGGGTGAGAAAGGCAAGGGGTGTAAGATTAGGGGACAGAGAATTTTTGGGAAAGAGTAATAAAATATCATCAGTGTAATAGTATGCTGAGATTCCTAATTGCTGTACAAGAAGAGCAAGTGGGAGAGAAAGATATTAACACCCCTTAGTATCCAGCATCTCCCTTCCAGCCATTAACAACCCTCTTGAGGGGTCTTTCCAGAACACGAATAAGGGGTTTGTACGTGCAGCAAGGACTTTTATGTGCCAAAAATGTCCCAGGCTGTATTCCAAAACATTACTGACATGCACATCCATGGTGCTAGCACAGGGATCTCAGAACATGGGTGGGAAAGGGTGGAAAGGGGGCATGGTCAGCTGCAGAGATATAGAAAACATATTTAGGAAAGGCCCGTATACGTATTAAGTGTTTCCCGGAAATGTCCACATTAGTTTTGCTGAAATGTATAAGGCTAGGACTTAAAATACAAGATGCAGTCTTAAGATACAGGGAGCAGAGGTGAGGGGATGTTGTAAGGTAAAGAAACATTTATAAACATCCTTACAGAAATATTAAGATGAGCAACAGTGTTTATTCAGGCTTTGCACTTATGTGCTGTTTGTGCTAGAGGAGCCAATTTATAGAGCCCTAACAATTACCATGTTCTGAAAAATGGGACTGCTGATGCAGGGATAGTATGGGCATGAGCAGGGAAAGGATTCCTTTTTGGGCAAGAAACAGAGATCATATTTGTAGTCCTAGTAGCCCATGCGATTATGTTATGTCATAGCTGTTGTGTATAGGTTCAGGGTGTCTCTTTGGCAAGTCATGTTTTTGTAACAAAGTGAGAGCGTGTGTGTGTGTGGTTTGAGGGGTGCATGGTGGGATCTGGTGTGCTCACCTGTAATTAAGGGAGGGGGGGCATGAAAACCTGGCCAGCATCTGGACTGTATGGATGACCAGAGTGTCACCAGGTGCTAGTGTGATTGAGCAGTCAAACTCATAGGAGGTTCACTATAGCTGCATGTCAAAACATATCCCTGTCAATAATAAGGGACCCTCAGAATAAGGGCACTCAACAGTGCAAACAGCATTAATGCATGCTCATAATGCACATATTGTGGGACCAATGGTGCTTCTGTTGGGCAAGTATTAGTGCTGTTTATATGGCTGAATGCTCTTAATCTGAGGGTCCCTATTTTTGACAGGGATAGTTTGACATTTAGCCATAGGGAACCTATGCTGATTCCTCCTGGATTATTTTACCTAGGGTACCCTAATTAGATCAGATATTGTTGGCAGTGTGATATGGCAGCCATACATCCACTGTGCCTGGCACTGGGAGACATGACAGATGCAGTGCCAACATTCCCCGGATTGTCCCATGCGGTCTACATCCCTACCCAGACCAGGATCAATGAGAGCTGCGAGAGCAGTGACATCTGGAGTCTGGCTATTTGGTGTGATGGCACAGGGATCTCCCTTCCCATATCCACACACCCCTGACCAGCAGAGCAGTGCCACAAAGCTGGATGTAGGAAGGCAGACAGGGTTGCCCCACACGTGGTGGATGTATACAGACCAACATATGCCACAATGGGACAGATGTAGCTGCTGTGCAAAATGCCAGCACTCAGACTGGCGGGCCTCAGATGCCATAGCCATAAGGCCCTATCACAACTACTACTGATCATTTGTATAGCACTACAAGGCATATGCAGTGCTGCACAGACACACGTAACGGATGGTCCCTACTCAAAAGAGCTTACAATCTAGCCGGGATAGACAAAACAGCAGCTGAGAACAGGATATATCCAGGAAGAATGGTCAGAACACACAAGCGAGCTTAGATGGATCTGATCCAACAACGGCACCGATGAGGTGATGAGTGCCCAGCCTGGATTTGAGAGGGGCCAGGGACAAGGCCTGATGTACAGACTCAGGAAGTTTGTTCCAGGCACATGGGACAGCAAGGTGAAGGAAGCGATGTCCGGATTTGGCAGTAGAAGGGAAGGGCACAGATAAAAGCAATCTGACAGAAGAGTGATGTTCATGGGGCGGAGTGTAGGGAGAGATAAGAGGGGAATGGAAGTGCAGAGCAGCAGAATGAGTGCATTTATAGGCCAGAGGCACGAACAGGGCATACATTTGTTGCTCAGCAATATTATGCATCCTTTGGGGACCTTCAAGTTAGTTTGGGGTTTTGTGGACCTGGTGAAGGTCCATCTCTAGCAGTTTAAAGAGTGTTTGTAGAGATGACCAGGGCAGGAATCACTGGGGCTGGTTCCTCATACCCATACCATTTGATGCAATGTATGTCCTGTCATACATGTTCATATTTGCATTCTTGTATACCATATTGGGGTGTAGTGAGCTTACCTAGACTTTTCAGGGCATGAGGGGGACTGGCATATGGTCTAGGATGGAGCAGCTATCATTTCTCATTGGTATTTATGTCTAGTGTGCATTAGCCCACTACTGTCTTTGATGGGCAGCTTAGGAGATGCACATTTTTCCTGGGGGCGTAGCATCTGTGGGTACATTGCAGGGGCAGGCAAGATCTGAAATGTGTAACGTCTCAGAATACGATGGGTGCAGAGATGTCCAAAACGTTTACCCACATCCAAGAAACAGGGCCAGCTGGATAGTTCTTGCACGTGCCCGCCAAACACATCTATCTCCACAATTCTGGCCTCACGGGCACATCCAGATCCACAGATGTGGAATTAGGCTCAAAGGGAGCCTGTTTTGATCCCCAGGACTCAGCATCCTACAGACCAATAGCAAGCCTACCATTCACCGCCAAGATAATCGAGAAGATAGTCCAGCAACAGCTTCAAGAACACCTAGACATCAACAACATACTGGACCCACAACAACACGGCTTCCGCCCACTCCATGGAGTTGAGACCCTCATGACCACATTGATGAACACCCTCATCATAGGAACCCAAGAAAAGCATTCTGGATATATCATGATCTTCCTTGACATATCAGCGGCCTTCGACACTATCTCCCACAACATCCTCATACGAAGTTTGCAGTCAATTGGAATCAAAGACACCACACTCCAATGGTTTCAATCATACCTAACCAACAGACAACAACTCATCCGTACCAGCACCTCAACCTCGCCCCCTTCCAACAACACCAAGGAGTACCCCAAGGATCCACGCTATCAGCCATGCTTTTCAACATCTACCTACAACCACTCTGTTCAGTCATACGGACACACAACATCAACTTCCATATCTATGCTGACGATATCATGCTCTATGCCCCAATTACGACCGCAAACCCAACAAATACATGCCTCTCAGCATGCTTCTCCGAAGTGTCCCAATGGCTACAAGAAAACAACCTATCCATAAACATAAAGAAAACTGAAGCCCTCATAATAACAAAAGACCCAGACTTCACGCCACCTACACACCTCAACATAGGAACCACATGCATCCAAATACAACCACAAATAAGATACCTAGGTATTATCATTGACCAAGCTCTAACCCTCAAGCAACAAATCACCAAAACCACAGGAAATATATTCCATAAAGCGAAAACAGTGCAGCGGCTCAGACCTCTCCTCGAACCTCAAGACTTCAGGACAGTGATGCAAGCTATGACTCTCCCACATCTGGACTACTGCAACATAATCTACCATGGACTCCCAGCTACACAGACTAACCCCCTCCGAACCGCCTTAAACACCACAGCAAGAATTATTCAGGGAGCAAAGAAAAGCGACCACATCACCCCAATCCTAAGAGACCTTCACATACTTCCCCTTGAAGCTAGAACTAAATACAAGTCCATCCTACTCACCCACAAAGCCATCCACCAAGCACAGAACAACCAGCTCCGCTCCCTGCTGACACGCCCGACCCATGGAATAACAACCAGACAGACCTCCAACAACTACCTCACCGTCCCTCACAAAAGAACCAAAAGCTCTCAAAAGACATGCAACCGAGCCTTCGAACTCTACGCACCATCCCTATGGAACTCTTTACCAAACCACCTCAAACAATAGCGACATCCTATCATTCAGAAAACAGTTGAAAACCATCCTATTCCAAGAATATTTCAAGACAACCCCTACCAAAAAATGCAACAACCCCTGAACTCTCCATGTCCCTCTGAGTGACAACTACACTGTACTGTCCATGTCTAAAGTCTATCCTTCGTCGGAATCATCAATGTTACCTACCTGGTGATGGCCCCACCCTGATACTTGATTTCCCCACCCTTATATGTAACGCCGCTTTGACCAGGTGAAAAGCGGGATATAAATACAGTTAAATAAATAAATAAAATAAATAGACATATTCACGGGTCAGATATGCATGTGATGGAATCGCGCTCTTGGTGTCTGCTTTTCCTGTGTCTGCATCGGCAGTGGCGGGCATTGAACTTTAGATATTAAAGATGTACACATCTTCATGATTCTGTGCTTGGAAGGCCTGCAAATGCCCGCCCCCTTCTGATGCATTGCATTGCATCAGAAGGAGCTGGCGTTTGCAGGCCTTCCAAGCATGGAGTCACGAAGAACCATGGCTTTTTTATTTTATGTTTAAAGTCTGATGTTCACCACTGCTGCAGACAGGTAAAGCAAAGGCAGGGGCGAATCGCTGAGTTTTTTTTTTTAAGGCAGCATGAAACAACTTCCACTGGCCTGTTGGTGCCGCTATCTCAGAAGGTGCCGGTATGCCGTAACGTTGCGTACCGGCACAAAAGAAGTCCTACCTTTTATAATCATAATACATTGAAGATTGTACAACGTTCTGAGTGGACAAGATAATTTAAACTAGAGGAGGACAAATTATGCAAGTTTTGAAGGAAACAAAATACAATGTAGACTTTTTATGGATAGAAATTCCAGGTAAAATGGGAAAGGCAGTGGCAGTGGGAGTGTACTGCTATCTGCCTGTCCAGAATGAACGGATGGATGTTGAAATGCTAAAAGAAATCAGGAAGCTAACAAAAGTTACAACAAAGTATCGACAGGGTCAGTGTCACTACAAGAAATGCTAGGGAGATAAAGTTTCTAAATGAAATAAATGACTGCTTCATGGAGTAACTGGTTCATGAACCAACACGAGGGAAAGCTATTTTAGACCTAGTCCTTAGTGGAACACAGGATCTGGTGCAAGAGATAACGGTGTTAGGCCACTTTGATTTAATAAATGGAGGGAGGACAGCAAGGTACACTACCAGCTTTTAACTTTCAAAAGGGAGACTATCATAAAATGAGGAAAATAGTTGAGAAAAAACTAAAATCTCCAAACTCCCTGTCCCTTACAAGAACAGAACAATGCATCACCAAACTGCCATCATCGCAGATCATTTTTAAGATCAGCTGGGAGAGCCTCAGCGAAGGCTGGAGAAAAGTCTGGGATTCTTCATGTGTTGGCATGCGCCTGGCCAAGCAAATATCAACTCTCTACCTGTTCTGGATTTTCTCTTTCTTTTTATAGGCTGTAACAAATGTGTCGCAGTTGGATCACATGACTCCTCACATAAGCTTTTCCCTACAGATATTCTCCATCCCATACACCTTTGCTAGATAGTAATTTCTGACCAGTCCTTCTCCGGCCTTTGTTTGTTCTCCGAGTTAATAAACAATTCTGGTCAGTCATTCCATACATTCCCTCCCTTTGGTCTCCGGGCTAGTAAACAGCTGGCTCAGCATGATTTCTCACATACAGGATGGCTCAAAAGTTCAATAGTCCTTGCTGATCCAAATAAATCTTTAATTAGTAATACAGGAAGTGACCCTGGAATCCATTTGGGATGCGATGCAGTCTGTCTATCGGGTATATGCTGGTGTGTTGCAGACTTCAGCTTCGTATTCTCCTAGGTTGGAGAGTTTGGAGAAGACTTTGCACCACCAGTAAGGACAACTGTCTGGGCTGGAGGTTGAAGCTCATCATTTACATAAACAGCAAGGGGTCCTAGTCCAGGATAGACTGTTTTTTCAGCATAAATTAGAAAATCTGGAAAACCAACAGAGAAGTTTAAATCTTCATCTATTGAACTTTACACGGGTATCATTATGTTTACCTAGGAACCTGTTTACTTGGTTCCTTAAGGAGTCATTCAGTTATCCTGAATCTGGTATCTCTCCACTACAATAGATTTATTTCCTCCCATCAAAATCAACCAAAGACGCTCCACAGACAGCCGGCGCCTCCTTGGTGGAGGTCTCATCTAACTCCTTGAACTTGGGGAACCTGTCTGAATTGTTAGAGCAGTCTACCAAAGTGGTTGAAGCTAGAGTTACGTTGTTGGTATCTTTTGTATTTCTGCAGGATAAGGAAGCATTATTACGCTTGTATTTTAAAAAATCTGATGTTTCCTTGGTTTAATATAAAATTCAATAAATATAAGTTATAAAAGGTTAGGGCTCTTCAACTTGGAAAAGGGATGACTGAGGGGAGACATCATAGAGGTCTATAAAAGAATGAATGGAGTGGAACTGGTAAACATAGACTGGTTGTTTACTTCTTCAAAAAATAGGAAGATTAGGGGATACTCAATGAAGCTGCAATATAGCCCAATTGAGACTAATCAGAGAAAATATTTTTTCACTCTCAAGCTCATTTTGTCCTGGACGTCCAAGCCCTCTGTATGCCTGGTCTGAACCGGACGTACAGAGGGCGTCACGATTCTGATCCCGTGGGGCATATCTAGCCTCGTGGGAATAGAATCATGAACAGTCCTGTATATGTAGGCTGGGACTATGATTCAGGCCAGTCTGCATATACAGGACATGCCTGACTAACTCAGTCAGGACTTTACAATGGAACAGCAGTGCCATGGTATCTGGTTGCCATGGCACTGCAGCTCCATTGTAAATCTGTGATCCCTGACCACCGGCTGCAGAGCTGGTTTCCCTGCAGCCCAACCCCCGATCTGGCCAGGGTTGGGAATGTCCTCGGCCACCCCTGCCCTATCCGTGTCTGCCAATCCATGTTATCCTGGGAAGTTATTCCACCTCAGAGATGGAATAACTTCCCCATACTAGTTACTGGCCCCGGACGTACAGGGCCGACATTAGAATTGGCCCTGTACATCCAGGGCCGGTGACCTCCACTGCTCGCCCTAACTCCGTCCACGGTCTGCTCCTTCCCTTCCCCGTCTAACTTCCCCGTACAACCGGCAGGAAAGTTAGATTCTGGTGGGGGGTCCTCGAATAGCCCCATCAATGCATAATCAAACACTGGAATTCATTACCGGAGGATGTAATAAAAGCTCTTAGTGTAGCTGGGTGTAAAAGAGGCTTGGACAAGTTCCTAGAGGAAAAGTTCATAAACCATTATTATAGAGGACCAGGGAAATCCACTATTTACCTCAGGATAAGCAACATGAAATCTGTGTATCTGTGTACCGTTTTTGGAAACTGGCAGGTACTTGTGACTTGAATTGGTTGCTGTTGGAAACAGGATACTGGGCTTGATGGACCTTGGTCTAACCCAGTATGGCATATCTTATGTTCTTATGTTCTTAAGAAGGAATAAGTCGACCACCTGGCCAGAATGAACAAATGAATGATGAAATGCTCAAAGAAATCAAGGAAGCTAACAAAAGTTACAGCGCAGTAATAATAATGGGTGATTTCAATTACCCCGGTATCGACTGGGTCAGTGTCACAGCAGGACATCCTAAGGAGATCAAGTTCCTAGATGAAATAAAAGACTACTTCTTGGAGCAGCTGGTTCATGAACTGACCAGAGGGGAAGCCATATTAGACCTAGTCCTTAGTGGAACACCAGATCTTGTGCAAGAGATAATTGTGTTGGGGCCACTTGGCAATAGTGATCATAGCATGATCGCATTTGATTTAATTAGCGGAGGAGGGATAGTAAGGAAATCCACAGTACTATCTTTTAACTTTCGAAAGGGAGACTATGATAAAATGAGGAAAATAGTTAAGAAAAAACTAAAAGGAGCAGTTGCAAAGGTTAAAGATTTACATCAAGCTTGGGTGTTGTTGAAAAATACTGTCTTGGAAGCCCAGACCAGCTGTATTCCACGCTTTAAGAAAAGTGGAAGGAAGTCCAAAAAACTGCCAGCATGGTTTAAAGGTGAGGTCAGAGAGGCTGTTGTTGCCAAAAAAGCATCTTTCAGGAAATGGAAAAAGAGCCAAACAACGAAACCTGGAAACAGCACAAGCACTGGCAAGTCAAATGCATGGCATTGATAAGGCAGGCAAAGGGAGAATTTGAGAAGAAGCTTGCTGCGGAAGCTAAAACGTGAAATAAAGACTTTTTCCAAGTACATTCATAGCAAAAAACCTGTGAGAGAGTCAGTTGGTCCATTAGATGACAGAGGGGTTAAAGGGGCATTAAGAGGCAACAAGGTGATAGCGGAAAGACTGAATGAATTCTTTGCTTCGGTCTTTACTGAGGAAGATGTAGGGATGTTACCCATGACTGAAGTGGTATTTAAAGGTGCGGAAGAATTGAAGGAAATATCGATACATTGGGAAGATGTATTACAACTATTAGATAAACTGAAGAGTAGCAAATCACCTGGGCCGGATGGTATACATCCAAGGGTGTTGAAAGAACTGACATATGAGATTGCAGACCTCCTATTAGTAATCTGTGAATTTTCATTAAAATCATCTGTAATACCTGAAGATTGGAGGATCGCCAATGTAACGCCAATTTTTAAAAAGGGTTCCAGGGGTGATCTGGGAAACTACAGACCGGTGAGCCTGACATCAGTACCGGGAAAAATGGTAGAAACCATCATAAAGAACAAAATTACTCAGCATGTAGTCATCGCCTAATGGGAGACAGCCAACATGGCTTTAGAAGATCTTGTCTTACTAATCTGTTATGCTTTTTTGAAGGAGTAAATAAACAGGTGGACAAAGGTGAGTCGGTTGATATAGTGTATCTGGACTTTCAGAAAGCACAGTACTTGGACTAGCCACAGCCGCCGCTGAATATCGGGCCCTAAATATATAGAGAGAATTTGTTTTCTCGAGACCTTTAACAAAGAAGCCTCTTTTATAAAGTGCTATATTGTTGATGTTTGGGGTTGCCGGCTGTTCCGGTGACAGCTTGCATCGCGTCAGCACTTACCCTTTTTCATTGTTATTTATAAATGTCATCTCTCTTATTAGTTTGGGAGTATTCAAATGGCGTATGTTGTCCATATATTCTTTGGTTTCAATTTAATTTTTCTGGCAATTATATTCTATTGGGGCTACTTTATTGCATTGGCTATAGCATGCATCTTTACGTTTGTATATCAGGTAATGTGTCCTCATTCTCTCTCTGATGTGCTTGTTGCTACAATATTTTAGATATATTGAGGACACTCATAGGATTTTGACTGTCCCTGGTTCATATTGTTTACATATTTTAACTATTTGATTTTTTATTGTTTTATTCATGGACTTCATTGTTCTTTAGAATGAGCCAATCAAGCTCTCTTATATCTTATGGATATTTTCCATCGCTTTTGTATTCCATAAGGCGATCTGGATTTTAGCATTTAAATTTTACAATGGGCTATTTGAAATACAATACATAGTAACATAGTAAATGACAGCAGATAAAGACCAGTATGGTCCATCTAGTCTTCCCAGCAAGATGGTGGGAGTAGGTGCACCCCTCCCCATGTCTTCACCCCTCCCCATATCTTTGTTTAGGGGTGAACCCACCGCTCCTCCCCCCATCGCTCCATGTAGGACACCCCTATTTGTTGAGAAATTAGATGGTTCAGTTTATTTTGATTTTATTCTGTTGCTGTAAAGTCTCTTCTCATAAGTATACATTTTAATTATTCATCTCACTTTTGGATTGACATGAGGTCAGAAATATGTTTGTAGTTTTTAAGCCTCCCTATGGTTTTATCTGTTCTTCCATCATTAATTTTTATGTGCCCCACTACAGATTTGATTTATTAATGTTTCATTTTTTATCACCATTCTTTGCTTTTTTGTGGGTAGATACATTATCATTTCTAGGTGCCTGTGGTTTTAGTCCTTCATTCTACAAAGCTTCTTCTTGAAATCTAGTAAGCATTTTGTTCATTGTATGTTAACTATTGTACTTTTTCCTTCCCCTCTCTCCCCATCTCTTTTCCTCCCTTTCCCTCTTCCTTCCTCTATCCCTTCCCCCTTCCTTTTTTATACTAATTTCCTTTATATTGGTTTTGAATAGGCCCTGCGGGTTTTCACTACCTGTTCATGATCTCACATACATGCTATTTGATCTGTCATTATGTCCCTCCTGTACAATATTTTTGCCTCCTGTTCTATTCACTTGATGATTTTTTTATGTATAGTATTATTATGTGCATTTTTAGTTTTGCTTTATGTATTTATACTTTTTTGCTTGTAATACATGTTTGCTATATGGTCCAATGAGCACTTTTTAGGTTTATTTGTATTATGTTTTTTTACATCTATTTTTCTTAACAAATTATTGCATATTGATTTTATTTCAAATTTCTACTGCTATTGATCTTTTATCGATGTATGCTTTTACATAGTAACATAGTGTATGATGGCAGATAAAGACCATATGGTCCATCTAGTCTGCCCAGCAAGGCGGCAAGAGCAGGTGCACCTGCCAAGCCATGCAGCACACCCCTCCCTATGCCTTTGTTTAGGGGTATACTCACCTCTCTGTGTAGGTCATCCCTATTTGTTGAGATATAAGAGACAGCTATGTTTATTTGATTTTATCCTGTTGCTATAAAGGGATCCACTGTGCCTGTCCCATGCCATTTTGAATTTTGTCACTGTATTTGCCCCCACCACTTCCATCGGGAGGGCATTCCAAGCATCCACCACCCTTTCAGTGAAAAAGTATTTCCTGGCATTACCTTTCAGTTTACCCCCTTGCAGCTTCATGTGATGCCCTCTAGTTTTACAGCTTCCCCGTCTTTGGAAGAGGTTTGTTTGTTCATTTATACTCTAAGTATTTAAAGATCTGAATCATATTCCCCCTGTCCTTCCTCTCCTCCAGAGTGTACATATTTAGGTCTTCGAGTCTCTTCTCATACATCTTCAGATGCAGGCTCCAAATCAGTTTGGTTGTCTTCCTCTGAACTGTTTCCAGTCTTTTTATATCCTTTGTGAGATATGGTCTCCAAAACTGAACACAATATTCCCAAGTGAGGCCTCACCAGTGACATGTACACAGGGGCGGCCCAAGGGGGGTGCGGGGCCATGTGCGGAGATTAATTGCGGGGCCTCATTTGCTTAGGGGGCCTCATTTGCATAAATATTTGCATAATGTTAACATGCATTTTTAGTAAACATGCTTCTTAATGAGTGTCTGGATAAAGAAAGACTAATAGATTTCTACGTTACTATATTCCAGTGCCAACCGCCAGGCCCATTAGGAAGTACTATAAACACTGACCTTTTAGAACTCATAGCAAATCCACCATATCATAACAGCTCTGCCAGGACTCACAAAGCACCAAACCCTACCTATCAAAAGGCAACACTGCAAATATTAAACCAATACATCTCAGAGAATACCAATGTATCTCCTACTGGGGAAAGAGAACAAGTGACATGGTCAAATAGAAACTACATGAACAGAATACCTCAGCTTGGTTAAAATGCAGAATATAGACCGTCACCAAAGAACAAGGGATCACAATTTAGAAATAGGAAGACAATAATTAAACTGGGAACCCCAAAAGCCAAACTTGGGATGTACAACAACACTGGAGAAATAAAACTATAAATTAATTTCCTCTTGTACTAAACAAAACACAAAAGATGAATGCACATTTCCCAGAGCTGATATATTCCAGTTAATAAATTCAAAATAAAAAAGTATTTTTCTACCTTTTGTTGCTTGTGCATTTTCTTTTCAGTTGCAATTGCTCCAGTCACTTTCTTCTGGTTTCTTTGTGTCTTCTGCGAGCTATCCATTTTCCTTTCTTCTCTTTTAGATTTTTTTCCAAATTTTTTCTCTATATCTGCTTTAACATACTGATCTTTCCCCTTTTGCTCTTTCCTCCATTTCTTTCCTTATTGCTTTATCATCCACTCAAATTTCACCCTTCCATTCTCAATCTACACTTACTCTTCCAATACCCGGCCCTTCGTAGACTTTTCTTCCCTCCCACACAAAATATCTTTTCCCCTCTCCATTCTCATTTCCCATCCCTTTCCAGTCCTCCCCCAAAATCAGCTCCTTTATAGTTCTAGACCCACCCAGCATCTGCCCCCTTCTAGTCCCAGTCTCCCAAGCTTCCACATCAGCCCATTTCCAGTCCTAGCCTCCCATATGCTGTTTTCCAGTTCCATTCCAGCCCCCTCATCAGCCCATTTCCACTCCAAGCTCCCCATCAGCCCATTTCCAGCCCTTTTCCAACTCCCATCAGCCCACTTCCAGTCCTATTCCAGTCCCCATCAGCCCATTTCCAGTGTCCTATTCCAGCCCATCACCCATTTGCAGTCTACGTTCCCCCCATCAGCCCATTTCTAGTCCTATCCTAGCTCCTCATCAGCCCATTTCCAGTCCTAGCCCCCATATGCTCTTTTCCAGTTCCATTCCAGTCCCTCATCAGCCCATTTCCTCCACGCTCCCCCATCAGCTAATTTCCAATCCTAGCCCCCTCGTCAGCCCACTTCGCCCTATTCCAGCCCCCATAAGCCCATTTCCAGTCCTAATCCAGCTCTTCATCAGCCCATTTCCAGTCCAAGTTCCCCCCATCACAGCCCATTTCGTCCATTCCCCCCACCATCACAGCCCATTTGCAGTCCTATCCCCCCACCATCACAGCCCATTTGCAGTCCTCCCCCATCACAGCCCAATTGTAGTCCGTTCCCCCCATCACAGCCCATTTCCAGTCTGTTCTCCCCCCCACCACAGCCCATTTCCAGTCTGTTCCCCCACCCCCACATCACAGCCCATTTCCAGTCTGTTTCCCCCCTCCCAGCCCATTTTCAGTCCGTCCGTCCCCACCATCACAGCCCATTTCCAGTCCTATCCCCCTCACCATCACAGACCATTTGCAGTCCTAATCCAGCTCTTCATCAGCCCATTTCCAGTCCAAGCTCCCCCCCATCACAGCCCATTTCGTCCATTCCCCCCACCATCACAGCCCATTTGCAGTCCTCCCCCCATCACAGCCCAATTGTAGTCCGTTCCCCCATCACAGCCCATTTCCAGTCTGTTCTCCCCCCCACCACAGCCCATTTCCAGTCTGTTTCCCCCCATCCCAGCCCAATTTGTCTGTTCCCCCCATCACAGCCCATTTCCAGTCCATTCTCCCCCCCCACATCCCAGCCCATTTTCAGTCTCCCCCCCATCACAGCCCATTTCCAGTCCATTTCTCCCCCCATCACAGCCCATTTCCAGTCTGTTTCCCCCCCATCACAGCCCATCCAGTCCTAGCCGCCCCCCCCGAAGAGCCCCGCGCCATCTAAGGGGCTGCAGAGGGAGCCGGGGAAGCCCGCGCGAGGCCCCGGCTCCCTCTGCACAGCCCACCAGCGTGAAGAACCTTTACCTTCCCACTGGTGGCTGTTTCAATGAAGCTGCGAATGCCGGGAAAGGTTAAAGGCAATGCCCTTTAACCTCTCCCGGCATTCACGGCTTCATTGAAACAGCCGCCAGCGTGAAGGTAAAGGCTCTTCACGCTGGCGGGCTGTTCAGAGGGAGCCGGGGCTTCGCGCGGGCTTCCCCGGCTCCCTCTGCAGCAGTCCATTGAGCAAGAATTTGGTTCACGCAGGGCCCCCTGAAGCGCGGGGCCCTGTGCGAACAACATTCTCACTCAATGGACGGTCCAGCCCTGCATGTACAGTGGCATTAGTACCTCTTCCTTTCTGCTGGTAATTCCTCTGGGTATGCAACCCAGCATCCTTCTGGCTTTTACCACCTCCTTGTCACACTGTTTCGCCACCCTGAGATCCTCTGAAATAATCACTCCGAGATCCTTCTCCTGGTCCGTGCACACCAACCTCTCGCCGCTATTGCATACAATTCCCTTGGGCGTCTGCTTCCCAAGTGCATGACACTGCACTTCTTCATATTAAATCTTAACTGCCAAGCATTAGACCATTCTTCCAGCTTTTGTAGATATTTCCTCTGTTATCCACTATCTCAGGGGTGTCTACACTTGCATATTTTTGAGTCATCTGCAAAAAGACAGACTTTTCCATTCAGTCCTTCAGCAAAAACTCCTTGTGGCCTTGGGCAAGTCACTTAACCCTCCATAGCCTCAGAAAAATCCAAGTTATCAATGTCCCTGTTTAATGTACATTACCAAGTTTAAGTTATAATGTAAACTGCTTTGATTGAAATGATAAGGCGGTATACAAAACCTGTTAAATAAATAAATAAAAATAAAATAAATAAATATCACCCACAAATACATTGAACAGTACTGACCACAGGACCGAACCTTTGGGCATACCACTAATCACCTTTCTTTCATCCGAGTGAGTTCCGTTTACCTTCATCTTCTGTCGTCTGTCAGTCAACCAATTTCTAATCCAATTCAGCACTTTGGGACCTATCCCCAAGCTGTTGGGTTTATTGATAAGCCTCCTATGTGCAACAGTATCAAAGGCTTTGCTGAAATCTAGGTAGATCACATCCATCGCATGCTCTTGATTTAGTTCTCTGTTCACCCCGTCAAAGAACACAATCAGATTTGTTTGGCAAGATCATCCTTTGGTAAAATTATGTTGCCTCGGATCATGCAACCTGTTGGTTTCGAGAGCCCACCATTCCCTCTTTCAGGAACGCCTCCATTACTTTTCCCGCCACCGAGGTAAGGCTTACTGGCCTGTAGTTTGTCACTTCTTCCCTATTAACACTTTTGTGAAGAGGTACCACATCAGCCCTTCTCCATTACTATGGAACGTCTCCTTTCTCCAGGGATCTATTAAAAAAATCCTTTAAAGGCCTTGCAAGAACCTCTCTGAACTCTTTCAGTATCCTGGGATGTTTCCCATCCAGTCCCATGGCCTTGTCCACCTTCAGTTTTGCAAGCTGTTCTAGCACATAATCTTCTGTGAATGGTGTGGTATCTACTCCATTCCCATTTGTATACTTGTCAATCATAGGTGGTCCTTCTCCAGGATTTTCCTTAGTAGAAACAGAACAGAAATATTTGTTTAGCATTTTCGCTTTTTCAATGTCGCTTTTCACAAATCTGTTCCCGGCACTTTTGAGTCCTGCAAGTGCACCTCTGATTTTCCTCCTCTCCTGAATATACCTGAAAAAGGTTTTGTTGCCGCACTTCACATCTTTTGCCATTTTTTCTTCTGCCTTTGATTTTGCTGTCCTTATTCCTCTTTTTGTCTTTTAACCTGCATTCTTTTTTGTGTTCCTCTGCGAACTTCTGAATTTTGTGAAAGCTGTGTTTTTTGCCTTTATTTGTGCAGCCACTTCTTTGGAGAATCAAATAGGTTTCCTTTCCCTCTTGCTTTTATTTACTTTCCTTACATATGTATCTGTAGCCCCTTTTATCGCCTCCTTTAGTTTAGCCCATTAGAATTCCATTTCCCTTATTCCTTCCCACCCTACCAACTCCTCCTTTAGGTACTTGGCCATTTTACTGAAGTCAGTGTTTTTGAAGCATAGGACTTTGAGCTTCCTGTGATTGGACTCCGCCTTGGCTTTGTTCTCAAACCACACCATGCAATGATCACTGCTGCTCACTTGGGCACCCACCCGGAAATTCAACACGTTATCTCCGTTGGTATGAAATCCAGCATCAAGCTTTCCCTGGTCGGTTCCATCACCATTTGTCTATGTAATGCATCTTGGAAGGCATCCACAACTTTTTAACCTCTTTCCAGATTTGCAGAAGGAATACTCCAGTCCACATCGGGTAGATTAAAGTCACCCAATATGATCACTTCCCCCTTCATAGCAATATCAATAATCAATTCGCTATCTATTTCTTCGGTTTGAGTTGGAGGCCTGTAGACTACACCAGTATGGATGACAGTGCCATCTCCTCTTTCCAATACAATCTACAGTGCTTCTTCTTTTTGAAGTCCCCCTTGCAGAAGGCAGTGTGCTGAAACAGAATCACCTTGGGGTGCTTTTATCAATAAAAGGACTTAGAAACATGATGGCAGAAAAAGACCACATGGCCCATCTATTCTGCCCTTCTACATCTCATTCTCCTTTGTCCAGTTTGGGCTTTTGCAAGGGGTTGTGCTCCCTTATGGACCCACAGTTGCTTTTAGCACTATGTTCTTCACCTGGAGAAATATACATATTTATGGAGAAGATGTGCTCCAGCACATGCTCCCTGAGGACCCCTTCTTTTCTAAGGAAGACTAGGGAGCTGACAAGGACACCAAAAAAGGATGGGTGGAGCTCGTCCTTCTTACACAAAGATGTATCAGAGAGGAAATGCATGCCTTGTCGTTGTTGGAATACTGCAGAATCAAGATGATCCCCAGGGCCCTGAGGGTTAACAAGGCCCTGGGGATGTTTACAGAGGATGAATTTTTTAAAAAAGGTATTGGACAGCTATTTTAAATAGCTGGACCTTATGATTTTATTAATACTTCCAAACAGAAAGCAGAAAGTATTCAAAAAGATGTGGACAATAAATCAAACTCCCTCAAAGAGGACTCCTCTCACTTTGAATCCTATAAAAAAGGATTTTGATAAAAATCTATTAGATTACAGGAGACTGATCAAAAACAAAAAAATAGAGAAATACAGGAGAGACGAAGAAGACTACAGGAGCGGTTCCATGTACTCCTGCGATAAGAAGCCATTATACCATTTTAGAAGTGAGTCGTCCCATAGGAAACTTCAATTTCCCGAGAAACGGAATACTACTAAGGCTAGGATACCTCCAGAACAAGAAAGGATAGAATTCAAACAAGCTAGGAAGAGAACCAACAGCCAATTTGAGGATCCCCTAGAGCAGGGGTCTCCAAACCTGTCCTGGAGGGCTGCAATCCAGCCAGGATTTTGGGATATCCTGAAAGGAGTGGCCTAGTGGTTGGGGCAAGGTACCTCAGGCCAGAAGGTTGGGGGGTTCAAATCCCACTAGAGGACAGCAACCTTGGACAGGAAGAACTGGGGTTTCTAGTCCCACAAGTTATAATGCCCTGTTCAATGTAATTTCAGTTTGTTCAATGTAAACCACCTTGAAATCATGAAAGGCAGTATATAAGAAATGTTAAATAAATAAAAAGATAAATATAAAAAGATAAATAAGATACATTTGAATACAATGGGGGTAGTGCATGCAAATATATCTCATGCATATTCATTAGGGATATCCCAAAAACCTGGCAGGACTGCGGCCCTTCAGGACAGGTTTGGAGACCCCTGCCCTAGAGGGTTAGCATCCTTCTTCCCCTCAGGACAGGTCCTGCCCAGCCAAGGTTTTTCCATTGACCAACTCTGGAAGGGCAGGGAGAACCAATACAAGTTGGAACTGCAAAAGATCAGCAATGATCACAAGTCCTTTTATCCATAGAGAGGCCGGGGAAGGGAAAGGGGGATACCCTATAGAAGGACCTCCTCTGGGATTTTCTGAATATGTATTGAACTATGTGTGCTCAACAAGAGCCTCTCTTTTGTTCCTACAACTAGGCATGACCCTTTTATCACTCATATTGATTTATATGAGTGATAAAAGTTCCAAAGTTCCATTGCTCTGTTAGAAGCCCACCTCACAGGTTGTGGTTAAGTCATTGTTAATTACTTCATTCACCTTCTTTTGCTTGAGAGTTAATTCAATCAATCTCTCTGCTACCTGAGCAAGGGATCTGATCCAGCACTGCAAAGACAGGTTTCTACAGTTATTATTTTGGCTGTGTTTTTTTGATATACGTTTTCCTTGCCTAGTTATAACCTGTTTATATTCTCTTGGGTTTGAGTGTGCACTCCCTACATAGAAGGTCTACTGACCAGGGATACTTTAATTCCTGCCCACCCTACCCCTCACCCCACCCACCCCAGGGTTGCATTGCCTATATAGTCCATCATATGAATTGACATCTGTCCTTCAATTCAGTGTAATACCCACCTTTTCTCCTTGTCCTAGAACTGCTTTATAGCCATATTAATAAGCCATATTAATCAGCATGTCGTATATTCAATGAAATAGTTGTGGTGCTGCATTCAAAGAAGAATCATTTGGAGCCTAAGAGTTTGTCCTATATGTCTCCAGTTATCTGCCATGCATAATGAATTGATTCTATTTAGGGAAGAATTAGCTGCAATTAAACACACCTCCTCTAGAATACAAATTGAAAAAAATCCATCACCACTCCCACAAAGAATAAAACAACCCAGGAACAAATGGATCACAGTAGGCTCTGGTAGGTGTGAATTGTAACAAGGAAACACCCTTGCCATCAAGAGATACCCCTGCATAATGCCTTCTCTCCATGGGAAATTCAAGTGCCCAATCTGTGGAAACTGAAGTATCCTTAAAAGAGAAAGTTAATCCCAATCTATTGATAATGCCCTGCATATAAAGAAACTGACACAAAAGAGGAAACTACTACTACTTGGGGATTCCATCATCAGAGGAACCAACTTGGGAGCACAGTTCAAAGGGGAGAAGATGGTTAAATGCCTCCTAGGCTCTTCAGCCAGCAGGAATACAAAGCAAATTGCTGCCATAGTTAGTGCAGAAAGTGAGCGCTCCAAAATTGATGTTGTCATCCACTTGGGTACAAATGACCTGGCTAGAAACAGTGCCTCTACAGTTCAGAAGGACTTCCAGCTTCTGGGAGAGAAACTCAGACCTATTGCTAGCACTATAGCATTTTCAGAAGTTATACCTGTTCTTGGCAAGGGGGCAGAAAGGCTGCATCGTATAATCAACTTTAATACATGGCTCCAAGCCTGATGCAAACAAGAAGGATTTAGATGTATAGGTGACTGGGGAAATAGATGGAACAACAAGAGGCTATACTTTGTTGATGGACTACATCTCTCTGCTGTAGGGAAAAGGATCTTAAGTGCACAATTCAGGCATTATGACAGGCATTTAAACTCGGGAAAGAGGGTGACAGATGGAAAAGAATAAGTTCAGGATGTCACTCCCAGCTAAAACATAACAACATTGGAAACAGCCATAGTATTAACCCACATATCAATGCCAAGGGGGAAGAGGCATGTAAAACAAAATCCATGCAAAATACAGGTAAGCCAGCCAACAAATGCTGGAAAGCAATGAGCACAAATGCTCAAAGTCTAGCCAACAAGGCTCCTGACCTGGAAGCTCTAATGGTAGAAATGGACTTGGACATTGTGGCCATTACAGAAATGTGGTTTAACGAGTCACATGAATGGGATATAGCCATAGCTGGCTATAATCTATTTAGAAGAGATAGAGGGTAGAAAAGGAGGAGGAGTAGCCCTATATGTCAAAAGCAATATTAAAGCTGCTGAAATGCAGGGGATGTGGGGAAAAGAAGAAGTGCTGTGGATTGTGTTGGAAAGAAGCGATGGCACTGTCATCCGTACTGGTGTGGTCTACAGGCGTCCAACTCAAACAGAAGAAATGCATAGTGAATTGATTATTGATATTGAAAAAATAGCCATGAAAGGGGAAGTGATCATATTGGGTGACTTTAATCTACCCGATGTGGACTTGAGTATTCCTTCTGCAAAACTGGAAGGAAGTTAAAAAATTGTGGATGCCTTCCAAGATGCATTACTTAGACAAATGGTGATGGAACCGATCAGGGAAAGCTCGATACTGGATTTAGTACTCACCAACGGAAATAGCATGTTGAATATCCGGGTGGGTGCCCATGTGAGCAGCAGCGATCACCACATGGTGAGGTTTGAGATAAAAACCAAAACGGAGTCCAATCACAGCAAGCTCAAAGTCCTAGACTTCAAAAACGCTGACTTCGGGGGGCGGAGCCTGATGTCCAGCGGGTAGGACGCTTTGCGTTGAAGCTCCTGAGAGGCCTACTCAGAATCCTGACTTAATACCTATATAAATTTACTATTTTGCTCCGAGCTGACCGGGGCACCTCGGGGGGGATGGCGGCCCACAAACCAGCGCGCTTGGACTTCGGGTCTCCTTCTTCTTCTCACGGAAAACGCTCCAAAACGGAGGTGTCCTCCCCGCAGAAGATGGCTCCATTTCGTGAAAACCCCGCAATGCACCTGGAGATTTTGGAGGAAATACGTGGCGTGAAGGAATTGGTGCAGTTTAATGGAGAAGCGCTTCGAGCCATGCGAGAAGACTTTGGAGTGCTCCAAGACCGACTTGAAGGTCTTTCATTAAGGCAGGACAATATGGCGGGGGTCCTCGACTCGCACGAGGTGCGCTTGGGCAAACTGGACGAGGCTGAGCGCCAGATACAGAATCTTCAAAAGGAGTTGGAAGATAGCAACAATCGCGCCCGTCGCAACAATGTGAGGCTCCTCGGAATGCCGGAGGGGGTGGAAGCAGGAGATATAAGAGAATTCTTGCTCAAAACTCTTCCCTCCTTGCTGAAGATCACTTTTCACAAAGAACTGGAAATCGATCGAGCACACCGTGTTTCTGCCCGCATGGCGCTCAACCGCACGACCCCCCGGCCTATTATCTTTAGCTTGCTACGATATCAACAAGTGGAACAAATTTTACATGCTGCCCGAGCGAATCATCATTTGGAATATGAAGGTCGTAAGGTCTCCTTCTTTCCTGATTTGGCAAAGCCTACCGTTGACCGTCGGAAGAAACTCCTTGCTCTTCGCCCTCGACTTCAACAGCTACAGGCTCGCTTTGGCCTGTTGTATCCAGCGAAGCTCCGAGTGACTCTCCACAACCAGACCAGGACGTTCGAGGATCCTGATCTATTATCAACATTTTTGGACTCCAAAGAAGCAGAACAGATGCGCTAATCCCAAATCTTGGACTCTTATCTGCCGGCTCTGTCCGCCATTTTGAAGGGCCCGATGCGGCGGTCATAGCCCAGCACAGAAATAGCCTGGACTTTCTTTCTTTCTCTGTATGACTTTTGTCTTTGGTCTCCTATCCCTTCATGATGTGTGCCTCGGTCGGATTCGGAGCACGCACAGTCCTACAGGTTATATGTTTTTTCAATTTCGGCCTTCTCTGGGGTTTCTCCCCGCAGACACATGGTCGCCAGTAATTTTGGGGTTTTGCTTCTCCTCTACCGTACTGCGGTTTTCTTTGTTAATGTGGGGCGCTTCATTGTATTATATTAGCTTATTTTTCCTATGTCATGTGTACAGCCAGATACAGTCAGTTTGAGGGACACAGTGAAATTATGTGTGCTATCATGCTCAGAATTTTAACTTTTCTGAATGGCCTCATGTAAAATCTTATTATTCATCGTACAAGGCATTGCTGGTCCACTCAGCAGAAAGAAAATCCTTAGCTATCTTAGCCACGAGCACGTTGATTAGGTGTTTCTTTAGGAAACGCATTACACTCTGCTGAAACACTGAAACTCAATGCTAGGCCTCACATGGTAGCTGCCTATTTTCCCACCGTTTCCAAATGGTACGGGATAGTCATTCTGGTTACGAAGTCTTTGCACGCTACTGTACCTGATAGTAGCGCTGACATGGAGGGTAGATGGGCCCGTGTACACCTTGAGGTTGGAGATAGTGAATTCACGTGTATTTGCACTATGTCCAGAATGTGGACAACCCTGCTCACTATGCAAGTCTTGCGCAGTTGGCCTCGGCCTCCGCCAATGCTCCATTAATACTTGGTGGCGATTTTACTCAAGTGTTCCCTCAATCTTTTCTTTTCAAACAAGGTGCTTGTTGGTTGGAGGCTCCAGTACCGAGCAGACCTGTGTGGCTAGATATAGTAGCGGGCCTTTGCTCACCGATTCCTCTTACCTTACTCCCTGGTATGACTCTCCCATTAGACTCCCACTATCCACTAATGTTTTTCGACACTTTAGGTGCCTTTAATACTCCTATGCAATCTTTCGACTCCCGACTCTGGTCAGTGTAACTTCAGCATTGCATTCGGAGCGCTAGAGTACTCCCGCCATCGGCACTCTCTGCATAAGGTTGATTGGAAACTTCTGATCTCTCGGTAGTTTACCGGGTGTAGCATCCAATTTTACTAAACCTTATGTAATGCTATCACTAGAGATACCTCTATAGCGCAGAAAGTATGGGAGAGAGAATTGCATGTGACTTTAACCTCGGAGCAATGGAGCCTTATCTGGAGCAGAGGGACACGGGTTTCCGACCCGCCTCACTCACTCAGACCCTCTTCTTTCTAGCCCACCGGTGTTTTTACACTCCTCACAGTTTAGACAAATGGAACACTACTCAGGGTAATGGTTGCTGGACACGTCCTGTGGTCATTGGTTTATTACTTCATTTCATGTTATGTATGAATATCCCGCACTACAGTATAACTGGCGTCGGGTCTGGGGTCGTATTTAGTCTATATTGCACTCTCAGGAGTCCCTTTCTTGGAAGATAGTGGGACTTCGCCCAGTTGCGGGGATCCCCCCTCTCCCAAGAAATGGCTTATCTCCTTTTGAACTTTATGTTTGGCATTGCTGTTTCCCTCATTAAGTAATACTGGGAAATTAGTTCCCATCTGAGCCTCAATGAATGGTGGAATCATGCCTGTCTCTACAGTAAATATAAACAAATACTTCGTCTGTGCGCTTCCTCCGTTCAGACTCCTTCTTATTGGTCTTACTGGAAGATGTTCAATGAATATGTACATTTTGCTAAATGCTCTCATCTGACTGTCTAACTTTGTATATATCTCTGTCTCATGATCATGCTGTATTGTGGATACTTTTTTGATCGTTTGATGTATAATCACTGTTAATTGGAAGCGCTCACATGCTGATACAAACGGGTAGAGAAGAAGCACCGGGGTGGGGGGTAATGGGTTTACCTTTCCTTATTGTATACTTGTTTTGTCTCTTTTGGTGTGTTGTTTCTTTTGTTTGTTGCAAACTGAAAATAAAAGTTTCAAAAAAAAACAAACGCTGACTTCAATAAAATTGTCAAGTGCCTGAAGGAGGAGTTGGCAGGATGGGAGGGGATAAGGGAAGTGGAATTGCAGTGGGTTAAACTAAAGGAGACAATAAAAGGGGCAACAGATGCATATGTAAGGAAAGTAAATAAAAGCAAGAAGAAAAGGAAACCTGTTTGGTTCTCTAAAGAAGTGGCTGCACAAATAAAGGCAAAAACCACAGCTTTCACAAAATCCAGAGGTTAGCAAACAGAGAAACATAGAAAAGAACACAGGATAAAACTAAAAGAGACAAAAAGAAAAATAAGGATAGCAAAATCAAAGGCAGAGGAAAAGATGGCTAAAGATGTGAAGTGTGGTGACAAAACCTTTTTCAGTTAAATTCGGGAGAGGAGGAAAATCAGAAGTGGAATTGCAGGACTCAAAAGTGCTGGGAACGGATTTGTGGAAAGTGACATTGAAAAAGCGAAAATGCTAAACAAATACTTCTGTTCTGTTTTTACAAAAGAAAATCCTGGAGAAGGTCCACCTGTGACTGACAAGTATACAAATGGGAATGGATTAGATACCACACCATTCATGGAAGATGATGTGTTAGAACAGCTTGCAAAACTGAAAGTGGACAAGGCCATGGGACCAGATGGCATACATCCCAGGATACTGAAAGAGCTCTGAGAGGTTCTTGCAGGGCCATTAAAGGATGTTTTTAATACATCCTTGGAGAAAGGAGAAGTTCCACAGGACTGGAGAAGGCTGATGTGGTTCCTCTTTACAAAAGTGGTGATAGGGAAGAAGTGACGAACTACAGGGTGATAAGCCATACCTTGGTGGTGGGAAATGTAATGGAGGTGCTCCTGAAAGAGCGAATAGTGGACTTTCTTGTAACCATCTGGTTGCATGATCCGAGGCAACATGGTTTTACCAAAGGACGATCTTGCCAAACAAATCTGATTGTGTTCTTTGACTGGGTGACCAGAGAACTAGATCAAGGGCATGCAATGGATGTGATCTACCAAAAGTAGATTTCAGCAAAACCTTAAATACTGTTCCTCATAGGAGGCTTATCAATAAACTCAACAGCATGGGGATGGGTACCAAGGTGGTGAACTGGATCAGAAATTGGTTGACAGACGACAGAAGGTGATGGTAAATGGAACTCACTCGGAAGAGTGGAAGGTGATTAGCGGTGTGCCCCAGGGTTTGGTTCTGGACTTGTACTGTTCAATGTATTTGTGAGTGATATTGCTGAATGACTGAATGGAAAAATCTGTCTTTTTGCAGATGACACAAAAATTTGCAACATAGTGGACTCCCTAGAGGGAGTGGATAACACGAGGAAAGATCTACAAAAGCTGGAAGTATGGTCTAATACTTGGCAGTTAAGATTTAATGTGAAGAAGTGCAGTGTCATGTACTTGGGAAGCAGAAACCCAAGGGAATTGTATGCAATAGCGGCGAGAGATTGGTGTGCACGGACCAGGAGAAGGATCTTGGTGTGATTATTTCAGAGGATCTCAGGGTGGCGAAACAGTGTGACAAGGCGGTGGTAAAAGCCAGAAGGATGCTGGGTTGCATACCCAGAGGAATTACCAGCAGAAAGGAAGAGGTACTAATGCCACTGTACAAGTCACTGGTGAGGCCTCACTTGGGAATATTGTGTTCAGTTTTGCAGACCATATATCACAAAAGATATAAAAAGACTGGAAATGATTCAGAGGAAGGTGGCCAAAATGATTTTGAGCCTCCATCAGAAGACATATGAGAAGAGACTTGAAGACCTAAATATGTACACTTTGGAGGAGAGGACAGAGAGAGAGAGAGAGAGAGAGGAAATATGATTCAGATCTCTTCCAAAGACGGGGAAGCTATAAAACTAGAGGGCATAACATGAAGCTGCAAGGGGGTAAACTGAAAGGCAAAGTCAGGAAATACTTTTTCACTGAAAGGGTGGTGGATGCTTGGAATGCCCTCCTGATGGAAGTGGTGGGGGAAAATGCAGTGGCAGAATTCAAAGTGGCTTGGGACAGGCACAATGGATCCCTTGATAGCAACGGCATAAAATCAAAATGATCATAACTCTCTTACATCTCATAAAATAGTGGTGATCTACATGGAGCGATGGGTATTCCCCTAAACAAAGGCATGGTGAAGGATGACCTGCACGGAGCAGCAGGGGCACCTACTCTTACTGCCTGGCTGGGCAAACTAGATAGACCATACTGGTCTTTATCTGCCGTCATAAACTATGTTACTATGTTACTATATAATTTTTTCAGGAAGCTGAGAATCAAAGATTTTTTCCTTACAGAGGGAGGAGATGCTGGAGGTTTAGTCGGTCATTAAGAACTTGCTGCATTAATATTATTCACTGCTTTTAAACATGTGAATTGTTTGGAACCCGTATAATCATCTGAGTTAAGCACCCTTGTTCTATGCAATTTCTTGGTTCATGTTATATGTAAACGGCTCTAAATTTATGATAGAGCAGTATAAAAAACGCCGTTAAATAAAATAAATAAATACTTGTGTGCCTCCGGGTACTTCCAATCCCTTCATTGATACTTTTGAAAAGGTAGTTCTTAAACGAGTGGACGAATTATATTTAAGGAAGTCATGCACTTATTTCAATATTACAAAGATCAAAAGAGGGGCCCTGTTGGCATTGAGAGATAATACTGACATTATTATCAAACCTGCAGATCAGAGGGGTGCCCTCATCCTTCAAAACAGGCGAGATTAGATAAGAGAAGTTGAGCAAAGTGACAAAGATTTTTATGAAAGGTAAGATGGGGATCCCACTATACCCCTTAAGAACAGTCTTGACAATTTATTGATAAATGGTCAAGATGTGGGTTATTTGATTTTATAACTATAGCTCATCCGGTGATTCCAACTATTTACATCCTATCAAAGATACACAAGTCACTGGTGGATATGATCTTTGTTTGAACCAATCTCAAACTTTGTAGATGTATTCCTTAGGGCTTTTGTGCCCAAGGCACCATTGTATGTTAGAGACTCATCATATGTGGTATAAATTTTGAACAAATTCACCGGATACCACGATCAGTTCATCCTAGTAACCATGGATATTGTCTCATTGTATACAAATGTTCCACAGAAATCAGCCCTTGACATTTTGACTATTGTCCTTTTTTAAAGGCCTGGTCCGATTCAGACATCTATTGCCTACTTGATACAATTGGCCTCCTTAGCATTAACAGAAAATTGTTTTTGCTTCAGGGGTTTGTTTTATATACAGATTAAGGATGTTGCCAATGAGTCCTGCATGGCTCCTGATGTTGCCAACCTCTATGTTGCAGAATTTGAACATAAGTTTTTAGCTCGTCATTCATTTACTGATGAGATCAAATTGTGGAAGAGGTATATTGACGATGTTTTTATGGTGTGGGGCGGTGAAGAAAATGATCTTAATGATTTTTTTAGATGGATCAATTCCAGACTACGTATAGTTGCATTCAAGTCTCCTACTTGGATAGCCTTGTCAAGAAGGGTCTGGATGATTTCATGACAGACCACTGTAGAAAAACGATAGAACAATTTGCTACACTTTGAGAGTTTCCATATGAGATCTCTCAAAAATAATTTACCCATCAGTCAATTTCTTAGGCTAAAGTGAATTTGTTCCTCACATACTGACTTTGAGATTCATGCTAAAGATATGCATGAACATTTCCAACAGAGAAAATATCCATCTGAATGTATAACACGTGCCTACAACAGGCAAAATGTTATGAACGTTCGATGCTCTTACAGACAAGTTAATTTGTTCCCTGACATTCTTCAATTTGTCAAGGGACATTCAGAAACGTTTAAGAGAAGAATGTCATATCCTTTCCACTATTCCCTCACTCAGCCACACTAAATTCATGGTAGCACATAGGAAAAACACAAATCTCGCTAACCTTCTTGTTCCTTCTGCTTTGTCTGTTCCCTAACCAAAACCTAGGGTGGTGGGTTACTTTAGATGTGGACACTGCTTGGTTTGCGATCATGCCCTGGTCACAAAAAAATTCTTTATTCATGTGATTACAAATAAAAAGATACCATTAACTGATTTCTCAAACTGTGAGTCCCTTCATGTGATTTATGTAGTGGTCTGTTACTGCAATCTCCTCTACGCACCTGGATAATAGAGCACCGTAGTTGCCTTAGAAGGAAGACTGAAGATAGACCATTCATTGCCCATTGGATAGCAGCACAACATGATGTTTTGGACTTGAAGATTTTTGTAATCAGGGTCAAGACCACATTGGCAATATTGATAAAATCCTCTTACAACGAACAGAAATATATTTTTAACCTGGGCACTTTGGCACTCTCTGGTCTTAATCTAGACCAGGACTTTTCCATAATTTTATAAACACATACGTTTTTTATCTTTGAAAACTCCTGTGCCCCAGTGTGCTCCTGATCTCCGAATTGGTTGAGCTACTGAGTCCTGGTGTGTTTCCTTTTTTCCTTCTTTTGTTTTTTAGTGTTAGTGGCCCATTTTATATTTTTTAATTTGCTTTTATTCTTGGTCTTTTACAATTTATCCAATCACACCTCTCTCTTTCCCCTCCTTCCTCTTCCCGCCCTTTCCCCTCCCTTCCTCTCCTTCTCCTCCCTTTCCCCCTCCCCTCTCCCTCCCCCTGCCCTTTCCGCCTTCCCTTTCTTCCCCCCATCCTCTTCCCACTCCTCTTGCCTCCCCCTATGGCCCTTCCCCCTTCCCGGTATATTATAGGAAATTTTTATGACAGTTTTTACCACATGTACTTGGTAATTTTAATTTTAGCCTATATGATTTGGGTTATGTTTTTAATTATAGTGGAATTTCTACTTTTATTTTTACTTTTTATCCTTATTTTAATCCCTACTTTTTCATTTTTGCTTTTAGTTATTTATGATATTAATTTTTGTTTACATAGTCTGAGCCTTTTATCACATTGCCTATTGTTTTACCTTGCACATTTTATTTGGGCTTTTATTTCTATCATAACATGCTTCATACATCCTCAATATACCTCCATTAAGGTTGGCACATGTATGGCAAACCCCTTTCTGTTTTTGGTGGTTTTTATTTACATAGAAACATTTGTTCTTATTCAATTTGATCTTCTAGCCACTTTGATGCTTCCATTCTCTAAGTGACATTTTTTTATTCTTTTTTATTCCTTTTTAACTGCTTTATTTAAACATATAAGTTTTTAACTCATTATTACACTTTTATCTTAGATCTGTTTATTTCCTGAGCAGGTTTTTAGAGCCAGGAGTAGCGCTTTAAATGGCATCTTTTACTGATGGTTTGTATTTGCTTTGTGATCTGAAAATGGAACGTGCATATTGGTATCCTTCATTGCAAGTACGCTTCTGGCAGTTTTGATTTTGTTTTTAATTATTTATTTCCATTCTTAAGCATTTTGCTTTTGTACTCTTGCCATCAATCTTCCATTTGACATGACAGCACATTGTTGATGTTTGGGACTGCTGGCTGTACCGGTGACAGCTTACATCGCAACAGCACTTACCCTTTTCATTGTTATTTATAAATGTCATCCCTCTTATTAGTTTTGGAGCATTCAAATGTCATGTGTTGCCCATATATTCTTTGGTTTTAATTTAATTTATCTGCCAATTATATTCTTTTGGGGCTACTTTATTGCATTGGCTATAGCATGCATCTTTACATTTGTATATCGTGCAATGTGTCCTCATTCTCTCTCTGATGTGCTTTTTGCCACAATCTTTTAGACATATTGAGGACACTCATTGTAGGCTTTTGACTGTCCCTGGGTCTGTATGCATTTTCATATTGTTTACATATTTTAGCTATTTGATTTTTTGTTGTTTTATTCATGGACTTCACTATTCTTTAGGTTGACCAATCGAGCTCTCTTATGACTTATAGATATTTTCCATCGCATTTGTATTCCATAAAGCAATCTGGGTTTTAGCATTTAAATTTTACAGTAGCCTATTTTAAATACAATGGGGTCATTCCAATCCCCGTTTAGTGGGTCTGGATGTCCAAACTGGACATCCATATCCACTAAACATCCAGACTGTGCTGGTGGTACAGAGCTCCCCACATGTCTATCTATTTAGCATTTCTAAAGCGCTTCAAACGTACGAAATGCTGTACATACATGAAGAAAACACAGTCCCTGCTCATCAGAGCTCACAATCTAGTCAAGAAGATCACAAAATACAAATACAATCAAGTAAGACAAAGTATACAATAAACAAGAAGAGCAAAAACAAGAATCAAGAACAGAAAGCAATAGAGAAGAGATGGGTTTTCAGTCTGGACTTGAAGAGGTCCAGAGAGGGCGCATTGCATACAGACAGAGGTAGATTTTTCCAGACAAAGGGTGCAGCCAGGTGAAAGGAGCGGTCTAAAATTAGCAATACGAGTAGAGGGCATAGATAGACAAAGGCTGTTCGACGAGTGAAGAATACGAGAGGGGATGTAAGAAGAGATAAGAGATGATAGGTAGTGGGGGCTGAAGAGTGAATGCATTTATAGGTCAAGAGGAGGAGTTTGAATTGGATCTGGAAGCAGATGGGAAGCCAATGAAGGGACTTGAGAAGAGGAGTAACATGGGAAAAGCGATGCTGATGGAAAATTAGTCGAGCAGCAGAATGTTGAATAGATTGAAGGGGAAAGAGATGGTTTGCGGGAAGGCCAGCAAGGAGAATATTGCAGTAATCAAGACGGGAAGTGATAAAGGAGTGGACAATCATTTTAGTAGTGTCATCAGAAAGGAAGGGGCGAATTTTGTTAATGTTATAAAGCAAGAAACGGCAAGTCTTAGCTACGAGTTGGCTATGAGTGGAGAAAGAGAGAGAGGAGTCAAAGGTAACACCCAGGTTACAGGCCAAAGAGACAGGAAGGATTAAAGAGTTATCCACAGAGACTGAGAAAGGGGGTAGAGGAGGGGAGGCATTGGGGGGAAAGATAAGAAGTTCAGTGTTGGCCATATTTAATTTCAAGCGGTGGTGAGACATCCAAGTAGCAATGTCTGAAAGGCAAACAGTGATCTTGTCATGGATTGCTGGAGAGATATCAGGCGAAGAGAAGTAGATTTGAGAGTCATCAGCATAGAGATGGTAATGAAAGCCATGGGAAGAGATAAGAGCACCAAGAGATTGGGTATAGAGAGAGGAGCGGTCCCAGGACAGAACCCTGGGGAACACCAACTGGGAGCAGGGTGGCAGAGGAGGAGGAGCCACCAGAACACACACTAAAAGAGCAATGGGAAAGATAAGAGGAGAACCAAGACAGTACAGAGCATCTAAAGCTGAGTGATGACAGGGTGATAAGAAGAAGGTTGTGGTCAATAGTGTCAAAAGCAGCAGAAAGATCAAGAAGGATGAGAACAGAATAAAGACCTTTGGATTTTGCTAGGAACAAGTCATTTGATACTTTAGTGAGAGCTGTTTCAGTGGAGTGCAAGGGATGGAAGTCGGACTCTAAAGGATCAAGAAGGGCATGAGATGAAAGGAAATCGAGACAGCGAAGGTGGACAGCACGATCAAGTAGTTTAGAGATAAAGGGAAGGAGAGAGATGAGTCGATAGTTAGACGGACAGGTAGGATCGAGTGAGAGTTTCTTGAGGAGGGCTGTGACTATGGCATGCTTGAAGTCAGTAGGGAAGGTAGCCATGGAGAGGGATAGATTGAGGATATGAGAAATGGAAGGGACAATAGAGGATGAGATGAGGCATAAGAGATGGGTGGGGATGGGGTCAGAGGAGCAGGTGGTGGGTTTGGAGGAAGAAAGAAGGAGTGCTGTTTCATCATTAGAGACCACAGGGAAGGAGGAGAGGGTACCAGACATTAGTGGGGAGAGATGGGAGAAAGGTGAGGTAGAAGGGGTAATGGGGAATTGGAGGGTAATTTTATGGATTTTGTCATGGAAGAAATCAGCTAATGTTTGGGCAGGAAGAGAGGGAGGAATCAGCAGTGGAGGCACATTGAGGAGAGAATTGAGAGTATTAAAGAGACAACGAGGATCAGAGGCGAAAGAGTTAGTCAGATGAGTGAAGTAGGCTTGTTTGGCAAGTGCTATGGCTGATTGGAATGAGAAAAACATGAATTTAAAGTGAAGAAGGTCAGCACGGCAGCTGGATTTAAGCCAAAGACACTCAGGCAGAGCGGGAACGGGAACGCAAATATCGGGCAGTGGGTGTGAGCCAGGGCTGGGGAGAAGAACGCTTTACAGGGCGTGGGGTAAGGGGAGCAAGAGTATCCAGGGCAGAGGAGACTGCAAAGTTATAGGATGTCACAGCCTCATCAATGGATTTGGATAACAGAGAGGAGGAAGGGGGAGAAGAAATATAGGAGGAGAGGGCTAAGGGATCAATAGCAAGAACGTTTCTGAAAAGATTAGTGGAGACAGGATGAGGCTGAGATGGGGGATGATGAATAAGAAAACTTGGAGGGTGAGCAATTAGAGAAGAAAATCAGGTCAAGGCAGTGACCAAGTTGGTGAGAGGGGGCGGTGGAGCAAAGTTGAAGATTGAATGAGGAGGCAATGGAGAGGAGCTTATGAGCATGGGGATCAGAGGAATGTATAGCCGACTTGAACAGGGAACTCTGTTCATGGGTGAGAGGGGGTAGGCCAGGGGAGGAGTGAGGGCAGGCGTTAGGCAGAAATGCAACCCTGGACATACAGGGCTGATTCCAAGGTCGGCCCTGTACATCTAGGATCGGCCAGGCATACTGGAGACTTATTCCACCTCCAAGGTAGTATAAGTCCCCCTGGACGTCGGGGGACGACAGAGCCAGGCCACACACAAATGAGGGAGTGCAGGGGGTTCCCTGCAGACTGACCCTGGCCATGAAAGGCCAGATTGGGGGTCAGGCTATGGGGAAAGGAGTTTCTTTTATGCAGCTGGGGTTCACAGTTCCTGAATGGAGCTGCGGTGCCGCCAAGGCTCTGTGGCTCCATTCAGAGCCTGGCTGAGTTAGCTGGGTATATGGCTGGGCATGCAACCAATCAGAATCGGGGCCCGGTCTGCATGTTCAGGCCGATAGAACCGATTCTGACCCCTTGGGCATGTCTAGCACCCGCAGGATCAGAATCGGGTGCAACCGCTGCACGCCCCAATTAATGCCCAGCTGTACAGGGACAGGACATGCTAGGGAGATAAAGTTTCTAGATGAGATAAATCCCTGCTTCTTGGAGCAGCTGGTTCATGAACTGACAAGAGGGGAAGCCATTTTGGACCTAGACCTTAGTGGAACAGAGATAAGGGTGTTGGGGCCAATTAGCAATAGTGATCATAGCATGATCGCGTTTGTTTGAATAAATAGAGAAAGGATGGTAAGGAAATCCTTTTAACTTTGAAAAGGGAGAAAATGATAAAATGAGGAAAAGAAAAATCTAAAAGGAGCAGTTGCAAATGTTAAAGATTTACATCAAGCATGGGTGTTGTTTAAAAATACTGTCTTGGAAGCCCAGATCAACTGTATTAAATGCTTCAAGAAAAATGGAAGAAAGTCCAAAAAACTGCCAGCATGGTTTAAAGGTGAGGTCAGAGAGGCTGTTGCCAAAAAAACATCTTTCAGGAAATGGAAAAAGGAGCCAAATGATGAAACCTGGAAATAACATGAGCACTAGCAAGTTAAATGCAAGGCCTTGCTAAGGCAGGCAAAGAGAGAATTTGAGAAGAAGCTTGCTGTGGAAGCAAAAATGCGTAATAAAAACTTTTTCAAGTACATTCATAGCAAAAAACCTGTGAGAGAGTCAGTTGGTCCATTAGATGATAGAGGGCAAAAGGGGCACTAAAAGGGGACAAGGCCATAGTGGAGAGACTGAATGAATTCTTTGCTTCAAACTTTACTGAGGAAGATGTAGGGATGTTACCCATGACTGAAATGATATTTAAAGGTGATGCCACAGAAGAATTGAAAGAAATATCGATACCAGGAAGATGTGTTACAACTATTTGATAAACTGAAGAGTAGTAAATCATCTGGACCGGATGGTATACATCCTAGGGTGTTGAAAGAACTGAAATATGAGATTGCAGACATACTATTAGTTATCTGTGAACTATCATTAAAATCATCTGTAATACCTGAAGATTGGAGGATGGCCATGTAATGCCAATTTTTAAAAAGGGTTCCAGGGGTGATCTGGGAAACTACAAACTGGGAGCCTGATGGCAGTACCGGGAACAATTGTAAAACCATTATGAAGAACAAAATTATTGAACATGTAGATGGTCATGACTTAATGGGAGACAGCCAACATGGTTTTAGCCAAGGAAGATCTTGTCTCACTAATCTGTTATGTTTTTTTGAAGGTGTGGATAAACAGGTAGTGAAAGGTTAAGTCGGTTGATATATTGTGTCTGGATTTTCAGAAAACCTTTGACAAGGTCCCTCATGAGAGACTTTTGGTGAAATTAAAAAGTCATGGGATAGTGTCGCGCCTCCTACTGGCTAGGCGGTTGCCTAGGAGTAGTGGGCGTACCTCTTAATGTCCCTTTTCTGTTAGTTGGATTCCCAGAACCAAGGCTGCTGGGTAGTGTAGTTGTGTAATAAAGAATAGCCTGGGTTTTCTTCTTAGCCACTGAACTTTTCTTTTCAGCAGTTCAAATATACAACAACATAAATTGGATGCTTCTCCGTCAAAACAGGAAACAAAAACTTCATAGCAAACTGTTATAGCAAACACAGCAGCACTGTTTCTCAGCTTATTTAACACAGCAGTAAATCTTTTCCTTCATTAAAGATTTTAGCTTTAGGTTCCTGGCTTGGTTCAGCACAAACCTCTACTTCAGCTGAGCTCTGTACAGCACTTCACTTCTTTTCTACAAGTTGCTAAACATTTGCTTCTTTTCCTTCAAGCTGCTAAACATTTGCTTCCAGGCTGCAAGCATTCAAATCAGTCCTTTGAAGCTTCCTGGCTAGCACAAGAACGTTAGCACTTCATTTGCATAATTCTCCAGCATGTTAAGCACTTAGATAAGCTTCTTGGTTTTTCTAAAACTTTAAAACCTTAGAGCTTTCTCACTTCTGGCACACACAGAATGAGCAGTCCATTTCCGAAACCGAGGAAACATTATCTGAAGCACATTCATCTACTTGCATGCCCTCATCATCTAAGTCAATTGGCACCTGGCTGGACTCAGCGTCTGGAACTGCAGGTTTTAGTTTCTGTAACAACTTTAAAACCTTTCCCCACTGGGCTTCCTCTCTACGCTGAGGGACACTGGAAGGCTTGAGGAGATCCTTATCCTTTATCAAACTTTGTAAGGTTTCCAATGTGCTCACCTTTCTTCTAGCACCCAGTCTCTTCCCAGACTTTGCTGAAGAGGACACACTTCTTACCGGCTCTCCTAAGGACACTCCTAAGGACACTCCCATACATTGCTCATAACCAGCATTTTCCACAGGGCAAACTCTCCCGTCCTCCCAGCCAGCTGTAATTCTCTTACAAGCTGAACTACTTTCAGAACTAGAGCTTCCTGATTGCTGCGTGCAATAGGGATTCCTCTCACAGGGTTCCTCCTGGTTTCCTTACTTCCTGCTTCCTTGCAAGAGTCTCCTCTCTTGACTACACCTTCCCTGGTGATCACTCTCTCACCCGGGGTCTCTCCTTTCCTGGTGGAAACCTCCTCCCCGGTGGATGCACCCTCCCTCCTGGTGGATGCACACCTTCTTCCTGCTTCCCTGAGCTTATATGAGTGTGAATGCCCTATAGCCTCAAGCTCCACCCCTGGGTAATCCTCGTCACCTCCCCTGGTTACCTTGGAGCTGGGGCGTGGCTCACTTTCAACAGCTCTGTGAATGCAATTTTTTTCTTTAGCTGGAGTTTTAACCCTAAAACTCCCTGAACTATTTCCTTGCTCAGAGGAAAATGACTGTTTTTTCACCATTTTCTCAGACTCTACTACAGTCTCGCCACCACAATAGGAGGCAGTGTACTATTGTGGATCATGAACTGGTTAAAAGATAGAAAGCAGAGGATAGGGTTAAATGGCCAATTCTCCCAATGGAAAAAAGTGAATAGTGGAGTATCCCAGGGATCTGTGCTGGGTCTGCTGCTTTTTAATATATTCATAAATGACCTGGAAATGGGAATAATGAATGATGTAATCAAATTTGCAGATGACAAAATTATTTAAAGTTGCTAAAACCCATGAGGATTGTGAAAAATTGCAAGAGGACCTTGATAAATTGGAAGGCTGGGCATCCATATGGCAGATGAAAATTTTTTTAAATTTTTTATTTTGAAATTTCAATAATTACATCAAGCAATAAATACATACTTGAGAGAAAAAGAGAAGATGTGCTTAAGCAAAAACAAATAAATACAAATTACAACATTCCACCTTCTAAAGGTAAATATAATAATTCTAAGCACATCTAACACTCTAGCCCACAAAACTGGGGGGAGAAAAAGTAATTAACAAAGGCATGATATTATTAAATAAAATAGGTAATAATTTCCTAGGTAAATCCACCGAGAGACACCAAACATTATAGCGTTCCTAAATAAGTCGATCTAATCAGGTTCCACTGGAGTAGCGACTAAATCCGGAGCAACCCTAGCATCCAAAAAAGCACGTAATTGAGTTGGATCATAGAAAATGAATCTAGACGAAGCAGATTTAAGCAAACATTTACACGGAAACGTTAACAAAAAGGAATATCCCAGTGAAATTACCTCTGGGCGCATGGACATAAAAATTTTCCGTTTCCCCTGGTCTCATACGAAACATCGGGGAATACCCAAACCTTTTGACCAAGAAAAAGCTTATCAGAATTCCTAAAAAACAACTTTAAGGTCCAAACTTTATCAGGTTCCAGTAAAAACCCCACCAAAAGAGTCGTCCTCGTCATTACCTCCTCATCAGATACTTCCAGCACCTGAGAGAGATTGAGAACATCCATACTGTCCCTCTGATCCCCCTCCCTAATATCAGCAACACTAGACATTTCACGTTTCTTTAAAGGCAAATAATAAACTTTTGAGGTGGGAGGGAGGGCAGCTTCAGGCATCCCCAAAATCTCCAAACAATACTTTTTAAATAACTCTACGGGGGAAACAATTGTAGACACTGGAAAATTAACAAAACGTAAATTCAGACGCTTAGAAAAGTTCTCCAACCTTTCTAGCTTAACATGAATAGCAGCACTATCCTTCATTAAGGAAGAACACTGTGATGAAACATTTGAAAATTGTCCTGTTAATGTTCCAAGTGTTTGGATAGAGTCCTTACTAGTTCGTTCCTGCTGCTCCAACCTCGTCCATGACTCCTTGGTAATTTTCTCCACAACAGTCAAGAGATTGGATACAGAGTGCTCCAAGGAAGATATCGCAGTCCAAATGGAATCTAAAGTTACCACAGCTGGTTTCACCAAGGGGCCGTAGGCTGCGGGACCCGCAAAGCTCCCCGCACTCCCTGGAGCAGCAATCCCCGCCCCAAAGGACGTCGAGGAAATCAAGGGTCGAGTCTCAACGACTGATACAGCTGCAGTAGTAGCTTCCTCAACTCCAACACCAACCGACGGCTCCGGTGAACTCGGCAACACCCCCGAAGACAACTGTGAAACAGCAGGTGAGCCAAGTCAGCAAGTAGCAAAGAGGGCTCATCTGAAGGAGTGCGTTGCTCAGGGCTCAGACTCGCGTCTGACGTTGATAAAACCGCCTTCTGGTCAGCACCAACTAACTCCCCGGCAGATTGCCGTGTAGCACCGAGGGTCACGAAATTGGTGATAGGCGGCTGGTTAGGGGGAGGCTTCTCCTCGGGGTAAGTAACCTTCCCTTTTCTCTTCCCCATTATTCAAGAAAAGACTGGCAAAAAAGAAATAATTCCAGAAGCCAGCGTTCAACACCAACCGCACACCTCCGGCGCGTGTCTTCACTCGGTGGCCATCTTGGTTCCTCCTACCATGGCAGATGAAATTTAATGTGGACAAGTGCAAGGTTATGCACCTAGGAAAGAACAATCCAAACTATTGTTACACAATGCAAGGTTCCACATTAGGAACCATCACCCAGGAAAAAGATTTAGGCGTCATCGTGGATAACATGTTGAAACCC
The DNA here is from genome assembly GCA_033557465.1 of Ichthyophis bannanicus. NCBI lineage: Eukaryota > Metazoa > Chordata > Amphibia > Gymnophiona > Ichthyophiidae > Ichthyophis > Ichthyophis bannanicus. Next base: position 363,269,712 of record CM066037.1, on the reverse strand, counting down.
TCCGCCCTGTGTGCAGTGGCAGCCAATAGAGCAAATAGAATGCTAGGTATCATAAGGAAAGGAATGGAGAATAAAACTAAGGATATTATGATGCCTCTGTATCATTCCATGGTGTGACCGCGTCTAGCCCTGCAGAATCAGAATCACAATCAGGCCTGCATGTGTAAGCCGGGACTGCGATTCAGCCCAGCCTGCATGTTCAGGCACTGCCTGACTAACTCAGTCAGGGCTTTTAAATGGAGCTGCGGCGCTATGGCATCTGGTTGCTTTGGTACTGCGGCTCCATTTAAAAGCCGCGATCCTGACCGCCAGCTCCTGCAGCTAATTTCCCACAGCCCGACCCCTGATCTGGCCACCTATGGCCAGGGTCGGGCTGCGGCGAATGTCCTCGGCCCTCCCTGCCCTGGGCCCGCTGATCCAATACGTACAGGGAAGTTATTCCATCTCAAAGGTAGAATAACTTCGCTGTACAAGTCGCCGGCCCTGGACATACAGGGCCGATATTAGAATCGACACTGTACGTCGAGGGCCGGCAACTACCCACTGCCCGTCCTAACTCTACCCCTGATCCACCTGTCCCCGTCCCCGTCTAACTTCCCTGTACAACCGGTGGGGAAGTTAGACATTGGCGGGGAGGGCCACGAACTATTCGTGGGACAAAATAAGCCCGTATTTGTCCAATGAACACTTTTTATGTTTATTTATAACGGGTCCAATATTTGAAAGGCATTTACACATTTTACAGCCCAGTACACCATGTAAATGTCTTAAATCAGGATAGTCAATGGTACTTACACTGTTATATGCCCCGATGCTATGCAGTTAGCATCGGGGCGTGTTGGGGCGTTCCAGGATTGAGCGAAGGTGGAGACTGTCACTTACCGGGTAGTGGTGATATTTCACTTCTTCTCGGTTAGCTATCGGCAGGTAAATCTAAGCGTAGCAAAAGCTGGCCTAGTTTTACCTGAGGAAGCTAGCTGGGTAGCGGTGCAATATCACCATTACTCAGTTAGCTTTGGCGGCTCTGGGGCATGTGCAGCGACCCCAGATATTCAATGCCGTCCCAACAGCATTGAATATCCGGGGTTAAGGATAGCGCATAGCCTGCCCAGTTCAATAGCAGACCCATTATGTTTTTTATTCCTTTATCTATTTTTATTAACATATTATTGCATATTGTTTTTATTTCATATTTGCGTTGTTATTGATGTTTTATTGATGCATGCTTTTAATTTTCGTGGTTGCCCCTGAAGAAGGCAGCATGCCGAAACATGGCCATGTTGGGGTGCTTTTATCAATAAAAAAACTTCTACACCTCGATCTCCTTTGTCCAGCATTTTCAAGCATCCATTTCACATCTGTCTCTTTTGAAATAACCCCCTTATGACCGAGCCTGAATGACCCAAAGGCATATTCATGAATGCATATCCTGCTGCTTTACCCATGGAAATGGTTTTTTTTATAAAGACATATGTGAATTGCCTGAGTGTGTAAAATATAGGGGATGTGAGCATACCTCCTTCTCCATACTCTCCAGATGTTTGACAAAATGAACACGTTTCAGATACCTGTTCATGCCTGGATCAGGTATAACCTTTTATATGGCTCAGAATGTTCAGGACATGGAGTGGAGGAGTGGCCTAGTGGTTGGGGCAAGGTACTTCAGGCTGGGGGTTCAAATCCCACTAGAGGACAGCAACCTTGGGCTGGAAGGACTGGGGTTTCTAGTCCCACAGGTGCTCCTTGTGGTCTTGGGCAAGCCACTTAACCCTCCATAGCCCATGTTCCCTGTAAATAGTTATCTCCAAGTTATAATGCCCTGTTCAATGTAATTTCAGTTTGTTCAATGTAAACCACACTGATGCAGAATAGCGCGGTATATAAGAGAATATAAATAAATAAAAATAATAAATAAATTTCTAAAATTGGGTGAGGATGACCAAGTTATTGAGAATACCTTAGCCATGCCTATACTACATCCTTGTTCCGACTTGGACATCTTTGTGCTGGGGACATCTACATCCGGTTTCTAAAATGGCTCCAGGGACGTCTCTGTCTTTTGCCCATTTTCAGATGTCCAAAGCATTAATAGAACTTCTAAAATAAATAATCCCTTTATTTATTATTTATACTTTCTTACATTCTATATGAAACATGGTATTTACTGGTATCCCTGTGTGGTAAATTACTGGTTGAAAAACACTGATTATTTTATAATGCAAATTTAAGTAAATGTAGGGGGTGGGGGGGGGGGATATTCAGCAGCAGTGGCTAGCACTAGAAAAATGCCTAGCCATCACTGCTGAACCTAAGACCCAGATATTTATTGCGGGGGCCATATTCAATCACTGGCATTGAATATCTGAGTCAGTTGGATAGCATGGGAGCTAACTGGGCAGTAGCAAAATTCAACCACTGCCTGGTTAGCTTATGTGGTGCAAGTTAGGCTGTTTAGGAATAAGCAGGCAGCAGCTATCACTCCTGCCTGGTTATCCTAAAGTGTAACCTCCGCTCCGCCCCTAGAATGCTCTAATGCTAGTCCACTAGCAACGGGGCAGAACCCAGGGATATTCAGCGGCTAAATATCTCAGTTGCCACAATTAACACACTTAGCAGGACTGTTAACCATGTTAGTCACTCTATCAGGCCCATCATTTATTTATTGCTAGTCCAAGCATTTTAAAACAATTTATTTACTCTTTTAACCAGCTTAATAAACACACACCTCTAGCAGGTACACTACAATTAAAAATGCATATATTAAACTGTTTTGTTGTTTATTGCTTAACAGAATGTTTGTCTCTTTGTCCTTTGGTAAGAGCAGCACCCCTCTTACAAGCTCCTCTGGAAAGGTGAATTTTACCTCTTGTAAGTGAATTTGCTGGCTTTCTATGAGTTCTGTCTGTCTGTCTTTATTTGCACTTTTGTTCAGCTTTTCTCAGCTGAATAACTTGTCCTTCCCTATAACTAACTAGAACTTTTCTTCTACTATCTGGCCTGTCTGTGTTGGCCAGGTTAACATTTAATTCAGTATCTATCCTTGCTCTGTCTCCACTGTTGCAGAGTTTAAAACTTTTTTCCTGTCTCTGCCCTTATTCTACCTCAGTGACTAACCCCTCCCTCCTGCTGAGGTATTGTTTAGTCCCTTTTCCTGTCTTCCAAGTGTGCTTAGCTCTGTTTGCCTCTCTGTCCCTCTTAAAAGCTCTGCTGGAAGGTGAATTTTACCTCTTGTTAGTGAGTTTGCTGGCTTTCTCTGAGTTCTCTCTGTCTCTCTGTCTCTACATATTTATTTATTTATTTGTCATTGTTAGTGTACTCCCTTACCTCACTGCCCACTTTAATTTGCACTTTTGTTCAGCATTTCTCAGCTGAATGACTTATACCCCACCCCCTCCCCTCTACCCACCCACCCTGTGGTTCTCAGTCTCTTATGTTTATGTTTATGTTTATTAAAACCTGATTGACCGCCCTTCAAAATAAAATCAGAGCGGTTTACAATAAATAAAAACCAATACAAGTAAGGCACAAGGCCAGAAAAGGAAAGGAAATTACAATTTATAAAAGCAGAGTGGACTGAGGAACAATAGAGGGAAGAGAGTAGAGCTATAAGGAAGGAGAGGAGATGGGGAGGTTAAAGGCTAGGGAAAAAAGGTGGGTTTTTAGCTGCTGTTTGAATGCTGCGTGACAGGGTTCTAGGCGGAGAGAAGTGGGCAGGGAGTTCCAAAGTGCGGGACCTATAAAGAAAAAAGCTGAAGAGCGGGTGGATTGAAGATGGGCGGCAGAAGGGGGGGGAAGGGTGAGACGGTTTAAATGGAATGAGCGGGGGGTATGTCTAGGGGTGTGAAAGTGAATAAGATCCGCTAAATATTGTGGGCTACTGGTGTGTAGGGCCTTGTGAACCAGGGTGAGTAGTTTATATTGGGAACGAAAAGGAACGGGTAACCAGTGTAGATGGATAAGAAGGGGGGTGGTATGGTGATAGGGAGATGAATGAGAAAGAAGGCGAGCTGCGGTATTTTGGATTCTCTGAAGACAGTGAAGTTGGGAGGAGGCCAGGCCGATTAGGATGGAATTAGAAAAATCGACCCGGGACATGACTAGAGAGAGAAGTAGAGTAGAGAGAGCGGACGGGGAGAGGAAGGGGCGAATAGCATGAATTTGACGTAAGAAGTAAAAAGAAGTTTTGGTAATGTAAGAGATATGAGCATGAAAGGAAAGGTCTGAATCAAAGAGGACACCGAGATAGCGGAAATTGGTGACCAAGGATATGGGAGTGTTGGAAAAGGACGGAGCTAGAGAGGGGGAGAGATGACTGTGGGGGAACCAGATAGCAGTGGTTTTGGCAAGATTGAGGTGAAGGCAGTTCTGGGTCAACCAGTGGGTGACGGCAGTGAGGCAGTTATTTAAGGGAGTGAGGTCGGGAAGGGAGGGGGACGTGTGGTGAAGGAGAAGAATATCATCCGCATAATAAAAGGCAGAAATCCCGAATTGTTGAATGACTAGTGTGAGGGGTACCAAGAAGAGATTGAAGAGAAGAGGAGCCAAGACAGAACCCTGGGGAACCCCACAGGGTAAAGGGAAGGGAGCAGAAGGTGGAGTAGAGGAAGAAGCAGAAAGGACTGAGGCAGATCGGGCGTAGAGAAAAGAGTGAAACCACCTGTGAACAGTTCCATGAATACCAGCTTCATGGAGACGGGCTAGAAGAAGGGAGTGGTCAACCAGGTCGAAAGCCGCAGAAAGGTCAAGTGCTACCGCAACCGAAATGTCACCCCGATCGTGTGCCACATGCAGAGAGTTAGTGAAAGCAAGGAGGGTGGTTTCAACACTGTGATCTGGCCGGAAACCTGATTGACGGGGGTGAAGGTAGTTGGTGGAATCAAGATGGTGCGAAAGCTGTGCAAAGACGATCTTTTCCAGGAGCTTGGAAAGGAATGGAAGGTGTGAGTCGGGACGGTAATGTGCTGGGTCCAGAGGGTCAAGGGAGGATTTCTTGAGGATTGGGCGGATTAAGGAGTGCTTCCAGGGGTTGGGGAAAGATCCTGTGGAGAGACTATTATTTAGGATGGAAAGAATAGGGGGAAGGGAAGAGAGAGAGGGTGTAAGTAGCCAAGAGGAAGGGATGGGATCGAGGGAGCAGAAGGTCTTATTAGAGGTAGCGATGAGTTTGTGAAGTTCGGCCGAGGAGGTTAGGGCAAATGTTGACCATGTATGGGAGTGGTAGGATAAAGGAGGGGGAGAAGCTGTAGGGGGTGGGGAGGAAATGGGTGGGGACAGATTGGCAAGGACGCTCTCAGGGAAGTGATTTTGGCGCTGAAGGTAGAGGCTAGCAAAGAGGGGGCTGGAATGGAGAGGATGGGGGCGGCGGAAGAATTGGAGTGAAGGGAAGTGAGAGACCGGAGTGTAGAGTAGAGATGTCGGGTCTGATTTGGGGCGTTGGTGATAGCATTGGAAATAAAGGTACGTTTTGCCAGGAGAGTTTGGGAACGGTAGAAGGCATGATGAGACTTAAAGGAAGACAAGGTGGTTGGGGAAGGGTTCTTACGCCAGTGGTGTTCGGCTCTGCGGAGTTGAGACCGAAGGAGACGGAGACCGGAATGAAACCAGGGATGTGAGATACGCCGTTTTACTGGGCGGGGGCGAAGGGGGGCAATAGAATCAAAAGCGGACGAGAGGGAAGAGAACCAGGTGGATGCTTGGGCATTCGGGGATAGAGAGGAGAAATCTGAAGGAAGAAGGGTAGTAACCGGGGGAAAGTTTTGCACCGTGTCAGGAGTGACTCGTCTTGACAGTCGAGGGGGCGAGGAATTTGAGGTGGGAGGTAAGGAATGAGGAGGGGATGGGAGGGAACAAGAGACTGTGAGACAGACATGATCCGTCAAAGGGAGAGGAAGGGCTATTAGATTAGAGAACAAGAGCTGAGATGCCGCAGGAGTGATGAGGAGATCAAGGGTGTGACCGGCGGAATGTGTAGGAAAAGGAACATGTTGGGTGAGAGAGAGATCTTGAAGGAGAGCGAGAAAAGCATGATCTCTTGAAGAAGAAGGGGAGTCAAGGTGGAGATTGAAGTCCCCGGCAATGAGAAGGTGTGGAAAAGCCAAAGAGAGATCAGAGAGAGTCCTAAGAAGAGAGTCCCAGAGGTCGGGGCAGAGGGCAGGGGGGGAATAGATAAGAAGAATGTGTAGGGGGGGAGCAGTGTGAAGATGGAACAAAAGGGATTCAGGATAGTGAAGCAGAGGGGAAGCGACCTGAGAGGCGGGAAAAGCAGGGGATAGGATGGCCGCTACCCCACCGCCAGAGCGACCTATGCGGGGGGCCGAGAGTGCTGAGAAGCCAGGGGGGAGACAGCGGGCAAGGAAGGCGTCCTCACCGTCCTTTAGCCAGGTTTCGGTGAGGAGGGCAATGTCAAGAGAAGATTGAAGAAGAAGATCCTGGACAAGAAGGGTCTTGGATCTCAGGGACCGGCAGTTCAGAAGACCCAGATGGAAAGAAATAGGAGAAAGAGAGGTAGGGTGGGTGAGAAGGTGGGTGGAAGCTAGACAGGAGCGGAGGTTCGCTAAACAGCGAAGACGTTTAGAAGAAGCCTTATATGGGCGTCGACCCCATAAGATGGGTATGGAAGCCATAAAATGGTAAGCTGAGAGGGAAGAAAGGGAGAAGTTAAAAGCAGTGGACTGTACCTGTGGTAGCTGGGCAGAGGCACAAGTGGTGAATCCCGAGGTGAATCCCAAGGAGGAGATGAAGTAATCCAGTCCAGTTAATGTGAAGAAGAAGAGAGCTAGGATAGAAACAAGCAACAGGACAAAGTTAGAGACGTGGCTTCCGCTACTGGAGCGGCCCCAAGGAGCGCACCTAAGGAGCACGTCGTGCTCCTTAGGTGTGCTCCTTCGGTGCGCGGCGACGAGCGCCGCAGGCGCTCGACTTTTAAAGGCTGAAGACAGGATACCTCTGGGAGCGTTATAGCTGTCATCTGCTCATTACCTCACTTATTCATAAGGTGCACCTAATCCCTTTGGGCTCTCTCCCACTTTCTATATCTTCTGGCCTTTGTTCTCCTTTCTATTCCTCTTCTATGGCTTCTCATCACATTGTCTTCCTTTTCTTCATACTCCCTAATTGTCTCCCCTCCTACCAGCACCTTCATTCCTCCCCTCCTTATCTCCCATTTACCAGCCTCACTTCCCCCTCCATTCTATCTTCTACCCTATCAGCAGCTCTTGAGCTTCACCACTTTCTCTCTTTCATTCAGCCATCTTCTCTCTCTCTAAGGCAACTCACCCTCGTTTCCACTGTACTGTCTCCTCTCTACCCTGTACTCTGCTACTCCTTCTTCTTCTCTCATCCGGAGATATCAACCCCAACCCTGGCCCCCCTAGACTTCTGTCACACTCTGAGAAGAGATCTTCAAGCAACACCTCTAATCTTATATATGTCCCTCTCCTTTCCCCTTCCACTCTCCTTTTCTCATGAGCCTTGTGGAACGCACACTCCATCTCTAATAAACTTGCTTTTACTCATGACCTCTTTATCTCTAATGCTCTCCAACTGAGACCTGGCTCCTCCCAGAAGACACTGCATCTGTTACTGCTCTCTGTCATGGGAACTATCAGTTCTCCCACACGCCTCGTCCCACTGGCCGTGGTGGCAGTGTTTGGCTTCTACTTTCTCTCTCCTGCCAAATACAACCCCTCCTGCTGCCTCAGTTTCACTCCTTTCCCTCTTTTGAAGTCCACTCCATCCGCCTTTTCACTCCATTACTTCTCTGGGTAGCTGTTATTTATCGACTTCCTGACAAGTCTACTTCTACCTTTCTCAGTGACTTTGACTTGTGGTGTTCCTTCTTTCTGGATTCCTCTTCCCCCACTCTTATTCTCAGGGATTTTAACATTCATGTTGATAACCCCTCTGATCCTTATGCTTTAAAGCTCCTCTCCTTTACCTCCTCATTTGACCTCCAGCTTTGTTCTATTGTCCCCACTCACCAGCATGGCTACTGCCTTGACCTGGTATTTTTCTCTAGTTGCTTACCCTCAAACTTCTGTAGCTCAGTTCTTTCCTTATCTGACCATCAACTTTTAAGCTTCACTCTTCATCACCTGCTGCCTCAACCTCATCCTGTTTCCTCCAAACTATTTAGAAATCTTCATGCTATTGATCCTTTGTTCTCTTTTCCACTGTTTCTTCATCTCTTTCCTCCACTCTCCTCTGCTCTGGATGCTCTCGCTCTGCCCATGCCATGTCCTGTGAGGCATACTGCACCCCAGCCCTGGCTTTCATCCACTATCCACTATCTACATTCCGGTGCCCATTCAGTTGAGCGTGCTTGGCTCAAATTCTGCTCCCTTGCAGACTTTCTACACTTCAAATTCATCCTAGTCTCTTTCCAGTCAGCCATAGCTCTTGCCAAACAAGACTATTATGTCCATCTGACTAACTCTCTTGCCTCTGACTCTCGTTATCTCTTAACTACTCTCAGCTCTCTCCTCAAAGTGCCTCTGCCTCCGACCTCTCCCTCCCTTTCTGCCCAAACCCTGGCTGACTATTTCCATGACAAAATACACAAGTTCACACTCCAGTTCCCCACAAAGTCAGCTACTTCCCCTCCTCCCCCTCGTCACTCCCAACTTTCTCCCTCTACCTCTGCTACCATCTATTCCTTTTCTGTGATCTCTGAAGAGGAAACTGCACACCTTCTTTCTTCATCCAAACTCACCATCTGCTCCTGTGATCCTATCCCCACCCATTTCCAAAGCCACATCTCCATCACTGTTGTCCCTTCCATTTCTCATATTCTTAACCTATCACTCTGCACTAAAACTGTCCCTGTAGCCTTCAAGCATGCTGAAGTTACACCTCTCCTCAAGAAACACTCACTTGATCCTACCTGTCCTAATTATTGATCCATCTCCCTCCACTGCTTCGTTTCTAAACTACTTGAATGCACGGTTCACTGCCACTGCCTCTCCTCTCATGCCATCCTGGATCTTTTACAACCTGGCTTTTGTCCTTTACACTCTACTGAAACAACTCTTGACAAAGTCTCCAGTGACTTCTTCCTGGCAAAATCCAAGGGCCTTTACTCTGTCCTCATCCTTCTTGACCTCTCTGCTGCTTTTGACACTGTTGACCACGACCTTCTCCTCAATACCCTGTCCTCATTTGGTTTTAAGGGCTCTGTACTATTCTGGTTATCCTCCTATCTCTCCCATTGCTCTTTCAGTGTTAGTTCTGATGGCTCCTCCTCTGTTGTTATCCCTCTCTCAGATGGTGCACCCAAAGGATCTGTCTTGGGTCTGCTCCTTTTCTCTCTCTCTACCCAGTCCCTTGGTGTGCTAATCTCTTCCCATGGCTTTCAGTACCATCTTTATGCTGATGACTCCCAGATCTATCTCTCTACGTCTGAAATCTCTCCAGCAATCCAGACCTGGATCTCTGCCTGCCTTTCTGACATTGCTGCTTGGATGTCTCACTGCCACTTGAAATTGAACATGGCCAAGACTGAGCTTCTTATTTTCCCCCCTAAAACCTCCTCTCATCTTCCTCCTTTCTCAGTCTCTGTGGATAACTCTCTACTCCTCCCTGTTTCTTCGGCTCGCAACCTTGGGGTTGTCTTTGACTCCTCTCTCTCCTTTTCCACACACATCCATCTGATAGCTAAGACCTGCCGTTTCTTTCTCTATAACATCAACAAAATCCACCCATTCCTTTCTGAACACACTGCGCGGCTAATCTTCCACCAGTCTCGTCATGCACATATTACTCCTCAAGTCACTTCATTGAATCCCTATCAGCAGGACGGGAAGAGCCAGCAGGGGGTGGGATTTGGGTGGAGTGGGGGCGGGCCAGCCTCGCAGGACATACAGAGCCGATTCAGGTCATGGCTCTGTACATCCCGCCAGGTCAAAGGGGACGTTCTGATTATTCCACATTAAAGGTGGAATAAGCAGCACCAACCTGGCGATAGTGGCCAGGGATCTCTCTCCGGGGCCAGGGCCGGGTGCAGGGGGGTACCACTTCCCGATCCAGGCCCTGCCTGACCAGCCATGGGTCGGGCGGTGGGGAAGAGGGAGGGCTGAGCCATGGCAGCCAGGGGAGCCTGCAGGGAAGACATCTCTGCAGGCAGGCAGGGGCATGCCGGGCTGTCCTCGGGCCCGATTCTGTGTACCACGGGAACATTTTGTTCCAGAGGTCCAGAATCGGGTCCTTATGGGCCCGTCTTCATTGGGAGACATCCGGATGGCCCAGATGTACCCCTCTGGGAATCGGGCTACACGTCTCCTTTACAGTCAATTCAAAAAGCTGCCATGCATCTTCTAACTGGCTGCAAACGATTTAAGGATATTAGATCTCAGTTGTTTGCTCTACATTGGTTGCCAGTTGAATTTTGAGTGTCATGCATATTTATTTTGGTTATCCAGATAATCTTTAAATGTTTGCACAAATTGGCTCCTATTTGCACTCTCAGGAATTCCAGAGTTTGATTACACGTTGAGTGAAAAAATATTTTCTCTTACATTGCATGTCCCCTAGTCTTTCTACATATTGATGGCATAAACAATCAATCTACGTTTACCCGTTCCACTCCATTCATTAATTTATAGACCTCTATCATATCTCCCCTCAGCTGTCTCCTCATAGAGGTATCCTTCCATCCCTTTTACCATTTTGGTGGCTTTTCTCTGTACCTTTTCTAACAATGCTATATCCTTTTTAAGATACAGATATGAGAATTGCATACAATATTCAAAGTGTGGTCGCACCATGGAATGATATAAAGGCATTATAATATCCTTTGTTTTATTCTCCATTCCTTTCCATATGATTCCTAGCATTCTATTTGCTTTCTTGGCCGCCACTGCACACTGGGAAGAGGATTTCAACATGTTATTCACGATGATGCCTAAATCTTTTTCCTGGGTGGTGGTTCCTAATGTGGAACCTTGTATTGTGTAACCATAGTTTGGGTTGTTCTTTCTTAGGTGCATAACTTTGCACTTGTCCACAATAAATTTCATCTGCCATTTGAACATCTAGTCTTCCAATTTATTAAGGTCTACTTGCAATTTTTCACAATCCTGTTGGGTTTTAACAACTTTGAATAATTTTGTGTCATCTGAAAAATTGATTACCTCACTCGTTATTCCCATTTCCAGGTCATTTATGAATATGTTAAAAAGCTGCGGACCCAGCACAGATCCCTGGGGTACTCCACTATTCACCTTTCTCCATTGAGAAAATTGGCCATTTAGTCCTACCCTCTGCTTTCTATCTTTTAATCAGTTCCTGATCCACAATAGTACATTGCCTCCTATCCCATGACTTTTTAATTTTGCCAAGAGTCTCCCATGAGGGACTAGGTCAAAGGTTTTCTGAAAATCCAGATACACTACATTGACTCACCCATCTTTGTCTACCTGTTTATTTACATCTTCAAAAAAATATTACAGATTAGTAAGACAAAACCTTCCCTGTCTAGAGCCATGGTAGCCTTCTTCCATTAAACCATGACTATCTACATGTTCAGAAATTTTGTTCTTAATAATGGTTTTTACCATTTTTCCTAGTACTGACGTCAGGCTCAATGTACTGTAGTTTCCCGATTCACCTCTGGAACCCTTTTCTGAAAATTGTCATTATATTGGCCATCCTCCAAACTTCTGATATTACTGATGATTTTGATGTTAACAGATTAGTAATAGTAGGTCTGCAATCTCATATTTCAGTTCTTTCAACACCCTTGGATATTTATTTATTTAGCTGTATTTATATCCCGCTTTTCTCCGGGTCAAAGCGGTGTTACATAGAAGGGTGGGGGAATTAAGTTGGTAGGGTAGGGCCATCATCAGGGAGGCAACATTTATGATTTTGACATGGTACAGACTTTGGACATGGGACAGACATTGGACATGGGCAGGTTACTGTGGTTTGAATCAGAGGTTCTTGGTGGACGAGATCAGAGGTTAGTTCGCTTTTTGGTGGGGGTCGTGTTGAGGTATTCCTGGAACAGGATGTTTTTCAGCTGTTTCCTGAAAGATGGTAGATCGGTGTTGTTTCTGAGATAACTCGGTAAAGAGTTCCATAGGGATGGAGCATAAAGTTCAAAGGCTCGGTTGCAGGTCCGTTGCAAACATTTAGTTCTTTTGTGGGGGATGGTGAGGGAATTGCTGGAGGTTTGTCTGGTAGTTCTGCCGTGGGCTGGGCGAGACAGTAGGGTGTGAAGCTGGGAGTTCTGTGCTTGATGGATGGCTTTGTGGGTAAGTAGGATGGCTTTGTATTTAGACCTTGCTTCGAAGGGAAGTATATATAGGTCTTTCAGAATTGGGGTGATGTGGTCGGTTTTCTTTGCAGTCTGGATGATTCTTGCCGTGGTGTTTAGTGCTGTTCGGAGGGGGTTTGTCTGTGTGGCTGGAAGGCCGTGGTAGATTATGTTGCAGTAGTCCAGATGTGGGATCGTCATGGCTTGCATTACAGTTCGGAAGTGTTGATGGTCAAGTAGGGGTCTAAGACGTTGTACCATTCTTGCTTTGTGGAATATGATTCCGGAGGTTTTGGTGATTTGCTGCTTTAAGGTGAGGGTTTGGTCAATAATTATGCCCAGGTATCGTATTTGTGGTTGTATTTGAATGTTTGTGGGTCCTATAGTGAGGTGTGTAGGCGGGGTGAAATCTGGGTCTCTGGTGACTATGAGGGCTTCTGTTTTCTTCATGTTGATGGATAGGTTGTTTGCTCGTAACCAGTCGGACACCTCGGTGAAGCATGTTGATAGATGGGAGTTTGTTGGATTCGTGGTTGTAATGGGGGCGTACAGCATGATATCATCAGCATATATGTGGAAGCTGATGTTGTGGGTGCGTATGACTGAGCAGAGTGGTTAAAGGTAGATGTTGAAGAGCATGGCTGATAGTGTAGATCCTTGTGGCACCCCTTGGTGTTGCTGGAATGGGGGAGATGTCACGGTGCTGGTACGGATATGTTGTTTCCTGTTAGTAAGGTAGGACTGGAACCATTTTAGTACGGTGTCTTTGATCCCAATTGTGCGTAGTCTGTGTATGAGGATGTTATGTGAGATGGTGTCAAAAGCTGCAGATATATCGAGGAAGATCATAGCGTATCCAGAGTGTTTTTCTTGTATTCTCAGGAGAAGAGTGTTCATCAGTGTGGTCATGAGGGTCTCAACCCCATGCAGAGGGCGGAAGCCATGTTGTTGCGGATCCAGTATGTTGTTGGTATCTAGGTGTTCCTGTAGTTGCTGTTGGACGATCTTCTCTATTATCTTAGTAGTGAAAGGTAAATTTGCGATGGGTCTGTAAGATGCTGGATCAAGGGGATCCAGGTTTTGTTTTTTTAAGGATGGTCGGATGATTGAAGTTTTGAGGGTGTCTGGCATGTGTCCTTGGGAGAAGGATTCATTGATGATATGGGCTAGTGGTGTGCTCAGTTCATTTTTGGATTTCTTTATCCAGTCTGTGGGGCATGGGTCTAGCGGGGAGGTGGTGATGTTGAGGCAGGAGATGGTGGTTGCTGTTTCTTCTGGTGAGGTTTCTTTAAATGTGGTCCAGTCATTGAGTAGGTTAGGGTGGAGGTCTGTTATGGTGGCCTCTGCATTTATCTGTGAGTTCTGAGGTCGTTGTAGTTGTTTGTATTGACGGGCTAATAGTTCTGGAGGGATTTTCGGAAGTTGGTCAGAGTTCTGGGGTGTCTTTGTTAGTTTTTTGACAATCTGAAAGAGTTCACGAGGCTTGTTTATGGAGGTATTGATGATTTTCATGTGGTAGACTTTCTTTGCATTGTCGGTCTCGTGGTGATATGCTTTGAGTTCAAGTAAGTATTTTGTTTTGTCGTTTTCATCTTTGTTTTTTCTCCATTTTCTTTCAGTTCTTCTAAGTTTTGTTTTTAGTTTCCGGAGGTTGGGAGTATACCATCTGGCCTTTGTGGAAGGAGGTCTGGTGATGGCTTTGTTCATTGGTGCTTCGGATGCTGTAGAGATCGTGGTGTTCCAGTTCTGTATTAGGTCATTGATGTTGCTGGAGTTTGTGTGGAGATGGGGTAGAGTTTGGGCTAGGAAGTCCTCCTTGTTGAAGGTTTTAAATCGTCTTATGTGGTGTCCCTCTTCTTTGTTGGTCTTATGACCTAGATTGGCCACTGTTGAAAACAGAATACTGGGCTTGATGGACCTTGGTCTGACCCAGTATGGCATATCTTATGTTCTTATGTTCTTATGTTGGTAGGTGTAGGAAATGGTGATGAGGTAGTGGTCAGACCAGGGTACTGGCGTAATTTGTGGGTTTTTTCCTGAGGTGGCGGTTATGGAGTTTAGGAATATGAGGTCTAGAGTATTGCCTTTGTCGTGAGTGGGTTCTTGTATGATCTGTATCAGATCCATTGCTGACATAGCAGAGTGGAATGTTGTTGTCTGATCTTCTTGCAGCGACGGGAGGTTGAGGTCTCCTAAGATGATTTGTTCCTTTGTTGAGCTTGTGCTTTCTGATATGAATTGAAGTATCCTCGGTAGGTTAGTGGATGTGGTGGGTGTACGGTAGATTAAACATACTGAGAGGTGTTTATTGGTGATGGTGAGGAGGTCAGCTTCATTAGTGGTTTCTGACGATAGGATCCTGAAGTGAAGGTCGGTTTTTGCGATGATAGTGACACCTCCTCCTTTGGTGTGTGCTCGGGAGCAGTGGTGGAGGGTATATCCTTCTGGGGTCAGCTGGTTCATAAGTACTGTGTCGGTATCGGTTAGCCAGGTTTCTGTGATACATAGGAGGTCTATCCGCTCATTTGTGATTAGGTCCTGGAGCATGTGGTACTTATTTCTAACAGAGCGTGCATTGATAAGTGAGATGGTGATGTGGTGATGGGTTGGGGGTTTGGGGATGTGGTTGTGCGTGTGCTGAATGTGGGAGTGGTCTTGTTTTGGTTTGTAGGTGTGTATGGGTTGTGCTGGTGGGAGAGTGGACCAAAGTAGGTTATTGTGTGTGTTTTGAGGATGGGGGTGGAATGTCAGGAGGGGGATGAGGAGGTATATGGGGGCTAAGAGAGGTGCCATGGTTAGAGAGAGTACCTGGTATTTGGGGATCAGTCTGGGATTCGGTGTTGTAGGTTGCTGTTCTTGTCTCTTTGCTGCTGCTGCAGGTCGTAGTGGTATCCGGTTGTTGCGGTTGTTGCTGTGGTGTTCTTTCTGCTGGTTTTGACTGGTTATGTGCCGCGCCTAAGGGCCACGCCAAAGGGCCCTCTGGCGAGGCCCTCAGGCACGGGCCCGCCAGGTGCGGGTGCGCCCTGCAGGGACACCGCTTTTAAGGCTGCCGAAAGCCGGCTCCCACTGCCCCGATTGGGCAGGAGCTACACCGGCTCCCACTGCCCTGATTGGGCAGGAGCTGGAGGGGGGTGTTATCTGGAGCGGTGATTTGGTGATTTGATGATCTGGTCCAGGTGATTTGCTACTCTTCAGTTTTTCAACTAGTTGTAATACATCTTCCTGGTTTATTGATATTTCTTTCAATTCTTCTGCTGTATCAGCTTTAAATACCATTATAGTCCTGGGTAACTTCCCTACATCTTCTTCAGTAAAGACTGAAGCAAAGAATTCATTCAGTCTCTCCGCTATGGCCTTGTCCCCTCTTAGTGCCTCTTCTACCCCTCTATCATCCAGCAGTCCAACTGACTCTCTCACAGGTTTTTTGCTATGAATGTACTTGAAAAAGTTTGTATTAAGCATTTTTGCTTCCACAGCAAGCTTTTTTCAAATTTTCTCTTTGCCTGCCTTATCAATGCCTTGCATTTAACTTGCCAGTGCTTATGTTACATAGAAACATAGAAACATGATGACAGAAAAAGACCACATGGCCTATCTAGTCTGTCCTTTCATATCAACAACTACAACAGTCCACTTTTTACCTTTAGAGATCCTCTGTGTTGGTCCCATGCTTTTTTGAATTCAGTTACTGTCCTCATCTCTACCACCTCCACTGGGAGACTATTCCATGGATCCACTACTCTTTCTGTAAAGAAATATTTCCGCATATCACTCCTGAATCTATCTCCCTTCACCCTCATCCCATGTCCCCTCGTAGCAGAACTTGCTTTCAATTGAAAGAGGCTCTCTCACTCAACATTTATGCCACGGAGGTATTTAAACATCTCAATCATATCACCTCTATCCCGCCTTTCCTCTAAGGTGTACATATTAAGATCCTTAAGTCTGTCCTCATATGCTTTATAATGAAGCCCACTAATCATTTTAGTAGCCACCCTCTGCACCGACTCCATCCTGTTCACATCCTTTTGAAGGTGCGGTCTCCAGAATTGCACACTATACTCCAAATGAGGTCGCACCAAAGACTTATACAGATGCAGTATCACCTCCTTTTTTCTGCTAGCCATTCCTCTCCGTATGCACCCAAGCATCCTTCTAGCTTTTGCCGTCGCCTTTTCTACCTGTTTAGCTACTTTAAGATCATCAGACACAACCACGCCTAGGTCCTGCTCTTCTTTAGTGGACAAAAGTACTTCACCTCCTATACTGTATTACTCCCTTACATTTTTTATTTATTTATTTTATTTAGACAGTTTTTGTATACCGCCTTATCCTTCAATCAAAGCGGTCACGACACAATTGGGGGATACATTTAACACACGGGGATATGAGACACATACACTAATACTTACAGGGAACATGGGCTATGGAGGGTTAAGTAGCTTGCCCAAGACCACACAGAGCACCTGTGGGACTAGAAACCCCAGTCCTTCCGGCCCAAGGTTGCTGTCCTCTAGTGGGATTTGAACCCCCGACCTTCCGGCCTGAAGTACCTTGCCCCAACCACTAGGCTACTCCTCCCTTTTTAACATTAAATCCCAGCTGCCAAATTCTAGACCATTCTTCAAGCTTAGCTAGATCCCTCCTCATGTTATCTACACCTTCCTGGGTGTCTACTCTTTTGCAGATTTTGGTATCATCCGCAAAGAGGCAAACCTTACCCGACAGCCCTTCCGCTATATCACTAACAAAGATGTTAAAAAGAATCGGACCAAGGACAGATCCCTGGGGCACACCACTGGTAACATCCTTCTCCTCAGAGTGAGCTCCATTTACATGTACTCTTTGTCGCCTCCCACCCAACCAATTTCTAACCCAAGCAGTAACTTTAGGGTCCATCCCTAGGGTGCTCAGTTTGTTTATAAGTCGCCTGTGAGGACCAGTGTCAAAGGCTTTACTGAAATCTAAATACACCACATCTAGAGCTCTCCCTCGGTCCAACTCCCTGGTCACCCAGTCAAAGAAATCAATCAGATTTGTCTGACAAGACCTGCCTCTGGTGAATCCATGCTGCCTCGGATCCTGTAATCCGCTGGACTCCAGAAACCTCACTATTTTCTCTTTCAGCAGCGTTTCCAATAATTTACTCACCACCGAAGTTAAACTAACCGGCCTGTAGTTTTCAACCACATCCTTACTTACGCTTTTGTGTAAAGGCACCACATGAGCCTCTCTCCAGTTCTTTGGCACCACTCCCGACTCCAACGAGGCATTGAAAAGATCAGTCAGTGGAGTTGCTAGAATGTCCCCAAGTTCCCTCAGTATTCTAGGGTGTATCCCATCCGGTCCCATCGCTTTGTCTACTTTAAGTTGAGCTAGTTTCTCACGAACACAGTCTTCTGAAAATTGTTCATTATGTCCCTCGCTTCTGTTCCTATTTGTGGGTGTTTTCTGAGGTCCTGCTCCTGGTTCTTCATCTGTGAACACAGAACAATAATATTTGTTAAGCAATTCCGCTTTATCCTTATCAGCTTCTACATATTCCCCCCCTGCACCCTTGAGTCTGACAATACCACTTTTGCTCTTCCTCTTCTCACTAATATATCTGAAAAATGTCTTATCCCCCCATTTTATTGCATTGGCTATTTCCTCCTCCTTTTGAATCTTTGCCTTCTTGGCTACTTTGCTAGCTTCTCTAAGTTTTTCCAAATACAGATGCCTGTCTTCCTCTCTCTGTGATCTCTTGTATTTCATGAAGGCCTCCCTCTTTTTCTTCACTTTTTCAGCTACTTTCTTAGAAAACCATAGCGGTCTCCTTTTCCTTTTGCCTTTATTTACCATTTTAACAAAAAGGTTGGTTGCCCTTAAAATATCCCCTTTCAGTTTTGCCCAGTGTTTTTCTACATCCCCCAGCTGTTCCCATCCCACTAACGACTCCCTAAGGTATTGGCCCATCTTCGCAAAGTTAGTCTTCCTAAAGTCTAAGATCCTCACCTTGGAACTGATTCTAACAGCCCTAGTCCTAATACTGAACCACACCATCTGGTGATCACTGGATGCAAAATGATCTTCCACTACAACATCAGAAACACTTTCACCATTGGTAAGCACCAAGTCCAGTATGGCCCCTTCACGTGTGGGGTCTGTTGCCAATTGCCTGAATAGTTCTCCCTGTAGAGAATCCAGGATCTCCTACCTTCTAGATGATACTGCAGCAGGAATGTGCCAATCAACATCTGGCATATTGAAATCTCCTATAAGTAGCACTTCCCCTTTCCTAGCAATGCTGCGTATGTCTTCAATTAACTCTCTGTCCACCTCTTCCTCTTGTGAGGGAGGTCTGTATATCACACCAATGCAAATAGATTTCTCTTTCCCTCTTTCTAGTTTAACCCACAATGCCTCCTCTCTCCCTTTTAAGCTCTGTAATTCCAAAGCTTTAATAGTAGTTTTTAAATATAGTGCCACTCCTCCTCCCCTTCTTCCTCCCCTGTCCTTTCTGAATAAAGTATAGCCAGGTATGGTTACATCCCAATCATGCTTTTCTGTGAACCATGTTTCTGTAACTGCCACTAAATCCAAGTCAGCCACTCCCACCAAAGCTTCAACATCAGGGATCTTATTTCCCATGCTACGGGCATTTATACACACTGCTTTCCATATGTTACCCCTGTTACCCATTTCCATAAAGGTATTTAATGTATCACCTACCTGGGGGCTTTCACTTACCTGGGGGCTTTCTTCACCCATCCCCAACGAATCTAGTTTAAAGCCCTCTTCAGTAGATTAGCCAGTCTACTACCGAAGATGCGTTGACCTTTCTTGGACAGATGGATGCCCTCTCTGCTCTGCAATCCTTGGAACAGCATCCCATGGTCTAGGAAACCAAAACGCTCTCGATGACACCATCCACGCAGCCATGCATTCATCTCCAGGATGCGAGCCTCTCTGCCTTGGCCTTTACCCTCAACAGGGAGGATTGAAGAGAACACCACCTGTGCACCTAACTGCTTCACCCTCTGTCCCAGAGCCATGTTGTTTCCAGTTTTTGTCATTTAGCTCCTTTTTTCATTTCCTGAAAGATGCTTTTTTGGCAACAACAGCCTCTCTGATCTCACCTTTAAACCATGCTGGCAGTTTTTCGGACTTCCTTCCTCCTTTCTTAAAGTGTGGAATACAGCTGGTCTGGGCTTCTAAGATAGTATTTTTAAACACCACCCATACTTAATGTAAATCTTTAGCCTTTGCAGCTGCTCCTTTTAGTTCTTTCTTAGCTGTTTTCTTCATTTTATTATAGTGTCCCTTTTGAAAGTTAAAGTATTGTGGATTTCCTTGCCATTCTTCCTCCATTTATTAAATCAAATGCCATCATGCTATGATGACGATTGCCAAGTGGTCCCAACACCCTTATCTCTTGCACCAGATCTTGAATTCCACTAAGGACTAAGTCCAAGATGAACCAGCTGCTCCCAGAAGCCGTCATTTAATTCATCTAGAAACTTTATTTCCCTTGCATGTACTGCTATGACACTGACCCAGTTGATACTGGGGTAATTGAAATCACCCATTATTATTACTGGAGTGGAGGAGTGGCCTAGTGGTTGGGGCAAGGTACTTCAGGCCAGAAGGTCAGGGGTTCAAATTCCACTAGAGGACAGCAACCTTGGGCCAGAAGGACTGGGGTTTCTACTCCCACAGGTGCTCCTTGTGGTCTTGGGCAAGCCACTTAGCCCTCTATAGCCCATGTTCCTTGTAAAATAGTTATCTCCAAGTTATAATGTCCTGTTCAATGTAATTTCAGTTTGTTCAATGTAAACCACACTGATGCAGAATAGCACAGTATATAAGAGACTGTAAATAAATACTGTGCTGTAAACAGGGGCGGCCCAAGGGGGGTGCGGGGCCATGTGCGGAGACTCGGTGCAGGGCCTCATTTGCATAAGTGGCCTTATTTGCATACATATTTGCATAATGCTAACATACACTAACTTTTAGTAAACATGTCTCTTAATGAGTGTATGGATAAAGACAGACTAAAAGATTTCTACATTACTATAATCCAGTGCCAGCCGCCAGGCACATTAGGAACTACTACAAACACTGCCCATTTAGAACCCATAGCAAACCCGCCGTATCCTAACAGCACTACCAGGACTCACAAAGCACCATACCCTACCTATCAAAAGGCAACACTGCAAATATTAAACCAATACATTTCAGAGAACAATACATGACCTACTGGGGAAAGAGAACAAGTGGCAATGTCTAATAGGAATTACATAAACAGAATACCTCAGCTCAGTTACACATGCAGAACATAGACCATCACCAAACAAGGAATCACAATTTAGAAACAGGAAGGCAATAATTAAACTGGGAACCCCAAAAGCCAAACTTGGAATGTACAACAACACTGTAGAAATAAAACTATAAATTAATTTCCTCTTGTACCAAACAAAGCACAGACGTTAATGATGCACATTTCCCAGAGCTTTCATATTCCAGGTAATAAATTCAAAATAAAGAGATATCTTTCTACCTTTTGTGCATTTTTTTTCAGTTGCAATTGCTCCAGCCACTTTCTTCTGGTTTCTTCTTGTTTTCTGCTAACTCTCCATCATCTGCTGTCCATTTGTCCTTTCTTCTCTCTACTAGTTTTTTTTCCATTCTCTCTCTCTACATTTGCTTTAACATACTAATCTTTCTCCTTTTGCTCTTTCCTCATTCCTATTTCATCCACTCAAATTTTACCCCTCCATCCTCAATCCCCACTTACTCTCCCAATACCTGGCCAATTGTAGATTTTTTATCCCTCCCATACAAAATATTTTTCCCCTCTCCATTTTACTCTCCCAGCCCCATCCCATTCTAATCCTCCCCCAACATCAGCTCCCTTCTAATTCCAGCCTCACCCAGTATCCATTCCCTTCTAGTCCCTGCATCAGCCCATTTCCAGTCCTAGCAACCCCCTAACCCAATACCAGTCCTAGCCCCCCATCAACCCACTTCCAGTCCTAACCTCCCATCAGCCCACTTCCAGTCAGCCCCCCATAGCCCATTGCCAGTCCTAACCCCCCCCATCAGCCCACAGCCCATTACCAGTCCTAACCCCATCAGCCCACCTCAAGTCCTAACCCCTCCCCATCAGCCCATTTCCTGTCCTAGCCCCCCCATAGCCCATTATCAGTCCTAACCCCCCCACAGCCCATTACCAGTCTTAACCCCATCAGCCCACCTCCAGTGTTAACCCCCCCATCAGCCCATTACCAGTCCTAACCCCATCAGCCCACCTCCAGTCTTAATCCCCCCCAGCCCATTTCCAGTCCTAGCAACCCCCCAACCCATTACCAGTCCTAGCCCCCCATAGCCCACTCCCAGTCCTAATCCCCAT
Organism: Ichthyophis bannanicus; assembly: GCA_033557465.1. Taxonomy (NCBI): domain Eukaryota; kingdom Metazoa; phylum Chordata; class Amphibia; order Gymnophiona; family Ichthyophiidae; genus Ichthyophis; species Ichthyophis bannanicus. Next base: position 363,248,068 of record CM066037.1, on the reverse strand, counting down.
CACCCAATTTTCAGTTTAAGCCCCCCATACCCCATTACCAGTCCTAACCTCCCCATCAGCCCACTCCCAGTCCTAATCCCACCAGCCCATTTCCAGTCCTAATCCCCCATCACCCAATTTTTAGTTTAAGCCCCCCCATAGCCAATTACCAGTTCTAACCCCCCATCAACCCACTTCCAGTCCTAATCCCATCAGCCCATATAAAAGACTTAGCTCCCCCATAGCCCATCACCACTCCTACCCCCCCATAGCCCATCACCACACCTAACCCCCCCAGCCCATCACCACTCCTAATCCCCCCCCCAGCCCAGCCCAGCCCAGAGAAAAGTTTAAAAAAAAAAAGCTGTCTTCTCCCGCTGCCGGGGCCGCCGCGGCAGAATCGAGTGTGCCGCGGGGCCCCCCTGCCCAGCACAGCCTGCCCTCCCCCGTATCACCTCTCTCTTCGTAGCTGCAGTCAGATGCTCTGGCTTTCAGAGCGTGAAGGGACTAGTTTCCCTTTCGCGGCTCTGTTAAGCCCGTGGGGGCTGATGGGAACTTCCCATCAGCCCCCAAGGGCTTAACAGAGCAGCGAGGGAGAAACTCTCCCCTCGCGCTCTGAAAGCCTGCGCGTCTGACTGCAGCTACGAAGAGAGAGGTGATACGGGGGAGGGCAGGCTTTGCTGGGCAGGGGGGGGCCCCGCGGCACACTCGATACTGCCGCGGCGGCCCCGGCAGCGGGAGAAGACAGCTTTTTTTAATTTTTTTATTTTACTTTAGGATCAGAATGTTTTTTGCGCGGGGCCCCCTGAAACGCGGGGCCCTGTGCAAAAAACATTCTCGCTCAATGGACGGGCCGGCCCTGGCTGTAAATGTTGTTAGCTTCCCTGATTTCTTTGAACATTTCATCATCCATTTGTTCATTCTGGCCAGGCAGTACACCGCCATTGCCTTCCCCTTTTTAGATAGAATTTCAATCCATAGAGATTTTGGAGTGTATTTGTTTCCTGCAACACTTTAATCCTGTGTGACTCAATGCCTTCTCTAATGTAGAGTGCAACACCTCCACCAATTTGATCTACTCTATCATTGCGATAAAATTTGTACCCAGGTATCACAGTAGTCCCCCTTCCACGATGTGACTGAGATACCAATGATATCTAACTTCTCATTTAGTGCTATATATTCTAACTCTCCCATCTTATTTTTTAGACTTTTAGCATTTGTATTTTATTCATATTAATCTGTTTACCTGTAGGCAGGGGTAATTTGGAATCTTTAAGCTCTGTCTGCTCTGTACTTAAGGGCATTTGAGTTACTTTTGCCTTTACTGGAACCTCTCTGTCGATATGCCCTAACATTAATCTTTTGTTAGTATCCTTCAAGGATACATCCTTCTGAACCATGCACTCTTGGGCGACTGTCTACTTTCCCCCATTATCTAGTTTAAAAGCTGCTCTATCTCCTTTATAAAGGTTAATGCCAGCATCGTGGTTCTATCCCAGTTAAGGTGGAGCCTATCCCGTCAGAAAAGCCCCTCCTTTCCCTGTAATGTTGCCCAGTTCATAACAAATCCAAAACCCTCATCCTTGCACCATTGTCTCTTCCACGCATTGAGACTCCGGAGCTCTGCCTGCCTTTTGGGTCCTGTGCGCGGAACGGGAAGCATTTCGGAGTATGCTACCCTGGAAGTTCTGGATTTCAACTTCCTACCTAAAAGCCTACATTTGGCCTCCAGAAGCTCCCTACCACACTTTCCTATATCATTGGTACCAACATGTAGGTGTCACATGAGGTCTGCTATTTTTGCACTAAGCAGGCATGTTACCAGGCAGTCCTCACATCGACCAGCCACCTAGCTATCTACATGCCTAATGATTGAATCACCAACTATAATGGCTATCCTAACCCTTCCCTCATGGGCACATGGCCTTGGAGAAACCTCCTTGGTGCGAGAGGGTTTTATATCACCTGCAGGACAGGTCCTAGCTACAGGATCACTTCCTGCCACACCAGGGTGATGCTCTGTCATGTGATCTCTCTCCTCCATGGCACCAGGAAGGCTGCCAGACTGGAGGTGGGACTTCAGTACTACATCCCTGTAGGTCTTGTCTATGTACTTCTCTGACTTCTTTATGTCCTCCAAGTCTGCTACTCTAGCCTTCAGAAACTGGACTTGTTTTCTGAGAGCAAAGAGCTCCTTGTACCTAGGGTACCTGTAGGACACCTCACCAACTGGGAGCAAATGATACATATGACACTCAATGTTTGTATTTGTATTTGTCCTTGTTGTACATGATGACTTATTGTGTATGTTTTTTGTAACCTGCTTCGGCGATTGTGTGGGATATAAATCCTTTTAAATAAATAAAATCAATATATAAATGTATCTTCTGTATCCTGTGGCTATCCTGAAAACTAGACTGTATAGGGGGTGCTCCAGGACTAGTTTGAGAAACACTGCACAACATGATACAGTAGTTCAACGGAAGAGAATGAATAAATATATTGTCAAATGTGCTGTTCATTTCAGTTGAGTAACTTCAGGCACAAGAAGTTCAAGTAACTTGCACAAGGTCAATATGAGTTTCACTTCAGACCAGAAATTAGAACCAATGGGATTCCTGACTCTCAGATTCATCCTTTAACAAATAACCTACCTAGAAAGCTAGAAATAATAAGGAACAAAGCTGCACAAAACTCAAAATCTAGAGGCATTATCTACCAGTTACTTATCTAGCTTTGCAATTTTTCCATACCTCTCTGTTATGGTAGTTTGATTTCTATTTTGCTCACATTTACAGTCATCCCTCTGTGCAACCAGAATGCTAATTAATATTCCTTAGGAAGTCAGTTACGATTTTATGTAGGTTGATTTAAGGAGATCGACTATGAAAACAGTTGTTACAATTTTTTTCTGTCATTGCACAGCGGGTTTGTTCTTAGCATCTGACATGTTTTCTCAACTACTGGTTTATAAGGAAAACAAGAAGGTACTCTGGGGGAGGAGGGGAATGTGATAAAAACAGCAACAAAAAATCTTATGATACTTGCAAGATAAATGACAGTACTGAAATGTCACATCTGGATCAAAAAATGTTTCATCTGTATACCTGAATAAACAGAGATAAACAAAGATAATTATGATCATTACACAATACATGTTTCATGTAACAGCTTCTTGCCTCTCATTAATGATCCAATTTGGTTGTGAAATACACTAGTACTTTGTTGTTTTGCCTTTTGTGTTACCATAAAAACTATGCTATTAATTAGGAGAAATGCCTTTGACTTCTCTGTAAACATCACCATTTTTATTGATAGGGTGTAATTGAGGATTTCATATAATTAACACTTCCAAGTTTTTATAAAAATGAAAAATACAGACAGAAGATTAATTTCCTTTTTCCTCTTGGTTCTAAGATTTATCTTTATCTTTATTGTGAGATTTAATATACTGCTCCTTTATAACACTAGGGCGGTTTACAAAATTAATAATGAATGCAGAAGAATGCATTGACAGTTACCCAAGAAGCACCCCATGATCATCCACACTCACTTTGGAAGGACAGAGATGGATATTGGAGATATAGGAATGTATTAAATGGGGCTAGGGACAATAAAGACAAAAACAAAGTAAAAGACAAGGAAAATGGTACCAGCCCTGGTTAAGAACTGAAAAGAAGACATATGAGTGACACTGAAGAACTTCATCTTTGAAATATATGTAAATCAATAAACATGAAGCATTAAAAAAAACAGGCTAAAAGTACTTCAGATATGGTGACTCTGCATTTGGAAGGGGGATCTTACAAAAACAATCTTTAAGCTATGCGAAAGGCTTTCAGCATTCTAACTGTGGTATTTAGGACACACAATTAGTCTTTACTCTGATAAAAAAAGACATTATTCTAAAGGTGTTAACATGTAGCTGTGAAAATTACAAGTGCAGTGCAGCTGGTTACAAAAAGGGAATGCGAACAAGGCTGCTTAATTAAGCTCACAATTGTTTATATAAATTCAGTTTTCTTTCAGCAGAGGAAACTCCCAAAAGGGTTCTGTATTTCATATTTTATAACTTAGTGAATATAAACAGGGGAATTTGAATGTGAAATTCTGCATTGTAGTTCTGGCTAATTTAATGTTATGTGCATCCAATCTATTCGAGAGAACTGCAGCCATAGAAGCTTAAAATATTTTCTTTACAAACCTGGTCACATGCCTTGTTGCTAAATTAATATAATCATACCTTTTTGCTCTGTTGGGAAATAATGCAGTTGTTTAATTAAACATGCCAATTGTTTATGATACAATATTTCATGAATATCTATTTAAGAGAATGGAGAGTTGTATATTCCATCTTGCAGGATGACAGCAGAATAACATTTGCTAGGCAAAGTAATCGCCCAACTTCCTGAGCCCTCTTCCCAAAAAACACATGGGGTCATTTCATTCCAGAAAATTTTGACATCTAGGAGATGGATACAAGTAGCAGCTATGTATGGAGCAGTCCTCACTATCTACTGTAGTAAAAGGTGATTTTAATGATTTGGTCTCTATTCAGTGTATTTTAAACACTTTCGCAAGCCATTTCCAAGAGCCTGACTAGAGATATTTCAAGTGCACAGGAGATGAAGTCTGCTAATATTATGAGACTACTTTGTGGTTCTGTGCCTGCTCACAGATGGTTGTTCAGTAACCTAGAGAGGAGACTTTTATTCACTCTTCTGAGGTTTCTACTCTGCGTATTTACTCCAGTTCAGAGCACGAGTAAGCTTTGACGGCTTATGTTTTGCTTGCCTAGCTCTCATTAATTACTATGGGAGAAAAAAATATTCAATCAGCATGGTCAGTGTTTTTATTTTAAACAATAGCCATGCTATTTAAATATTTTATATATATTCCTTAGCGCCCCTCTAGTCCAGTCCCAGAACCATAGAGTTGTGAACCTCCACCAGCAGCTTTGGAGACTGAACATCTTCATCTCTTTGATCATCCAGCTATATGCAGCCCCAAGGACCACCCACACATCAGTATCTCAGTCTCCAAGCAGCTTGGAAGTCAAAGCCCAGAACTGGGCTCCTTAGGAACAAATAAGCAGAGCTTTAGTGTTTTATTATTTTCTAGATCAGTGTTTCCCAACCCATTCCTCGGGGAACGCCAGGCCAGTCAGGTTTTCAGGATATCCCTAATGAATTTGCATGAGATATATATGCATTAGAGATAGCCTGCCAACCTGACTGGTTTGTGGCCCTCCAGGGCTGGATTTAGAGACCCCTGCCTTACACCTCTGTCATTTAAGATTGTGAGTGGCCAAGGTACAGATGTCCTAGACATCGAAAGGGTAGATAGAACGTGTCCCATTCCTCCTGACTTCTCACCACCACCAAAATATTGTCTATTAGACAACTCTTTGGTGGTGGTGAGAATCGAGGAGGAATGTGACACGTTCTATCTACCCTTTTGATGTCTAGGACATCTGTACCTTGCCCACTCACAATCTTAAATGACAGAGGTGTACGGCAGGGGTCTCCAAATCCAGCCCTGGAGGGCCACAAACCAGTCAGGTTGGCAAGCTATCTCTAATGCATATATAGCTCATGCAAATTCATTAGGGATATCCTGAAAACCTGACTGGCCTGGCGTTCCCCGAGGACTGGGTTGGGAAACACTGTTCTAGATTTAGGTGCTGGGCTGCTGCTGTGGAGGAAATCTTTGACTGTGTCCCTTCTGTCTTTCTCTAATCTGTGTTTTTTCTCTCTGTCTCTCTCTGTCAGTCTCCCCATAGGTCAAACAAGCAGGGGAGCTGCACAGGACACAGGTCTCCTTTCTACCGAACCCCCTTGGTGGGTGAGGAGAAGGTTGAAGACAATTACAGGCAGCAATTGAATACAGCAGTAGGCTCTGAGGGTCCCCTGACTGATTTAGGGGTTCCCCGAGCTGCCCTGAGCGGTTATTACTCTGTTATTGACTCTGATAACTGCTACTCAGAGCTTGTGACAGGCACGCTGGACAGCACTCTCAGTGTTTTGACCCCCCCTCCACTCCTGTGTGTGGGTGAGTAGAGTTTGAAGCTTTTTCTTTCTAAAGGCAGTGGTGGAGGCCTTGGGTTGGCCTGGAATCAGCTCTGGGGAGTGTTTTAGACCTTTTGGGTATTTTTTCTGGTCCTTTTTTTGGCGGGATCAGGTCCGGCGGCCATTTTGGATTTTTATTTTTTCAAAGTTGTTTTTCTTCGTGTTTTGTTTTAGGGATAGGAGCTTCGTTTTTGCATTTCTTGGTCAGATATCAGCTAATTGACTCCAGCTCTATCTAATCCTGCAATTTGGAGCGTTTTTGAGCACTTTTAAAATCACAATTTTTTTTCTGCTCTGTTTGCTTCAGCAAGGTGTTCGTGCTTTGCTGGCAAAGGGCTGTGTGCATAGCCATGCCTCCTAGTCCTCGGTGTCTGGTCTGTGGCATTCGTAGAAGTAGTAATTTGGAAGCCCGAGTCTGTGCCATTTGTTCTGCTGTGGGTGCTGGCATGGAGGACCCTCTGGAGGGCTCCAGTGCAGATCTCCCACCTGTATCTACAGAAGGGACATCAGAGCAGGCAGAGACGGTCCTTGGTCCGGGATTTCTGCAGTGCCGGAGCGCCTGTTGGCGGGGGGCGTCCAGGAGGGATCCCTGGGAGTTCCGCCCGCCTTTTTCTCTCTCATGCAGGAGGCTCTGGCTCTCTTGCAGCCGGCGGGGGGAGGCTCGGTCCTGCCCCGCCATGGGCTAAAGTGTCCACTTTCAGTAGAGGGAGACACTGGTCCACAAAAGAAGAGCCGGCCCCCGAGTGTTGCAGATTCTGCGCCTCCTGGGGACGAGTTCCACGAGGGGCTGGGGGAGGCTCTCGAGCTGGAGTCTGCGGAGGATTTAGAAGACGGCGAGTTGTTGGACGACGAGCAGAGTAGTAGAATAGTGCATGTATTTCGTAAAGAGGAACTTCCGGCACTGATTGCCGAAACCCTCAAGGTATTGAACATACCCGTGGAAGATGCCACTGTGGAGGACAAGTTGGAGGATCCCTTGATGCAGGCGGTGCGCACTTCCCACAGAGTCTTTCCGCTCCATAGGGTTTTTAAAGCTATGATCCAGGAGGAGTGGAACAGTCCAGAGTCCGCTTTGCGCGGGGCTAGACTGTTGCCTAAATTGTATCCTCTGTCGGAGGCTGATAGAGAGCTCTTTCGTTCGCCGAAGGTGGACGCGGCAGTTTCCGCGGTTACTAAATGGACTACTATCCCGGTGGAAGGTGCTGCAGCGTTGAAGGACCTGCAGGATCGGAAAGTTGATAGCTTGTTGAGACAGGCGTTTGATGTTGCTGCCCTGTCTATGCAGGCGGTGGTGGCCGGGGCCTGGGTGGCGCGCGGCTGCCTCCGCTGGTCTCAACAGTTCCAGGGGCCCCAGTCGGCGGAACAAGAGGCCGCGGCATCCAGATTGGAGTCGGGTACCGCTTATTTGGCGGATATCCACTATGACCTCATTAGGGGGTTAGCTAACGGCATGGCGTCGGTGGTAGCGGCGCGTCGTTCTCTTTGGTTACGCAATTGGGCGGCTGATGGCTCTTCTAAAGCTCGCCTTAGTAAGCTGCCGTTTATGGGCAGGCAGTTATTTGGAGAGGACTTGGATAGATTGGTAAAAGATCTCGGGGATTCTAAGGGGGGTCGGCTTCCGGAGGATAAGCCCAAGGAGGGGAAGCCGACCTTCACCTTCCGGGGGTCTCAGCAGTCCTTTCGGAGGTTTCGTGCCTCCCGCTTTGGTCAGTCCCAGCGTTCCAGATATCTGGGGCGCGGACAGAATTTCCGCGGATTTCGGGGGGCAGGTAGAGGTTTTGGCTCCTTCCAGGCGCAGGTCCCCAAAAAGTCACAATGAAGCGAGGCCGGCTCCGGTGGCGGTGATTCCCGTAGGGGGCAGACTGCGGGATTTCTACCCTGCCTGGGCCGCTATCACATCCGATCGGTGGGTGTTAGAAGTGATACGAGAGGGATATGCGCTCGAGCTACATCGACCGGTGCTCGATTCCTTCGTTATGTCCCCGTGCAGCGCTCCCTGGAAATGACGAGTCGTATCCGATACACTTTCCCGGCTGCTTCGGCTCCGGGCGGTCGGAGGGCGGTTCCGGGCAGCCGGAGGGGCAGTTAGGGTCCGGTCGATACTCCATCTACCTCGTAGTGCCGAAAAAGGAGGGCACCTTTCGACCAATCCTGGATTTAAAGAGAGTGAATCGGTGCCTCCGGGTGTCGCATTTTTGCATGGAAATGCTGCACTCGGTCATAGCGGCGGTCCGCGAGGGGGAATTCCTAACGTCCCTAGACCTTCCGGAGGCCTATTTGCACATTCCCATTCGCCGGGAACATCAAAGATTTCTGCGGTTTACGCTGCCAATGGGCCATTTTCAGATTCAAGCCATGCCCTTCGGCCTAGCGACGGCGCCACGGGTCTTCACGAAGATCATGGTGGTGGTAGCGGCGTTCCTGCGGAAGGAGGGTGTCCTCGTGCATCCCTATCTCGACGACTGGTTGATCCGGGCGAAGTCGAGGGAGGAGAGTCTCCGGGCGACGGCGCGGGTCGTACAGGTTTTGCAGTCGTTAGGCTGGGTGGTCAATCGGGCGAAGAGCAGCCTTCTTCCCTCGCAGACCTTGGAGTATTTGGGGGCGCGTTTCGAGACCGGCAATGGGAAGGTTTTTCTCCCAGTGCACAGAGCGCGGGCCCTGAGGCGGCTGGTGGAGCAGTTTCTAGCAAGACGGGCGTCCTCAGCTTGGCAATACCTTCAGCTTCTCGGCACGATGGCGGCGACCATCAAGGTAGTTCCGTGGGCAAGGGCGCACATGCGGCCCCTGCAGCGAGTGCTGCTGCATCGATGGTGTCATCAGTCCGACTTGCTAGCTCGTCAGTTAGTTTTCCCCTTGGGGGTTCGGCGCAGCCTTCGCTGGTGGTTGCGTCGGCGCTCTCTGGCGAATGGTATGCCCTTGGAGTCTCCCGTCTGGCGTCTGCTGATGACGGATGCCAGTTTGAGCGGCTGGGGGGCTCATTGCAAGGGCCAGATTGCTCAGGGCCAATGGTCCTTGCGGGAGAGCCAGTGGTCCATCAACAGACTGGAAATGAGAGCCGTGTGGTTGGCTCTGACAGCGTTTCAGCCTTGGCTGCAGGGAGCGGCGGTCAGGGTGCTATCCGACAATGCCTCCACGGTAGCCTACATAAATCGCCAGGGAGGCACAGGCAGCGCGGCGTTGGAAGCGGAGGCGGATCTGCTTCTGGATTGGGCAGAGCGGCATCTTCCGTGTCTGTCGGCCCAGCGTATCGTGGGGGTTCACAATGTGGAGGCGGACTTTCTGAGTTGTCACAGGGTAGACCCCGGAGAGTGGTCTCTACATCCCGAGGTATTTGCGTTGCTGGTCCGTCGTTGGGGTCTGCCGATAATGGACCTCATGGCGACCTTCGAGTCCGCGCAGGTCGAAAGGTTCTTCAGCAGGCGTCGGGAACGCATGTCGGAAGGCCTCGAGGCATTGGCACAAAGGTGGCCAAGGTACGGGCTGCTCTGTGTCTTTCCTCCGTGGGCTCTGCTGGGTCGCCTGGTACAGCGGATCGAACGGCATCCGGGTCCCGTGGTTCTGATTGCCCCGGACTGGCTTCGTTGGCCTTGGTATGCGGATCTGGTGCAGTTGAGTGTGGCCGATCCGTGGCTCCTTCCTCCTCGGCTGGATCTCCTTCGGCAGGGGCCGCTGCAGATGCCTCAGGTGGCTCGATTCTCGCTTACGGCATGGCTATTGAGAGGGCGCGAATGAGAGCCAAAGGTTATTCTCCGGAGGTCATTGCTACCTTGTTGCGGGCGCGGCGTCGGTCTACGTCACTAGCGTATGTCCGGCTCTGGCGTATTTTTGAGAGCTGGTGTGCGGCTCGCGAGTTGCGGCCTTTGTGGACCTCCGTTCCTCAGATCCTCTCCTTCTTGCAAGCAGGGGTGGACAAGGCCCTGGCGGCCAGTTCGTTGAGGGTCCAACTTGCAGCTCTTGCGTGTTTTCGAGGCAAGGTTCAGGGCCAGTTATTGGGGTCCCATGCGGACGTGAGGCGCTTCTTGCGAGCGGTGTTGCTTATGCGTCCTCCGTGCAGGGCTTTAGTGCCCTCGTGGGACTTGAATTTGGTGTTGAGGTCTCTGGTGGCTTCGCCGTTTGAACCCTTGGCACAAGCTTCGTTGAAGGACTTGACATTGAAAACGGTGTTTCTGGTAGCGATCTCGTCAGCTCACTGGATCTCGGAGTTGCAGGCTCTTTCATGTAGGGAACCCTATCTGTCTTTCTCTGCCGACAAGGTGGTATTGCGACCGGTTCCCGCGTTTTTGCCTAAGGTAGTTTCGGCGTTTCACATGAATCAGGTGGTGTCTCTCCCGGTGTTTGCCAAGGAACGGGGCAAGCACGCGGATAACTCCTTGCACGCGTTGGATGTCCGTCGAGCTCTTCGTCGGTATTTGAGGGAAACGGCGGCCTTCCGTAAGTCCGATCGACTATTTGTCGCATTTGGCGGTCCGCGCATGGGGGAAGCGGCGTCTAAGTCTTCCATTTCCCGCTGGTTGAAAGAGGCGATTTCATCGGCATACCTTTTACACGGCAGGATGGTTCCTGCCGGGCTTCGGGCTCACTCGACTAGGGCGCAGGCGGTGTCTTGGGCAGAAGTGAGCTTGGTACCGGCGGTGGATATTTGTCGGGCGGCGACATGGTCGTCCTTGCACACCCTTTGCTAAGCACTATCGTCTGGATGTGCAGGCGGCGTCGGATGCGCGGTTTGGGTCTCGGGTGCTTCAGGCTGGACTAGCGAGGCCCTCCCGTTGAGATTTACTGCTCTGTTACATCCTCTATGGTTCCGGGACTGGACTAGAGGGACGCTAAGGAAGAGTAAATTAGACTTACCTGCTAATTGTTGTTCCTTGTGGAACTCTAGTCCAGTCCCGGATCCCTCCCTGTTTATCTGTTCTCGCTGCCAGCCAAGAAGGTAAATTCATTATAGGAGTCTGCCAGGGTTTTTGTTCTCTATACTTTCGGTCAGAGCTCCTCTGCTTGCAGCACGCCTTAGTTTCCTTTCGGGGTCAAATCTTGGGGGTGAGCGGTGGCGCCTCTTGTTGCATGCGTTTTGCACAAGGGTCGCCACGGCCGTTCTGGTCCGCCTTCCCGTAGGCGGGAGGTTGTTCTTACGCAATTGGAAGAAGAAAAAAAAAAAAAAAAAGGAAAGAATTTTTGCTCGTAGTGGGAACTTTAGGGTCAGGATCCTTTTTTTTCCACTGTATTGTTATATTTACTTATTTGTTGCTCTGCTTAGTATGCTTTGTCAATAGGTACTGATGTGTGGGCGGTCCTTGGGGCTGCATATAGCTGGATGATCAAAGAGATGAAGATGTTCAGTCTCCAAAGCTGCTGGTGGAGATTCACAACTCTATGGTTCCGGGACTGGACTAGAGTTCCGCAAGGAACAACAATTAGCAGGTAAGTCTAATTTACTCTTCAGCACCATTATATGTAGGAGCAGTAGTGCTGAAGATACATACTGAATACAGTGGTGAGTTGATAGCGGCTGATTTTCAGCTGCTATCCATATAGATATATGAATACATTTTTGACAGCCTTTTGTGCAGCTGAATATCAATGGGTATCCATTGATTTAGGTAGAATGCTTATACTTTCTCCTTAGTCCATTCTAGCACTATCCAGATAGTACCAGATTGGTTTGTATGAATTTTTAGTGGCAAAAGTGTGAAAAGTCATGTATAGTGTATATAGTTTTAGCAGTCACCACTAAACACATAAAGTCCTTGGAATATTGGGCTAATTATTGTCTTTGCCTGCTATGGAAAATCATGAAAACTTGATTCCATTATCCAACTTCTTTTCTTTCGCTCTAGTATACGTGAAATCAAATTGGAAAAAAATCTTAGAGGTATGTTTGCTAAAGGGTGTTAAGGTCCAAACAATGTATAATAATCACTTTGTTGAGCGAGTACAACTCGTAATAATAGAACAACAGCACGCTCAATTCTTACTACTAGAAACATGAAATTTACTAGAAAATAACGATACTCTTCATTTCCTATATAAACAAGGTCTCAGACAAACTAGTAGCACTAAAAATTTGGACTCAGACATTCGTCCTTATATTGTGCTAGTTTTGACATCAATGACCGCCGATATTGTCATTTTTGTTTTTGTTTTTCTTTTACTTTTGTCAAATTTATCATAAAAATTGTTTTTTCTTACTCCACTTAACTTAAAGATGATGCTATTCTTTTACAATGATTCTTGTTCGGTCAATTCCGACGCCACACCATAGGCACTTGAAGCATTTCACTATCACTGATTTCTTCAGGGAATTGGCACCGTACATGAATCACTGAAAGAAATAAAACAGAAAATGAAATCCATCGATCAACTGTTTCATATTCCTCAAACAGCATTAATATATTATATCATTAAAATGTAACCTGATGCTGCCCATGTAGCTCTATGTGCAAGAAAGCCCACAAACTCGAAGCCTTCTTTCTCCTGCCAAAAACGCCACGCATGCGGACTGCAGGGCGGTATCTGCTCTTTTAAAGCCCCTCTCATGCTGATTGTATCTAACGATCTCATTCTTCACCTATTGGAACCTCCCTAAATCACCATACAGCAATGATTTTCATTGTGGGATATTATTTATGAAAACCTTTTGACAGTGATCTCCGATATCAAACAACTTTAATGACTCAGTGTAGCCTCAACTAACTATATTCTATAAGCAGGCTGCCCAATCCTGTTTCATATTAAGTCCGGAAGGGGCCACGGAATTTAGATTGAATATCCACCTCTGTTCCTTGATGAGCAATGTTTGTTCAATTGTTTTTCCCATCATACCAAACTCTACTTTATCAATGCAGAAACACCGTAATTGTTCAAATATATGTTGTTTAATAACACAATGATGTACCAATGGTGCTTCTACTGTTTTACATTTCAGGCGACTTCAGTGTTCTACCATCCTTATCTTAAATGAACGTATAGTTTTTCCGACATAGAGCAATCCACATGGACACTTAATTAGATATATAACTCTAGTTGATGTACACGTTGTCGGTTGTTTCAACTGATAAGTAATCCCTTTATGGGTAAATTGTTGAATTTCCATCGTGATGTCACAGATGCCACATTCACCGCATTTTCTGTGGCCCCAATGTTCTTTTTGAACTGTTGTAATCAACGGGTGCAATATAGCCGGGCATAATTGTTCTTTTAAATTGTTATGTCTAGACCAAACAAAAGCGAATCTTTTTATTTTGTAATCCCGGGACTACCTTTATGACATTACTGTGTCTCTTCACTATATTCTGAATTTCCTTGCTCATCGGTGAATACTTGGTGATGAGGTTAATCTGATCAGGATCCTTGTCTTTTCCACCAAAAACAAGGAGTACCACAAGGGTCATCTCTTTCATCTCTCATGTTTAACATCTACATGCAGCCCATCTGCAATATCATCAGATCTTTCAACGTGGAAGGTATGATATATGCAGACGACATCCTACTTTATATGCCATTTTCTACAATGCAATTGGATCTACTTCCCATAATAAATTGCTTCAATGCCGTATCAGAGTGGCTCCTCTCACAGAACCTCCGCATCCAACATAAGAAAACTGAAGTTCTCTTTGTTACAAGAGACCCTAACTTCATTCCACCAGCACAAATAAGCGTCAAAGGAGCTGATCTATCCACCAAGGAAGCAATAAGATACCTTGGAGTCACACTGGACCACCGTCTCAATATGAAATCACACGTTAACAATATAACAAAGGCTGTATACTTCAAGATACGCACACTTAGGCATCTACGCTCATTACTGGACCCAGACGATTTTAGAACCATCTTCCAAGCACTCATCCTACCACATTTCGATTTCGCAAATTCAATTCTACAAGGTCTCCCACAATCCACCCTAAGTTCTCTTCAACTTGCCATGAACACTGCTGCAAGGGTTCTACAAGGAGCATCCAGGAGTAGTCACGTGACACCAATTCTCAAACATCTTCACTGGCTCCCGATACAAGGCAGAATCATATTCAAAACCCTAATTCTCACATACAAGGCCATACATGGTTTATCTGCAAACTCTCTAACTGATCTCACACAAGTTTTACCTCCAACTAGAACCAGAAGAAAAATAGCGACAAACACCCTAATAATGCCGAAGGCCATAACAACCTGTAGCCAAGCAACAGCGAACAGAGCCTTCATGTTTTGCGCACCAAAACATTGGAATTCCCTACCACCCGAAATTCGTGCCATAACCGGCATAGTCCAATTCAGAAAGGCCCTCAAACATAACTTATTCATCAAATACTACCCCACATAATGTGCATAATATTGCACCACAAACTTAACAGAATCCCCTCCTTTTCCAAACATTATTGATAATATTACTTAAATACTTCTCTCATGTGATCGAATTAGCAGATCAATATTCTATGTATATAGTTCAATGTATATAGTTTTACCCCCATATTATCCATGTTTATCTTATCCAAATTTATTTTCCTGTTTTATGTAATACCGAACAGCCTGTTGTTCTGGTCTTTGGTTCTCTGTAAACCGCGCTGATTGTAAATAGCGCGGTATATAAAAAATTGAAATAAATAAATAAATAAATAAAATAAATACCAACATTGTTTTGTTTTCGCTGTTTTATCAACAGCTCCCGATCACTATAGAGAGCTTTCGTATATGCATGTTTAATAACCTTCAATGGATAACCTCTTGTTACAAAATTCTTCCTCAAAAGTTTAGACATGGTCTTAAAGTCCTCCTTATTCGAACAATTTCTTCTATATCGTAGAAACTGTGACAGTGGTAAACTTTCTTTCAATTGTGTAGGATGTACACTCCCATAATGTAGAAAGGTTTTGCGATCCGTTTCCTTACGATATATAGAAGTCTCCCAGGATGTACCCCTTTTTTTTATTTGTAAATCTAAAAAAGTAATGGTATCTCGATGGTAAGTATAAATAAACTTTATATGGGGATCACAATGATTTACCCATTGAAAAAAGTTTTTCAAACCAGCCTCAGTCCCTTGCCATAACATAAACATGTCATCTATATGGCGCTTCCAAACCTTTATATGATTTTTAAACAGGGAAAATTAAATCCAAACCTTTTCAAAGTCTCCTATATATAGATTAGCTATTGAGGGTGCAAATGTTGCCCCCATTGCTACTCCTGAAATTTGTTGAAAACCCGAGGATCCATATTGGAACCCATTTCAACATTTTTAGATTCTTATTTACGTCCTTTAGTAGAAATTATTCTGTCACATGTTAAAGACACAAAACAATTTTTTAAATATTTTGGAAAGCTTAACCCAATGGGCCGGTCCATCGGATGTGTTATTAGTAACTATGTATGTTATATCCTTTTATACGAGCATTCCACAAGCAGCTGCATTTTCAATAGTACAGTGCACCTTGCATGAACATGGAGATTTAGTTGAGGAACAAATATCATTCCTGTTACAGTTAGCTTCTCTAGCTATTTATAAGAATTTCTTCGTGCTTGAAGGGATAATTTTTCAACAAATTTCAGGAGTTTTCTGAGACCTTGTTTATACAGGAAATGAAGAGTATCGTTATTTTCTAGTAAATTTCATGTTTCTAGTAGTAAGAATTGAGCGTGCTGTTGTTCTATTATTACGAGTTGTACTCGCTCAACGAAGTGACTATTATACATTGTTTGGATACAAAAATGGAGAGTCAATTATTATGGAAGGAAACTTCAAGTTTCCCCCCAGGATTATATCATTGGTTTAGCAAAAGAAAAAAAAACTGTTTTCAACCTCTATGTTTGGAGCAGAATCGGCTTCCTCAGAAGAAGATGGTATCACGTGGGAATCTCTTTTGAAACTACAAAAAAAGAAAGTGAAGACAGAGTTACACTGATTGTCTCTAATTGAATATATTAATAGACAACAAATCCCACGGGGGTTGCGGATTTATAAGGAACCTCGTATGCCCAATATATGGATTCAGTGTTCATTGAGAAATGGAATAAGGTGTTTAACAAATGTTCTTTAGATCTCATGGTGCTCATTGTTGATTTTTCTAAATCTGAAGTGGATAAAATGACAGAGGAAATAGCCAGGATTATACAGAGTTTAAAAGCAAAAGAAAAGGATGGCCGCGGGGCCTCGTACCCGCACGGCCAGGGTAACCAGGGGAGCGGGTCGGGGACCTATGCTGCTGCCGGTTGACGTTGGTGAGTGCCGACGACGACGGGTGCACCAGGGTGGTGTCAGCGGGATGATTGGCTCCCGCTGAGGATGGACGTGTGCAGGAGCCAATAGGAGGGGGAAGTAAAGGGGGCGACTGGAGCACGAGGGATAGTGAGAATCACTGTCCATCGTGGCTCCAGAGGATTCGGTCAGCTTGGATTCAGCGGCGTGGTAGAGCTGATTATCATTCACGCAGAGCAGAGGCGTTAAGAAGAGGGCCTTACCGAAGGAGCTTCGAGGTGCTCGTGGAGGCACGGGAGGGCGGAGCGGTTTAGCGGTGCTTCGGAGAGGTGCAGGGAAGCAAGGCTTGCTGTTGAGACGCACGTGGCTTCAGATCGGAGGAACAGGGCTCGGCAAGTACATAAAAAAAAAAAAAAAAAAAAGAGAGAACGAAGCGGCGAGGCCAGCTAAGACTCTCCCAGTACAGAGGTGCATAGCTTACTTTTATATCTTGGGGATAACTGATAATGCCTAGCGGTAGGCAGCCTAGGCGGGGGAGGGGGAGGGGGAGTCCAGGATGTGACGGGGGGGGGGGGGCTGTCTGCTACAGCAAAGGGCCCCCTCAGGGGTAGTAAGGGGTTGCATAAGGGTGGTGGGAGGTCAGTTAGGTCTAGTACTGCCAGAGTGAGGGGTGGATCAGCGGTACCTGTGCTCCCTGAACACGAAAGAGGGTTGCAGGCTCTGGGGGGGAAGGGGCTCAAGTGACAGGGTAGCTCGGGTGGGGACAGGGCGTGGAGAAGGGGGGTCTAGAGGTTTGAGCCGCGTGGGAGGCAGAGGTTGCGGTATTGGTAGACCGGGATTAGAGAATCCAAATATGGTACCCAGTGGGGAAGAGAGGGGAGGGGAGGCTGGAGGCTGGGAAGCCGGGAGGGGGTCGGATGGGAGCGGGTTAGGGCACCGGCTTGGGGAGCCTGGGGGGGGGGGGGTAGGCCAGGCATGTTATGATGGGCAAGGAAGCCCGTTCGGATGGGCGCGGCTGTCTGGGGGTTATTATCCGGCAGCTTGGGAGCACTGGCGCGGGGGGGGGGGGTGACAAGGTTCCTCCAGCACGGTATGGCCGGGAGCTTGGCAGTCCCCATGGCCTACGATGATTCCCCCTCTTGGTTTTTCTCTTTTGCCTCCACAGATGTCGGCTGTGAAGCAAGCGCCACGGGGCTTTGTGTCAGGTTCGGAGCCAGGAGCAAGCACAGAATCGACGGTGCCGGAGGCGAGTGTGGGACTAGATTTTGCGACGGGACGGCTGGCCCCTGGTACCCGGAGTCGGGGTCTGAGGCTGGGGCAGGGGGCCGTCAAGGCAGATGTCGAGCCCCAGCCGGCTGCAGGTGAGTTACCAGGGGGGCAGGAGGCCGGTGTGCAAACAGACAGCAGAGGGGGGGGGGGGAGGGAAAGCGAAGCAAAAGAGGAAGCATGTTTGTTGGCGGCATTATAGCTCGGAGTCCTCGACAATGTCATCTAGGTTCTCGTCGGGAGTGGAGGGGGCAAGAGTGGAGGCACTGTGGGGGGTGGGGCGGGGGTGCGGGGTCGGGGATGCCTATGCTGGCTGCAATAGCGGAATTGTGGGAGGGAGTGCCGAGGAAGATGCAGCGGAAGATACGAAAACGGCACTACATGGACATTTTTCGTCTATTAGAAGGTAGGAAGAGGTCCAGAGAAAGTCGAAAGAAAAGAAAGGAGGACGAGAAGGCTGGGAGGGTGAAGAAGGTATCGCGCAATGTTTTGAATTGGACGCAGGCTTTCTTAAAATTGGCCAGTGTATGGGTGCACTATTATCCTGAGCATCACGGGATGTTGTTGGCGTATGCGGATTCCATATTGGAGGCAGCGCAGGTACATGAAGGTTGGGCGTGGCTCAGCTATGACGAGAAGTTCAGGGATAAAATGGAAGAGAACCGGTTGTTGTCATGGGGGACGCAGGACATTAATCTGTGGTTAACGCAGATGTCGGTGAGGTCTGGTTCGGGGGGGGGCACCAGGGGGTAAGAATAGCACACCGGGAGGGACAGGGGGTGGACGGTCCTTTCGGACAGGGGGGCCTTTGCCCCAGCAGCGCTCAGTCGCGGAAGGGGTGGGTGACGTATGCTGGCGATTCAATAAATCGTCTTGTCCATTCCCAGACTGTAAGTTCAGACACGCTTGTTCCACCTGTAACGGCGGGCATGCCGCAGTCAAGTGCGTTAAAAAAGGACCAGGAGCCGTGCCTGCCGGTGGCGCGAAGCAGTGAGCTGTGGGAACTGCTGGCGACTCCAGTATGGTTGAGGGCTCTACAGCTGTGGCTGGGGAGGTATCCGCCAAAACGGGATAGGGAGTTCTTGGAAAAGGGATTTCGGGATGGCTTTGTGATACCGGCAGGGGGGGTGTGTGGTATCGGGGAGGGGGCGAAATGCAGCCTCGGTTCGGCGGTTTTCTAGTATTGTGCAAGAGAAGTTGCTAGGGGAACTGGCTTTAGGCCGGATCGCAGGTCCGTTTCAGGAGGCGCCGTTCGACGATTTTGTGATGTCCCCATTGGGAATCATTCCGAAAAAAGCGCCGGGGAAGTACCGGCTGATCCATAACTTATCTAGCCCTTCAGGAGCGTCTGTAAATGATCTCATACCTAGGGAATTGTGTTCAGTGCGTTATGCTTCCTTCGATGTGGCTGTTGAATTGGTGAGAAGGAGTGGTCCCGGGTCTCTGCTGGCTAAAGTGGACATTGAATCAGCCTTTCGGTTGCTCCCGGTTAATCCGTCATCTTTTCATTTGTTGGTATTTCGGGTGCAGGGCGATTTTTATTTTGACAAATGTATGCCGATGGGTTGCTCGGTGTCTTGTGCCTACTTCGAGAAGTTCAGCACTTTTATGCATTGGGCAGTGGTTGAGCGGGTGGGGTGCGTGAACGTAGTGCATTACCTGGATGACTTCTTGTTTGTGGGAAGTGCTGGAGCGCAGCAATGCCGGGAGTTGCTGGACGGTTTTGTGGCCTTGGCTCAAGAGTGGGGTGTACCTTTGGCTGCGTAAAAGATGGAGGGCCCTTCGACCTGTCTTACATTTTTGGGTGTAGAATTGGACACGATGGCGATGGTGGCTCGCTTGCCGGATGAAAAGGTCAAAAGGTTGAGGGTATTGGTTGCGAATGTATTGGGGGCCCGGAAGATTACGTTGAAGGTGATGCAGTCCTTGATTGGGTCCCTGAATTTTGCCTGCAGGGTCATTCCTATGGGGAGGGTTTTCTCATGGCGGTTGTCGATGGCGACAGCGGGGGTGAAAAAGCCTCACCACCATATTCGTGTTTCGAGCGAGCTGCGGGAGGATTTGGGGGTGTGGGATGTGTTTCTGGCTGATTTTAATGGGGAAAGGGTTTTGATGGAATCCGAAGTTTCGAACAGCGATTTGCAGCTCTTCATGGATGCGTCCGGTGGTAAAGGGTTGGGAATTTATTTTGGAGGTGCTTGGTGTGTGGGAGGGTGGCCGCAGGCTTGGCAAGATGAAGGTATAATGGCTAACGTAGCATTTTTGGAGTTGTTCCCGATCTTAGTGGTTTTGGAACTCTGGCCGGAAAGAGTGCGCAATCGCCGGATTGTCTGGAGATGTGACAACGAGGCGGTAGTGAGTGTCGTCAACAGGTATGCCCCCCGGTGCCCCCGGGTCGCGGGATTGATGAGAGAGGTAGTGCTAGCATGTCTTCATTTGAATGTTGTGGTAAAAGCTAAGCACATCCCAGGTTGTACTAATAGAATTGCGGATGCTCTTTCCTGTTTCAAGTGGGAGCTCTTTCGGCAGCTGGCACCAGATGCAGACGACGAGGGAGCGGCGATCCCGGATCATTTATGGCAGATTGGCCTCCAGCGATGATGCAGCTGCTTCGGAGCTCAGTGTCGACTGGAACGTGGGCGGCCTACACAAGAGGATTCTGCAGAGTGAAGGAGTTTTTAGACGCCCACGGTTGACAGGAGGGAAGAGTATCGGATTGGTTATTGGGGCAGTATATAGTGGCGGCTAAAGCGGGTGGTGGGTCAAGAGCGGCAGTGCGGACTCACCTGGCAGGGTTCTCCTTTTACACCAGGGCCCTGGTTTGGAGTATACCAGTTGGGGGGTTCCTGTGCCGCAGGCTCTTGCAAGGTTGGGAGCGAGCCTGTCCTACTCCTGTGGATGGCCGAAAGCCGATTACGTTCGCATTGCTGGAGAGGTTGTGTGCTGCCCTGACGCGGTTTCAGCTTATGAAGTGACCCTGTTCCGCGCTGTCTTTAGTGTGGCCTTTTTCGGAGCTTTTAGGGTAGGCGAATTAGTGGCGGACTTCAGTAGGTTGGGGACTGGGGGTCTGCGGTGGGAGCAGGTAATGGTGTCGGGCGAGGAGCTCCGGATTCGGTTAGCTCGGTCAAAGATGGATCAGTTAGGAAGGGGGGCTTGGGTGGTGATCAGGGCAGTACAAGGGGCTGAGGCATGCCTGGTGACGGCCCTCCGGGTGTACTTTATGGTGCGGTCAACTGCAGAGGGCAGGCTCTTCATACATTCCAACGCATCCCCGCTGACATGGTATCAATTCACAGCGGTGCTGCGCTTGGCGCTTATGGAGGTTGGAGTGGACCCACGGAAGTTTTTGCCCCACTCTTTTCGAATTGGGGCCGCGACTAGTGCGGCGGAAGCTGGGTTTAGGGAGATAAAGCGGATAGGCAGATGGCGGTCCCGGGCATACCAAGGTTATGTGCGGTTGGGAGAGGGTATGTCTTATTAGTGACTAACTGTGTATTTTGCTTGCAGATGGGGGACGCAGTACATGTGCATGCTGGTTGATTGGCCATTCATTCGTCCATTGGGCAGCGGGCAGTGGGCAGTGAGTCGGCGAGTTGGGCCCAACATTGGACTGGATGGCAGGGTGGTGACCGTTCTATGGCTGGGCGAGCGCGGCCTCAGATGGACGCAGCTATTGTCTTTGCTTCGGCACCGTCAGCGCAACCTCGGGAACCCAGCGATGATATTGCTGCATTTGGGGGGCAACAACCTAGGCTCATGGACATGCAAGCAGTTGATTAGGGCAGTGCAATGTGATTTGAGAGAGATTTTGTTACTGTTTAAAGATGTTATTTTAATATGGTCAGATGTAATTCCAAGGCCGGCTTGCTGGAATCAGAGGAGGTGGTCAAGGGGATTGACAAAAGTGAACCGGCAGATTGGGCGCTGGGTGTGTGAGCATGGGGGATATCAGATTTTACATCCCTGGGTGGAGTTGGATTGTGCTGGTTTGTTCCGGAGTGATGGTGTGCATTTATCCCCGATAGGATTGGATTTGCTATTGAATGATTGGCAAGAGGCCTTAGAGTATATTCTGCAGAATGATGGTTGCTGGATTCTCTGGTTGCAGCTTAGTTGAAAGGGGGCAGCTCAGAAAGTGGCTTTCTGTGCTGGTGGCGGGATCCCGGAGGTTTCCGGGGTCTGAAGCCGGGGCAATACCTAGGGCGGGGGTGGGGTACCCCCGACCCGGAGAACCCCTGGGGGCTTTTGCCAGTAGCATGGCGAAGCCGGAAGAAGGGGTGGGTATTGCAGATAGCCGGGGGCCTATCCGTGGATGAAGAAAAAGGAAGTCGTCTTGCTAGTCATATGGCGGGTGATACCTGTGTCTGCGGATGGGAGGGCTATGATACGGATGTTAATTGTTGTTGATTCAAGTTGTGTTGATAATAAAGCTGCGGCCAGTTGAATTCCAGCACCGTGTGTAGTGTGGTTCTTATAGTGGGTTGTAAATAGGAGTGGGGGTGGGGTATTGAGCGGAGGGGTCCGCCGCGTACGCTATCCTCGGTTAGTGGAAGATCAATTCCTTAAACAGCATGGAGAATTATTAAAACAAATTGAAGGTGTTAGACAGGAAATGATGGTAAAGAAGACTAGGAAACTCAAAAGGGATAACTCTGATTATACCACAGGCTATGTGTACCTGTGGTTACATCCAAATCGGAAGCAGAAAACGATTAAAAACAGAGTGAGCTTTGAAGATATGTCCGGAGATCAGGCCAGTTCCGATTCCAGTAAATCCTCACGGTAGGATTTTTTACCTGGAAACGGAGACGACAAGAAAAAAAAGAAAGACGAAATAAAGGGACAACATCAAGAACAATGGAATCAACGGAGGAAGTAAGAAATTTGGCTAACCGACAAGTGAACTCCAATTTAGTAATTAATATATCGGGCAAAGTTTTATCGGAGGATTCTATTGGTTTGCTGAGTAAAGGTCTGTCATTTGTTCCAACTATTACGTTTGATTCATTTCAATTTCGTATTGACTTTGAGAGTCTAATGAGAAAATTAATGTTAAAGAATTTTTTTGCATCGTTGGGGAGTGGAGCGCAAGTTCAAAAATCTGCGTCTAATGAAACAATTGATATTAGTGGTGTTCAGGATGTACAAATCACAGATGGACAACCACAGACTGTGCCACATTTAACACTACCATTACGATCAAAGTGGACCCCCCCTGGACCGATACACCCAGCGTTATTAGTTTTTAAAAAATTAGTTATGGATGATCTTCGAGATCTAGAGAGTATGCATAAAAAAACAGCAAACTAGGTTGTCACATGAAGAGCGAAACATCTTAAAAGATTTACAGCAATGAACGGATATAGTTATAAGACGGGCCAACAAAGGAAGAGCAGTGGTAGTACTCAATACAGATGATTATATATCTGAGGCATTAAGACAACTACATGATCAGCAAACCTATAAGATATTAACAGAGGACCCTAGCAAAATCCTCCAAGTTGAAATTAAAAAAATTACTCAAGAAGCGTTACATAATAGATTTTTGGAGTTTAAAGAATATCAATACCTGAATGTGTCAGCACCTGCTTTAGCAAAGTTTTATACCGTACCCAAGATCCATAAGAATCAGCAAAATCCCCCAGGCAGACCCATAGTATCAACCCGAGGATCCATATTGGAACCCATTTCAACATTTTTAGATTCTTATTTATGTCCTTTAGTAAGAACATAAGAACATAAGATATGCCATACTGGGTCAGACCAAGGTCCATCAAGCCCAGTATCCTGTTTCCAACAGTGGCCAATCTAGGTCATACGTACCTAGCAGTTTCCCCAAAAGAGACAGGTTCCACAATGCTTGTACTGGGTCAAGCATTGATATCCTGGGTCCCTTCTTAATAATGGTTTATGGAACTTTCCTCCAGGAACTTGTCCAAACCTTTTTTTAAACCCAGCTACACTAACAGCCTTTACTACATCCTCCGGTAACAAATTCCAGAGTTTGATTACACGTTGAGTGAAAAAATATTTTCTTTTATTAGTCTTAAATAGTTTACCTTGTAGCTTCATTGCATGTCCCCTAGTCTTTTTATATTCTGATAACGTAAACAATCAATGTACGTTTACCCATTCCACTCCGTTCATTAATTTATAGACTTCTATCATATCTCCCCTCAGCCGTCTCTTTTCCAGGTTAAAGAGCCCTAAACTTTTTAGCCTTTCTTCATAGGAGTATCCTTCCATCCCCTTTACCATTTTGGTGGCTCTTCTCTGAACCTTTTCTAATATTGCTATATCCTTTTTAAGATACGGCGACCAGAATTGCACACAATATTCAAGGTGCGGTCTCACCATGGAACGATATAGAGGCATTATAATATCTTTTGTTTTATTTTCCATTCCTTTCCTTATCATACCTAGCATTCTATTTGCTCTCTTGGCTGCCGCTGCACACTGGGCGGAGGGTTTTAACATGTTATCCACAATGACGCCTAAATCTTTTTCCTGGGTGGTGGTTCCTAATGTGGAACCTTGCATCGTGTAACCATAGTTTGGGTTGTTCTTCCCTAGGTGCATAACTTTGCACTTGTCCACATTAAATTTCATCTGCCATTTTGATGCCCAGTCTTCCAATTTATCAAGACCCTCTTGCAATTTTCCACAATCCTCATTGGTTTTAACAACTTTAAAAAGTTTTGTGTCATCTGCAAATTTGATAACGTCACTCGTTATTCCACTTTTAAGGTCATTTATGAATATGTCAAAAAGCAGCGGACCCAGCACAGATCCCTGGGGTACACCACTATTCACCTTTCTCCATTGGGAAAATTGGCCATATAGCCCTACCCTCTGCTTTCTATCTTTTAACCAGTTCCTGATCCACAGTAGTACACTGCCTCCTGTCCCATTACTCTTTAGTTTTGCCAAACGTTTTTGATGAGGGACCTTGTCAAAGGCTTTCTGAAAGTCCAGATACACTATATCAACTGACTCACCTTTGTCTACCTGTTTTTTCACACCTTCAAAAAAAAACATAACAGATTATAAGACAAGATCTTCCTTGTCTAAAGCCATGTTGGGTAGTATGGATGAGTATACTATGGGATACAAGTGAATGTGATGGGATGGGGATATGTGGTCTAAAGATAAGTATGTGTGAAAGGATGCAGTTTTGGTTGGGTTTGGTGGAAGATATAGAAAAGCTAGAGCATTGTGATTGCACAAAATGTTATATTATCTTGGAATGTGGCTGGTGTGGAATTCCTCATCAAAAGTTAAAAAGGTGCTGTGATTTCTCCAGAAAAATAAGGCCTATTATTTCAGTGCTACAAGAAACTTGACTTAATGATTTAGAACATGAAAAGCTCAAAAGGGACTGGGTGGGACACTCTTATGCCTCAGCGCCAGTGTCCTGCAAGGCAGAAGTGGTGATTTTAATACATAAGAATGTGGCATTTGTGGAAAAAAGAGTTATATAACTTCATGACAGGAGATTTGTCCTGCATCTGGAGAATTCTGTGAGGAAGGCTTTGGTTAGTTTCAGCATACACACTAAATGGATATAATGAATCATCTTTTATAAAGCTTTGGAGAATACTGCATGGACTGGAAGAGGCCCCTATGGTGGTATTAGGGACTTGGAACAGGGTGGCTGAACTGAAATGATTCCGTCACATGTTAAAGACACAACCCATTTTTTGAATATTTTGGAAAGCTTAACCCAATGGGCCGGTCCATCGGACGTGTTATTAGTAAATATGGATGTTATATCCTTATATACGAGCATTCCACAAGCAGCTGCATTTTCAATAGTGCAGTGCACCTTGCATGAACATGGAGATTTAGTTGAGGAACAAATTTCATTCCTGTTACAGTTAGCTTCTCTAGCTATTTATAAGAATTTCTTCGTGCTTGAAGGGATAATTTTTCAACAAATTTCAGGAGTAGCAATGGGGGCAACATTTGCACCCTCAATAGCTAATCTATATATAGGAAACTTTGAAAAGGTTTGGATTGAATTTTCCCCGTTTAAAAATCATATAAAGGTTTGGAAGCGCTATATAGATGATGTGTTTATGTTATGGCAAGGGACTGAGGCTGGTTTGAAAAACTTTTTTCAATGGGTAAATCATTGTGATCCCCATATAAAGTTTATTTATACTTACCATCGAGACACCATTACTTTTTTAGATTTACAAATAAAAAAAAGGGGTACATCCTGGGAGACCTCTATATATCGTAAGGAAACGGATCGCAACACCTTTCTACATTATGGGATTGTACATCCTACACAATTGAAAGAAAGTTTACCACTGTCACAGTTTCTACGATATAGAAGAAATTGTTTGAATAAGGAGGACTTTAACCTTTGAGAGGCCGCTCATAGAAGCAATTGCTTCTAATACTTAATTGTTATGTATTTTAGTACACTACATGTAAATATGTCAAATATAAATTTTTAGCTAATTTGGATATGTACTTCCTAGGAAAAAGCATGTTCCATTTGTGGAACGTTGGCCCCTCCAAGCGTCATTTTTTCAAAAATTTTAATTGCTTTTTTATTGAATATCGTAAACTGGAAACAAACAAATACTTCAATTAAGCAATTTTTAAAAGTAATTAGACACAAACAGAGATGACTGTACAGAATAAAGCTTGAAGGGAAAATTTCAGCGAGAGTGAAAATCCGGAAAACACTTCTCGTGCAGGCGCTTGCCACAAATCTGGCAACATTTTTTTGTATTCTTCGAGCAGACAATGCAACGACCTTGGCTTGTAGAAGACAAATAGTGACTGGTGTTAGCTGAAGCTGTAATAGCAGAGGGAATCGAAGCTGTGGGGCCACCTTTTCGAGAACGATAGCCCTTTAGTCCAACTTTCATAGCCACCAAAGCAACTTTGCGGCGGAAATCCAAGTGACTCAGGGCTTGTTTGCCCAAAAGATGACATTGCAAACGCCAGGCAGCAACAACGGCCTTATTTAGACCATTGGCAAACAAATTCCACCACCATTTTTTGCTTCGTAATTTAGGACGGTAGCTACCTAGCAAATGATCTAACAAGTCGACACCACCCATACTTTGGTTATAAGCTCCAATCAATTTTGGCTGCTTGATAATGATTTTTTGCTTTTGTTTGACAGAATATCGATTGGCATTTTGAAGAAGTTTTGGCTGCATCCAATTTGACATGACTGTAACCACACTGTTGTCATTCCAACGGACACACACCACATTACCATCACCACGGTAATCATATTCGCCACGAGGCTTTTTGGCAAGCTCCTTTGAAGAAACCAAGGGGCACTTGCTGGTACGGTTTTCACGAACAGTTCCAACAGCATGAAAGCCTTTTGCTTTCAGATCAATCATGAGATCATATGAAGTGAAATAGTTGTCAAAAACAAGCTGTGATGATTTGGATTTTCAACAACTGATATCAAATCAAGAACAACTCTAGTGCCAAGTGGAACATTGTACTGAGGACCATCTTTTTCCTTGGTACCAGTGTAAATTTGCATTGAAAATGGATACCCAGCAGGGCAGCACAACATCCACACTTTGTAACCGAATCAAATTGGCTTACCTTGAATAAACATTTTGCAACTGTGGTGCCCGTAATATGGCACCATTGATTCATCAATACTCAAGTTTTCACTGAACACTCCACCGACTTTCACAAACTGTGCTGTGAGGTGATCGTAAAATGGCTCAATTTTTGCTACTTTTCCAGGTTGCAAATTGAGATTATCAACAATGTGGAAGTAAGTTTTCAACTCCCGGAAACGTTTGCGACTCATTATCTTTGGGACAATATTATTGCTCAAATCCTCGGCGGTCGACCAATAGTGACTTTCTTTGGGCAACTGGTGGTATCCACTGAGGAGCAAAATGCCAAAAAAATGAATCAACTCGTCCCCATTTGTATCAATATTTGCCAATTTCTGCTGAGCATAAATATTGGTCATACTGGCAAGATGATCAACGTAATCATCACCAAATATTTGCATAAAGAGGTCAAAGGGAGATTTATCAATCAAATCAGTGTGAAGATCGGCTAATTTTTCGGGAGATGCTTCTGGCATTGGAGTCAAAAAGTCGTCCCTCTTCATCCATTTTGGGGTTGATTTTATCCACTTGCGCTTTTTTGCTGGTTGAGCTGACTGATAATTAGATAAGAGCTCACTGTCACTGTCACTTTCTACCAGCTGATCACTTCCCTTGGATTCCACATTAGCAACTTTTTGAATATCCAGATCTAATTCACCACACACTTTGCCAGGCTCAATAAACTCCAAATTTTATTCATCAATTTCTTCAATGTCTGAAGCAGCCATTTCATCATTGGGTGGCAAAATCAAAATGTCGGCTTCTTCTACATCTGAATCTTCCGCAATGTGTGTTACTGCTTCTTGAAGCGTCAGGCAACGATATTTAGGCATTATAACTATATAGAATTAGTTGAATAACAATCCTGCAAAAAATATGGCAGAAATTGTAAAATGAAAAAAATGACACCCGGAAGTCCCAACGTTCCACAAGTGGAACACACGGAAAGAAGTAATCACAAAAACATGAATAGGTTACCGACATGCATAAAACCTGACCAACACACTCATAAAACATTCCAGAGTATGACTCTCACCCTAATAAGACAGACGGACATGTGAGAACAAAATTGTAGAGGGATATATTACATAAACCATAAAGTGCCAACTTTATGGTTTATGTAATTGCTTTCCCGACGTCCAACTCACACGCTCCTGCCCAATCGGGGCAGTGGGAGTAGCTGCCGTTTCCCGATATAAGCAGCGTCCCTGCTTCTAGGGAGCTGCTTGCTTGCCCGACGTCCAACTCACACGCTCCTGCCCAATCGGGGCAGTGGGAGTAGCTGCCGTTTCCCGATATAAGCAGCGTCCCTGCTTCTAGGGAGCTGCTTGCTTGCCCGACGTCCAACTCACACGCTCCTGCCCAATCGGGGCAGTGGGAGTAGCTGCCGTTTCCCGATATAAGCAGCGTCCCTGCTTCTAGGGAGCTGCTTGCTTGCCCGACGTCCAACTCACACGCTCCTGCCCAATCGGGGCAGTGGGAGTAGCTGCCGTTTCCCGATATAAGCAGCGTCCCTGCTTCTAGGGAGCTGCTTGCTTGCCCGATGTCCAACTCACACGCTCCTGCCCAATCGGGGCAGTGGGAGTAGCTGCCGTTTCCCGATATAAGCAGCGTCCCTGCTTCTAGGGAGCTGCTTGCTTGCCCGACGTCCAACTCACACGCTCCTGCCCAATCGGGGAAGTGGGAGTAGCTGCCGTTTCCCGATATAAGCAGCGTCCCTGCTTCTAGGGAGCTGCTTGCTTGCCCGACATCCAACTCACACGCTCCTGCCCAATCGGGGCAGTGGGAGTAGCTGCCGTTTCCCGATATAAGCAGCGTCCGTGCTTCTAGGGAGCTGCTTGCTTGCCCGACGTCCAACTCACACGCTCCTGCCCAATCGGGGCAGTGGGAGTAGCTGCCGTTTCCCGATATAAGCAGCGTCCCTCCAGGGCGCGCCCGCGCCTGGCGTGCCCGCGCCTGAGGGCCTCGCCAGAGGGCCCTTTGGCGTGGCCCTTAGGCTTCGGAGCTAAGGCGGAAAGAAGCATACCTGGCACATCGACCCTGCGAATCACTAGGAGCCACATCCCAAACACAGTAGAATGACAACAGGCCATTGGCGACTAGAGTCATTCACCAGGAGGTAAGCGACACTGGAAATAACAAACATTGAACGCCCTCCATGAAAAGCATTAGATAAGACACTGACGTCACCAGATAACTCAACCGGACCGGTAAGAGGCTTATAAGGTCTACCCCCACAAGGTACCGCTGCCAATGCCAACTAATATCGGATGCTGATACATATACCTATTGCCGACACTGACACTGACTGATACTTGCTAAAATGACTTTCAATTGTGAACTGGGTTACTAGCTACTGCTAACTATACTTGATAACTGTGTTACTTATTGCTAGCTACTGTTACATGCTGCTTCGATTGTGTTACTTATTGCTAGCTACTGATACATGCTGCTTCGATTGTTGTCACCACTGGTGCTGTTACCGTCCAATACCTGCTGATATTGTTACTCTTACCGCTGTCCTAAGTTTAGCATTGGATTCTAAGCAAATTGTATTGTACTGTTACACACACACTTAGACATAAATCTACTAAAACTTTGCCTTGGAATTTGTCTGATCACCCTAAGCTCAGCATACGCAACCAACACTAACATGTACCAATCTACACCACTTATTTATGGTCCACTCTACATCCTCTACACCATCCACACTCCTCAAACACCCATTCCCTCACTCTACCACACCACCAGTATAGTATCGACACACATGACATATCCAGGATACACAAGCGGGAGGCACACTAGAGCACAGAAGCACCACAAGTCAAAATCAAAAAGGCCATGGAAGAGCAAGCCCTGCCGGCCCCTGGCTACACACAACCAGGCTCCGCCAACACCATTTGTGGACTGTAGCATCACACTCATCAATGCCAGATCAATCAGAAACAAGACCCACATTATCTATGACATAATCAAAGACGAGCAACCTGACATCCTCTGTATAACAGAAACCTGGATCACAAACACCGATACAGCCTTATTGAACCAGTTAAACAGGCCCGGATACAACCTGTATAACTGCCCGCGATCCAACAAAAGAGGTGGAGGAGTTCTCATAATTGCTAGATCAAACTTTAAACTCTCATGCATGTCCCTGGACTCAAACCCAGACATAGACCTGCTCAAAGTGGAGAACCCAGCAATATCCATCTGTCTAATATACAGATCCCCCTCGCTGAATCATGAAATACTTGCTGCAGCTTTAGAAAACATTTCCTCAACACAACCGAAGAAATTCCAAGTCATCCTAGGTGACCTAAACCTAGCGTCAACATCAGTAGCGTACACCAACACCTTCCTGGAAGCTATGTCCCAACTTGGGTATCATCAGATAATAAACGAGCCAACCCACGAAAAGGGACATACCCTGGACATGGTCTTCACTCCTACAAACAAACAGTGCAACGAGGTTAAACCCCTGACCAAAATCAAAGCAGTACCTTGGTCTGACCATCGCCAAATCGATATACGGATAAAACTCCCTTCGCTACCAAAAGGCATGAAAGCACAACGAGAAATCCAACAAAAGAGAAGTTTCAACAAACTTGACCTGGAAGGTCTCACAAGTAACATCAAGGCGCACATTGACTTGGAAACTACAGACCTCGATGCACTAACAAATAGCTGGGACACAGGAATCCAGGCTACAGCGCACCCTAAATGGAAAAACACAGCAATCCCAGGTAAACAACAATCGGAACCATGGTACACAACATCGCTAACCAAAACGAAGAGAGAGCTTAGAAAGTGTGAAAAAAAGTGGAGACATAGCAAAACTTTGGAACGCAGAGCTGAGTACCTCAACCTCCTCGCAAGATACAAAGAAGAGGTAGATGCTGCAAAAAGGAAGCACCACACCAACCTGCTGAACAAAGCCATCAACAAACCACGTGAACTATTTCATCTAGTAAAAACCCTAACCAAAACAGTCCAGTCGGAACAGCAGAGTGATACTATTCATCCTCAAACTCTTGCAAACCACTACGCAAGCAAGCTGACAACAACCTCACCCACTCTCTGTGTCGACACACCACAATTGAAAACTGTAGTGAAGCAAGAACAGGCATGGAACAAATTCCGCAAAATTGAGGATAAGCAAACCATTGAAATAATAACCAGTATCAATACCACCACCTCCCCGCTTGATCCATGCCCAGCTACATGGATCAAAGCGGCAAAAAAGGATATCGTCCACCAGGTCTCACACATTGTGAACCAATCACTATGTCAAGGAATCATGCCCAACCAGCTCAAAAAGTCTATAATTAGACCGATTCTAAAGAACAACTCACTCAACAAAGAGGACCCATCATCTTACCGCCCAATCTCTAGCATATCTTTCCTAGCAAAGATTATTGAAAAAGCAGCCCTTATCCAACTGCAAGACCACCTCGATGACCATGAAACCCTGGACAAGCAGCAATACGGTTTCAGAAAAAATCATGGGGTCGAAACTCTGCTTTTAGCCCTGCTTAACAACCTCCTCAAGTGCCTGGAAGACAGAAGGAAAATGTTTATTCTCATTTTCATCGACATCTCTGCCGCTTTCGACACTGTCCATCATGTAACCCTCCTTAACAAGCTGGCATCGATTGGAATATTAGGAACCACCTTGAAATGGTTCTCCTCCTACATAACGAACAGGAAGCCGCAGGTCCAATTCAACGGCGAAAAAGCTGAAGCCTTCACTCAAACTCAAGGCATACCGCAGGGTTCGGCACTCTCGGCACTACTTTTTAACATTTACATGCAACCCCTCAGTGGAATTTTCAGGAAATATGGCATTAACTACCACATATACGCGGACGATATTATGCTGTACAATCAATTGGATGCCGCGAACCCTAATTATACTCAGCTTGAAACCTGCATGAGAGAGATG
The DNA here is from genome assembly GCA_033557465.1 of Ichthyophis bannanicus. Taxonomy (NCBI): domain Eukaryota; kingdom Metazoa; phylum Chordata; class Amphibia; order Gymnophiona; family Ichthyophiidae; genus Ichthyophis; species Ichthyophis bannanicus. The sequence goes on along the minus strand of CM066037.1, from coordinate 363,216,013 downwards.
TTGGGATGGCTAAAACAAAACAATATGTCGATTAACCACAAGAAAATGGAAGTAATGTTTATATCCAGTAAACCTGACTTCGAACCGCCTCCAACAATCACATTGTGCAACAACACTTACAACACTAAAAATGAAATCAAATATCTGGGAGTCACAATCGACAGCAAACTAAAGATGGAAAAACACCTCAGCAACACCAACAAGGCCATCTTTCACAAGCTTAGAGTACTACGACCCCTGCGGAATATACTTGAACCATGTGACTTCCGGTCGGTCGCGCAAGCGCTCATCATACCTCATCTAGACTACTGTAACGCCATCTTACAGGGTCTTCCAAAGAAAACAACCAATATATTACAACTGGCACAAAATGTGGCAGCGAGGATCATCATGCGATCAAGCGTAACTGAGCATATCACACCTGTATTGATTGAGCTGCACTGGCTACCCATCGTTGCCAGGATTCAATACAAAACTTTGGTAACCACGTTCAAACTAATACATAACCTAGCCCCATCATTCCTCTCCACCCTTATCTGCACGCAACCAACCACCAGAAACAGGAGAACTATCAACTCAGACACACTACAAGTTCCAAACAGCATCAGATATATGAAAGTCAGTACTAGCCGCAGAGCATTCTCCTTCTCTGCCCCCACCTTATGGAACCACCTACCGCAGGAGCTGAGAGCAATTAAAGACATAATTGACTTCAGGAAGAAATTAAAAACGCATCTGTTCAATTGTCACTACAACCAGATGTAAATCCAAGAGGGATAAAAGAAGAAGCGAATTGCTGTATGTAAAAATGTAAATAGGTGAAGGACAATCTCTTTTGTAAATTTATGTAATTACGTTAAGGTCTATATTTTAGACCCTACTATGCTGTGTGCTGTGTATTACCTCTGTACTTTTTATCTATGCCCCAACTTTTCTGTCTTGATTTTAGACAAATCCCAAAGATGTAATCAAACCGCTTCTGATCGCTGGAAGTAGCGGTATATAAGTGTTTACTAAATAAATAAATAAACTTTGGTCTACTTTGGAATACTGTAGAAGGGGGTGTATCCAGCAGAGAGCTTGTAGTTTAAATTTCATAAGAAGTTAGAGCCTAGCAGCAGCTAAGAGCTATAATTTAAATCAAATCAGAATTTAGCTTACCTCAGCAGCACAAGACAGGGTACTGTGTAGCAGCCCTCTTTTAATAAGTGTTATTTCCCTCCCTCCCACCCCTGGGATAATCATAGCTTTATAGGTACTTACACATCTTAAAAGACAGGAGGTGCTTTCAGGTGAAGCTCATTACCCAAATCAGTCATACACTAAGGACCAGAGATTAATTAAGCTTCAGGTGAACAAGGTATATTAAACGTATTAGGTACAGTTTTATTGGTATAAATACCCATAGCAACCCCTAGTAAGTAAGAACTTAAAGATCTAGACACAAACTTAAAACTAAGATGCAGACAGCAGTCCAGCAGCGGGATGGGGGCTTTCCAGTCTTTTGCATTGAGTGTCACATGTATGATTTTCTCCCAGTTGGTGAGAGGTCTTACGTGTGCACTAGGTGCAAGGAGCTCTTTTCTCTCAGGGAACAAGTCCGTTCTCTAGAGGCTAAAGTAGCAGACTTGGAAAACATAAGACAGACAGAGAGGTACATAGACGAGACCTACAGGGATATAGTCCTGAAGTCCCACCTCCAGTCTGGCAGCACCCCTGTTGCCATGGAGGAGAGAGGTCACGTGACAGGAGAGCATCACCCTGGTGTGGCAGGAAGTGATCCTGTAACTAGGACCTGTCCTCCAGGTGATGTAAAACCCTCTCGCACCGAGGAAGTTTCTCCAGGGCCATGTGCCCATGAGGGAAGGGTTAGGACAGCCGTTATAGTTGGTGATTCGATCATTAGGCATGTAGATAGCTGGGTGGCTGGTGGACGTGAGGATCGCCTGGTAACATGCCTGCCTGGTGCGAAGGTAGCGAACCTCACGCGCCACCTAGATAAGGTCTTAGATCGTGCTGGGGAGGAGTCTGCTGTCTTGGTACATGTCGGTACCAATGACATAGGAAAATGTGATAGGGAGATTCTGGAGGCAAAATTTAGGCTTTTAGGTAGGAAGTTGAAATCCAGAACTTCCAGGGTAGCATTCTCCGAAATGCTTCCTGTTCCACGCGCAGGACCCAAAAGGCAGGCAGAGCTCCGGAGTCTCAATGCGTGGATGAGACAATGGTGCAGAGATGAGGGTTTTGGATTTGTTAGGAACTGGGGAACATTCTGGGGAAAGGAGGGGCTCTTCCGAAGGGATGGGCTTCACCTTAACCGGGATGGAACCAGGCTGCTGGCATTAACCTTTAAAAAGGAGATAGAGCAGCTTTTAAACTAGATATTAGGGGAAAGCCGACAGTCGCCCAAGAGCGGATGGTTTGGAAGAATGTATCCTTGAAGGATACTACCAAAAGCAGAGAGGTTCCACAAAAGAGTAAAGTAGCCCAAATGCCCTCAAGTATGGAGCAGACAGAGCTTAAAGATCCCAATTTACCCATGTCTAACAATAGCCAAATTAACATGAATAAAATACATTCTCTAACATGCTTGTATGCAAATGCTAGAAGTCTAAAGAATAAGATGGGAGAGTTAGAATATATAGCACTAAATGAAAGGTTAGATATGATTGGAATATCAGAGACATGGTGGAAGGAGGACAACCAGTGGGACACTGTGATACCTGGGTACAAACTATATTGTAATGATAGAGCTGATCAAATTGGTGGAGGGGTTGCGCTCTATGTTAGAGAGGGCATTGACTCAGAAAGGATTAAAGTTTTGCAGGAAACAAAATCTGCTGTAGAATCTATATGGATTGAAATTGAAATTCCATATAAAAGGGGGAAGGCAATGGCAGTGGGGGTGTACTATCGAGCACCTGGCCAGAATGACCAAATGGATGATGAAATGCTCAAAGAAATCAAGGAAGCTAACAAACGTTACAGCGCAGTAATAATAATGGGTGATTTCAATTACCCTGTTATCGACTGGATCAGTGTCACGTCAGGACATGCTAGGGAGATAAAGTTCCTAGATGAAATAAATGACTGCTTCTTGGAGCAGCTGGTTCATGAACCGACCAGAGGGGAAGCCATATTAGACCTAGTCCTTAGTGGAATACCAGATCTAGTGCAAGAGATAAGGGTGTTGGCGCCACTTGGCAATAGTGATCATAGCATGATCGCCTTTGATTTAATTAGTGGAGGGGGGATAGTAAGGAAATCCACAGTACTACCCTTTAACTTTCGAAAGGGAGACTATGATAACATGAGGAAAACAGTTAAGAAAAAACTAAAAGGAGCAGTTGCGAAGGTTAAAGATGTACATCAAGCTTGGGTGTTGTTGAAAAATACTATCTTGGAAGCCCAGACCAGCTGTATTCCACGCTTTAAGAAAAGTGGAAGGAAGTCCAAAAAACTGCCAGCATGGTTTAAAGGTGAGGTCAGAGAGGCTGTTGTTGCCAAAAAAGCATCTTTCAGGAAATGGAAAAAAAGAGCCAAACGACGAAACCTGGAAACAGCACAAGCACTGGCAAGTCAAATGCAAGGCATTGATAAGGCAGGCAAAGAGAGAATTTGAGAAGAAGCTTGCTGCGGAAGCAAAAACGCAAAATAAAGATCTTTTCAAGTACATTCGTAGCAAAAAACCTGTGAGAGAGTCAGTTGGTCCATTAGATGATAAAGGAGTTAAAGAGGCAACAAGGCAATAGCGGAGAGACTGAATGAATTCTTTGCTTCCGTCTTTACTGAGGAAGATGTAGGGATGTTACCCATGACTGAAGTGGTATTTAAAGGTGCGGAAGAATTGAAGGAAATATCGATACATCGGGAAGATATCTTATAACTATTAGATAAACTGAAGAGTAGCAAATCACCTGGGCCGGATGGTATACATCCAAGGGTGTTGAAAGAACTGAAATATGAGATTGCAGACCTGCTATTAGTAATCTGTGAACTATCATTAAAATCATCTCTAATACCTGAAGATTGGAGGATCGCCAATGTAACAACAATTTTTAAAAAAGGGTTCCGGGGTGATCCGGGAAACTACAGACTGGTGAGCCTGACGTCAGTACCGGGAAAAATGGTAGAAAACCATCATAAAGAATAAAATTGCTCAGCAGGTAGATAGTCACGACCTAATGGGAGACGGCCAACATGGCTTTAGACAAGGAAGATCTTGTCTTACTAATCTGTTATGTTTTTTTGAAGGTGTGAATAAACAGGTGGACAAAGGTGGGTTGGTTGATATAGTGTATCTGGACTTTCAGAAAGCCTTTGACAAGGCCCCTCATCAGAGACTTTTGGCAAAACTAAAGAGTCATGGGATAGGAGGCAGTGTACTATTGTGGATCAGGAACTGGTTAAAAGATAGAAAGCAGAGGTTAGGTCTAAATGGCCAATTTTCCCAATGGAAAAGGTGAATAATGGTGTACCCCAGGGATCTGTGCTGGGTCTGCTGCTTTTTGACATATTCATAAATGACCTGGAAAGTGGAATAACGAGTGAGGTTATCAAATTTGCAGATGACACAAAACTATTTAAAGTTGTTAAAACCCAAGAGGATTGTGAAAAATTGCAAGAGGATCTTGATAAATTGGAAGACTGGGCATCAAAATGGCAGATGAAATTTAATGTGGACAAGTGCAAGGTTATGCACCTAGGGAAGAACAACCCAAACTATGGTTACACGATGCAAGGTTCCACATTAGGAACCACCACCCAGGATAAAGATTTAGGCGTCATTGTGGATACCATGTTAAAACCCTCGGTCCAGTGTGCAGCGGCGGCCAAGAGAGCAAATAGAATGCTAGGTATGATAAGGAAAGGAATGGAAAATAAAACAAAAGATATTATAATGCCTCTATATCGTTCCATGGTGAGACCGCACCTTGAATATTGTGTGCAATTCTGGTCGCCGTATCTTAAAAAGGATATAGCGATTTTAGAAAAGGTGCAGAGAAGAGCCACCAAAATGGTAAAGGGGATGGAAGGATACTCCTATGAAGAAAGGCTAAAAAGGTTAGGGCTCTTTAACCTGGAAAAGAGACGGCTGAGGGGAGATATGATAGAAGTCTATAAATTAATGAACAGAGTGGAACGGGTAAACGTAGATCGATTGTTTATGTTATCAGAATATAGAAAGACTGGGGGACATGCAATGAAGCTACAAGGTAAATTATTTAAGACTAATAAAAGAAAATATTTTTTCACTCGTGTAATCAAACTCTGGAATTTGTTACCGGAGGATGTAGTAAAGGCTGTTAGTCTAGCTGGGTTTAAAAAAGGTTTGGACAAGTTCCTGGAGGAAAGGTCCATAAACCATTATTAAGAAGTGACCGAAGATATCAATGCTTGACCCAGTACAAGCATTGTGGAACTTGTGTCTCTTGGGGAAACTGCTAGGTACATATGACCTAGATTGGCCACTGTTGGAAACAGAATACTGGGCTTGATGGACCTTGGTCTGACCCAGTATGGCATATCTTATGTTCTTATGTTCTTATAGAAAGCAGAGAGTATGGCTAAATAGTCAGTTTTCTCAATGGAGAAAAGTAAATAGTGGAGTACCGCAGGGATCTGTGCTGGGCCTGCTGCTTTTTAACATATTCATAAATGACCTGGCAATGGGAATAATGAGTAAGGACATCAAATTTGCAGATGACACAAAATTATTCAAAGTTGTTAAAACCCAAGAGGATTGTGAAAAATTGCAAGAGGACCTTGATAAATTGGAAGACAGGGCGTCCAAATGACAGATGAAATTTAATGTGGGCAAGTGCAAAGTTATGCACCTAGGAAAGAACAACCCATTGTCCCACCTTAGAAACCACCACATCTTCCTGGTAATACATTGTAACTCTCCGCCCAGTGTGCAGCGGCAGTCAAGAAAGCAAATAGAATGCTAGGAATCATAAGGAAAGGAATGTAGAATAAAACCAAAGATTTTATAATGCTTCTGTATCGCTCCATGATTGGACTGCACCTTGAATACTGTGTGCAATTTTGGTCTCTGTATCTTAAAGAGGATGTAGCAGAATTAGAAAAGGTACAGAGAAGAGCCACCAAAATGGTACAGGGGATGGAAGAATACCGCTATAAAGAAAGGCTTAAAAGGTAAGGGCTCGTCAACATGGTAAAGAGAAGGCTGAGGGGAGATAAAAAAGTCTATAAATTAATGAATGGAGTGGAACGGGTTACCGTAGATTGGTTGCATACACCATCAAAAAATAGAAAAAAAGTAGAAGACATGCAATGAAGCTACAATGTAACCCATTTAGTTTCTGGAGGATGTAGTAAAAGCTATTAGTGTAGCTGGGTTTAAAAAAGGTTTGGACAAGTTCCTGGAGGAAAGGTCCATAAGCCATTATTAAAGAGGACTCAGGAAATCCACTGCTTACCCAGGATGAGCATTGTAGAAACTGTGGATTTTGGATATCTGCCAGGTACTTGAGACCTGGATTGCCCACTGTTGGAAACAGGATACTGGGCTTGATGGACCTTGTTCTGACCCAGTATGGCATTTCTTATGTTCTCATGTTCTTATCTTCTTCATCTATCAGGACAAGTAGATTTGCATTCTGCATAGAAACATAGAAACATGATGGCAGAAAAAGACCACATGGCCTATCTAGTCTGCCCTTCCATATCAACTACAATAGGCCCCTTTTTACCTTTAGAGATCGTCTGTGTTTGTCCCATGCTGTTTTGAATTCATATACTGTCCTCGTCTCTACCATCTCCTCTGGGAGCCTATTCCACACATCTGTCACTCTTTCTGTAAAGAAATCTTTCCGCATATTACTCCTGAGTCTTTCCCCTTTATTTATTTATTTATTTATTTTATTGTTTTTCTATACCGCACTATTTATCACCAGCGCGGTTCACAAGTAACAAAAGTTGAACAATGTAGAACAGTCTAACATTGAACTTACAATGAACAGGGAAATCAATCATCTTATGTCACCTCATAGCAGAGCTTGCTTTCAATGAAAAGAGACTCTCCTCCTGTGCATTCATGCCTTTCCTCTAAAGTATTGTGACGCTCGCGCCCCTACCAGGCGGCCGCCTAGTAGGGACGGGTGATCAACTCTTCTATTTCCTAGGGTTGTAGTTGTGTAAGGAATGACGAGGCCGAGTGGTTTATAAAGCGCACAGGAATTTATTCAGCTTCCTTGCAGGTAAGTGGATACAATTTCTCCCAAACACATGTACTTCTCCAGACAAAAGAAAATAGTGGATACTTCTCCAATAACAGATGTCCAAAACAAAACAACAGTGAATTCCAATATCAAGTGTTTCTGGCTCACACTAATTTACCTTAGTGCAGGCATCACTTTCCATCTCTGAGACATTTGAATTTACCTCAGCCTCCTTGACTTCAATGTCCATACTCTCTGCTGAGCTGTAGCAGGGTTCTGCTAGGTACCGCTCAGGAACTTTCTGCTTTAGACTTTTTAACAGGTTAAACAACCTCTCCCACTTTCTTGCTTTCCCTGCTCTAGGCAGGTCTCCTATGGGTTGCTCTTGCTTAACCTTCCTGGTACAACATTTCTTTTTGTGCTGTGTTATCTGTGGCATAACAATTTCATCAGAGTCAGAAGAATAAACATACTTAGAAGGCCTTGCTGCCTCCCTTCTCCTACCTTGGGCTTCTTTTGCAGTATTCTCCTGGTTAGAGCTTTGGCCAGTCAGGACTCCCTCTGCCTCAGCGTAGGGCAGAGACCTGTGGTAACACTTTCCCACTCTCTTGCTAGGGTAGGTGGTTCTCCCCCTGGAACCTTCCCTATATCCTCGGTGGCTACTGCGCTGAGTATGGTGGCTTCCTTTGTACCTTCTCTGGCTGTCTTTATAGCGGTTCCTTTTTCTGCTGCTCCTTTTGGCTACAGGGCTGTTCCCTCTGTACCTTCTGGAACCAGGACTGGAACCTGAGCTGCAACTCCCACTTAGGCCTGGACTGCAACTCCGACAACAACTGCCACTGCAACTGGAACTGTATCTCCAATCATGCTTCTCACCTTGCTTCCAACCAGCACTTGAACCAACTCCTGAATCAGCTCTCCAACCATGCTTCCAACCGCATTCTGAACCAATTCTTGAACCAGCCCTCCAACCAACTCTCCAACCGACTCTATCTCTAGTGTTTGTTTGCTCCCTTTCAAACACTGAGCAGGGCGACTCCCTTCCTGGCTCCGCCCTTCTGTACCTCCCACTCCTGTCTGTGGCTGACCTGGAGTGTGGGCGTGACTTCCAGCTAGGTCTGCCCTCTAGGTTTCTCTCCAGGTTCCTGCTGTGGACTATGTGATCCTGTGTGCCCCTCCCCCGCAAAGAGGAAAAATTCTTCCTTTTTTCACTTTTCCCTGGCTGGGCTGCACTCTCCTTATCACAGTATACATATTAAGATCCTTAAGTCTGTCCTCATATACTTTATAACAAAGACCACTAACCATTTTAGTAGCCACTCTCTGCACTGACACCACCCTGTTTATATCCTTTAGAAAGTGTGGTCTTCAGAATTGCACATAATACTCCAAATGAGGTCGTACCAGAGATTTATACAGAGGCACTAACACCTCCTTTTTTCTGCTGGCCATTCCTCTCCCTATGCACCCAGGCAACCTTCTGGCTTTCACCATCACTTTTTCTAGCTGTTTAGCTACTTTAAGATCATCAGACACAATCATGACGAGGTTGTGTCTGATGATCTTAAAGTAGCTAAACAGGTAGAAAAGGCGACGGCAAAAGCCAGAAGGATGCTTGGGGTATAGGGAGAGGAATGGCCAGTAGAAAAAAAGGAGGTGATAATGTGTCTGTATAAGTCTCTGGTTCGACCTCATTTGGAGTATTGTGTGCAATTCTGGAGACCGCACCTTCAAAGGGATATAACTGGTTGGTGACGGTGCAGAGGGTAGCTACTAAAATGGTCAATGGTCTTTATTATGAAGCATATGAGGACAGACTTAAATATCTTAATATGTATACTTAGAGGAAAGGTGGGATAGGGGTGATATGATAGAGACATTTAAATACCTCCATGGCATAAATGCACAGGAGGATCTCTTCCAGTTGAAGGCAAGCTCTGCTACGAGGGGACATAGCATGAAAGTGAAAGGTGATAGACTCAGGAGTAATATGCAGAAAATGTTCTTTACGGAAAGAGTGGTAGATGCGTGGAATAATCTCCCAGTGGAGGTGGTGGACACAAGGTCAGTATCTTAATTCAAAAAAGCATGGGACAAACACAGAGGATCTCTAAAGGTAAAAAGAGGACTATTATAGTTGATATGGAAGGGCAGACTAGATAGGCCATGTGGTCTTTTTTTGCCATCATGTTTCTATGCCTTCCAAACAGGCCCAGGACTATGATCTAGTGAAGCAGGTCATCAAAGATAGACTGGGCCTAACAAGGGAACATTATAAGGGGGCATTTAGACAGTCTACAATGCATGGTCAAGAGAGACCAAAGATTTTGGCTCAACAATTAAGGGATATGGCGGGGAATGGTTAGAGCCATGAGTAAAGACAGCAGCCCAGATTATTGAGGAGGTGATTCTAGAGCAATTTTTAATGTCAGTACCCCTGGATATGAGAGAGTGGTTAGTTAGGTGTGGTGTTAATTCTATAGAGGAAGCCACGTCCATTGATGAAGGTTACTTAGAAGCCCAAGCTGTTTACTAACCATTTTCAAACAGGGAAATTTATTTCTAGTTCACCATACAAGTCCCTCAGCCCCGGATCTCTCTACTCTCAATACTTGTCTTGCCTCCATTTCCAACTGGTTTACTAGTAACTTTCTCCATGTCAACCCCCTCCAAGTCAGCCGCTATTTTGGTTTACATTCGGCGCCCCCTCCCCTAATTTGGTGCCCCTTATGTCCACTTCTCTGATTCCTCTGGTCCCCATTCTTCATTACCTTGGTGTTACCCTTGATCCCTCACTTTCATTTCACCAACATATTTCCACACTCATGCGTACCTCCTTCTTTCACCTTCGCAGAATTCGGGCTGTTCGACCACTTCTTCCTCCCTCCTCCCTCACTACTCTTGTCCTTTCACTGGTGATTACTCAGCTTGATTATTGCAACTCACTTCTTGCAGGTCTTCCCCAATATCAGCTTCGATGACTTCAATTAATCCAGAACACGGCCGCTCATCTCCTTACCCACTCCTCTCCTCGGGATCATGTTACCCCCTGTCTTCTTTCCCTTCACTGGCTTCCTATCAAAGCTCAATTTCTATATAAACTTCTCACCATTACCCATAAAGTCCTTCACACCAGTATGCCCCAATATCTAGCTGACATCATTTACCTCCAACCCACACCCCGCCAACTTCGCTCCGCACACGACAATCGTCTTTTTCTCCCATTCCCTGACTAGGCCCATCTTGAATTAACTCGTCACGCCGCCTTCTTCTTTGTGAGTCCCGCCCTCTGGACTTCTCTTACTCACTCCCTCCGTACTGAATCATCTTTCCTCCAGTTTAAGGCCCTTCTCAAGACCCACCTCTACTGTCAGGCTTATGATCTTCCCACCCCATCCGATCACTCCGCATCAAGATACCACTAAGCAGACCTCACATTGCAATAACCTCATGATCTAATTTGGCTACATCTAATACAGCCCCCTTTCTTCCTCCATCCCTTACCCTTCCGTTATGTTTAATATCTGTGATCTGTGGCATTCTTTGTCCATTGCTATCCTTCTCTCTCCTTTTTCTACTTGCTTTCCTATCAATTTGATGGCGTTCTTTTTCCTCCTCTATTTTCACCAGCTGCAAGTTCTTTTTATTGTACACCGCCCAGACACTTCGGTAACGGGCTGTATATCAAATGATACAAATAAAGAGAAAGAGAAAGGGAAAGATTTATTTAGCTGGATTTCTATTCTATTTTATCCTAAAATCAAAGTGGTTTACAAAGAACTTAAGTGTTTATAAAGAACAAAAGGGAGAGGGGCATTTTCAATAACTATGTACTTGATCCCAACTGTCCTAACTATCGACTCATCTCATTCCTTCCCTTCCCTTCATATCTAAACTACTTGAACTTGCGATCCACCGCCGCTGCCTCGACTTCCTCTCCTCTCATGCCCTCCTGGATCCCTTACAGTCCGGCTTTCGTCCCTTATACTCTACTGAAACGGCTCTTACCAAAATCTCCAGTGACTTGTTCCTGGCAAAATCCAAGGGCCTCTACTCTGTCCTCATCCTTCTTGACCTCTCTTCTGCTTTTGACACTGTTGACCACAACCTTCTCCTCAATACCCTGTCCTCGCTTGGTTTTAGGGGCTCTACACTATCCCAGTTCTCCTCCTACCTCTCCCATCGCTCTTTCAGTGTGTGTTCTGGTGGCTCCTCCTCCTCTGCTACCCCACTCCCAGTTGGTGTACCCCAGGGATCCAACCTGGGTCCACTCCTTTTCTGTCTCTATACCCAGTCCCTTGGTGCGCTTATCTCTTCCCATGGCTTTCAATACCATCTCTATGCTGATGACTCCCAAATCTACCTCTCTACGCCTGAAATCTCTCTGGCAATCCAGACCAGGATCTCTGCCTGCCTTTCTGACATTGCTGCCTGGATGTCTCACCGCCGCTTGAAAATGAACATGGCCAAGACTGAACTCCTCATCTTTCCCCCCAAAACCTCCCCTCCTCTTCCCCCTTTCTTAGTCTCTGTGGATAACTCTGTAATCCTTCCTGTTTCCTAGGCCCGCAATCTGGGGGTTATCTTTGACTCCTCTCTCTCTTTCTCCACACATATCCAACTCGTAGCTAAGACCTGCTGTTTCTTTCTCTACAACATTAGCAAAACCCGCCCCTTCCTTTCTGAACACACTACTAAAATGCTTATCCACTCCTTAATCACCTCTTGTCTTGACTACTGCAACCTACTACTTGCTGGTCTCCCTTTGAATCATCTCTTTCCCCTTCAATCTATTGAACATTCTGCTGCATGACTAATCTTCTGCCAGCCTCACCATACCCACATTACTCCTCTTCTCAAGTCACTTCACTGGCTCCCTATCCGTTTCCACATCCAGTTCAAACTTCTCCTCCTGACCTACAAATGCATTCACTCTGCGGCTCCTCAGTACCTTTCATCTCTTATCTCTCCTTACAACCCCTCTCGGGAACTCCACTCTTCTAACAAACTACTTCTATCTATGCCCTCCACTCCTACTGCTAACTCCAGACTTCACTCCTTTCACCTTGCTGCACCTTACGCCTGGAACAAGCTACCTGTGTCTGTACGCCAGGCACCCTCTCTAACTCTCTTCAAATCTAGGTTGAAAACGCACCTGTTCACTGTTGCTTTCAGATCTTGACTTCTTTGTTTTGTTGTGACTAGATTGTAAGTGCTATATTTTGTCTTGACTAGATTGTTAGCTCTGTGTTTTGTCTTGACTAGATTGTAAGCTTTGACGAGCAGGGACTTCTCTTACATGTCTGTACAGTGCTGCTTTCGACTGGTAGCGCTATATAAATGCTCAATAGTAGTAGTAGTAGTAGTAATAAGAAAAGGGGGAAGGGGAGATGGGAAGGAGGGCAAAAGGGGTAAAAATGGGGTTAGGTATTAGGTAATGTCACCAAAGTGTTTGGTATAGAGGGTTGTTTTGAGCTTTTTCTTGAAATCTTTGATGTTAGTGATGGCTCTGAGGTGGTTGGGAAGTGAATTCCAAAGGGAAGGTGCGGCTAATGAAATAGCTCTTCCAGAAGTTGCTTGTTTGGATTTTGTGTAGTCTTTAGGGTGTTGATGGTGTGATTGGTGGTTCGTCGTCTGGGTCTGAGCTTGATTTTGAGGTGATGAGGGTTTTCAAAATATCAGCAGAGGTGTCTTGCATGATTTTGAAAATAATTAGAACAGCCTTATACTTGATGCGAGAGATGATGGGGAGCCAGTGGAGCTGGTTCAGGAGGGGGGTAATGTGGTCCTGTTTAGATGATCCAGTGATGATGCAAGTTGCAGTATTCTGCACCATTTGCAGAGGGTGGAGTGCTAGTTCGGGTAGTCTGAGGTAGATAGGGTTACAGTAGTCCAGGGTGGGTGTGACAATCGTCTGGAAAACAGTGTGGAAATGATCATGGTTGAGCAGTGGTTTAAGCCTTCTGAGGACATACATTTTGTGGTAGGCTGAGTTGGCTGTTTTGTTGATGTGGGATTGGAGGTTTAGGTTACTGTCAAGAGTGACTCCAAGGTATTTTATCTTGTGTTTAATGGGTATGGCGATTAATTTTGGGGGGAGAAACTTGAGTTGTGGGTGACCAGGAGGGCTTAAATCTTGTTGTAATTGATGTTTAGGATGTTTTTAGTTAACCAGTTTGTCATGTCTTCCAGGCAGGTAGTTATTGCTGAGTAGTTCAGGTTGTCGAGGTTTATAGGAGAGTAGATCATAATGCCAATTTGCATATAGATTGTAAAAGATATTGTGTTTTTTGATGATTTTACAGATGGGCTGAAGGTAAATATTGAAGAGAAGTGCAGACAGTGAAGATCCTTGCAGGACACCTTGGGTTGCTAGGAATGGTGATGAGATATTATTTCCACATTTCACTAGTAGTTATCTATTACTGAGGTAGGAGTGAATCCATTTGATTGCATTTTCCTGAGGTCCAATTTCTTTTAGTCTCTTCAGTAGGATGTTGTGTGAAGCCATGTCAAAAGCTGCGGATATGTCTATGAAGATTAGGAGAAAACAGTTTTTCACATTGTCAATTCCTCTTATAAGGTTGTTGAACAAGTATATAAGAAGTGTTCTGGCACTATGGTTAGATTAAAAGCCATGTTCATGGGGGTCCAGTGGATCATGTGAGTCTAAGTGGTCTTGAAGTTGAATTTGCACTACTTTTTCAATAACCTTAGTGAGGAAAGGAGAGCGAAGCTATGGGGCGGTATGCAGCTGGGTCATTTTGACTTAGGATTGTCTTCTTTGGTATTGGATGAATGGTGGCTGTTTTCAGTGCATTGGGCATATAGCCTTGAGATAGGGATAGGTATACTAGGTTGTGGATGAATGGGCAGAGATCTTCTTTTGTTGTTTTTATCGAGTTACTGAACAGGGGTCAGATGTGGTGGTGCTTGCATTCAGTGCTGAGATGGGTTGTAATTCCTGGTTGATGGATGGGATATTGAATTGGTCCCAGGTTTGATTGATTTGTGGAGCGTTAGTGTAGTTGTTGAAGGTGCATATTTGAGGACAGGACTTATTTTTGGACTGGAGGTAGTCTGTGAATGTTTGTGAATGTAACGTTGCTTGTTCTTTGAGGTTGGGATCTTTGGTGAGAGAGCGGGCTATCTGAAATAGTTCTCTGGGTTTATTGAGAGATTTAAGTATAAGGTTTGTATGATATTCATGTTTGCGTTGGTGGATGAGGTTGTTGTATTCTTGATGTTTATGAGTGTAGAGCAGTTTGGTGCCTTGGGAATTTGGATTTCCTCTAGGGTCTTTTGAGTCTTCTTAATAGTTTCTTTTCTATTCTTATGTCTTCTGTGTATCAGGGAGCTGATCCAGTATTTCCTCGTAGGGGTTTGGAGTTTTTGGTATCTATAGGTCTTGCTGCTTCTGAGATGGTTGTGTTCCAATTTTCATCATGTGATCAAGCTCTTTAAGGTCCTGGTTTAGATATGGGAGGGTTTCTTTGAAAAATTGTTCTTTGTTGAACTTTTTGAATCTTCTTACAGGATTGGGTTGTTCAGGATGTGAGTTTGTGTGGTCGATATGGAGAGATGTTTGTATCATATCATGGTTAGACCATGGTAGTGGGGTTATTTTTGGCATTGAGATGTTATTGTTTTCAAGTAGTTGATTGGGTGTAAAAATGAGGTCTGGAGATGAGCCAAGTCTGTGTGTGGGAACAGTTATGAGTTGTGTGTATTGTAGGGAAACCATTGCAGCTAGGAAGGTCTCTGCATCTTTGGCAGAGGTGGAACCGAGGTTGAAATCGCCAAATAGTAGTAGGGGTTTGTGGGGGGTATTGGTTGCACAGATTGATTCAAGAGTTGCGGAGAGCACATTGGATGAGGCATTTGGTGCTCTATATATTAATGAGATGGCAATGTGCATGTTCTGTATAATAATTGAATTGCATTGTGGTGTATTTGATATAGCTATGATTTTGAATCTTAGAGTACTTCTTGTAAAGATTATCACTCCTCCACCCCGTTTTTGTGTGCGTGGGCAGTTGAATGCAGTGTGTGTGGATGGGGTCAGTTGGTTGAGCAATACCTGGTCGGTGGGGGTCAACCAGGTTTCAGTGATACAGAAGATGTCAGTCTGTTGAGATTGGAGGTGGTCTGCTAGGATGTTAATTCTATTCCTAATAGATCTGGCGTTGATTATTTCAATGTTGATTGGAGGGTGTGGTGAGGTATGTATGTGAGGCATGTGTGGTTATGTCGAGGTGTTGGTTTGAATGTGGGTCAGGTGCTTTCTGTTATAGCGTTTGTTTGAAATCTGCCAGGGGGAGTTGTGGAGGTACATCATTGGGTTGTAGCAATTTGGTTGAAGAGAATTGTTAGTGTAGGGATGGGTGGTTTTAATATGTTTGAGGGAGAGGAGTAAGTAGGAGGGTGACCACAAGGAGGTGTTGTGGGGTGGCCATGTTGAGGATGAGCGTAAGGTTGGTGTTTGTATGGTAGGTGATTGAGCTCGGCGGGATTGACCATAGCAAAAGTGAGTGGGTGGCTGAAGAGTTGTTCTAGTGAGAAGATTAAAGTGTAAGTGTTACCTTCTTTTTAGGAGCTGAGGGCTTTTCCTATCGGCTTTGGCTTTGCACAGGTTTTTAAGATTCTTTGATAGGAGAGGTGCTTGATACAGCATTCCTTTGTCCAAGCATTGGTTGTACGGGTTGTAGGTGTAAATTGAGTCATTGGAAACAGGATTAATCGATTTCTGCCTTAGTGCCCCGCCTACATAACACACCAAAGGGCCCTCTGACAAGGCCCTCAGGTACGGGCCCGCCAGGCACGGGCTTGCCCGATGGTGATGAGAATTTAAAGTTCCTAACTGCAGCTGCTGATTGGATCTGTGGGCCAGGGATGGGGAAGAGACTGTCTTCCCGCTCCCTTGCCCGACAGCCAATGCAGAGGGCTGATAGTGTTCCAGCAGTGCAGGCAGCTAGGTTCAATGAGCCCAATGGTGGTGAGAATTTAAATCTAATCCAAAAGTGGGTCAAGCTATTCAGAAACCCACTGGAGATAAAAGTAAAGTGGCAAGGGCTCAGGGGGGAGTAGGAAGGCTGTTTGGGATCAGGAAAAGGTGACAGGCCGGAAGTGTTTCTGCTGTGGGCAGTAGGGGCATGTTATGAGAAACTGTATACAAAGAACGGGTCTGATAGGCCAAACTGACCGTTCAGGAGAAGAGCCCTCTTCCCCCTTTGTGATAAATGTAGAAGTGGAAGGTACACCAGTACATTCTGTTTTAGATTCAGGTGCTAACCGGTCCATGATGGCAAAATCTTTGTGGGAAAAGCTGGGCCTAGTCAGGGCTGGGGGTGAGGGTGGGCGTTCAGAGAGCTATAAAGGCCATGTTAGGATTAAATGCATTCATGGATCTACAACACCATATCACCAGAAATGAGTTAAATACCAAGGGCACTGATATCAGTTGGATGTGGCTATCTTACCCCACAATCCTTACCCCTTCACTCTAGGTAGAGAATGGGCTTATTTTTATCAATGTCTGCAAGGGGAGAAAGATTGGGTAAGCACATGGTCATAGGTTCTAAAGGAAAGGCAGGCATATAAGGGATATGAAGCTCTGGAATAAGAGTTTCCTTATGCAGAGGAGGTTGTAGAAACCCAAGGAAATTCCCGAAAAAGCCATAGGGACCAGGGAGTTGGACCGAGGGAGAGCCCTAGATGTGGTGTATTTAGATTTCAGTAAAGCCTTTGACACTGTTCCTCCCAGGCGACTTATAAACAAAATGAGCACCCTAGGGATGGACCCTAAAGTTACTGCTTGGGTTAGAAATTGGTTGGGTGGGAGACGACAAAGAGTACAGGTAAATGGGGCTCAATCTGAGGAGAAGGATGTTATCAGTGGTGTGCCCCAGTGATCTGTCCTTGCTACAATTCTTTTTAACATCTTGTTAGTGATATAGCGGAAGGGCTGTTGGGTAAGGTTTGCCTTTTTGCGGACAATACCAAAATCTGCAATACAGTAGACACCCGGGAAGGTGTAGATGACATGAGGAGGGATCTAGCTAAGCTTGAAGAATGGTCTAGAATCTGGCAGCTGGGATTTAATATTAAAAAATGTAAGGTCATGCATTTGGGCTGCAGCAGTCCAAGGGAGCAATATAGTATAGGGAGCGAAGCACTTTTGTCCACTAAAGAAGAGCGAGACCTGGGCGTGGTTGTGTCTTTTGATCTTAAAGTAGCTAAACAGGTAGAAAAGGCAAAGGCAAAAGCTAGAAGGATGCTTGGGTGCATACGGAGAGGAATGGCTAGCAGAAAAAAAGGAGGTTATAGTGCCTCTGTATAAGTCTTTGGTGCGACCTCATTTGGAGTATAGTGTGCAATTCTGGAGACCGCACCTTCAAAAGGATGTGAACAGGATGGAGTCGGTACAGAGGGTGGCTACTAAAATGGTTAGTGGTCTTCATTATAAAGCATATGAGGACAGACTTAAGGATCTTAATATGTACACCTTAGAGGAAAGGCGGGATAGAGGTGATATGATTGAGATGTTTAAATACCTCCATGGCATAAATGTTCAGGGGGAGAGCCTCTTTCAATTGAAAGCAATTCTGCTATGAGGGGACATGGGATGAGGGTGAAGGGGGATAGATTCAGGAGTGATTTGCGGAAATATTTCTTTACGGAAAGAGTGGTGGATCTGTGGAATAGTCTCCCAGTGGAGGTGGTAGAGATGAGGACAGTAACTGAATTCAAAAAAGCATGGGACAAACACAGAGGATCTCTAAAGAAAAAAATGGGACTGTTTTAGTTGTTGATTGCCTTGGAAGAAAAGGCTGGTAATCTACTTCCAGTGATACATTGCCAAGAAATCCCAGAGGTAGCTGGGTCGCTATGAGTCAACACTGACTTGATGGCACTTAAAAAAAAAAAATGGAAGGACAGACTAGATAGGCCATGTCGTCTTTTTCTGTTGTCATATTTCTATGTTTCTAAGAAGGAAAAGATAAGAAAGGGCTGAGAACTGGGGTAAGGTGTTTTTAGAGGGAAAAATGCTTTGGATTCTCTGGGACATGCTGGATAAATTTCCATCTTTTTCCCAAGAGCAGAGAGCCGACCCCACTCTGTATATGCTTTTGACCATGCTAAAAATCCAAAGAAAGAAGAAAGACCTAGGTTTGTGCTTAAAGAGGGACTACTGTATAGGATTGCCAAAAATAAACTTAGTGCAGAAATCCAACAGCAACTGGTGGTGCCTTCAGTGTTCAAACTCCTCCTTATCAGATTAGCTCATGGCCATTTGTTATCGGGGCATATTAAATAGATTCTATTGGTCTGGAATGTATAAGGAAGTAAAGGAATATTGCACAAGTTGCCCTCAGTGTCAAAGGGTCTCCCCTACTTTTCCCTCCAAAGATCCACTGGAACCGTTGCCCATTATAAAGGAACCTATGGTCAGTTTAGGTATGAATATAGTGGGACCCCTATAGTAGGAGAGGTTTTGTCTACATCTTGGTGATTAGATCATGCTATGTGGTTTTCTTGGGCTATCCCTTTGAGAACTGCCACAGCCAGGTCCATTATGTGGGAGTTAGTAAAACTGTTTTGCCAGATTGGATTTCCCCAGGAAGTCCTCACAGATCAAAACACAAATTTCAAGTCCAACACCCTTAAGCAGCTATGGGATGATTTTGGGATCCACCACATTACTACATCTTTGTATCACTCCCAAACAAATTGGTTGGTAGAAAGGTATAATCAGATCTTAAAAAGCATGCTCAGGAGGGGTTTGGAAAGCTGTGGACAGATTTGGATCAGTTTCTGTCCTTTGTAGTTTCTGCCTCTCGGGAAAGCATACAGGCTTCCTTAGGAGTGTCCCCTTTTTACTTGGTAAATGGTGGTTCTCCCAGAGATATCCTGGATATAATCCGGGAACAATGGGTGAACCCAAATTGGGAACCTCAGGATACACCGATTTACATCTGTAATCTAAAAAACAAGCTAAGGAAGGTTACTGAGGGAGCTCACAATAAATTACAAAGAAGTCAGGAGCAGCAAAAGCAGCCTTATGAGCTGAACACAAAACCTAGTGAGCTGCAGGTAGGAGAAAAAGTATTAGCTCTTATTCCATACATTCCCCCATAAATGCATGGCAAGATGGAGGGGGCCCATGGATATTGGTAAATGGTACCTTTAGATTATGAAGCAGTGAATGAAAGAGGAAAAACACAAATATATCACATAAATGTGTTAAAGCCTTGGAAAGAATGGGAGGCGTGAGTAGCTGAGGTGCACGCAGATCAAGAAGAGGACCTAGGGCCTCAAATTGTGGAGATAAAGAAAGTAGTGGCACCCAAGATAAACTCAAATTTGATACCCAGTCAAGAAGTTGGAGATTCTATGCCAATTCAAGGATGTATTGTCACCCATTCCAGAGTGTACTCAATGGATCTTTCATGAGATTATTACACACCCAGAGAAAGTGTTCAGACAGCATCCTATAAATTGCCAGAAATCAAGAGAAAGAGGTAATTAGACAGGTTTGGGAGATGGAACAATTGGGTATTAGTGAGGAATCAAAAAGTCCTTGGAGTAGTCTTACTGTTCTGGTTCCATAACCGGTTGGGACACAGATATTCTGTATTGATTTTCGCCAAGTAAATGCGATAACATAATTTGATGCCTACCCCATGCCACGCATAGAAGACTTATTAGAGAGATTAGGGTCAGCCCAGTATTTGACTACGTTAGATTTGACAAAATGTTACAACAGTGGAATTGAAACCTAAAACCGTGTTCCATATGCCAGTGGGCTTATATTAATTCAGACAAATGCCCTTTGGACTCAATGGGGCTGCTGCAGCCTGCCAGCGCTTGGCTGATGCCCTTTTAAGTCGTCACCAAGACTATGCTATGGCTTACATGGATGTGCATGTCAAAGGGGTGTGCAACAGCTGTTGAATTGATGTGCATCTCTTAGGCAGAGAGAATAAAGTTCCCTTCTCAAGTCTTGTTGAGTACCTTCACATGGTGACCCAATTGTATAACATCTATACCAAATCTCAGCAAGGTGACACTATGATTGAAGTATGGTAGGAGCAAAGAATAAAAATACATATTGGCTACACATCACCCAGGATAAAAAGGTGCCCACCCATAACTTATGCAATAGGGCTAACAATTGTGGTTGCGATAGTGCAAGTGCTGCAAATGTAGATAACATCCCTACCTCAAATAAAAGCCATGGTGAGCCTGTTCATAGACCCACTGTGGCAGAAGAAAAAAACACAGAAATTAATGAAAAAGTTAAGAGGATTAACTACGGTTAAGTGGAATTCTGAAGATAAAGAAGAGTTAATGTACTGCTATTTTTATGCTACAAACCCTATATTTAAATCAAGAGGGTATACAAAGAGAATCCACCAAAAGCTGGAAGAAAGAGGAAAATTACCACTAGAAAAACTGCAAAAAGCCAGATGCAAATTTAAGATCTTTAATTTCCCAGATCAAAGTAAAGAAGTATATGAATGATAACATCTTGAAGCAACCCAATGTTGCTAATCCATGTTGGAACAAATGATACTGCCAGGTATTCATTGGAACGTATCAAAAGTGACTTCATGGCTCTGGGACAGAGGGTGGAGCAGTTAGGTGCACATGTGGTGTTCTCTTCAATCCTCCCTGTTGAGGGTAAAGGCCAAGGCAGAGAGACTCGCATCCTGGGATGAATGCATGGCTGCATGGATGGTGTCATCGAGAGCGTTTTGGTTTCCTTGATCATGGGATGCTGTTCCAAGGGTTGCAGAGCAGAGATGGCATCCATCTGTCCAAGAAAGTTCAACGCATCTTTGGTAGTAGACTGGCTAATCTGCTGAAGAGGGCTTTAAACTGGATTCATTGGGGATGGGTGAAGAAAACCCCCAGGTAGGTGAAAGCCCCCAGGTAGGTGATACATTAAATACCTTTATGGAAATGGGTAACAGGTGTAACATATGGAAAGCAGTGTGTATAAATGCCCGTAGCATGGGAAATAAGATCCCTGATGTTGAAGCTTTGGTGGGAGTGGCTGACTTGGATTTAGTGGCAGTTACAGAAACATGGTTCACAGAAAACCATGATTGGGATATAACTATACCTGGCTATACTTTATTCAGAAAGGACAGGGTAGGAAGAAGGGGAGGAGGATTGGCACTATATGTAAAAACTACTATTAAAGGTTTGGAATTACAGAGCTTAAAAGGGAGAGAGGAGGCATTGTGGGTTAAACTAGAAAGAGGAAGAGGTGGATAGAGAGTTAATTGAAGACATACACAGCATTGCTAGGAAAGGGGAAGTGCTACTGATAGGATATTTTATGGTTAAATCTTTTTTATTAATTTTAACATATAACAACATAGAAGCAGTATACAGGTAGAAACACTGCAAACATATTGAAATAGTATAACAGCAGCAGACACATTAAGACACAGTAGACACTAAGAAGATGGTGAAAGCATTGCTTAGACCAGTGGAACACCTTATAGGAATGAATCCTGGAAACAGCAGTCCTATTAAAACATGATAAGGTGAAATAACATATGGAAACAATGTAAATGACACACCCATTGCCACACTGTAAGCAGCAGAAAATCTAATACATAGGAAATATCCTACTACTAAGCACACAGCTCCCAGGAGTGAAGAAACCAACCAACAATGATCCACCCCGCTGTTGGCGAAGATGCCATACATAAAGCCTAAATCTATGTGTCCAAACCAGATACCGAGGGTACAGTAAAAACATTGCACCACGTGTGGGAAGTAGGGGACATACCAAGTGGAGCTGTCCGCACCCATGCAGGTCAACTTCCCCCCGGGGCTACAGCATCCTTTGAACAAGAGTCCCCAAAAAATGGGAAAGAAGATACAAAGGCTGAAACAAAAAAAAAGGTACTAATCGGGGAGTTGTGGACCAACACTAGATAAGCGTTAAGCGTCCACCAATCCAGAGTGGATCCCCCCTACGAGCCCCCTGGCACCTGTAACTAGCACCCACCAAACTGCCGCCCAACCGGAGATCTTCCCCCCCCATTTACTCCCCCTCCCTCCCCTCTCCCCCCCTTCCCCTCCAATGATCGGGCCATGGATGAGCCCACCCTCCCCACTCGCTCCCCAGTCCAGTCCGTCCAAGAGAACAAACACCGGCAGGCCCGAGGTTAGGTCTTCTCTCGAGCCCACCCCATCTACCACTGATTACTGGGCCGGGGGACTCAACCAAGGCTGCTATCCTACCTGCCCTCCCCCCCTCCCCCCTTACCCCCCTCCTACAAACATCGAACAAGGGATGGGCAACCAGAGAGAGCCGACCACGCCGACAGAAGTAAACATATCTACCAGGACAAATCCACTTCTCCCTCAGCGGAGTTCTATAACCCCAGAAGGAATTCAATGTTCCCCCATAAGGCGTCGGCGCACCCCCACTGGTAGCAATTGTACGTGAGGTCCCCACATCTGTAAAAAGGCAGTCCAGCGCCTTCCCACCCCAACAGCGTGCAACCGGTCCATAAGCAGGACTTTATGCAGTCGAAGTCTCCAAAGCCCATAGCTGGGCCCCCGCTCATCCATCCACTGTTGCAACACCGTCATACGCGCAGTCATCAGCACCAGTCGCAACCATCTCAATCCCATGGCCCCCAGCGTTCCCCCCCATTCATCCTCCCAGACATCCAACACCACGTTCCGTGCCCTAAGCGGCCCCAATTGCGAGAAGCAACGCCGAAGGTGACCGAACACCCGGTCCCAAAAAGCCTGAGCCTGGGGGCAGCTCCAAAACATATGGCCCAGCGTCGCCCGAGCTACTCCGCATCGAGGGCAACAATGACTCGTACTAACCCCCGCCCTCCACGCCCTCACCGGGGTAAAGTACAAATGACGCATGATCCGATACTGGGTGTCACGGTGAATGACTTGAACACTCAGTGTCGGGATTGCTGCCACCCCACCCAGAAACTGCTCTACTCCGATCACATCCCCCAGCTCTTCAGACCACACTGTCGCCAAGGCCTCAATCCCCAAAGGTGACACTTGCTCCCAGAGCATTTTGTGAAGCCCAGACACCCGAACACCCGCGTCCCCCCCCAGCAGGGCCAACTCAATATCCGTGCATACCTCTCCCCTCAACGTGCCCAAAGGTATCGAAGAAAAATAGCTCCGTAGTTGGGCATACTGAAAGCCCTCCCGATCCCCTAAGGGATACTGACAACGCAGCTCGGAAAAAGGCAGCATCGCCCCCTCCGTGGTCATCACATGCTCCATATTCACCACCCCGAGAGTCTCCCATCGCTGAAAATGTGATCGCCCCAGACCTGGTAAGAAATCTGCGTTCCCCCTAATGGGGAGATATGGCGTATAAGACGCTGAAATCCGACGTCCCGCACAAAAGACTCGCCACGCCTGCCGCATGGGGTGAAAAAGAAATTGTCGAATTCCCTCGGGTACAACTCAAACCATCTTAGCATGCAGCAAGTACCGCAAGTGGAGAGGTGCCAGTAGAGCCTCCCACATCGCCGTCGGAGAACAGTCGGTCAAATCCCACAACCAATCCCGGACATACCGCAATACGCACGCCACATTGTATCGCTTAATGTCCGGGAAACCCATACCTCCCAGGCTCCAAGGCTGCCGCAATATCCCCAAACGTACCCTGGGCCGTGTCCCTCGCCAAAGAAGTCGATTAAACAAGCGCTCCAGCTGCCGAAGGGCTGCGCGCCTTAAAAACAATGGGAGAATCTGAAGCGGATATAATATTTTAGGAAAGATCGCCATCTTGCTGAGAGCTACTCGGCCCCCCAACGACAACGGTAAATCCCGCCATCTATCCACACAGGCCGAAACCTCCTTCAATATCTTAGATACGTTGAGATGATAAAGATCGCCCAGCCGTGCTGGCAGGTAAATCCCCAGATATTTAAAATACCCATTCGCCCATTTCAAAGGAAAGGGGCCCGGCCACCCCGGATGCCCTGCTGGGGCTAGGAACAGTGCCTCCGACTTGTCAAGATTAAGACGAAGTCCGGAGGGGTTCCCGTATTCGGTAATAAGCAGCAACAAATGGGGCAGGCCTGCCACAGGGTCCCCCAGATGTACTAGCAAGTCGTCTGCAAAAGCAGCAAGATGGAACTCCTCCCGCCCCATCAGAATCCCCCGAAATTGAGAAGAGGCCCGAATGAGTGACAAAAGAGGCTCCAACGATAATACAAATAAAAGGGGCGATAACGGGCATCCCTGCTGGGTGCCCTTCTGGATGTCGAAATCTGCCGACATAGTCCCATTAACCATAACCGCCCCTCTCGGGTGCGCGTAGAGCAAGTGGATCACATCGACAAAGAACCCTACAAACCCCATCGCTTCCAGAACCTGGTACATGAAACCCCAATTGACCCGATCAAAAGCCTTCTCGGCATCAAAACTGATTAATAAGGAGGGGTCTCCGGTCAATCGCCCTGCTCCAAGCGACAACAAAATCCACTGCAGACTGTACGCCACTTGACGGCCACGCACAAACCCCACTTGATCCCTATGGATCAAAAGTGGTAGGTAATCGGCTAACCGATCCGCCATGATTTTTGCAAGAAGCTTAATATCTACGTTAAGCAGGGATATGGGGCGGTAGGAGCTCGGCAGCAGAGGGTCCCTCCCGGGCTTGGGTAAAATAGTAATCAGAGCCTTGTTCGCTTCAAACGGGAAACCGCCTCGCTGTACCAGATCCTCAAAGTACCCCACCAAGGGGGACACCACCGCATCCCCCAGGGCTTTATAAAACTCGCTACGGTGCCCATCGACCCCCGGAGCCTTCCCATTCTTCAATTTCCTTATGGCGGTTTGGACCTCCTGTCCGGTGAGAGGTTGGTTAAGGGACTCTAGATGCTCTGCCGCAAGCCGTGGTAGCCGGCAGCGGTCCAGAAAAAGACGCCCCTCCAGTTCTTTGTCACCATCACTGGCATAAAGGCCCTTAAAGAAGTCCGCGAAGACCTTTTCTATTGCCGCCGAATCCCGGGTGATGGCCCCGTCTGCCTGCCGAATGGCCCCGATCAATCGGGACCCCCCAGCCGGTCTCAACAGCGAGGACATCAGCTTGCCAGCTTTATTCCCAAACCGATAGAGCCTATATCTATAATACAACAACGATTTCTGGGCCCGCCTATGGAGCAGCATCTCCAGCTCAGCTTGCACCTCACGGAGCCTATGCAGATTGGCCGCCGTCTTATTACCAGCCACCATCCGGCACGCTCTACCTAAATCTCGTTCTAGCTGAAGTATTTGATGATTCAACCTCTTGCGCCGCTGACACTGATAGCTAATTATGTCCCCGCGGAGCACAGCCTTCCCAGCCTCCCAGAAAAGGGCTGGAGAGATCTCCGGCGTCGCATTCAGGGTCTCGTAGTCCTTCCATCTCTTCCGCAGGAATGCTTCGAAAGAAGCATCACCGCATAATTCCAAAGGGTATCTCCACGTGGTGCCCCCGGGTGAGCCACTCCCTCTCAACTCCAAAAGTACTAACGCGTGATCAGATATAACAAGGGACCCAATGTCCGCCCTCGAGACCCAACTAAATACCGATTCCGTGACTAAAAAGTAGTCTATGCGAGACCAAGTCCCATGTGCTCGGGACAAATGCGTGTAATCCCGGTCACCAGGATGCAACACCCACCAGATGTCCAGCAATCCATAGGCTTCCCTTAACCCCCACAAACGTTGTCGCGCCCGGCGGCATCCCCGACCCGTTGGCCCTGATCTATCAAGGCCGACATCCAAGACTTCATTGAAATCACCTCCGAGTATAACCTGATACCCACCAGCATTGGCTAGCAATTGAGAAATATTCTGGAAAAAGCGGGCCTCGTAAACATTCGGCCCATAGACCGAGCACAACACCACTTTCCTCCCAGCTAGTTTCCCCCAAACACCAACATATCTGCCCTCAACGTCCGAAACAACCTTTTCTTCGACCCAACTGACCGACTTAGCCACTAGAATGGCCACTCCACGCTTTTTCCCCACCGCAGGGGCTCCATACACATGTGCAATACGACTGGTGCCCAACTTCATATGTTCCGCACCCGACTGATGAGTCTCCTGCAACATTATCACATCCGCCCGCTGACGTTTTAAATGCTGCAGGATTTTATAACGCTTCACCGGGGAGCCTAACCCGCAGACATTCCAAGAGACTATGCGCAAACTCTTATCCACCGCAGATGGTGAAACCAAGCCACCCCGAACTAAGATTCCAACACGTACAAGAGCGGCAGCCTCCCCAGCCAAGGGCCCCCCTCCATAGCCTCCAAACCCGGACACTCCAACAAAAACAAACACCCAGCTCTCCCAGAACAATACCACTCATACGATCAACCACACATTCATCCCCCCCTGCACGACTAATTACTTTTACCCCCCCTCCCCATTCACCCCGAAGCTAACAGACCCTCCCTCCCCCCCATCCCCTCCCCCCCTACCCTCCCTTCCGCCCCCCCACTCCCTTCATCCACCAACTCACAGCCAGCCCACCCTGGCCCCACCATGCCTTCCTGAGCATGCAGCCCCCCTGCTCTCCCCCCTTATCAGAGCTCCCCCGTCCCTTATTTATTTACATTCTCTTATATACCGCGCTATTCTGCATCAGTGCGGTTTACATTGAACAAACTGAAATTACATTGAACAGGGCATTATAACTTGGAGATAACTATTTTACAGGGAACATGGGCTATGGGGGGTTAAGTGGCTTGCCCAAGACCACAAGGAGCACCTATGGGACTAGAAACCCCAGTCCTTCCGGCCCAAGGTTCCTGTCCTCTAGTGGGATTTGAACCACCGACCTTCCGGCCTGAAGTACCTTGCCCCAACCACTAGGCTACTCCTCCAAGCGGGGTGGCTTGGTTTCACCATCTGCGGTGGATAAGAGTTTGCGCATAGTCTCTTGGAATGTCTCCTCCACTCCTCCACTCCTCCACTCCTCCACTAGGCTACTCCTCCACTCCCCCCCTTCCCCCCATTCATCAAGCTTGGCCTGAGGAAGGACCCGAAAGATTAACAAGAAAGCAGAGGGGGGGAATAAAACCCCCCCTGTCCAACCAACCCCTACATGTCCTAGCAGGTTACCACCCCAAATGTTCCCCCAAGCCGTGGCCTCTCTCCCAATATATCCCAAGGTCAAGGACTCCACCCAATGCCCCCCCACCCTGCCTGGGGAGACGGTCAAATAGGTGTAACCTCGCATCCATTCCCCATGAAGAATAAGTGAGAACCCCCCACGGCCCAAGAGGCGGGGGGGGGGGGGTGCTCCAGAGGAAGTCCATGGACACCGAGGCAAAGCAGCAGACCAGGTCCTGCCGTTTCCACGACCCAGGTGTCCAAACCCCGCAACCAAGTCGCCGACTCCCCATATTACCCCTGAAGCAAGCTGTAGAGTGAGCCCCCCCCCACAGATAGGATCGTGGAAATAGTCCACACAGTCTCCCCTTCCCTAACACGATCACCACCGCCCCACCTTCAGGCCTCCCAAAGATAAATGGGGAAAAGAAACAAGAAGATGAGTACCCCGTCCCCCCGAAGTCCAACCCGATTGCCAACATCAGACAAATGTCCACCGGAGTAGTAAACCATGACGCCCGGCTGGACAGAGTTACCCCTGCCTACAACCCATCTTAGCACATCATACTGAATACCTCATACTGAATACATATAACAGCCCAGGGGCGCATGAGAATACAAAAATATACTCAGGGAAAACAGGAATATCGGAGAGAGAAAAAACAGAGAGAATCAGTGCAGATGGAGATTCAATTGGAAATGAGTTGGGAAATGAGATCCCATATGCAGTAAAATTTATGAAACGAGAGACCCCATATCCAAAAGAATATGAGATACGAGAACAGTAAGCGAGGAGATCTTAGGAGACACGAAAGTAAGAAAATCCCAGAGATCCGCCCTCCCTAGGGCCCGGCTACAGAATGCTAACAGGTTCCCGCTCCCTGCCCACCAGAAAGGCCCCACGCACTTGGAACCTTCGTGGCTCTGCAAAAGAGAAGGAGAAAAAGAAAAAAGAAAAGAAGGTAAAAAGAAAAAAGAAAAGAAGGAAAACAGGCGAATCAGATACTGCAAAGCTAAGCATCAGCCCACCAGAAAATTACCCGGGACACACACCACAACATTTAAACGCAATACAAAGAGCAAATATAACTAACATAATCAGGCAGTAAACTAACTATTAAACAAGTTTCACAGAGTCAATTTTCTGTAATGAGGTAACGGCCATCTGCACGCAGAGAGCAGCCGGGACCTCCTGGCCCCCAAGCCAACCGTCTCAACAAAAATTACATGAGACCCAGTCTGTCAGCGGGACCTGCCAAAAGACAAGACCCGGCCCATCGTTCCCCACCCCGAGGGGTGCAAGCCGGAGGGCTCAAGCCGCCCATGTCCGGCCTGACCTCGGGACTCCGGGGTACCCCAGCACAACAGTCAGCATCTCCAAAAGTCTCTTTTTAACCAAGCCCATTGCAGAAGTCTCTCGCCTCTTCAGGGGAAGAGAACACTCGATTCCCCCCATCGCTAAATACTCGTAGAATCGCTGGGTACGCCAGAGTGAAGCGGACACCCCGCTCGATCAGCTTCTTACACGTGTCCTGAAAGGCCTTATGCTGCAGGGACACCCCGGCGGAGTAGTCCTGAAAGATAAGGACCTTACACGCGGCATCTCCAGAGCATTTTAGCTGCCGCGACGCCCGCAGCACTCCATCCTTCTGGGCGGCATTTAGAAAGCGGGCGATGACTGCCCTGGGTCGTTGCTCTCCCGACCGATAGGGCCCCAGCCGGTGCGCCCTTTCTACCACCACATCCCCCACATCGGCAGACAGGGGTAGGTGAGCCGGTAGCCACTGCTCCAGGTGCCGCCGCAGATCTTTTTTGGGCACAGACTCTTCAATCCCAATGAACCGCAGATTGTTCCTCCTGCTGCGGTTCTCGAGATCCTCCAGTTTGTCATGATGCTTGCGGAGGGCAGCCTCCAGGCTCTCAATCCGGGCAACATCACTCGCTCGCTGATCTTCCAAGGAGCTGATGCGGCTCTCCGCTTGTTCCACCCGCCGATTAAAATCTGAGACTGCTTGAGCCACCTCTTGCATTTGGGTGGACAGCCCCCCGAGCCGATCCTCCAATGCCACCACCACCGCTTTAGACACTTCAGCTACTAGCGACGAGGCCTCCAACGGTCCCGGGGTCGCCTGCACGCTGTCAGCCATTTTTGTCTCACCACCTCGTGCTCGATCTCGGCGGGTGTTTCTCGTGGCCATACACCCTTCTCCCCAGGGGTAGAGATCTAGGAGAGGACCAGCAAGTGTACACTCGTTTGCCCCCTTTTTTAGTGATACAGATGCAGATTTTGGTTATTAATGCCGGCAGGGGGGGAGAGCAGGCTCCGGAGCCGAGACACACACGTCCTCTCAGCTCACCATGCCACCGGAAGTCCCTGATAGGATATTTTAATATGCCAGATGTTTATTGGCACATTCCTGCTGCAGTATCATCTAAAAGTAAGGGGATCCTGGATTCTCTACAGGGAGAACTAGTCAGGTAATCGGTAACAGACCCCACATGTGAAGGGGCCATATTGGACTTGGTGCTTACCAATGGTGAAAGTGTTTCTGATGTTGTAGTGGGAGATCATTTTGCCTCCAGTGATCACCAGATGGTGTGGTTCAGTATTAGGACTAGGGCTTTTAGAATCCATTCAAAGGTGAGGATTTTAGACTTTAGGAAGACTAACTTTGCCAAGATGGGCCAATACCTCAGGGAGTCATTAGCAGGATGGGTACAACTGGGAAATGTAGAAAAACAGTGGGCAAAACTAAAAGGGGATATTTTAAGGGCAACCAAGCTTTTTGTTAAAATGGTAAATAAAGGTAAAAGAAAAAGGAGACCGCTATGGCTTTCAAAAGAAGTAGCTGAAAAAGTGAAGAAAAAGAAGGAGGCCTTCATGAAATAGAAGAGATCACAGAGAGAAGAAGACAGGCATCTATATTTGGAAAAACATAGAGAAGCTAGCAAAGTAGTCAGGAAGGCAAAGATTCAAAAGGAGGAGGAAATAGCCAATGCAATAAAATGGTGGTGGGGGGGGGGGGGGGGTAAGACATTTTTCAGATAAGTTAGTGAGAAGAGGAAGGGAAAAGTGGTATTGTCAGACTCAAGGGTGCAGGGGGGGAATATGTAGAAGCTGGTAAAGATAAAGCGTAATTGCTTAACAAATATTTCTGTTCTGTGTTCACAGATGAAGAACCAGGAGCAGGACCTCAGAAAACACCCACAAACAGGAACAGAAGCGAGGGACATCTTGAACAATTTTCAGAAGACTGTGTTCGTGAGAAACTAGTTCAACTTAAAGTAGACAAAGCGAGGGGACCGGATGGGATACACCCTAGAATACTGAGGGAACTTGGGGACGTTCTAGCAGCTCCACTGACTGACCTTTTCAATGCCTCGTTGGAGTCGGGAGTGGTGCCAAAGGACTGGATAGACGCTCATGTGATGCCTTTACACAAAAGCGGAAGTAAGGATGTGGTTGAAAACTACAGGCCGGTTAGTTTAACTTTGGTGGTGAGTAAATTATTGCAAACGCTGCTGAAAGAGAAAATAGTGAGGTTTCTGGAGTACAGCGGATTACAGGATCCGAGGCAGCATGGATTCACCAGAGGCAGGTCTTGTCAGAAAAATCTGATTGATTTCTTTGACTGGGTGAACAGGGAGTTGGACCGAGGGAGAGCCCTAGATGTGGTCTATTTAGATTTCAGTAAAGCCTTTGACACTGTTCCTCACAGGTGACTTATAAACAAACTGAGCACCCTAGGGATGGACCCTAAAGTTACTGCTTGGGTTAGAAATTGTTTGGGTGGGAGGCAACAAAGAGTACAGGTAAATGGAGCTCACTCTGAGGAGAAGGATGTTACCAGTGGAGTGCCCCAGAGATCGGTCCTTGGTCTGATTCTTTTTAACATCTTTGTTAGTGATATAGCGGAAGGGCTGTCGGGTAAAGTTTGCCTCTTTGCGGATGATACCAAAATCTGCAATAGAGTAGACACCCAGGAAGGTGTAGATAACATGAGGAGAGATCTAGCTAAGCTTGAAGAATGGTCTAGAATTTGGCAGCTGGGATTTAATGTTTAAAAATGTAAGGTCATGCATTTGGGCTGCAACAATCCAAGGGAGCAATATAGTTATAGGGGGTGAAGTACTTTTGTCCACTAAAGAAGAGCGGGACCTAGGCGTGGTTGTGTCTGATGATATTAAAGTAGCTAAACAGGTAGACCAGGCGATGGCAAGGGCTAGAAGAATGCCTGGGTGCATACGGAGAGGAATGGCTAGCAGAAAAAAGGAGGTGATAGTGCCTCTCTATAAGTCTTTTGTGTGACCTCATTTGGAATATAGTGTGCAATTCTGGAGACCGCACCTTCAAAAGGATGTGAACAGGATGGAGTCGGTGCAGAGGGTGGCTACGAAAATGATTAGTGATCTTCATTATAAAGCATAGGAGGACAGACTTAAGGATATTAATATGTACATCTTAGAGGAAAGGCGGGATAGAGGTGTTATGATTGAGACGTTTAAATACCTCCGTGGCATAAATGTTAAGGGAGAGAGCCTCTTTCAATTGAAAGCAAGTTTTGCTACGAGGGGACATGGGATGGGGGTGAAGGGAGATAGATTTCTTTATGGAAAGAGTAGTGGATCCATGGAATAGTCTCCCAGTAGAGGTGGTAGAGATGAGGACAGTAATTGAATTAAAAAACACATGGGACAAACACAGAGGATCTCTAAAGGTAAAAAGCGGACTGTTGTAGTTGTTGATATGGAAGGACAGACTAGATAGGCCATGTGGTCTTTTTCTGTCGTCATATTTCTATGTTTCTATGTAACTAAGGGATTCCGTGGACAAAAAAATACAGGGAGGAGAGGACCTAGGTGAGAGTACCAGAAGAAAGGAAGACACAGAAAAGGAAAGAGAGGTTGAGGGGGAAATGGAGTTGAGAGATCTGGAACTGCACAGCAGCGAGCTGAGTAAAGGAAGGGTCAACAACTTAACTGAAGAGGAGGAAGAAAAGGAAGAAGAAGAAAGGGAGGAGAAAGAGGTGGAGGAATTCAAGATAGAACTTCTAGTCTATATGGAAAGAAATTAATATGCTGGGTTCCAAGCAAGGGAAAGATTACCCAAGCTAAATTTAACACCTAAGGTTAGAAGTATGATAAGAACATAAGATATGCCATACTGGGTCAGACCAAGGTCCATCAAGCCCAGTATCCTGTTTCCAACAGTGGCCAATCTAGGTCATACGTACCTAGCAGTTTTCCCAAAAGACACAGGTTCTGCAATACTTGTACTGGGTCAAGCATTGATATCCTGGGTCCCTTCTTAATAATGCTTTATGGACCTTTCCTCCAGGAACTTGTCCAAACCTTTTTTAAACCCAGCTACACTAACAGCCTTTACTACATCCTGCGGTAACAAATTCCAGAGTTTGATTACACGTTGAGTGAAAAAATATTTTCTTTTATTAGTCTTAAATAGTTTACCCTGTAGCTTCATTACATGTCCCCTAGTCTTTTTATATTCTGATAACGTAAACAGTCGATCTACATTTACCCGTTCCACTCCGTTCATTAATTTATAGACTTCTATCATATCTCCCCTCAGACGTCTCTTTTCCAGGTTAAAGAGCCCTAACCTTTTTAGCCTTTCTTCATAGGAGTATCCTTCCATCCCCTTTACCATTTTGGTGGCTCTTCTCTGAACCTTTTCTAATAACACTATATCCTTTTTAAGATACGGCGACCAGAATTGTACACAATATTCAAGGTGCGGTCTCACCATGGAACGGTATAGAGGCATTATAATATCTTTTGTTTTATTTTCCATTCCTTTCCTTATGATACCTAGCATTCTATTTGCTCTCTTGGCTGCCACTGCACACTGGGCCGAGGGTTTTAACATGTTATCTACAATGACGTCTAAATCTTTTTCCTGGGTGGTGGTTCCTAATGAGAACCTTACATTGTGTAACCTTAGTTTGGTTTGTTCTTCCCTAGGTGCATAAATTTGCACTTGTCCACATTAAATTTCATCTGCCATTTTGATGCCCAGTCTTCCAATTTATCAAGATCCTCTTGCAATTTTCCACAATCCTCTTGGGTTTTAACAACTTTAAATAGTTTTGTGTCATCTGCAAATTTGATAACCTCACTCATTATTCCACTTTCCAGATCATTTATGAATATGTCAAAAAGCAGCGGACCCAGCACAGATCCCTGGGGTACACCACTATTCACCTTTCTCCATTGGGAAAATTGGCCATTTAGCCCAACCCTCTGCTTTCTATCTTTTAACCAGTTCCTGATCCTCAGTAGTACACTGCCTCCTATCCCATGACTCTTTAGTTTTGCCAAAAGTCTCTGATGAGGGGCCTTGTCAAAGGCTTTCTGAAAGTCCAGATACACTATATCAACCAACCCTCCTTTGTCCACCTGTTTATTCACACCTTCAAAAAAAATAACAGATTAGTAAGACAAGATCTTCCTTGTCTAAAGCCATGTTGGCTGTCTCCCATTAGGCCATGACTATCTACATGCTGAGTAATTTTATTCTTTATGATGGTTTCTACCATTTTTCCCGGTACTGACGTGAGGTTCACCGGTCTGTAGTTTCCCGGATCACCCCTCGAACCCTTTTTAAAAATTGGTGTTACATTGGTGATCCGCCAATCTTCAGGTATTAGAGATGATTTTAATGATAGTTCACAGATTACTAATAGCAGGTCTGCAATCTCATATTTCAGTTCTTTCAACACCCTTGGATGTATAACATCCGGCCCAGGTGATTTGCTACTCTTCATTTTATCTAATAGTTGTAATACATCTTCCCGATGTATCGATATTTCCTTCAATTCTTTCGCACCTTTAAATACCACTTCAGTCATGGGTAACATCCCTACATCTTCCTCAGTAAAGACCGAAGCAAAGAATTCATTCAGTCTCTCCGCTATCGCCTTGTCGCCTCTTAGTGCCCCTTTAACTACTCTATCATCTAATGGTCCAACTGACTCTCTCACAGGTTTTTTGCTATGAATGTACTTGAAAAAATCTTTCTTTCGCATTTTTGCTTCCGCAGCAAGCTTCTTCTCAAATTCTCCTTTTGCCTTCTTCATCAATGCCTTGCATTTGACCTGCCAGTGCTTGTGCTATTTCCAGGTTTCATCGTTTGGCTCTTTTTTCCATTTCCTGAAAGATGCTTTTTTGGCAACAACAGCCTCTCTGACCTCACCTTTAAACCATGCTGGCAGTTTTTTGGACTTCCTTCCACTTTTGTTAAAGCTTGGAATACAGCTGGTCTGGGCTTCCAAGATAGTATTTTTCAACAACACCAAAGCTTGATGTAAGTCTTTAACCTTTGCAACTGCTCCTTTTAGTTTTTTCTTAACTATTTTCCTCATTTTATCATAGTCTCCCTTTCAAAAGTTAAAAGGTAGTACTGTGGATTTCCTTACTATCCCTCCTCCACTAATTAAAGCAAAGGCGATCATGCTATGATCACTATTGCCAAGTGGCCCCAACACCCTTATCTCTTGCACTAGATCTGTTGTTCCACTAAGGACTAGGTCTAATATGGCTTCCCTCTGGTCGGTTCATGAACCAGCTGCTCCAAGAAGCAGTCATTTATGTCATCTAGGAACTTTATCTCCCTAGCATGTCCTGCCGTGACACTGACCCAGTCGATACCGGGGTAATTGAAATCACCCATTATTATTACCGTGCTGTAACTTTTGTTAGCTTCCTTGATTTCTTTGAGCATTTTTGCCTTCCCCTTTTTACATGGAATTTCAATCCATAGAGATTCTACAGCAAATTTTGTTTCCAGCAAAACTTTAATCCGTTCTGACTCAATGCCCTCTCTAACACAGAGCACAACCCCTCCACCAATTTGATCAGCTCTATCATTATGATATAGTTTGTACCCAGGTATCACAGTGTCCCACTGGTTGTCCTCCTTCCACCATGTCTCTGATATTCCAATCACATCTAATCTCTCATTTAGTGCTATATATTCTAACTCTCCCATCTTATTTTTTAGACTTCTAGCATTTGTATACAAGCATTTTAGAGACTGTATTTTATTCATATTAATTTGGCTATTGGTAGACATGGGTTATTTGGGATCTTTAAGCTGTGTCTGCTCCATACTCGAGGGCATTAGGGCTACTTTACTCTTTTTTGGAGCCTCTCTGCTTTTGGTAGTATCCTTCAAGGATACATTCTTCCGAACCATCCGCTCTTGGGTGACTGTCGGCTTTCCCCTATTATCTAGTTTAAAAGCTGCTCTATCTCCTTTTTAAAGGTTAATGCCAGCAGCCTGGTTCCATCCCGGTTAAGGTGAAGCCCATCCCTTCGGAAGAGCCCCTCCTTTCCCCAGAATGTACCCCAGTTCCTAACAAATCCAATCCTCTCATCTCTGCACCATTGTCTCATCCATGCATTGAGACTCCGGAGCTCTGCCTGCCTTTTGGGTCCTGCACGTGGAACAGGAAGCATTTCGGAGAATGCTACCCTGAAAGTTCTGGATTTCAACTTCCTACCTAAAAGCCTAAATTTAGCCTCCAGAACCTCCCTACCACATTTTCCTATGTCATTGGTACCGACATGTACTGTGGTGAAGACTCCCCTCCAGAGGAAATGGAGATAGGGGAAAATCCTGATAGAAGGGATGACACACACAGGATTTCCAAAACTGACTTGGAAAAAACACAGTTAACGGCTGAGCTGAAGACAAGCCCCAGCCCAGGGGAGGAGCTAGGCTTCAGCACTGATTGGGCACGCCCAGGGGAATGACAGGGAGTGCCGGGAAATGAAGCCCTTTTTAAATCCTCAGACAGGATTGACAGAGGAGGCAGCAAGGCTGGCAGAGGAGGCAGCAAGGCTGGCAAAGGAGGCAGCAAGGCTTGCAAGGAAAGCAGCAAGAAACGAAGCAGACAAGAAGCAGCTTCCAGTGCACGTTGGTCTTCAGGAGGAACTTGGAATCAAAGGGGAAAAACGCTAGAACCCTGGGAGAAGTCAGAACCCTGGAACAGTAAGCCTTGGAGCCCAGTATACTCTCAAGGAGATCCTTACTACACGGTAGAGCCTAAACGTGGGAAGGCTAGCAAACCCAGCTCTTGGAGAAAAGGTATTTTGTCTGGTAGCGAGCAGTGCTATAAAAGCCAGGAACCAAAACAGGAAATAAGTTTTTCTGAGAGAAATTCCCCTAGCAGAAGAACTAGCCATAAGGCTTCTGAGTTTCTAGAGAGGAGAGAGTCCTGGAAGAAATGGGCCTGTTCTTATGCCAACGTCTCTGATAAAGGTAAAGCTGAATTTCCTAATTTTAATGCCTTGCTGGAGAAACCCTTTTGTTGTGCTGACCTCCCTAAGCCAAACTCTGCAACAGGAGCAGATAGTGAGTGGGGGAAGGGTGTGACCCTTACCGGAGACTATCAAGCAGCTAAAGAGCAGCTACAGGCTGAATTGCTTCTAAAAGAGTTTCAGCAATTTCTGGAGATAAAGTCAGGGAAACATAAGAAACCTGATGAAGAGAACAATTGCCTTAGCCCAGATGAATGTATGCAGATAGATAATGATGTGCCTACCTTGAGTTATGATCCTTGTGCAATGGATTTCTCTTTATGTTTTAGAGAGTAACAGTGTAACATAGTAACATATAGTAACATAGTAGTTGACGGCAGATAAAGACCAGCATGGTCCATCCAGTCTGCCCAGCAAGATGGCAAGAGTAGGTGCACCTGTCGCTACGCGCAGGCCACCCCTCCCCATATCCTTGTTCAGGGGTAAACCCACCACTCCATGTAGGACATCCCTATTTGTTGAGACGTTATAAGGTTCAGAAGTTAGATGGTACCGTTTATTTTGTTTTTTTTCTATTTCTGTAAAGGGATCCTCTGTGTTTGTCCCATGCCTTTTTGAATTCCGTCACCGTGTTCGCCCCTACCACTTCCATCAGGAGGGTATTCCAAGCATCCACCACCCTTTCAGTGAAAAAATATTTCATGACATTGCCTTTCAATTTACCCCCTTGCAGTTTCATGTTATGCCCTCTAGTTTTACAGGTTCCCCGTCTTTGGAAGAGGTTTGTTTGTTCATCATTTCTCTTTAAGTATTTAAAGGTCTGAATCATATCTCCCCTGTCCCTCCTTTCCTCCAAAGTATACATATTTAGGTCTTCAAGTCTCTTCTCATAAGGCTTCTGATGCAGGCTCCAAATCATTTTGGTCGCCTTCCTCTGAACAGTCTCCAGTCTTTTTACATCCTTTGCAAGATATGGTCTCCAAAACTGAACACAGTATTCCAAGTGAGGCCTCACCAGTGACCTATACAGTGGCATAAGTGCCTCTTCTTTTCTGCTGGTAATCCCTCTTTGTATGCAGCCCAACATCCTCCTGGCTTTTGCCACTGCCTTGTCGCACTGTTTTGCCACCTTGAGATCAGCAGAGATAATCACACCAAGGTCTTTTTCCTGAACTGTGCATACCAACCTTTCTCCCCCTATCACGTACATTTCTCTTGGATTTCTGCTACCCAAGTGCATGACACTGCACTTTTTTGCATTAAATCGTAGTTGCCAAGCTTTAGACCAGTCTTCCAGCTTTTGTAGATCTTTCTTCATGTTAACCACTCCCTCGGGAGAGTCCACTCTGTTGCAAATTTTTGTGTCGTCTGCAAAAAGACAGACCTTTCCATTCAGTCCTTCAGCAATATCACTCACAAATACATTGAACAGTGCCGGGCCCAGGACCGAACCCTGGGGCACCCCGCTAATCACCTTCCTCTCATCTGAGTGAGCTCCATGTACAATCACCTTCTGTCGTCTGTCAGTCAACCAATTTCTAATCCAGTTTACCATCTTGGGACCCATCCCCAAGCTACTGAGTTTGTTGACAAGCCTCCTATGAGGAACAGTATCAAAGGCTTTGCTGAAATCCAGGTAGATGACATCCATTGCATGCCCCTGATCTAGTTCCCTGGTCACGCAGTCAAAGAACTCGATCAGATTTGTTTGGCAAGATCGTCCTTCAGTAAAACCATGTTGCCTCGGGTCTTGCAAGCTGTTGGTTTTCAGAAAGTTCACTATTCGCTCTTTCAGGAGTGCCTCCATTACTTTTCCCGCCACCGAGGTAAGGCTCACGGGCCTGTAGTTTGACACTTCTTCCCTGTCACCACTTTTGTGTAGAGGTACGACATCAGCCATTCTCCAGTCCTGAGGAACCTCTCCTGTTTCCAAGGATCTGTTGAAGACATCCTTTAACAGTCCTGCAAGAACCTCTCTGAGCTCTTTCAGTATCCTGGGATGTATCCCATCTGGTCCCATGGCCTTGTCCACTTTCAGTTTAGCAAGTTGTTCTAACACCTCTCTGTGAATGGAGTGGTATCTACTTCATTCCCATTTTTATATTTGGGAGTCACAGCTGGTCCATCCCCAGGATCTTCTTTAGTGTAAAGAAGCATCTGGAGTTTGTATGAGAAGAATACAAAACGTTTGCTATACCCGTTGCCTAGCCGTGAAAGTTCACAAATTGTTTTCACCTGTTTCTGTAAAGCCATGCTGTGAGGAGAACAGCTGTTACTGTGAGGCTGCAATAATCTCAAGCAACCACACGAGGCAAAGCTAAGTAGAAGCTACCGTGACTGTGTAAAGCTGAGTTAAAGCTATTTGATTTCAGTTGTTTTCCTGACCTCCTGATTTCATCTTTATGTTGAAAGTTGAACCTTTACGTTATGCACCTTTGAATTGTAATGCGTTGAAAATATCCCAACAAATAAATTTCTTGCAAGCCTTATCACTCGAGTCACAACTACAACTTTCATCCCTAAAGAAAAAAAACAAGTGTACTACGAATCCCAACATTCATAGGGATCAGTACCAGCTTTATTCATAAGGGACATTATATAAGGCCACTCCTGTCTGTAAGCTCTAGGGCCCAGGCAGGAGCGTCGCAGTACCAAGACAGCAGACTCCTCCCCAGTACCATTTAAGATCTTATCTAGGTGGCATGTGAGGTCCGCTACCTTCACACCAGGCAGGCATGTTACCAGGTGATCTTCACGTCCACTAGCCACCCAGGTATCTACATGCCTAATGATCGAATCACCAACTATAATGGCTGTCCTAACCCTTCCCTCATGGGCACATGGCCCTGGAGAAACGTCCTCGGTGCAAGAGGGTTTTACATCACCTGGAGGACAGGTCCTAGTTAGAGGATCACTTCCTGCCACGCCAGGGTGATGCTCTCCTGTCACGTGACCTCTCTCCTCCATGGCAACAGGGATGCTGCCAGACTGGAGGTGGGACTTCAGGACTATATCCCTGTAGGTCTTGTCTATGTACCTCTCTGTCTTTCTTATGTTTTCCAAGTCTGCTACTGTAGCCTCTAGAGAACGGACTCGTTCCCTGAGAGCAAAGAGATCCTTGCACCTAGTGCACACGTAAGACCTCTCACCAACTGGGAGAAAATCATACATGTGACACTCAATGCAAAAGACTGGAAAGCCCCCATCCCGCTGCTGGACTGTTGTCTGCATCTTAGTTGATAATTAATGATAATTAAGATGAACAAGGCCATATCTAGTACAAATGGATCATTTATTGACATCACCAAAATTAATCGACTACAATATTGTGCAGCTAAAATTATTACTGCAAGAATACTACCAACTAAAGTGCAGACCAGAAGAAAAAGAGAACAACAACTCCTCCTTGTAAAAAGTGCATCGAAGGAAAAATATAATCATTGCATGCAGAGGTATCCCTGATAGACGGGTATCTAAAAGTATTAAGATCTTCAAAGATATTAAGGAAGATCCAAGACATCAAGATGAAGCATGCTGCATTAACCGAAGAAGACCTGAAATTTATATGTCCCAATAATTAATTGAAAATAAGAGCAGAAGCACAAAAGCTGCAAAGATATGAAGACAGCAGGAGAGAAAGATTTCAAAATAAATTATTTAGAGAGAACCCAAAACAATTCTACAAGGAATTTGGAAAGAGCATTAATCTGGAAAAAGTACCACGAACCACAGCCAAAATCAAAACCTTCTGGAGAAAACTATATGAGGACCCTATACAGCACAATCAAGAAGCAGAATGATTACCCTGCATACAGGAGCATTTAGATAAAACAAACAGCAAACATATGGAAAGGCCTGTAGTAACAAAGAAAGCTGGAAAGCAGGTTAAAATGAGCCCCAAACTGGAAGAGCCCTGGCCTAGATGGAGTAACCAACTTTTGGCTCCAACAGTTAACATCATCAGTGGCAAATTGCAAAAATCAATTGTTCAAACAGCTGTACTTAACACCACAATGGCTTACTACAGGAAGATCGTTTCTCCTTCTGAAGGGAGACCCGAGTAACATTCCTAAAAATTATAGACCAATAGCCTATTTACCTACAATCTATAAGATGTTCATTGTGATAGATGCAGACAGAATATATAATCATATCGAGTCCAATAACATCATGGCAATAGAGAAAAAGGACAAGAGAGTGGCATATGGCACCAACGACCAGTTAATGTTGAACAAGGCCAGCGCTAAGAAAAGCAGAAATCTCAGTATTGCATGGATTGATTATAAGAAAGCTTTTGACAGTGTCCCATACTCATGGATAATAAATTGCTTTGAAATATATAAAATAAAACCTGGTTTGATAGTACA
This sequence comes from Ichthyophis bannanicus, assembly GCA_033557465.1. NCBI lineage: Eukaryota > Metazoa > Chordata > Amphibia > Gymnophiona > Ichthyophiidae > Ichthyophis > Ichthyophis bannanicus. The sequence continues at coordinate 363,175,059 of CM066037.1, read as the reverse complement.
TTAAGTCCACTATGCAATGTGGCAAACCACTTTTTATGAGATATGAAGATGGTCAGTATTGTGATGCAGCAGACCAGCAGGGCATAGAAGAAAATGTTTTAAACTTGAAAAAAAGACGTGCACAAGCTGCAGTATTTGCAGGAGCCTGATAGGGGGAGCAAGAGGGACCTCTGGAAGACTGAGGATCCACGCCCTACAGGGTGTAACCTAAAACCAGCCAGCCTCCAATCCAGGAAGACAGGAACTCCTTTTAAAGGAAGTCAGGAAGACTGGAGGGAGAACAGGAGGAGCAGGGAGTACAGGAGGAGCAGGAGGAGAAGTAGGAGCAATGAGAGCTCTGGAAGAAGTGCTGTGCCGAGCAGAAGTGACTGGACAGGCAGAAGTAGCCTTAAAGCCAGAAGCAGCAGAGAAGGCCGCAGAGAAGCTGCAGAACCTTCAGAAGCCGAAGGAGCGGCAGGAGCTGCAGAAGCTACAGACACTGCTGGAGTGCAGGAAAGAGGTACTGGCCAAAGGAACCTGAATGGACAGAGACTACAAAAGGGTCCAAGAGATTCAGGTACGCAAAAGCTGCATTGTGATTGCTGTGGGCAGAACCCAAGCCATATTGCTGGAGCAAGGCAGAATCTCCCTAGGAGTAGGCCACAAGCCTCATCCTCAGGAAAGAAGCAAGAGTTACAAGGTAAACCATATTGTATTGGAAACAGCCTATGGAAAGGGCAAGAGACAGAAGCTCCCTGTACATGTCCCACTGCTCAAAAGAAAAGGTATGAAAAGTTTTTATTGAATAAGAAACTTTTAAGTAAGCCAGGTTTGCAGGAAGTGCATGTAAACCCTTGGAAGAAAGAAAGAGATTCACACTGTAAAAATGCTCATGGCCGACGCCCCACGCTAAACCCCAAACACTGGGAGGTCATACAGCATTTGGATGAGAAACCTAACTATAGCTTGCCGGGAACTGTTGACTTTGTCTCAGATACTTTGCTGGAGGAACCGATGCAAGTGGAAGAGGTAGAATCCCTTTCAGAGGAAGACATGGATTGCAGCTATTGCATCACGGGAAGCGTAGAATGCTTGTGTAACCAGTGAGCACTAAAACCGGTGTATATAGGAATGCCTGCCTTTGTAACCTTTCTGTGAAAAGAACAGTTTTTGTTTTGAATCTGAGTTGTGATTTTTATAACCTGATGTAAGGAGATTTCTGTTAGTGTTTGAAGCCGATCCTTTGAACCTTTGTGCAAACCAGGGGAAATAAAGCCTTATTTTTCCCTACACTCGATGACCTTTTGTTCTCTGGGTATTTTTGGTAATACAGGATGCTACCGGGGCTATACAAACTTGGGCCCTAGAAAGAGAAACATACCAAACCCAACTTTACTTTTATTTATGCCCGACCTGCCTTGACCACCATTAACCACCAGGGCGGCGTTGTGACAGTATATCATTCCTAACATTAAGATCCAGCGAGGAATATTTCAGGGAGATCTTCTGTTGCCACTTCTGTTTTGTTTGGTGCTTAATCCAATGACTGCTCTTCAACTCTTTGGGATACAGACTTAGCCTGAATCCCTAAGAAGGTAACAACCCAGAAGCAACTTCCCATCTACTATTTATAGATGATCTGAAGCTCTACAGTTCCAGCGACCAACAAATAGCAGAGCAACTCCATATGGTGAACAGCTTTTCTGATGATATCAGGATGACTTTTGGTCTTGATAAGTGTGCTAAGGCAATCTTTTTTAGAGGAAAATTGAGCAAATCCAAACACATCTCCATTGCTGAGGGTTGTGACATCAAGGACCTTGAACAGGAAGGCGTATATAAGTATCTCAGAATAGAGGAGGGAATGACACTCAAGCAGAAACTATTGAGAGAGAAGATCAGTAAAGAATATTACAGGAAATTAAAATTGTTATTGAAAAGTGCTTTAACATCATGGAATAAGATAGAAGCCATCAATCAGTTGGCAATTCCTGTACTCTCATACAGCTTTGGGACTGTGGGCTGGCCTCTTAAAGATCTTGAAAAACTAGATGTGCAAACAAAAAAACTCCATGCTCATGAAGTAATTTACAAGAATCAGTGATGCCAAGACTGTACATTCTTAGAGCTGAAGGAGGGCTCAGACTAATAGTGATTGATTACACCTACAGAGCTACTTTCATAGGCCTCCAAGCCTACTTGACAGCATCATCAGATGCAAGTCTTGAAGGACTACAAAAGGGGACTGCTACCTCTGGAGAGAGATCTGCAATTGTGTACTTCTGGGAATTTTTTTGAATCTTGGGGAGAAGGGAATTCTTTGGATTAAAGCTGATTAATCTGTAAATGCAGTGTATTTGTTAAATCAGTCAGGGCCTAGTAGCAGCAAAGAGCTTTCAGTTTAAATTTGAAACACAAAAGAGAGCTTTCTGGTTAAATTTAGACCCCAAGACTTCCTCTATCCAAGCAAGGGCTGTGGGACTCCCCCTGGAAATTGGTCACAGATTACCTTAGAAGTACAGGACAGGGTACTACTGTGTGGCAGCCAGCTTTTAATGTCTTCTTTCCCTCCCTCCCTCCCCGACACCCACCACCCCTGGGAAAATCATAACTTTATAGATACTTACACTTTTTAAAGAAAAGGAGCTGCTCTCAGGTGCAGCTGTTTATCCTTATCAGGCATACATTTAGGACCTGAGAATAATTAAGCTTCAGGTGAACAAGGTACATTAAACATATTAAGTATAGTTTTATTATTTATTTAGTTATTTAACAGGTTTTATATACCGCTTTATCATTTCAATCAAAGTGGTTTACATTGAAACAAACTTGGTAATGTACATTAGACAGGGACATTGATAACTTGGATTTTTCTGAGGCAATGGAGGGTTAAGTGACTTGCCCAGGGCCACAAGGAGTGCTAGTGGGAAAAGAACTTAAATATCTCAACACAACCTTAAAACTAAGATGCAGACAGCAGTCCTGCAGCAAGATGGGGGCTTTCCAGTCTGGCAGCATCCCTGTTGCCATGGAGGAGAGAGGTCACATGACAAGAGAGCATCACCCTGGTGTGGCAGGAAGTGATCCTATAGCTAGGACCTGTCCTCCAGGTGATGTAAAACCCTCTCACACTGAGGAAGTTTATCCAGGGCCATATTCCCATGAAGGAAAGGTTAGGACAGCTGTTATAGTTGGTGATTCGATCATTAGGCATGTAGATAGCTGGGTGGCTGGTGGACATGAGGATTGCCTGGTATAATGCCTGCCTGGTGCAAAGGTAGCGGATCTCACACACCACCTAGACAAGGTCTTAGATAATGTTGTGGAGGAGTCTGTTGTCTTGGTACATGTTGGTGCCAATGACATAGGAAAATGTGATAGGGAGGTTCTGGAGGTTAAATTTAGGCTGTTAGGTAGGAAGTTGAAATCCAGGGTAGAATTCTCCGAAATGCTTCCCGTTCCAAGCAGGACCCAAAAGGCAAGCAGAGCTCCGGAGTCTCAAAGCGTGGATGAGACGATGGTGCAAGGATGAGGGTTTTGGATTTGTTAGGAACTGGGGAACATTCTGGGGAAAGGAGGGGCTCTTCTGAAGGGATGGGCTTCACCTTAACTGGGATGGAACCAGCCTGCTAACATTAACCTTTAAAAAGGAGATAGAGCAGCTCTTAAACTAGATAATAGGGGAAAGCTGACAGTTGACCAAGATTGCATGGTTCGGAAGAATGTATCCCTGATAATAGGGGAGAGCCGACAGTCACCCAACAGTGCATGGTTCGGAACAACGTATCCTTGAAGGATACTACCAAAAGAATGAAGTTAGGGCATATCAGCAGAGAGATTCCAATAAAGAAAAAAGTAGCCCAAATGTCCTTGAGAACAGAGCAGACAGAGCTTAAAAATTCCAAATTACCCCTGCCCACTGAAACCAGATTAATATGAATAAAATACAGTCTCTAAAATGCTTGTATGCAAATTCTAGAAGTCTAAAAAATAAGATGGAAGAGTTAGATTATCTAGCACTAAATGAGAGGTTAGATATGATTGGTATCTCAGAGACAAGGTGGAAAGAGGACAACCAGTGGGACACTGTGATACCTGGGTACAAACTGTATCAAAATGATTGAGCTGATCAAATTGGTGGAGAGGTTGTGCTCTATGTTAGAGAGGGCATTGAGTCACAAAGGTTAAGGTTTTGGAGGAAACAAAATTTGCTGTAGAATCTCTATGGATTGAAATTCCATGTCAAAAGGGGAAGACGATGACAGTGGGGGTGTACTATCGACCGCCTGGCCACAATGCAAAAAAGGATGATGAAATGCTCAAAAAAATCAGAGAAGCTAACAAAAGTTACAGCACAGTAATAATAATGGATGATTTCAATTACCCCGGTATTGACTGGATCAGTTTTCACGGCAGAACATGCTAGGGAGATAAAGTTTCTAGATGAAATAAATGACTGCATCTTGGAGCAGCTGATTCATGAACCGACCAGAGGGGAAGCCATTTTGGACCTAGTCCTTAGTGGAACACCAGATCTGGTGCAAGAGATATGGATGTTGGGGCCACTTGGCAATAGTGATCATAGCATGATTGCATTTGATTTAATTAATGGAGGAGGAATGGTAAGGAAAACCACAGTAGTACCTTTTATCTTTCGAAAGGGAGACTATGATAAAATGTGGAAAATAGTTAAGAAGAAACTAAAAGGAGCAGTTGCAAAGGTTAAAGACTTACATGAAGCTTTGGTATTGTTTAAAATTACTATCTTGGATACCCAGACCAGCTGTATTCCATGCTTTAAGAAAAGTGGAAGGAAGTCCAAAAACTGCCAGCATGGTTTGAAGGTGAGGTCAGAGAGGCTGTTGTTGCCAAAAAAGCATCTTTCAGGAAATGGAAAAAAGAGCCAAATGATGAAAACTGGAAACAGCACAAGCACTGGCAGCTTGAATGCAAGGCCTTGATAAGGTAGGCAAAGAGAGAATTTGAGAAGAAGCTTGCTGTGGAAGCAAAAACGCATAATAAAGACTTTTTCAAGTACATTCATAGCAAAAAACCTGTGTGAGAATCAGTTGGACCATGAGATAAGAACATAAATGTAACTGACCAGACATATGTAAACTGTCGGATGTTTTCTGTTCAATGTAAACCGCGCTGATGTCTAATAGTGCGGTATATAAGAATTGTTAATAAATAAATAAAATAAATAAATACCATACTGGGTCAGACCAAGGTCCATCAAGCCCAGTATTCTGTTTCCAACAGTGGCCAATCTAGGTCATACGTACCTAGCAGTTTCCCCAAGGGACACAGGTTCCACAATGCTTGTATTGGTTCAAGCATTGATATCCTGGGTCCCTTCTTAATAATGGTTTATGGACCTTTCCTCCAGGAACTTGTCCAAACCTTTTTTAAACCCAGCTACACTAACAGCCTTTACTACATCCTCCGGTAACAAATTCCAGAGTTTGATTACACGTTGAGTGAAAAAATATTTTCTTTTATTAGTCTTAAATAGGTTACCCTGTAGCTTCATTGCATATCCCCTAGTCTTTCTATATTCTGATAAGGTAAACAATCGATCTACGTTTACCCGTTCCACTCCGTTCATTAATTTATAGACTTCTATCATATCTCCCCTCAGCCGTCTCTTTTCCAGGTTAAAGAGCCCCAACCTTTTTAGCCTTTCTTCATAGGAGTATCCTTCCATCCCCTTTACCATTTTGGTGGCTCTTCTCTGAACCTTTTCTAAAATTGCTATATCCTTTTTAAGATACGGCAACCAGAATTGCACACAATATTCAAGGTGCGGTCTCACCATGGAACGATATAGATGCATTATAATATCTTTTGTTTTATTTTCCATTCCTTTCCTTATCATACCTAGCATTCTATTTGCTCTCTTGGCCGCTGCTGCACACTGGGCCGAGGGTTTTAACATGGTATCCACAATGACGCCTAAATCCTCTTCCTGGGTGGTGGTTCCTAATGTGGAACCTTGCATCGTGTAACCATAGTTTGGGTTGTTCTTCTCTAGGTGCATAACCTTGCACTTGTCCACATTAAATTTCATCTGCCATTTTGATGCCCAGTCTTCCAATTTATCAAGATCCTCTTGCAATTTGATAGAGGGGCAAAAGGGGCACTAAGAGGGGACAAGGCCAAGGTGGAGAGACTGAATGAATTCTTTGCTTTGGTCTTTACTGAGAAAGATGTAGGGATGTTACCCATGACTGAAGTGGTATTTAAAGGTGATACTTGGGAAAAATTGAAGGAAATATTGATATACCGGGAAGATGTATTACAACTTGTCACGGGGTTCCCGGTGACACAAAGATTTTACGCCACTATGTAGAGACGTTAATGATCAAAGAGACCAGGTGGAGGGAAAATAAAGGCTTTTATTCCCTGTTTAAAGCAAGGTTCAACTAAGAGATAATTTCAGATAACAGAAACAGTCCTTTGTCTTAAAAGGTACCAATATTCACACTGCGCAATTAACTGTTACTTCACAGTTAAGGCAGGTTTTTCCATAGTAGAATTCAGTGTAAGAAACATTAAATTATATTTCACTTATTCTTCTGTGGTATGTGGAGTATACAGACTTTGGAGCATAGGCAGTGCACCAATCACATTCCATTAACTCTGGCATAGGTGAGGGAACAGTGCTGGGATAATCCACTTCCATAGATTCTTCTCCCCTGTACTCATTCAAGGAGCATTCACTGTCCCTGTCTATCTCAGCATGGTAGTTTAAAACTTGGGAGTCTGGCTTCCCATAGCCAGGGATTCTCAGGGCTGGTGGTAGTTTACTAAACCAGTCTTGATTCTTGTATCTCATAGAAGGAATACTTGTTTTAGTAGAGCTTTTAGTAGCACAATTATCACAGTCAATATTTAATGCCTCATACCTTGGCTTTGGTGAGATAAAATCCACAGTGCTTCTTTTTCCTGCACCTCTCCCTTGGTAGCTGCACTTCTGCCTGCCAACCGGATACCGAGGTGTGCTTCTAGGCAGTGGAATAAAACTGCTGTTGGATTCTCCTCTCACTCTGGGTAAAAACTTCTGTTGCTTATAAAAGTGCTTTTCCCTCTGAACAGGTGAAACTGGGCAATGATCCTCTAGAGATAATAAGCTTCTGTCAGAACCTTTCTCTCTGGTTCTTGGCTTTCTTCTCTCTATTCTATCTCCAGGCAAAGTATAGGAACTAGGCGTGGCAGACGCTCTCACCTTGGGGTAACTTCCACCAAACTTCCCTTGTACAACAGGATCAGTTTGGGCCTTCTGGCTTCCCACAATGTGAGGTCTGTTTCTCCTCCAGCTCCCAGCTTTGCTTCCTTCACAGCAATCAGGCTTATCTCCTTGGTAGCCTCCAGGCTTCTCTGCTGTTTCTCCTTCTCCTTCTTCTATTACCAGCTCTACTCCTTCCCTGTTCTCTTCCTCTTTCTCCTCTCCAGAAGCATTCTGCTCTGGCTTATAAAGTGAACGGTTACTGATGACTTCCTGGTTCCCTTTCAGCTGCAGGTCATCAGAGAGCCTAGGTTCATTAAGTGCGGCATGTCTGTTCCTGCTCCCTCTAGCTGTGCCTGGGGGTAACTGCACATCTAGTTCCTCTAAAGAAACAGGATTTCTTTTCTTCAAAACAACTTTATCAGTGCCCACATCATGACAAACTATTTGATAAACTGAAGGGTAGCAAATCACCTGGACCAGATGGACCGCAATTTAGTATTACATCTGTTTTAAAAGAATTTGAATGAATTATTTTTGGGTTCTGGGGTGCATATTTTCTGATTTCTCCAGAGAAACCCAAAGAAGGAGGAAGGAATTCTTGACTTTAAAACCTAGAGTCCTTGCCTTAGGGGCTAACGTTTTCCTAAAGTTTCCATGTAGTGTTGTAATATTTTTGTCTTATAAACAATAAGTATACTATGACCCTAAACAGTTCTTACAATTTCTGTCTTTAAGAGAAAAGGTTGAAGTGATGTTCATTTCTGGCTGATACTGCTTTCTCCCACCCTCCCTCTTATTTTATTTTTTTTTACCTTGAAGTAAACTCTCAGATGTATGAGCAAGACTGAATAATGTTTTTCTTTCTTGCTCCACTAGATTTGTGGACTGTTAGGACATTATTTGATTTTTCCTTTTTGTATTAAGTTTTTTTGTTGGTTTGAGATTTTTTATTTCTTTAAATGTTTATTAACCAACAAACAATGCAACACTGAAGATTAGCAAATCACCTGGGCCAGATGGTATATATTCAAGGGTGTTGAATGAACTGAAATATGAGATTGCAGACCTGCTATTAGTAATCTGTGAACTTTCATTAAAATAATCTGTAATACCTGAAGATTGGAGGATCGCCAATGTAACACCAATTTTTAAAAAGGGTTCCAGGGGTGATGCGGGAAACTACAGACCGGTGAGCCTGACGTCAGTACTGGGAAAAATGGTAGAAACCATCATAGAGAACAAAATTACTCAGCATGTAGATAGTCATGGCCTAATGGGAGACAGCCAACATGGCTTTAGACAAGGAAGATCTTGTCTTACTAATCTGTTATGTTTTTTTGAAGGTGTGAATAAACAGGTGGACAAAGGTGGGTCGGTTGATATAGTGTATCTGGACTTTCAGAAAGCCTTTGACAAGGTCCCTCATCAGAGACTTTTGGCAAAACTAAAGAGTCATGGGATAGGAGGCAGTGTACTATTGTGGATCAGGAACTGGTTAAAAGATAGAAAGCAGAGGGTAGGGCTAAATGGCCAGTTTTCCCAATGGAGAAAGGTGAATAGTGGTGTACCAGGGATCTGTGCTGGGTCCATTGCTTTTTGACATATTCATAAATGACCTGGAAAAGGGAATAACGAGTGAGGTTATCAAATTTGCAGATGACACAAAACTATCCAAAGTTGTTAAAACCCATGAGGATTGTGGGAAATTGCAAGAGGATCTTGATAAATTGGAAGACAGGGCATCCAAATGGCAGATGAAATTTAATGTGGACAAGTGCAAAGTTATGCACCTAGGAAAGAACAACCCAAACTATGGTTACAAGATGCAAGGTTCCACATTAGGAATCACCACCCAGGAAAAAGATTTAGGTGTCATCGCGGATAACATGTTAAAATCCTCCACCCAGTGAGTGTGCAGTGGCGGTCAAGAGAGCAGATAGAATACTAGGTATCATAAGGAAAGGAATGGAAAATAAACAAAGGATATTATAATGCCTCTGTATCGTTCTATGGTGTGACCGCACCTTGAATATTGTGTGCAGTTCTGTTCACCATATCTTAAATCGGATATAGCGTTATTAGAAAAGGTTCAGAGAAGAGCCACCAAAATGGTAAAGGGGATGTAAGGATACCCCTATGATGAGAGGTTAAAAAGGTTAGGGCTCTTTGATAGATGTCTATAAACTAATGAATGGAGTGGAACGGGTAAACATAGATCGATTGTTTACGTCATCAGAATATAGAAAGACTAGGGGACATGCAATGAAGCTTCAGGATAAACTATATAACTATTTAAGACTAATAAGAGAAAATATTTTTTCACTCAAGATGTAATCATACACTTGAATTTGTTACCGGAGGATGTAGTAAAAGCTGTTAGTGTAGCTGGGTTTAAAAAAGTTTGGACAAGTTCCTGGAGGAAAGGTCCATAAACCATTATTAAAAAGGGACCCAGGATATCACTGCTTGACCCAATACAAGCTTTGTGGAACCTGTGTCTTTTGGGGAAACTTTTAGGTACTTATGATCTAGATTGGGCACTGTTGGAAACAGGATACTGGGCTTGATGGACCTTGGTCTGACCCAGTATGGCATATCTTATGTTCTTATGTTCTTATGTAAATACACAGAAAGTGTTGAAATATGAAAGTAAATGTCCAGAATCTGTCTCCATCATCAAACCTGGACAAGTGTTCTGATAATTAGAAGGAATGAGTTAGAATCCATAGGCATGTATGGGAAAGGAAGTAACAGAATTTTTAAAACAAGAGAAAAAACTCTTCAAAGAATTAAATCAGCAAGGAAGGAAAAACAAGAGGCAAATGTACAAATACAGTGGAAAATACAGAGTGTTACTCCAAGAACCTTTTGTCGATCAAGAACGGACACATGAATGGTTAAGGAGAGGAGAATTGAAACCGAAGTTTGAAAGATTGATAGCAGATTACGGACAAGATAGTTTATGGCGAGTACTGAAAAAACTGGGAAAATAGACATATGTCGATTCTGTAAGAAAGAGCTGGAAACAGTGACTCACCTTATAACAGACTGTGAAGTTCTGATGGCGGAAAATTTCTAAGAAGAAAGGCACAACAAAGTCGCACGCCTCCTCCACTGGATACTCTTTAAACGCTACAAGATAACTAGCCCTGAAAAGCACTGGGATCATGACCCTAAGAGAATAACAGAGAATGAAGAGGTTATGATCACCTGGGATATTCCTATTCCAACAGATAAGAAACTGGATGCTAGGAAACCTGACATAGTAGTAAAGGAAAAGAATACCAGAACAACATTGATAATAGAAGTGAATGGCGTGGAGCGGCAGAAAATCCTGAAGTACCAAGAAATGCAGTCAGAGATGAAGAAAACGTGGAAGAAAAAGACATAGAAATCTTTCCCATTGTACTGGGAGTGACAGGCTTGATAAAGAAGAATTTCCAAACACATCTTGACAAACTAAACATATATGTTACATCTTACAACTCCAGAAGGAAGCTCTCTTTGGCACAATGCAGGTATTATGTTGAGCCTTAGCAGTAAATTTGAGAGACTAAGATCATACTGCACATACCCTGGCTTAGAAGTGAGGTTCACAAATGTCATGGTATCTGCAAAATTAATCCATCTGCCACATGCATTGCCTGGGTGGCCACTGTATGTCATGCTGAGATGGCACTCTCACTATGACCAAAAAGTGACCATGGCACAGATATGTATTCATCTAGAGCTATTATACTGTCTGTTTCTAGTGATATGGATACATTCTTTATCTTGAGATGCCAATGCTGAGTATCCTAAGGCAGAGTGCTCGTGGTCACACTATGCACATATGGTGCATGCTGACTAGCAGACCAACAATAGTTGGTTTATGCTTGGCTGACACAGCCCAGTGAAGGGCAGCAGAGGCAGTCTTTCTGCCCATGCTACAGTCATTTGTTAGTTCTCAATGGTTGGGGCAGCAGTGGGTCATGGCCTACTCACTGGAATCCTGGCAGGACTATAGCAGTAGCCCCATGCCAGCCTATACACCCCCATTGCAATGGCTGTCCATGGCAGCAGCAGCATACTGACCCTGGCCATCAACCTACACTGCTATGCGAGGGTTAGTGTCCAACATGGGCAGAATACAGAGCCAAGCTGTTGCTGTCACTGTCACGGTCACCCTCAGCATGCAGAAAGCAAGGAAAAAAATCATAACACACTAGCAGTGATGGGGACCTACAACACAGCCAGCAAAGGTCATCTCTAATATTGGAGGTTCAGTGGACCAGGTGCTGGGCACCCCTCCTCATCCTCAGGATGTCTGAAAGAACCCCAATGTATAAGTTAATATTACAAGTTAATATTAAGCCATTGTTTGAAAAACCCAATGTACCCCCTACCCTCCCTGTATATAACCACTTCTACATAGCTCATTCTGTAAATAGCACACCAAGAAATCATCACCTCCACTCAGTGTTAACACAGCATGCCTACCCCTATTGACACTGATTTTTTTGATTGTCTGAAGTGTAAACCGCTTTGATTTCAGGACAAAGTGGTATATAAATCCTTTTAAATAAATAAAATAAATAAAAACTGAAACCACTCTGCAGCATGGCTTGTTATATTCATGTAGCACATGCAGCCAGTGTGTCTTACTGAGCTGATATGCTGGATCAGTGCATTCTGCATCGGTTCTTCAGGTGCAGACTGCTATTTTGCATGTGCAGTGCCTCATGGGTAGTGGCGGCCCAACCTATGATGGCACAGACATCAGTCAGTTTGATCAGAGTTCTGCAGGCTCTAACATCCACCTAGACCTGTGTGGAGGTGTAGCCTACTGGTTGATACAATGTTTTTGTGGTCAGAAGTCCAGGGTTTGATTTCCACTTGTTCATTTTGTGCCTGGGTGCGCTTGCACAGTCCTGACTCTGCTGTGACCTGCAGACAATCATTCTTCTACATTTCTATATGTTATGGCCACACGTTGGGTAGCCCAATATGGCATTCCCCATCATGGACATCTGTGAGCATGGCTTTAGTGGCAGATGACTGGGTCAACTGGTATGGATGTGTTTTCTATTTTGCTATCATTGTAACCTTTCAGCTTTACATAAAGAGGATATATCTCATATTTTCAGGCACCTAACACTCGTTGCATAGCCATCCCCTGCATTGTTCTGCCATCATTACTTGTCCCACATGGGGCAAATGGGCTCAACATGTCCCTTTCTATCATGCCACTCTGTCGGGTGTATTGTCTTGCATTGCACAGGCTGAGGTTCCAGTCCCACCCACACAAATGGTGTTTCATGTACCCCATGGCACTGCTATTTTTGGTTCACACACACCAAATGCTTTTGGTCAGTATGATCCCATAGATCCACCCACCACACACAATGCAAATTCTCTGCTTGGATGATCCATGGCACAGCCCTGCACCCACCATTTGACCATCAAGGAGATTCATGGTGGGGCAGCTTACTGGCAATAAGCTGTCCCACCAAGGCCCTCAGGGGTCATTTGCAGCAGTTAGCCATATCATGCACATCTCTTTTTTTGACTGCTCCACATGCACACTCAATGGCAATCCTCTCTTCGTTGCCCACATCAGGCACATGCTGCCTCCATCCAGACACCGTCCTGGCCTATGGCATGCCACACACTGACAGTACATCTGGATACCTGTCCACATCTCACAGACACTATAATATAGCTTACGGCACAGTGTATGCTTTCAGATGCATCTAAAACTGCATGACTGTCACAGCATCCCCCGCTGCTGCATCCCTTCCACTGATTCTGCTGCTGCCACCACCCACCCATGACACAGCCAACACCCACACTGACCTTCATCACTAGGCAGCCGCCTATCTTGCCTAGTCTACAGCATAGGCCTGCTGTACAGTCAAACATGCTTATCACACATGCTTATCACACATGCTTATCAGGCATCAGGCGAGACAACTATCTGCTACCAATTGTACTTGCATCCATACCTTCTCCAATGGCTTCCCTGCTCCCCTTTCAGCATTTCAGTGGCTCTTCTGCATTAAGGGGCATGCCAGACACCTTCCCGCAGCATATCCTATTACCGCCTGCTAAGTGTCCACTACCACCCCTTAATGCAGCATGAGCTATTACCGCCCACTAAGTGTCCCCTAGAACCCGTTAACACCGGAACACCTCTAACACGCCCAGAACACTTACCGCATGGTAACCCTTTATCACTGCCATTAACAAACAGAAAAGACTGCACCTTTACCACAGTTTAGTAAACATACTCCTAAGTTTAGCTAGTTCCTCATGAAGACAGTCTTCACAGGTCTGCGACTAAAAAGCTGTTTGATTATTTTCATCTAATTTCCATGTATTTTGGTGTGCTGAAAACAAATAAAATATTGAAAAAACTCCTAGATGTCATGATTTGCCACAACATGCAAAATTGTCTTCAAATTTATCAATTTTTTTCAAATTACTATTAATTAATTCAAATTACTATTAATTAATTCACATAAGTGCATTTAAGATATAAAATGCCAAAAAAACCTTAAAGGGGTTGTCGTCCGAGTTATGTAAAAAAAAATATAGCACTGTAAATCTGATGGTCAGCAATATATACATAAGCTAAGCAAGTTTTAAGTCCGTTCTTCTAATGGTAGAAGGGGTTAATCTTTCCTGAAGAATCCAGTGGGAGGGAGACACAGGGCAGATAGCAGCAGCTCCGGTCAGTGCAGGGGGGCGTGGCCAGCACTGTGACGTCTCGTGTACAGACACAGAGCTGCTCTCTCCTGCATACCATGCTTGTGCACAAATCATCATCAGGTTCTTGGTTCTAGGCTGTTCACACTTTTTCATCGCAATTCATGTTAGCTTGTCATTCTTCAACCATTATGTTATGGCTCCGCGAAAGTGTATTAATTCGCCAGACAGTTTCTGTTTCATCTGTGGTGAATATACAGTGTTGAAGCAACAGCAGAATATTACAGACTTTGTGAAAAAAGTATACTTTGCATACTTTGGACTAAAAATTGGAGATCAAGATAAAGTCTGGGCGCCTCATAAAGTGTGCAAACGGTGTGTTGAGGAGCTCCGAAACTGGTTCAAGGGTAAGAAAAAATCTTTCCGTTATGGGATTCCTATGGTATGGCGAGAGCAAAAGAACCATAGTGACGACTGTTACTTTTGTTCATGCGATGTGAAAGGGTTTAATTCCAAATGGAAGCATTCCATTTCATACCCAAATCTTCACTCGGCAATTTGTCCCATCCCCCATGGCACAGATATTCCAGTACCCAAGCCCCCTGCTACCTTGGAAGAGATACCTAGCTCCAATGAAGGTGAAGTCATACCTGAACCAGATGACGAATCAAGTTCTGACTTTGAAGATGATACAAGACCAAAATTGTTTTCTCAGGAGGAGATGAATGATTTGGTAAGAGACTTGAATCTTCCCAAAGATGCCGCTGAGTTACTCGGATCAAGGCTGAAAAGCAGGAATTTATTGTTGTCAGGAGTGTCATCTTCATGGTTCAGACATCGTGAAAAGGAGTTCGTTCCTTACTTCGCCCAGGAAGACAAGTTGGTTTATTGCATCGATGTCGAAAGTCTGATGGGTCAATTTAAAATCCAATATGATTCAGAGCAATGGCATCTTTTTATAGATTCTTCAAAAAGAAGACTCAAAGCAGTTTTACTCCACAACGGTTTTTACGCTTCCATACCGGTAGGTCATTCCGTACACTTGAAGGAAACCTACGAGAACTTGGAATTGGTTCTTCGTAAACTTAAATATGAAGACCATGGTTGGCAAGTGTGTGGGGACTTGAAGGTCTTGTGCATGCTGCTTGGGCAACAAGCTGGGTATACCAAATATCCTTGTTTTCTGTGTCTATGGGACAGTCGAGACCGACAAAATCACTGGACCATGAAGAGTCGGCAGCAGAGGGTGCTAACAGTTGGTGAAAAAAATGTCCTCCGAGAAACTTTGGTACCTTCCCATAAAGTTCTGCTACCACCTCTCCACGTAAAATTGGGATTGATGAAGCAATTCGTAAAATCACTTCCAAGAGATGGAGAATGCTTCAAATACTTGGTCACCAAGTTTCCAGGCCTGTCGGAGGCAAAATTGAAGGAAGGTGTGTTCGTCGGACCAGACATTAGAAGGCTTATAGTTGATCAAGAGCTTGTCAATACTATGACGGATCCTCAAAAAGAAGGGTGGATTGCATTTAAAGAAGTCATATAGAAATTTTTAGGCAATAACAAAGATCCTCACTACAAAAAGATCGTCGGACGAATGCTGAAAGCATTTCAAGCTTTAGGTTGCCTGATGAGTTTGAAAGTGCATTTCCTCCAGTCCCACCTTGACTACTTTCCTGAAAATTTGGGAGCTGTGAGTGAGGAACAAGGTGAACGATTCCACCAAGACATTAAAGAAATGGAAAGGAGATACCAGGGAAAATGGAGCATTACAATGATGGGAGACTACTGTTGGATGCTTCAGAGAGACATTTCAGATGCTACTCACAAGCGTAAATGCACCAAGAGGAGCCTCACAAGGAAGAAGAATTGAGTTTAGTGTGTGTGGGTGAGCTCATTTCAGTTCAAAAAAGGATTTTCATGAAAATATTGTAATAAAACTTTAATTTTATAAGTCTATTTCCATTTATTTTGAGGTATTGCCTTATTTAACATAGTTACCTAAATTGTCAGGAAACGTGATGTCCTATGACAAAATGGAGGTCATTTTCGGATTCAGTGCACCAAAAAACATATAGATTACGTCGAATAACCAAAACAGCTCTTGAAAAAATTTTTTTTGCAGACCTGTGAAATCGTTCAAGATACCCCTCACTTTTGTTCCTGTTTGTGGATGTTTTCTGTGGTCCTGCTCCCCGTTTCTCATCTGTGAACACAGAACAGAAATATTTGTTAAGCAATTCCACTTTATCCTCATCTGCTTCTATATATTCCTCCCCTTCACCCTTGAGTCTGACAATATCACTTTTGCCCTTCCTCTTCTCACTAGCATATCTGAAAAATGTCTTATCCCCCCATTTTATTGCACTGGCTATTTTCTCCTCTTTTTGAATCTTTGCTTTCCTGACTACTTTGCTAGCTTGTCTAAGTTTTTCCAAATATAGATGCCTGTCTTCCTCTCTCTGTGATCTCTTGTATTTCATGAAGGCCTCCCTCTTATTCTTCACCTTTTCAGCTACTTCTTTTGAAAACCATAATGGTCTCCTTTTCCTTTTACCTTTATTTACCATTTTAACAAAAAGGTTGGTTGCCCTTAAAATATCCCCTTTCAGTTTTGCCCACTGTTTTTCTACATCCCCTAGCTGTTCCCATCCTGCTAACGACTCCCTGAGGTATTGTCCCATCTTGGCAAAGGTAGTTTTCCTAAAGTCTGAGACCCACTCTTTTGAAAGGATTTTATCAGCCCTAGTCCTAATACTGAACGACACCACCTGGTGATCACTGGATGCAAGATGATCTCCCACTATAACATCAGAAACACTTTCACCATTGGTAAGCACCAAGTCCAGTATGGCCTCTTCATGTGTAGATTCTGTTAGCAGTTGACTGAATAGTTCTCCCTGTAGAGAATCTAGGATCTCCTTACTTCTAGATGATACTGCAGCAGGGATATGCCAATCAACATCTGATATATTGAAATCCCCTATCAGTAGCACATCCCCTTTCCTGGCAATGCTGAATATGTCTTCTATTAAATCTCCATCCACCTCTTCTCCCTGTGAGCGAGGTCTGTATATCATGTCAATGCAATTAGATTTCTCCTTCCCTCTTTCTAATTTAACCCACAGTGCCTGTTGTCTCCATTTTAAGCCCTGTATTTCCATAGCTTTAATATTATTTTTTTACATATAGTGCCACTCCTCCGCCCCTTCTTCCTACCTTGTCCTTTCTGAATAAAGTACATCCTGGTATAGTTACATCCCAGAAATGGTTGTCCATGAACCATGTCTCTGTTATCTCCTGAATCATGTCTCTGTTACCGCCATCATGAGGATGGGTCTTTTCTGTCTCAATTTCATTTTGGAGTTGTTCTGAACCATGCCTTGGGCAGGGTGGATATGATTCCAATCAATATGGCAGTCATTCCTTCTGGATTGTAGCAGCTTCCTTTACAGCAGCCCAGGGTTTGTCAATGCATGCTATTAAGCATTTGGGGTGCTGGTGTTCTAACACATAGCAATGTTATATTCGTTAAGTTATTGATTTAATGTTCTCTTTGTTTAGTCTCTTTTGCAGATGCAGCCACACAAGAAGTGTGTTTCTGAATGTGTGGGCATTCTTATGGGCTCTGGCCCAGAAAGTAGGAAGCAGAAACTAGACGGATCCACTTGGGCCTAGCTGCATATGGTACACATCTGCATTGGCTTGGAATGCAGGGCATGCGATGGTGTCAGTTGCTGTCTTTACTGCTACATGCCCCAAGTTCTGCTACTCCTCATTGTTTGTTTATTCATTTAGGGGGGGGGAATAATATTTGTTGGGTATTCGAATGATAAAACATAATTTGATACCGATTCAGTCTTATTTTCCTTATGCTGTAATTATATGGTTTCATATTATTTCTAGGTTTTTTTGGCAGGATACTATTTCAGCTAAAGCTATTGAAAGACTGAGGGAAAGAGTGAATACTGATGTTTCAAGATTTGTTATCTTGTTGAGGAGATTGATTCTTTCTCATGATCTTTTGTCAGTTGATTGTCCTGGTCTGTATATGGTGGATGGTGTTCATCTGTCAGATATCGGGCAGGATATCTTTTTAAGTTCTATTCATTACCTTTTAGATGGCAGTGGCAGAACTCTACATGATGCAGCTTGTGGGTTGGGAATCGGGGACATGTAGGTGGCAATCCCTGCTTGTGGCGGTGCTTAGTTGAAAGTTACATTTATCATATTGCAGGACCATGACCGGCTTCCAGGGGAAGGACTAAATAATGGCGATGATTACTGGGATTACTAGAGGACATGGGCGCCACTGCTGTGTTCTGGGGCGGGAGGGTGATTGGGAGATGCTCAACTTGTACAATCCTACTCTTCAGCCGGACATCGCTGCAGATTGTTAGCTAAAGTGAAATTCAGCATTTATGACTAACCACATAACTAGCATGTCACCATCTAGTCGAGGTATGGCATACCGAACATGAGTGATATTTTATGTATCCATGGTTATTTTGAGTTACGCGATGGTTTGGTTAATAAAGGTGTGGTCTGGTTTTGCCATTGACTTTGAATCTGGCATTTTATTGCATTATATTTGAATTAAGAAAGGAGAAGGTTGTTAGTGCTTATGCTATATTCTGCAAAGAAATTCTATGCAGAATAATAATGTGTATGCAACAGATAGCACATGATCACAACACTATTCAAGTATACTTGGCCCGCTGTTTTTTTTTTCCAGTGCTCTCAATCGCAGAGCCAGAAAAAAGTTGCAGGTGCTGTATGCTCAAGACACAATGGCATCAAGTATACTTTAAACTATGCTGGCACAAGGCTCCTCCATTTCGTCAACATTGTTTAATGTATACCTGATGCCATTTTGTCATCTGTTGCATTAAATGAATATTTTTTTCATGTTTATGCTGATGATATTTTGTTGCTTGTGCCCTTTACTATAGGAGATGACCTATCACCCTTACCTCTACTTTTGGAGTTTACAACTATATTATCTTGGTTGCTACAAAATGGCTTAAAGAACAAGGTGATAAGATGATAGAAAGAGATCAATTAACATATTCAATTTGCCTAGTGGTCCTCTACCACTTTGGATAGATAAGTATATAAATTCCTATACTTAACTAAACATCCATGTCATGTGCTCATGCTGTGTTTCCTGATACAACACTATACAGACAGTGAAACCAATTACATCCAAAAAAAGATTGTTTCTTACAATCCAACTGTTTATTGTAGCAAGTAAAATTGTAGAAGCTGAATCAAGAGGTACTACAATCCTGGTTAGACATGCAACTTGTTGGATCTGTTTGAATTATGGCTGAGGATGGATTATATGGAGTTGTCTGAATGGATGCAAACTGGAGAAGGTTGAAATGTTAAGAAAATGTTGAAATGAGACATATAAAAATAGATATCTGTTGTAGAGAAGGCCTACATGGGGTATCATCTGAAAGAGTTAACAATATAAAGAATGAGAATAGCTTTGAGTTCACTGGCAGCCTAGCAGGACAGAAGCCAAGGTCTTATCTTTACAGAAACAATCTTTACAGGAACAGCTAGACAAAGAGTTCTTATGAAGGCAGAATGTTTTTACTTCTAGAAATGTTTCTCAGAAATTATGGCTAAAGATGACCAATATGTCTGCATTCAGCTATAACAGCAAGGTTTGGCCTGTAACATATAGATGTAAACTATAAATATGGATTAGCGAAATGCAATGCAAAGCTTGGCGCAAGCAGATAAGATGAAATTGTATAAAGTGGCAGTTTTTTTCCTAATGAAAGTACTGAAGCCTAGCTGGAGTAGGATTTTCAGGAGACGGCTCAGGTTTGCAGACTTGCGAGTCCTCTGCTAAAGCGCTCCAGTAGTAATGTGTTATTTATATAACTCTATGTGTGTGTGTTTCCTTACTTGCACTGAGTTCAGAGAAATGGAGCCAAGAACTGAGGAAGGATTTTACTTGGTGCCTGGTGAGGATTACAGCACGCAAACAGTTGGTGCCATGCTGGATCTCCTTTTCTCCACATTCAAGGCAAGGCAGATGGAGGATTGTGAGTATTAAGTACAATGGGTAACTTGCTTAATATGTGTGTTATACAAAACCCTGTAGCATGATGGCATTCAATGTTGAGCCATATATATAAACCTTATTGCTCCAATACCCAAAACTTCAAGCTACTACTCATTCCCAATATTTAAACACAAAATGTAAAGTGTAAGAATATTATTAAATATTATTAAAGTGTAAGAATATTATTAAAGCAACAGGTCTCAGACTTCAAAGAGCTGCGGTCTTTATCTGGTGTCGACCTAATGCTCTGCTTTGCATCAATGACCCTTATGTTGCTTTATCATCTTCATTTGACTTATAAACGGTGTTCAACTTGTAATCATAAGGTAATTTTCAAAAGATAGAACTTATATAGCATTGACCACACAACTGTGTGATGGCATTCAATGACTAGTGGTCATGAAGCATTACAATTTCCCTTAGGAGGGACTTTTTCAGAGAAGAATATGAAATGGCAGTCAATGATATAGGGGGACTGCACACTAGTCCTGAGTGGGTCATCCTTACATGGTGGGAGACAATGGCACATGAAAAGTCTCAAGAAAAACAAAAGTTGTATTAGAAGAGAAAGTGTATAATGATTCATTTGCTTGCTTTCCTGTATGCTTTTAAAAAGTTAAGATTTTCTGGTTGTAAATGATTTAAACAGCCTGGCTTTTACTTGGCAATTAATTGTGCTTTCATATGCTGATTTTCTTTTTTCATTTTAGTAGGCAGAGCCTTATTTCACCAGACTTGCAAGTTGATATTTGAAATGTCTGTTTTCTTATCAGTTTTAGTCAGTAATGTGTAAAGACTACACCGATTTTCCTTGTTTTGTTTGTTGCACTCTTGGGTGTTAAGGTAATTTCAATTGTTTTTCTGTATTTGAGTTATATGTTTTGGTTTCCAGATAAGTAACTCTGGTGACCCGGAGGCCCACCCCGCCTCCACTTAGACAGCCTTCTTCCCCCCCCCCCACCCCACATCTACCTCCCCTTTGCTACCCCTCAATAAAACACCCAAGAGGCTAAACATGGTACAACTGTGGTCGCAGCTTTATTACAAATGTCATAACCGCCCAACATGGGCAACATATCCAACATCCCCAACATAACCCCCCCACCCGTCACCGGACAATGCCCCCTCCCGCCATCTTAATAGCAAGGCGGAGCATTCTCCTCTCCCACCCCCCGCCACCTGCCTCGCCATGCTAGTAGCAAAGGCTGGCCCCCAACCCCTTGTACCGGGCTGAGACCCCCAACCGGGATGTCTCACCCCAACTCCGGGGAGCCCATTGCTCCCCCACTGGTCCTAAATCGGTTAAAGCCCCGCCGCATTGGCGAGCGCGGGCTCTCTACCCCGCCTCCCCCAGCTGCAACAACCCCACAACCTCAACACCATGGGAGGGCGGGCGGGAAAGTGGCCATTTTCCCCGAGGAGCCGCGCCGAAAAGACCGGCCACGCGGCTCCTCAGCCACCTTAGCCCTGCCTCTCAGCTCCGTAGCCAATGGGGTCGCCCCATTGCCATGCGGCGATCCCATCATCCAGGTTCCGCCCCGCACCCCAGACACGTGCCGGAGGCCGAGGCCGGGCCCAGGCACAGGTTACTGTCGGCCGCGGGACCCGGCCCGCAGCCTCGTGCATAAGTGCATTTTTTTTTTAAAGCTTTCTCGATCTCAGTCTAGTGGTTAGACCCAGAAACTCAAGGGTTTGATTCCTACTGGCACTCCTTGTGATCTTGGGCAAGTCACAGCAAGCCTTGGAATCAAAGGCCAGGCAATCTACTTCCAGTGATACATTGCCAAGAAAACCCAGAGGCAGCTGAATCGGGGTCCTGGCCTGCACGTACAGGCCTGGTTGCGATTCTGATCCCGCGGGGCTAGACGTGCCCTGCGGGATCAGAATCGCAGCTCCCGCTGTGTGTCTGGCTCCGACCTGGTGCACAGAGGGCCAACACGTCCATGTTGGAATCGGGCCCCTAGTATTTTTTCTCTTGATAACTTCTTTAGGATTCAAGCTAAATCCATATCCCAAAGAGTTGATGAAAATACTCATTGGATTAAGTGCCATACAAAACAGAAAGTGGGGAAAGGGAATCTCTTCGCTGGATCTTCGCTGAAATATTCTTCGCTAGATCTTGATGTTAGGAATGATATATTGACCATCTTCATACTTCAAAATACGATGGTTTCCCACATTTATTTATTTTATTTTATTTATTTACATTCTCTTATATACCGCGCTATTCTGCATCAGTGCGGTTTACATCGAACAAACTGAAATTACATTGAACAGGGCATTATAACTTGGAGATAACTATTTTACAGGGAACATTGTCATGGTGAACTTAATGTACTCTATCAAACCAGGATTTATTTTATACATTTCAAGGTAATTTATTATCCAAGAGTGTGGGATGCTGTGAAAAGCTTTTATATAATCAATCCATGCTATACTGAGATTTCAGCTTTTCTTAGTGCTGGCCTTGATGGCCTTATTTAACATTAACTAATCTTTGGTTCTATATGCTCCCCTCTTATTGCCCTTTTTCTCTATTGCATGATGTTATTGGATTCGATATGATCATATATTTATTATTTATTTAACTAGGCTTATATACCACTTTTCTACCACTCAAAGTGGCGTACATTGAGGTACTGTATAATATATATTTTTCCCTTGTCTCTGAAGGGCTCGTAACCTACGTTTTTATACCTGAGGCTATGGAGGGTTAAGTGGCTTGCCCAAGGCCACAAGGAGCACCTGTGAGACTAGAAACCCAGGTCCTTCCAGCCCAAGATTGCTGTCCTCTAGCAGGATTCAAACCCCTGGCCCAAGGTAACTTGCCCCAACTGTTAGGCCACTCCTCCCATATATTGTGTCTGCATCTATTGCAGTGAGCAGCTTTTAGATTGTAGATAGACAAATTATTGGTCTATAAGATATACAGGAGTTTTATTTCTAATTAGTCTAAGTACCAGAAGCAGCTTTTCAGAAGTCCAAAGGTCCTCTCTGTTGTGGCACTTGCTTGGCAGTTGACCCTTTTGTAACACTTCTCTGTGTCAGTGTGGGAAGCTACTATGGGGGTCATAAGCTATCTCCTCTTAAAGGGTAGTCTCTATCACCTATGTGGGCGAGGAAAAACCAAATAGTCATAAGTGAGAAACAGGCTTAGAGCTGTGGTATGCACTGCGACCATGCTTCAAGAAATTTGGTGGGGGTCATGTGATGATCGAGTGCTGAACAGATACCTCAGTGCCTCTTTCCCCCAAAATGATTGCACAAACCTTGAACTAGTGACTCCTCAGAACAGAGTAAGATGCCATATTGCTTGTAAAATTGAGGGGAAGTAGATGGCGGTGTGGACAGCATGTATTGACCAGAATCCTGAACATTATGACCAGCACAATAGCAAAAGTCACATGAGAGTGGGGAAAATGGCAGAGGAAGAGAGATCTCTGATCTTCACTCTGCAGGCAGAAGCAGTGCAAGAACTAACATGAAATATTACAGGAGTGCCTCTCTTGCCAACATTCAAGCATCTATTGAAGATATTAAGGAGGATCTAGAGGGCCACACTGAGCAATTACAGCAGGCGGAAGAGTACTTCTCAGGGCAGGAGGATAAAACCACAGCATTGGAAGGGTGGGTGCAAGTGCTCGAAGCCCAGCATAAAGTGTTATTTGAGAGAACAGAAGACCAGAAAAACAGGGGTTCGTACAATAATATGCAGCTGGCTGGAATCCATGAGAGCCTAAAGGAGTAGGAGTTGCACACACTGGCCAACATTGCAGCAGCCATACGAAATGTGAGTGCGCCTGGCAATGGCAGCATGGATGGGACAACATGACCGCCAGTGCTGGTGGCTGTGTGCATGTGTATGCATGCACACAGCGGGAGGGGGGTACACAGGTAAAGGGCAGGGACACACAGGCACACATTTACCTTGCTCCTGGGATGCCTGAGATGTGTTGAGAGGGCCTATACCCCTTGAGATGGCAGGGTCAATTGTAGCAAGGATGTGCTGTTCGAGTTCAGTGAACTGCTTCCCCTGCACACACTCGGCTCCTTGCTGTGCCTTTTGGGCAGTGTCACAGTGCATCTGCTGCCACCTGTGCTTTACATCCTTGATGTCACGGTTCCAGTAATAGATGGCATTGATATGGCAGCACACATCAAGCCACTGCCACTGCTTCTCATAGGCACCCACACATGTGGATGCATCACCCACCAATTGTAGCGGCCACTGGAGGATCTCCTCCAGCATGAGTGTCATCTCACCCTCAGAGAACCTTGCCTTCCTGGGCCTGGGATTGGCCTGTCTTGGATGTGCATGCTGGAATATGCCAACATGTACATCTCTGCATTGATGTGCCCATGGCTGCATGCACATGTATCTGCGCCTACACACCTTTCTCAGTAATGCAGCTGCACAGAGTGGTAGGGATGGCATGTGCATGGGATGCAGAAGGTCAGTGGTTTGCCTCCCATAGCCAGTGCAATGGAGGGAAATGCCAGTGGATGAGCAGTAGACTGCAGAGAGGAAGCAGCCATAGTATGTATGAAGGGGATACAGGACATGGAGGGGGCTGGGTATATGCAGACAACCTTAATGCATGTGTTCATGTGCCTCTGCACATGTGCCATGGACACGTCAGCGCACCCTTGGGCCTAAACAGTTTTGCAGCAGGTTTGACACAGTGCAAGACAGTTATGGTGCCACCTGCAGCTCACTGAAGTATGTGACAATGTGTGCAATGGAAGCCCAACAGTGTGCAGCCAGCTGGCTGGAATGGGACAACATTCAGGACATCCAGGGCTGGTATGTGCTGGCCCTGCTGAACAACTGTGACCATGGTGGGCAGGACATAGAGTGGAGGCACCCACATGCTCGTGTCCCACGGTAGAGGGTCCAGTACATGGACATGAGTGATGCAGCATGTGTGGCAAGGTACCAGTTCAACAGTGCTGCCATACATGACCTCTGCCAGCAGCTGGAGCCATGGCTCAAAAGCCCCATGAAGAGGGGCCATCCGATACCTGTACACCTGAAGGTGATGACCTTGCTGCCTTTCCTGGTGACAGGTTCATTCCAGATAGTGCTGTCAGCTATTTGGGGACTAAGCCACCTTACAATATCCCGTACCTCACTCAGTTCCTGGGCACCTACCTGCTGTCCATGGTTCAGACCATCTGCTTCCCAACAACTCAATAGGACCAGCACCAGACCATGCAGGACTTTTATTTTGTGGCAGGGTTCCCTTTGGTCCTAGGTGTGGTGGATGGCACACAAATCTCTCTCCAGCCCCTGCGATGGAGTGAGGCTACATTTATTTATTTATTTTATTTATTTACATTCTCTTATATACCGCGCTATTCTGCATCAGTGCGGTTTACATTGAACAAACTGAAATTACTTTGAATAGGGCATTATAACTTGGAGATAACTATTTTACAGGGAACATGGGCTATGGAGGGTTAAGTGGCTTGCCCAAGACCACAAGGAGCACCTGTGGGACTAGAAACCCCAGTCCTTCCGGCCCAAGGTTGCTGTCCTCTAGTGGGATTTGAACCCCCGACCTTCTGGCCTGACGTACCTTGCCCCAACCACTAGGCTACTCCTCCACTCCACATATCGGAACCACATGGCCTTCTACTTTGTCAACGTGCAGGTGGTGTACAACACGCATGGGGAGATAACAGACATCTGTGCAAAGTACCCGAGATCTTGCCATGATGCCTACATCCTGAACTGGTCAGGGCTCCATGCCCAGTTCAAAGGGGGCCTCATCACTGGTGGATGGTTGGTGGGCATATGCACAGACACCCTGGGACTGGGGGGCATGGGGCACTGCATGGGGGTGTATGTACTGGGCAGGTGGTGGTGGCCCACCCTCCATGACCCTAAGGCCCTGTGGGTGGTCTACGTGGCCCTGGGAGTGCCACTGGGCACATATAGGGGGGTGTCCTGACCCTATGACACCACAGTGGGGGTATGCACAGGGCACCCCCTGACAACCTCCTGACATACATGGCCATGGTACACCCTGGCCCTGTATGTCTGTGGGTTGGTCCCACCCACCCCACACCCACCCTCCACACACATCCTGCCCCCATCCTCTGCAGTGTGCACAGTGGCCCTATGCATGCAGCGGAGGACAGAGGCAGGTGACTGGATTGGTAGTGCATGCCTGCACATACCAGATTGCCATGCAGTCCCATCTCCCCAGGGGTGTGCCTGATGTGGGCCAGCACAGGGCAGGGGCACCATACATTCCCACAATGCCCAGGCCCACCCCCTAGCAGGGACCCTGCACTTTGGGGGCGCCCATGCACACGTGGTGGACTGTGGACACACAATGCCCCACTGGCACCCCTGGGACCATCCATACAGTGGGAATAGCCATGCATATACACAGTCAGCTAACACATGAGCCCCTCACTAGCACACCGGCTGATCAACAGTTCGCTGTTCTGTCTCCCACTACAGGTGACCGGGGCTACCCCCTGTGCAACTGGCTGCTGACCCCCATACTCCACCCTACCAGCCCAGCATAGCACTGGTACAACCATGCACATTGGACCACATAAGGGATCATCGAGTGCAACGTCAGCCAGTTGAAGTATCGGTTTCGATGCCTGTACCAGTATGGAGGGGAGTTGCTCTACAGGCCTCACAAGGTGTGCTAGATCACCATGGCATGCTGCATACTCCACAATTATGCCCTATGTTGCTGGCTGTCACTGTCAGATGAGCCTTAGCTAGTCCAGGGTGATGGCGATGAGCCAGATTCTGCCGCAGACACACCCCAGGGTGCACAGTCCAGATGGGGTGACAGCCTTGCCCAGGTGCACTTTGCCTGACAGCCTGAGCCATATGTTCACCGCTCATACAACCCAATGCTCACGCCGGCGCCTAGGGAAGGGCTGGGGAATGTATCACAGCCACCATGGGTCTGTGCATGTCCACACCATGCAGACATGGCTTGATGTGCGATGTGCACATCACCTGCCTGGGACATTGGTTACAGCAGTGTGCCACTGTGGGCTGCTGGTATGGGCACAGTCTAGGAGTTGGGAATTTGGGGCCCACCCTGCAAATATTTTTGCTGACATGTGCCAGGGATGCACTGTCCACCCAGCTATGTGCCGTGCCCCCCCCCCCCGGACCCCACGTGTGCTGTGACACGTGTCCAGTGGCATCTTCAAATAGTGCCCTGCATGTGGACACACATGCCCAGACATGTGCATCTATGACATGGCACCCACGGCTGCCACAGCTGGGACACAAATGCACCTGTACCATTCACACTGTGCCTTTTCTATGACTTGCTCTGCTTTCACTTCCTAGAGCCTAGGAGCACTCACAGCTCTAGCCTGCTGGTTCTGTGCTTGACTCAGGATGCTGGGTTTGACTCCTGCCTGGTGGCATGTACCATGACATTTTTTTGGGCTCCTCAGGGGCATCTGTGTGACCTAGAGCTGTGGCTGACATTCTGGGACTGCTCTCTGCTATGTGTGTCCCTTCCATCTGTCTCTATGTCTCCCTGTGCCTTCACTGTGGGCCTGCTTGCATCCTGTTCTTCCTTGTTTCCTGGGCCCCTGCTCTGTCTGTGCTGTGCTGTAACTGTGCAGTCTGCCTGCTTTCTGCCAGGGGCAGATCATGACTTTCCCTGCCCTTCCTCTCCACCTTGGTGTATGCCTGTCTCTGTAGCAACCTGTGTGCTGCTCCAGACTGCTCACTTCTCTCTGCTTCCAGGTTTGTCTGTCTGTGTTGTGATGTACTTATTGGGCGAGGGTGGTCCTGATGTGTTCCCAGCCCCTGTGTACTGCTGTGTGGGCTGGTTGCCTCTGCCTGGTGGGGAGGAGAGTCTCCTCCTGCTCCAGGACCATGGTCACCAGCAGCCTTGTCTCTGCCTCACTGAAATTAGGCTGCCTGGTAGCCATCTTGATGTGTGCGTTATGATGGGGGGGGGGGTCTTCTTCCTGGTTCCAGTCACACATGGTCTGCAGGAAATGGAGTTGGGGACGTTTTTGGGGTTGTAGGGCACGTGGCACTGTGGCAACATGGGCAGTGTGTGCACAGCCAACACATGTGCATGGCTCAGGACAGAGCAATAGGCCACCAGTTAGGTGTGCTTGCCTGAGCACAGCCACACGCCGATTCTATATTCCCGTGTGTGTGTCTACGTGGGGTAATGGAATAGGTGCTGTGTGTGCACATTTTCTCTGGAGACGTGCACGGGGCCCGGATGTGCCCCTTTCTGAATTGGGCTCTATGTGCATAACAGAATCCTGGCTTTCATCAACTGACACTGTACTGATTACCTAACTAAAGATAGCAAACTTTGACCTATCTAAAGTTTCAAAGTTTAACAACTGAAAGCACAGATGGAATGGACATACTAGTGATATCAATCAATATATCTAGCATACAGATTGCCAGTATCTAATATCAAGGATCTATCAGCATTGCTAGAGACAGTATGCACAAACACATCACAAAATAAACACTTACTACTATTGAGCTACTTTAACCTTGCCGCTCTTCCATCAAAACAAGCGAATGCATTCCTAAAGACCATGAATGCACTAGACTACCAGCAAACAGTAAATAAACCAACACACAATAAAGGAAATATCCTAGATCTAGTATTTGCCCCTAGAAAAGTACTCGGCCATACGAACCTTCCTGCACCTCAGCTGCTACTTTGGTCTGGTCACAAAATGATCACTTTTTTCATTTCATGCAAACAAACACCATCCAACGAGACCAGTAATTATACATCAAATCACCAATCCCAGCACTTTGACAAACAAACATTTCTTAAGGAAACTAGTCACCATCTAAACCTAGAAACATGTGATATTGACACATTGACACAATAATAAATAACTGGAACAAAGTCATGAACGAAGCAGCCTCAGCACCACAAACAAGACACACCAAGAAATATAAACAAAATGCCACTTGGTACATGAAAGAGACATCAAGAGAGAACTTAGAAAGATGGAGCTTAAATGGAGACACTCAAAACTTACAGAAGATCAAAGCAAATACATGCTCAAATTACATGAATACTGTAACATGATCAACAAAAATACAAAAATACCACACAAAACGCATGATGAGTTCACTGAACCTTCCGAGGGAGCTATTTGTTATAGCACAATCTCTAACAGAGGATCCCAACCAAGAAAAAACAGAAAACATTCCCACTCTCCAAATAATGGCTGCCTTCTTCTGAGGTAAAGTCAACAATAACAATTCTAAAAAAACAATGATAAAAAATAGTGTCACCAACACATCTTGGAAATCCTTCAAATCATTCACCACAGAAAATACTGAAAACATAATCAACATGAACAGAATCACATCGCCACTTGACCCATGCCCAGTAAGATGGATCAAAATAGCAACTATGCCCCATATTATTCAAATTGACACAACTATCCCTTACACAAGGCTAAATGTCCACAGGTTTAATGGTGGCTTCTGTATGCCAAACACTAAAAAACCTCACCTCCGACAAGAAAAATCCTTCTTCATACAGACACATATGTAGTCTACCCTTCTTATTGAAAATAATAGGAGAAAAAGTAAGTTAAACCTACCAGCAACCCCATCCTCATTCTGAAAAACAAAACAGGCAACCAGTAATAGTGCCTTTTCATATACAGCCCCAACCCTCTGGAACTCTCTCCCAGACCCAATCAGATCAATAAAGGATCTTCAAGCTTTCAGAAAAGAACTGAAAACACATCTTTTTTCCGAACACTATAACAACCTCTCCATCAACGATACAATCATACAATCCAGCGATATACAACCGAACAACTTAACTACTGCCTAGCACTTACTCCCAGGATGACCCGTCCGCCCAGTCACCTCTTTCATCACACACTGTGTGAATTCAGTTATGTATTGTCGGACACCCCCCGTGTGGCCAGGCGGTTGCCTAGTGGTATGGGGAGCGCCCGATCGTCCTTTGTTTGAATCATCCCAATAGCGTGTAGTTGCGTCCCCGAAAGGATTGGAGCCAAGTGCCAAAGGTCACAGGAATATTTCTTTATTTTAGAAATAAGGAGTTCCTAACCGGATTCAATTCTTTGGCAAGAATTGATTGAAGCATACAAAATTAAAGTTCAGGATACTTCTCCATAGAATGCAACACAAGCCTATTGTACAGTCCTTGGCTTGGTACAGCTTTAAATCTTTCTTTCACATAAAACTCTATTTACATCGGTATTCTGTTCCTGGTCTCCAGGAGGCGCTATAAACCCCTGTTACTTTCACAGCAGGTCTAACAAGGCTTCCTGGTCCACCCAGATACTTTTTCACAGCAATAGAATTTTCTTCAATTTATATTACAAGCTTTTAGCTTCTACCCAGCTTTCTTTCCAAGCAGCTTTAATCAGGCAAGCTACTTTTAAAAGCAGAGCTAAAAGTAATGGGCTTTTTAAAATGTCCTTGTAAAAGAACTTCTGGTTTCTTCCAGGTAATAAACTTCATACAGTTCTTTTACTCCAGCACAAGGTAACACAGACACATTCACTGATTAGGAGCAGCTGAGATTCCTTCAGCTCTTCAAACGCTATTTGGTTCCTTTACTCCTCTTTAGCACAAATTGCACAGTCTATCTCCATGTCTGAAACACTGCATGAATCCACACTGTCCCCCAAGTCCATCTCCTCCACACTAGACTCTCTCTGGTAAATGCTTTCTCTGGTATCCTCCTGAGAAGCCTTTCTGTCTTGTACAGCCTTTAAGAGCTTCTCCCAGGTACCCTTAGCATTATGTGAGCTTGTGGGGGAAGGGCAGGAAAAACCTTCTTTGTTTAGTAGCTCTTTTAAGAGTTGTAAAGGGCCCACCTTGCTTGTAGTGTTTTTCCTCCCTGTAGACTCCTTACTAGGAGAAGAGTTAAGCCAAGAACTTCGGGAGAATATTTCCTCCTCTGAGGACTCCTCCCCTGAGTTCTCCACTGGCCTTGTCAGCTCTCTGCTCCTATTTCTCAATTGATTCTGTGCAAGTGGCTTCCGTGTTTCCTTCCAATTCTGTTTCTCTGCCCGTGACTGTTTCTCTCTTGTGCTTCCTTGCTTGTTCCCTCGTGTCTGTTTCTGCTGCTTCTCAATCTCCACCTCGATCTGTTTCTGAATCTCATCCTCCGTCTCCGTCTCAACCTGTTTGTGTGTGCAACTTCCCTGCCTAAATGTTTGGGGCTGTCCTATGGGTCTTGACTCCGCCTCCAAACCACTCCCTTCTCCTCCCTCTATCTCCATGGGAACAGGGCGTGTTCTTAGGTCTGCACTTCTCTGCAGGGAATCTCTGTCCTTAGTTTGAGAGTTAACCCTTCCTTTGCCTGCAGTTTCTTTGTGGAAAGGAAAAAAAGTCTGTTTTTTCTTTCTCTCTCTGCTTTCTGAGCCTGCTTCTCCACCACAGTATATATGTATACAGTATAGTTATATTATCTAACCTCCACTATACTCTTCCTGGGTATAGATGGCATGTTAAATGTTCTCTGTATATAGTTTAATTATTATTCTATGTAACATTAACTGTTCTATGTAAACTGCCCCTGATCATTGGAAGGGGCGGTATAGAAAACTGCTCAAATAAATAAAAAAATAAAAAATAAATCATAGAAAAAGTAGTGCAAAAACAAGTTCAAGACCACATCAACACACAGCAACATGGTTTCAGACCACACCACAAGGTAAAAACACTCTTAACTTCATTCATGGACAGACTTATAAAAGGTATTGGGAAACCTAAACAGGAATTTATACTGATATTTTTAGACATAGAAGCTGCATTTGACTGTCTACCATAACTTCCTGCTAGAAAGAGTCTGTTCGTCAGCAGGGGCGGCCCAAGGGGGGTGCAGGGCCATGTGCGGAGACTCAGTGCATGGCCTCATTTGCATAAATATTTGCATAATATTATCATACACTAACTTTTAGTAAACATGCCTCTTAATGAGTGTATGGATAAAGAAAGACTAAAAGATTTCTACATTACTATAATCCAGTGCCAACCGCCAGGCACATTAGGAACTACTACAAACACTGTCTATTTAGAACCCATAGCAAACCCGCCATATCCTAACAGCACTACCAGGACTCACAAAGCACCATGCCCTACCTATCAAAAGGCAACACTGCAAATATTAAACCAATACATTTCAGAGAATAAGAATACATGACCTACTGGGGAAAGAGAACAAGTGGCAATGTCAAATAGGAATTACATAAACAGAATACCTCAGCTCAGTTACACATGCAGAACATAGACCATCACCAAACAAGGAATCACAATTTAGAAACAGGAAGACAATAATTAAACTGGGAACCCCAAAAGGCAAACTTGGAATGTACAACACTGTAGAAATAAAACTATAAATTAATTTCCTCTTGTACAAAACAAAGCGCAGACGTTAATGATGCACATTTTCCAGAGCTGACATATTCCAGTTAATAAATTCAAAATAGAGATATTTTTCTACCTGCATTGCATTTGCATGTGCATTTTTTTTTCAGTTGCAATTGCTCCAGCCACTTTCTTCTGGTTTCTTCGTGTCTTCTGCTAACTCTTCATCGTCTGCTGTCCATTTGTCCTTTCTTCTCTCTACTAGTTTTTTTTCCATTCTCTACATCTGCTTTAACATACTAATCTTTCTCCTTTTGCTCTTTCCTCATTCCTATTTCATCCACTCAAATTTTGCCCCTCCATCCTCAATCCCCACTTACTCTCCCAATATCCGGCCAATTGTAGATTTGTCTTCCCTCCCACACAAAATATTTTTTCCCTCTCCATTTCACTCTCCCAGCTCCATCCCATTCTAATCCTCCCCCAACATCAGCTCCCTTCTAGTTCCAGCCCCACCCCGCATCTGCTCCCTTCTAGTCCCCACATCAGCCCATTTCCAGTCCTAGCCCCCCATCAACCCATTTCCAATCCTGTCCTAGCCCCACCATCAGCCCATTTCCAGTCCTAGCTCCCCCATCCATTTCCAGTCCTATCCGAGTCCCTCCATCAGCTCATTTCCAATCCCAGCCCCCCAACAGCCTATTTCTAGTCCTTTTCTAGCCCCACCATCAGCCCATGTCAAATCCTAGCTCCCCTCCACTCAGCCCATTTTCAACCCAAGCCCCCCATGAGCCTACTTCCAGTTCTAGCCCCTCCATGAGTCCATTTCAATCCAAGCCCCCACCACAGCCTATTTCCAGGCTTATCCTAGCCCCTCCATCAGCCCATTTCCTGTCCTAGCTCCCCCTACTCAGCCCATTTCCAGTCTTAGCTCCCTCCCCTCACAGCCCATTTCCATTCCAAGCCCCCTCCCCATCAGCTATTTGCAGTTCAAGCCCCCCTTCCACTCAGCCCATTAACAGTCCAAGCCCCCCATAGCCCATTACCAGTCCTAAGCCCCCCATAACCCATTACCAGTCCTAAGCCCCCCATCAGCCCACTTCCAGTCCTAACCCCCCCATCACCCCATTTTCAGTCTTAGGCCCCCCATAACCCATTACCAGTCCTAACCCCACATCAGCCCACTTCCAATCCTAACCCTCCCATCAGCTCACTTCCAGTCTTAGGCCCCCCAAAGCCCATTACCAGTCCTATTCCCCCATCAGCCCATTTCCAGTCTTAGCCCTCCCCATAGCCCATTACCAGTCCTATTCCCCCATCAGCCCATTTCCAGTCTTAGCCCTCCCTATAGCCCATTACCAGTCCTAACCCCCATCAGCCCATTTCCAGTCCTAGCCCACCCATAGCCCATTACTAGTCCTAACCCCCCCATCAGCCCACTTCCAGTCTTAGCCCCCACCCCATAGCCCATTACCAGTCCTAACCCCCCTCCCTCCATCAGCCCAGGTAGATAAAAAACAAACCGGCTGCCGCTGCCGCCCTGGCAGCGGCAGAATCAAGCATCCTGTGGGGTCCCCCCCCCCCCCCCTGCCTGGCACTGTGGCATCAGCCCAGATAGATTTAAAAAATAATGGCTGCTGCTGCTGCTGCCGCCCTGGCAGCGGCAGAATCAAGTGTCCCACGGGGCCCCCTGCCCAGCACAGTCCTCCCTGCAGCATCAGCTCCCAAAGTGCGTTTTTTTCAGAGCTGCAAAGGGAGAGTTTCCCTTTCTTGTGGCTCTGTTAATCCCGCTGGGGCTGATGGGATTTCTCTTCGCGGCTCTGAAAGCCGACGCTTTGGGAACTGATGCTGCAGCTTCCTTCTAGTTCTAGACCCTCTCAGTATCCTCTCCCTTCCTGTCCCAATCTCCCATTCCTGCATCAGCACATTTGCAGTCATAGCCCCAGTCTGCTTCCAGGGCCAGCAACTCTCTCCTCCCCCCCACCCATCAATCCATTTCCAGTCCTAGCCCCACCCCCTTCTTTCATTCTAGTCCTAGCCTATTTCCAGTCCTATTCCCCCCATCAGCCCATTACAGTCCTAGCCCCCCCTCCCCGATCAGCCATTATCAATCCTGTCACAAGACATGAAATGCCCTTGAATAAAAGAGGCGGAATTAAGTTGAATTAAATAGAACAAAAATTCCAATTAAATACCTATCTCATCAATATCAATAAATTAATATAAACTTTATTAATTGAACAAAATCAATTCTCAGCTTAATCAAAACATTTTAGTTAGTAATATATTACTATGGAGATTATTTTAGAAGCCTTATTTGTGTTTTACACATTTGAAAATCTGCACATACGAAGTGGAAATGACATCTATGTGGAAACTGAGCTTTTAGAAATGCTGCGATATGTATGTGAACCATCGACTGCATTAATATACTCACATTTTAAAAATAGGCATGTTGGTATGACTAATGTTGCGGTTTACACATGTAGAACATATTTTGAAAAGCACACAACGTGGAGGATGGTAAATTTAAATCAGGCTATTTTCAGCTGCTGTTTATCCCCTGCCCGACAGCAGGGCCGGCCCGTCCATTGAGCAAGAATGTTTTTTGCACAGGGCCCTGCGTTTCAGGGGGCCCCGCGCAAAGAACATTCTGCTTTAAAAGTACAATTTAAAATTTTTAAAAAAATCTGTCTGCTGCCGCTGCTGCCGTCGCCGCGGCAGCAACGGCAGAATCGCATATCCCGCGGGGCCCCCACCCGAAAGAGTCTGCCCTCCCTGCATCAGCTCCGTCGGCTTTCAGAGCTCGAAGGGAGACTAGTTTCCCTTTCGTGGCTCTGTTAAGCCTGCAGGGGCTGATGGGACTTTCCCATCAGCCCCCGCGGGCTTAACAGAGCCGCGAGGGAGAAACTCTCCTTTCGCGCTCTGAAAGCCGACGGAGCTGATGCAGGGAGGGCAGGCTCTGTCGGGCAGGGGCGGCCCAAGGGGGGTGTGGGGCCATGTGCGGAGACTCGGTGCGGGGCCTCATTTGCATAAGTGGCCTTATTTGCATAAATATTTGCATAATGTTACCATACAGTAACTTTTAGCAAACATGTCTCTTAATGAGTGTATGGATAAAGAAAGACTAAAAGATTTCTACATTACTATAATCCAGTGCCAACCGCCAGGCACATTAGGAACTACTACAAACGCTGCCCATTTAGAACCCATTGCAAACCCGCCGTATCCTGACAGCATTACCAGGACTCACAAAGCACCATACCCTACCTATCAAAAGGCAACACTGCAAATATTAAACCAATACATTTCAGAGAATACTGGGGAAAGAGAACAAGTGGCAATGTCAAATAGGAATTACATAAACAGAATACCTCAGCTCAGTTACACATGCAGAAACATAGACCATCACCAAACAAGGAATCACAATTTAGAAACAGGAAGGCAATAATTAAACTGGGAACCCCAAAAGCCAAACTTGGAATGTACAACAACACTGTAGAAATAAAACTATAAATTAATTTCCTCTTGTACCAAACAAAGCGCAGACGTTAATGATGCACATTTCCCAGAGCTTCTGTGATCTGATAAAATGTATATATGTATATATTCTACCCCCCTTGCTCATATACAAATCTAATATCCCACCCCACTGATCAAATGTATAACCTGTACCATATTTTGTTGATCAAATGTATAACCTGTACCATATTTTGTTGATGTGTGCTCCTCCCTGAAATCAGATTTGTATACTTAAATTGTACTGTACATCCACCCTTGTTTCACAAGTAGACCGCTGCTGATCGCTGGAAGTAGCGGTATACAAATTTATACCAAGTAAATAAATAAATAAATAAATAAAATATTCCAGTTAATAAATTCAAAATAAAGAGATATCTTTTTACCTTTTGTGCAATTTTTTTCAGTTGCAATTGCTTCAGCCACTTTCATCTGGTTTCTTCATGTTTTCTGCTAACTCTCCATCGTCTGCTGTCCATTTGTCCTTTCTTCTCTCTTCTAGTTTTTTTTCCATTCTCTCTCTCTACATCTGCTTTAACATACTAATCTTTCTTCTTTTGCTCTTTCCTCATTCTTATTTCATCCACTCAAATTTTACCCCTCCATCCTCAATTCCCACTTACTCTCCCAATACCCGGCCAATTGTAGATTTTTCATCCCTCCCACACAAAATATTTTTCCTCTCTCCATTTTACTCTCCCAGCCCCATCCCATTCTAATCCTCCCCCAACATCAGCTCCCTTCTAGTTCCAGCCTCACCCAGCATCCATTCCCTTCTAGTCCCTGCATCAGCCCATTTCCAGTCCTAGCCCCCCATCAGCCCATTTCCAGTCCTAGCTCCCCCATCCATTTCCAGTCCGAGTCCCT
Source organism: Ichthyophis bannanicus (assembly GCA_033557465.1). Lineage (NCBI taxonomy): Eukaryota > Metazoa > Chordata > Amphibia > Gymnophiona > Ichthyophiidae > Ichthyophis > Ichthyophis bannanicus. The sequence continues at coordinate 363,138,345 of CM066037.1, read as the reverse complement.
TCATCAGCTCATTTCCAATCCTAGCCCCCCATCAGCCCACTTATAGTCATTTCCTAACCCCACCCTCAGCCCATATCAAATCCTAGCTCCCCTCCACTCAGCCCAATTCGAGCCTACTCAAGCCCCCCCCATGAGCCTACTTCCAGTTCTAGCCCCTCCATGAGTCCATTTCAATCCAAGCCCCCACCACAGCCCATTTCCAATCTTAACTCCCCCCCAGCCCATTTCCAGTCCTATCCTAGCTGCTCCATCAGCCCATTTCCAGTCCTAGCTCCCTTCCCTCACAGCCCATTTCCATTCCAAACCCCCTCCCATCAGCTATTTGCAGTTCAAGCCCCCCCTTCCACTCAGCCCATTTCCATTCCAAGTTCCCGTCCCCATCAGCTATTTGCAGTTCAAGCCTCCCCTTCCACTCAGCCCATTTCCAGTCCTAGCAACCCCCAACCCATTACCAGTCCTAGCCCCCCATCAACCCACTTCCAGTCCTAACCCCCCATCACCCCATTTTCAGTTTAAGCCCCCCCTATAACCCATTACCAGTCCTAACCCACCATCAGCCCACTTCCAGTCCTAACCCCATCAGCCCATTTCCAGTCAGCCCCCCTTACTATTTAACATATACATGCAACCCATATGTAACATTATCAGATCCTTCAATGTCAACTGCATGATATATGCCGACGACGTGTTATTATACATGCCGATCTGCTTAGACAAGATGGACCTCACTCCCTTAACCAACTGCTTTAACACCATATCAAACTGGTTACAATCACAAAATCTCAGAATCCAACACAAAAAAACGGAGGTTCTCTTTATCTCAAGGAACTCAAATTTCATACCACCTACCTGCCTGGAGGTTCAAGATGCCACACTGCAAGTAAAACCACATATCAGATACCTAGGAATGACCCTTGACCAAAACCTTGACATGAAGACTCACATATCCAATACAGTCAGAGCAATTTACTTCAAGATCCGCTCCCTCAGACACCTTCGCCAACTGATTGATCCAGACGATTTCCGTACTGTTTACCAGGCTTTAATCATTCCACATTTCGACTATGCAAACTCAATCCTACAAGGGCTCCCTCAATCAAGCCTAAATCCTCTTCCACTTGCCTTAAACAGTGCAGCCAGAGTACTCTTCGGAGCATCCAGAAGGGACCATATAACACCCCTTCTAAAACAGCTACACTGGCTCCCTATTCAAGCGAGAGTCACTTTTAAGACACTTCTCCTGACCTTTAAAGCGTACAAAGGTCTCGCCTCCACCTCGCTATCGGAGTTGATACAACCAATCATAACCAACAGACTAAGAAGAACCACGGAACTAAATATGCTGACCGTCCCAAAGGAAGTCATAAAATACAACACCACAACATCGAGCAGAGCCTTCAGTCTATGTGCCCCTAAACTTTGGAACACCCTTCCATCACACATTAGGGCCATCCCTGATCTCAGCCACTTCAGGAAGGCCCTAGAACATCACCTTTTCCTCAAATATTTCCCAGAGAACAAAGAAGCACAATCACATTCTCACACAATTAACCACATGCCAAACACGTAAACTTTATGTCTCATCAGCTCTTCAAATTCCTTCAACAGACTTACAGGACACTTTTCATACCCTGACTCCTTGATGTAAATAGTAATCTTGTACATAGTTTCTCCTGTTATCCTGTTATCCAAGTTGATCTTCCTGTTAACTGTAAAACCCAGATATTTGTATCTTGTCTGAGGTCTTTTGTTACATGTAAACCGCGCTGATAACGAATAGTGCGTATATAAAAAATGTTAATAAATAAATAATAAATAAAATAGCCCATTGCCAGTCCTAACCCCCCCATCAGCCCACAGCCCATTACCCAGTCCTAACCCCATCAGCCCACCTCAAGTCCTAACCCCTCCCCATCAGCCCATTTCCTGTCCTAGCCCCCCCCATTAGCCCATTATCAGTCCTAACCCCCCACAGCCCATTACCAGTCTTAACCCCCCATAGCCCATTACCAGTCCTAACCCCCCCAACAGCCCACCTCAAGTCCTAACCCCTTCCCATCAGCCCATTTCCTGTCCTAGCCCCCCCATAGCCCATTACATTCCTACCCCCCCCCCATAGCCCATTTCCAGTCCTAACCCCCCATCACCCCATTTCCAGACAGGCCCCATCAGCCCACAGCCCATTACCAGTCTTAACCCCCCATAGCCCATTACCAGTCCTAACCCCCCCATCAGCTCACAGCCCATTACCAGTCCTAACCCCCATCAGCCCACAGCCCATTACCAGTCCTAAACCCCACAACAGCCCACAACAAGTCCTAATCCCTCCCCATCAGCCCATTTCCTGTCCTAGCCTCCCATAGCCCATTACCAGTCCTAACCCCCCCAACAGCCCACAGCCCATTACCCGTCCTAACCCCCCATCAGCCCACAGCCCATTACCAGTCCTAACCCCCCATCAGCCCACAGCCCATTACCAGTCCTAAACCCCCCAACAGCCCACCTCAAGTCCTAATCCCTCCCCATCAGCCCATTTCCTGTCCTAGCCTCCCATAGCCCATTACCAGTCCTAACCCCCCCAACAGCCCACGGCCCACAGCCCAGGACCCGTCCGAACCCCAGCAGCCCGCCGCCAGTCTTAACCCCCCCATCAACCCATTTCCAGTCCTAGCCCCCCATAGCCCATTACCAGTCCTAACCTCCCATCAACCCACAGTCCACCTCAAGTCAAGTCCTAACCCCCTCCATAGCCCATTACCAGTCCTAACCCCCCCACATCGGCTTAGGGAAAATTAAAAAAAAAAAAAAAAGCTGGCTGCTGCTGCTGCTGCCGCGGCAGCAGCAGAATGGAGTGTCCCGCGGGGGCCCCTCTGCCCGGCTGAGCTCTCCCTGCCCGGCTGAGCCCCTCTGCGACGGCTTTCAGATCCGCGAAGAGAGAGTGTCTCCCTTGCGTCTCTTTTAAGCCTGCAGGGGCAGATGGGAAGCAGGGGCTGATGGGAAATTTCCCATCAGCCCCTGCGGGCTTAACAGAGATGCGAGGGAGACACTCTCCCTTCGCGGATCTGAAAGCCATCGCAGAGGGGCTCAGCCGGGCAGAGGGGGCCCCGCGGGACACTCCATTCTGCTGCTGCCGCGGCGGCAGCAGCAGCAGCCAGCTTTTTTTTTTTTTTATTTAAATTTTAAAAAAGCAGAATGTTCTTTGCGCGGGGCCCCCTGAAACGCGGCGCCCTGTGCAAAAAACATTCTTGCTCAATGGACGGGCCGGCCCTGTTGAGTTACAATGAAAATCGCTTTGAGTGAAGAACAAAGCAGTATAGAAAAGCGATTAAATAAATAAAAATAAATAAATGTACGTAGATTTGATTGTGCCCTTTGCCATCATAACAGTGTATCCTTTAAATTTGTGCTGATCCGGCAATGGTGCCTGATTGCTGCCATGAAGAAGACAGGACAGCAGAATTTACATAAGAACATAACATATTTATTTTATATTCTCTTATATACTGTGCTATTCTGCATCAGTGTGGTTTATATTGAACAAACTGAAATTACATTGAACAGGGCATTATAACTTGAAGATAACTATTTTACAGGGAACATGGGCTATGGAGGGTTAAGTGGCTTGCCCAAGACCACAAGGAGCACCTGTGGGACTAGAAACCCCAGTCCTTCCAGCCCAAGGTTGCTGTCCTCTAGTGGGATTTGAACCCCTGACCTTCCAGCCTAAAGTACCTTGCCCCAACCACTAGGCCACTCCTCCACTCCAACATATGCTATACAGGCTCATACTGAGGTCCATCAAGCCCAGTATTCTGTTTCCAACAGTGGCCAATCTAGGTCACAAGTTCCTAGCAGTTTCCTCAGAAAACACAGGTGCCACAATGCTTGTATTGGGACAAGCAGTGGATTTCCTGGGTCCCCTTTAATAATGGTTTATGGACCTTTCCTCCAGGAACTTATCCAAACCTTTTTTAAACCCAGCTACACTAACAGCTTTTACTACATCCTCCAGTAATGAATTCCAGAGTTTGACTACATGTTGAGTGAAAAAATATTTTCTCTTATTAGTCTTAAATAGGTTACCCTGTAGCTTCATTGCATGTCCCCTAGTCATTCTATATTTTGATGGCGTAAACAATAAATTTATAGATCTCTATCATATCTCCCCTCAGCCATTTCTTTTCCAGCTTGAAGAGCCCTAACCTTTTTAGCCTCTCCTCATAGGGGTATCCTTCCATCCCCTTTACCATTTTGGTGGCTTTCCTGTACCTTCTATAATTTTGCTATATCCTTTTTAAGATACGGTGACCAGAATTGCACACAATATTCGAAGTGTGGTCGTACCATGGAACAATACAGAGACATTATAATATCCTTGGTTTTATTCTCCATTGCTTTCCTTATGATTCCTAGCATTCTATTTGCTTTCTTGGCCACCACTGCAACCGGGCAGGGAGTTTCAATGTGTTATCCACAATGACGCCTAAATTATTTTCCTGAGTGGTGGTTCCTAATGTGGAACCTTGCATCGCGTAACCATAGTTTGGGTTGTTCTTTCCAAGGGGAATAACTTTGCCCTTGTCCACATTAAATTTCATCTGCCATTTTAATGTCCAGTCTCCCAATTTATTAAGTTCCTCTTGCAATTTTTTCACAATCCTCTTGGGTTTTAACAACTTTGAATAATTTTGTGCCATCTGCAAATTTGATTACTTCACTCGCTATTCCCATTTCCAGGTCATTTATGAATGTTTTAAAAAGCAGTGGACCCAGCACATATCCCTGGAATACTCCCCTATTCACCTTTCTCCATTCAAATAATTGGCCATTTAGCCCTACTATCTGCTTTCCATCTTTTAACCAGTTCCTGATCCACAATAGTACACTGCCTTTTATCTCATGACTTTTTAATTTCACCAAGAGTCTCTCATTAGGGACCTTGTTGAAGGCTTTCTGAAAAACCAAAGACATTACATCGACCGACCCATCTTTGTCTACCTGGTTACTTACAACTTCAAAAGAGTAGCCTAGTGGTTAGAGCAATTGCCTAGTACCTAGAAGATCAAGGGTTCAATTCCCACTGGTACTCCTTGTGACCTTGGGCAAATCACTTTACCTTCCATTGCCTCAGAAAAATCCAACTTATCAATGTCCCTGTTTAATGTACATTACCAAGTTGAAGTTACAATGTAAACTGCTTTAATTGAAATGATAAAGCGGAATTTAAAAAACGGTTAAATAAAATAAATAACAGATTAGTAAGACAAGACCTTCCCTGGCTAAAACCAAGTTAGCTGTCTCCCATTAAACCATGACTATCTACATGCTCAGAAATTTTGTTCTTAATAATGGTTTCTACCATTTTACCCAGTACTGACCTCAGGCTCACTGGTCAGTAGTTTCCTGGATCACCCCTGGAACCCTTTTTAAAAATTGGCGTTACATTGACCATCCTCCAATCTTCAGGTATTACTGATGATTTTAATGATAGTTCACAAATTAGTAATAGTAGGTCTATAATCTCATATTTCAGTTCTTTCAACACACTTGGATGTATACCATCTGGTCCAGGTGATTTGATACCCTTCAGTTTATCAAATAGTTATAATACATCTTCCCAATTTATCAATATTACTTTCAATTCTTCTGCTGTATCAGCTTTAAATTTCAGGCATGGGTATCTTCCCTACATCTTCTTCAGTAAAGACCAAAGCAAAGAATTCATTCAGTCTTTCTACTATGGCCTTGTCCCCTCTTATTGCCCCTTTTACTCCTCTATCATCCAATTGTCCAACTGAATCTCTCACAGTTTTTTGTTAAGGATGTACTTGAAAAAGTCTTTATTACGCAATTTTGCTTCTTCTCAAATTCTCTCTTTGCCTGCCTTATCAATGCCTTGCATCTAACTTGCCAGTGCTTATGTTGTTTCCAGTTTTCGTCATTTGGCTCCGTTCTCCATTTCCTAAAGGATGCTTTCTTGGCTACAACAGCTTCTCTGACCTCACCTTTAAACTATGCTGACAGTTTTTTGGACTTCCTGCTGCTTTTCTTAAAACATGGAATACAGTTCTTCTGGGCTTCCAAGATAGTATTTTTAAACAACACCCATGCTTGATGTAAAAATTTAACCTTTGCAGCTGCTCCTTTTAGTTTTTTCTTAACTGTTTTCCCTATTTTTCCATAATCTCCCTTTTGAAAGTTAAAAGGTAGCATTGTGGATTTCCTTGACGTCCTTCTTCCATTTATTAAATCAAACACGATCATGCTATGATCACTATTTCCAAGTAGCCCCAACACCTTTATCTCTTGCAACAGAAATTATGTTCCACTAAGGACTAGGTCCAAGATGGCTTCCCCTTTTGTCAGTTCATGAACCAGCTGCTCTAAGAAACAGTCATTTATTTCATCTAGAAACTTTAACTCCCTAGCATGTCCTACCATGACACTGACCCTTTCGAAAACAGGGTAATTGAAATCACCCATTATTATTACTGTGCTGTAAATATTGTTAGCTTGCCCAATTTCTTTGAGCAATTCATCATCCATTTATTCATTCTGGCCAGGTGGTCGATAGTGCTGCCATCACATTTCCCCTCCCCCTTTTTACATGGAATTTCAATACATAGAGATTCTACAGTGAATTTCTTTGCCTGCAAAACGTTAATCCTGTGTGACTCAATGCCTTCTCTAACCCAGAGTAGATCAAATTGGTGGAGGGGTTGTGCTCTATCATTGTGATATAATTTGTACCCGTGTATCACAGTGTCCCACTGGTTGTCCTCCTTCCACCATGTCTCTGAGATACCAATCACATCTAACTTCTTATTTAGTACTATATATTGTAGCTCTCCCATTTTATTTTTTAGGCTTCCAACATTTGCATACAAGCTTTTTAGAGGCTGTATTTTATTCATATTAATCTGGTTACCGGTAGACAGGGGTAATTTGGAATCTTTAAATTCTGACTCCTCTGTACTTAAGGGCATTTGGGTTACTTTTGTCTTTATTGGAACCTCTCTGTCGATATGCCCTAAGTTCATTCTTTTGCTAATATCCTTCAAGGATACATCCTTCTGAACCATGCACTCTTGGGCAACTGTCAGCTTTCTCCTATTATATAGTTTAAAAGTTGCTCTATCTCATTTTTAAAGTTTAATGGCAGAAGCCTGGTTTCATCTCGGTTAAAGTGAAGCCCATCCCTTTGGAAAAGCCCCTCTTTTCCCAGAATAAGAACATAAGAACATAAGATATGCCATACTGGGTCAGACCAAGGTCCATCAAGCCCAGTATTCTGTTTCCAACAGTGGCCAATCTAGGTCATACGTACCTAGCAGTTTCCCCAAGGGACACAGGTTCCACAATGCTTGTATTGGTTCAAGCATTGATATCCTGGGTCCCTTCTTAATAATGGTTTATGGACCTTTCCTCCAGGAACTTGTCCAAACCTTTTTTAAACCCAGCTACACTAACAGCCTTTACTACATCCTCCGGTAACAAATTCCAGAGTTTGATTACACGTTGAGTGAAAAAATATTTTCTTTTATTAGTCTTAAAGAGTTTACCCTGTAGCTTCATTGCATGTCCCCTAGTCTTTCTATATTCTGATAAGGTAAACAATCGATCTACGTTTACCCGTTCCACTCCGTTCATTAATTTATAGACTTCTATCATATCTCCCCTCAGCCGTCTCTTTTCCAGGTTAAAGAGCCCCAACCTTTTTAGCCTTTCTTCATAGGAGTAGCCTTCCATCCCCTTTACCATTTTGGTGGCTCTTCTCTGAACCTTTTCTAAAATTGCTATATCCTTTTTAAGATATGGCGACCAGAATTGCACACAATATTCAAGGTGCGGTCTCACCATGGAACGATATAGAGGCATTATAATATCTTTTGTTTTATTTTCCATTCCTTTCCTTATCATACCTAGCATTCTATTTGCTCTCTTGGCCGCCGCTGCACACTGGGCCGAGGGTTTTAACATGGTATCCACAAGGACGCCTAAATCTTTTTCTTGGGTGGTGGTTCCTAATGTGGAACCTTGCATCGTGTAACCATAGTTTGGGTTGTTCTTCCCTAGGTGCATAACCTTGCACTTCTCCACATTAAATTTCATCTGCCATTTTGATGCCCAGTCTTCCAATTTATCAAGATCCTCTTGCAATTTTCCACAATCCTCCTGGGTTTTAACAACTTTAAATAGTTTTGTGTCATCAGCAAATTTGATAACCTCACTCGTTATTCCACTTTCCAGGTCATTTATGAATATGTCAAAAAGCAGCGGACCCAGCACAGATCCCTGGGGTACACCACTATTCACCTTTCTCCATTGGGAAAATTGGCCATTTAGCCCTACCCTCTGCTTTCTATCTTTTAACCAGTTCCTGATCCACAGTAGTACACTGCCTCCTATCCCATGACTCTTTAGTTTTGCCAAAAGTCTCTCATGAGGGACCTTGTCAAAGGCTTTCTGAAAGTCCAGATACACAATATCAACCGACTCACCTTTGTCCACCTGTTTATTCACTCCTTCAAAAAAACATAACAGATTAGTAAGACAAGATCTTCCTTGTCTAAAGCCATGTTGGCTGTCTCCCATTAGGTCATGACTATCTATATGCTGAGTAATTTTATTCTTTATGATGGTTTCTACCATTTTTCCCGGTACTGATGTCAGGCTCACCGGTCTGTAGTTTCCCGGATCACCCCTCGAACCCTTTTTAAAAATTGGTGTTACATTGGCGATCCTCCAATCCTCAGGTATTAGAGATGATTTTAATGATAGTTCACAATTACTGATAGCAGGTCTGCAATCTCAAATTTCAGTTCTTTCAACACCCTTGGATGTATACCATCCGGCCCAGGTGATTTGCTACTCTTCAGTTTATCTAATAGTTGTAGGACATCTTCCCGATGTATCGATATTTCCTTCAATTCTTCCACACCTTTAAATACCACTTCAGTCGTGGGTAACATCCCTACATCTTCCTCAGTAAAGACCGAAGCAAAGAATTCATTCAGTCTCTCCGCTATCGCCTTGTCGCCTCTTAGTGCTCCTTTAACCCCTTTATCATCTAATGGACCAACTGACTCTCTCACGGGTTTTTTGCTACGAATGTACTTGAAAAGGTCTTTATTTCGCGTTTTTGCTTCCGCAGCAAGCTTCTTCTCAAATTCTCTCTTTGCCTGCCTTATCAATGCCTTGCATTTGGCAGGCAAAGAGAGAATTTGAGAAGAAGCTTGCTGCGGAAGCAAAAACGCGAAATAAAGACCATTTCCTAAAAAATCTGAAGTCCTCATCCTTGCACCATTGTCTCATTCATACATTGAGACCCTGGAGCTCTGTCTGCCTTTTAGACCCTGCGTGTGGAACAGGAAGCATTTCAGAAAATGCTACCCTGGAAGTTCTGGATTTCAACTTCCTACCTAAAAGCCTAAATTTGGCCTCCAGAACCTCCCTACCGCACTTTCCTATACCAATATCATCGGTACTAATATGTACCAAGACAGCAGACTCCTCCCCAGCACTAAGACCTTGTCTAGGTGGAGCATGAGATCTGCTACCTTCATACCAGACAGGCATGTTACCAGGCGATCCTCACATCCACCAGTCACCAAATATCTAGATGCCTAATGATCGAATCACCAACTGTGACGGCTGTACTAACCCTTCCCTCATGGGCATATAGCCTTGGAAAACCTCCTAGGTGCGAGAGAGTCTTACATCACCTGGAGGAGAGATGTTAGCTATAGGATCACTTCCTGCCACACCAGGGTGAAGCTCTATCATGTGACCTCTCTCCTCCATGGCAGCAGGGATGCTGCCAGACTGGAGGTGGGACTTCAGTACTATGTCCCTGTAGGTCACATCTATGTACCTCTCTGTTTTCCTTATGTCCTCCAAGTCTGCTACTCTAGCCCCAAGAGATCGGATTCGTTCCCTGAGAGCAAAGATCTCCTTGCACCTAGTGCACATGTAACACCCCTCACCAACTGGGAGAAAATCATACCTGTGACACTCAATGCAAAAGACTGGAAAGCCCCCATCTTGCTGCTGGACTGCTGTCGTCATCTTAATTTTAAGGTTGTGTTTATGTATTTAAGTTATTTACTTACATAGATTTGCTGGGGATACTTATACTAATAAAACTATATCTACTTCGTTTAATGGACTTTGTCATCTCAAGATTAATTAATCTCAGGCCCTTAATGTATGCTTGAAGAGGATAAACAGCTGCACTCAAAAGTGAATATGGGCACCTCCTTCCCTTTACAGGTTACGATTATCCTAGGGTTGGAGGGGGGGAATGGGGAGGGGGGGAATGAAGACCTATTAAATGTTGGCTTGCTTCTAAGGTAAAGGCTTACCAATTTCCTGGGTGACTCATACAGCCCTTGGTTTGATAGAAGAGGCCTTTTAAATTATCCATTTGATCTGTCACTTGCCTTTAACACCTATTTAAGGCAACCCGTTCAAGACTAGTAAGAGTTTTCACTCAATATGTAAGCAAATTCTGGACTCCTGTACCAGAGGATGTAGTCTGAGCTATTAGTGTAGCTGCCTCACCAAAATGTCTGGGAAAAGTCTCTGGAGGAAAGGTCCAGAAATTATGACTAACTGGGACCTGGAAAATCCACTGCATGCCCCAATACAAGCATTGTGGAACATGTGTGTCATTTTGGTGAAATTCTAGGTATGTGTGCGTGGAATTGGTTACTGTTAGAAACTGGATATTGGGCCTGATGGGCTTTGATCTGCCCCAGAATGGCAGGTCTTATGTTCTTATGTTGCTATGTTCTCATATCTGTCTGAATGTCATCTCCCACACCTCCCCCCAGTAGTTGCAGCTGAGGTCACAGCAGTTGTCTTCACCCCCCTCTAGTCATGTGTGCTTGACCCCTCTCTAGGCTCCCTGCTGCTACCTTCCTCCTGGTTTCCACCCTCTGGTACATGCCCCTCTCAGGTCCCAGTATGGAGCTTGCCCTCCAGACATTCCACAATCACCATGACTAGCCATTGAGGTTGAACCATTCATATCATCTGATGTCTCCATGTCCAAAATGCTGTGGTCCCTGGGATGTTTATTTATTTATTTATTTATTTATTTAACATCTCTTATATACCGCGCTATTAAAATCAGCGCGGTGTACATCGAACAAAATATACTGCAATGTGTACAGGTAACATCGAGTTTACAGAGAACAAGGGAATATAAAACATGGAATAAAAGGGATAACTATGTACAATAAACAATATACTATTTATATGCTTTAATTATGTACCATATTTAAACTCGAGTGAATATTGAACATGTATTCATGGGTAGGATGAGTCTATAGTAGTAAGGTGGATTTTCGTGGGGACTAACCGTTTTTCTGGTTGGATTAAAGTGCTAGGGTGTTTGGTGTGAGTGGGAGGCCTGTTGGCTGTGTGAGTGTCCATGGACACTTCTGGGTAGTATTTTGTGAATAAGTGATGCTTTACGGCTTTGCGGAATTGTAATAGACTTTTGATGCCGCGGATTTCGTGGGGAAGTTTATTCCAATTCCTGGGTGCGAACAATGAAAAAGCTCTGTTTGATGTGGCTTTAGTACATGAAGTCATCATCTTAGGAACTATTAAAGTGTTCATAGTTGTAGTCCTTCTGTTTCTATTTTCAGGGGTGTTATGGATTAGTTTACTGATTGGTGTTGGTGGGTAGATATTCATGGCTTTGAAGGTCAAAACTAGTGACTTGTATGAGAGTCTGGCTTGTAGTGGTAGCCAGTGTAGGTCTTTCATGATAGGCGTTATATGAGCAGACCTTGGTGACCCAGAGAGGACTCTAGCAGCTGTATTCATAGCCAGACGTAGTGGATTTAAGGTTGATTGAGGGAGCCCGTGGAGGATGATGTTTGCAAAATCTAGATGTGGCAGGACTAGTGCCTGGAAGGTTGACCGGTAATCAGTATAGTCTAGTAGTGGACGGAGGTGGCGTAGTGTTCTGATCTTATGGTATATATTCTTTGTCACATTCTTCACGTGCATTGTCATGTCCAGGTGTTGATCTAATGTTATGCCGAGGTATCTGATCGTGGGTTTGGACGTCAGTTCTGTGTTGTTGACCAGCAGTGACGGCGGAGGTACAAACTTAAGATTCCTTGTAACAAATAGGACATCAGTTTTGCTATGATTTATTCTTAGGTTTTGAGTCAGCAACCATTCAGCTACTGCTCCGAAACAGTTGGTTATTGGAGTAAACACTGGTTGGTCAGTTTTGAACGGCATGTATATGAGGATGTCATCAGCGTATGCCAAGCATTGCACGTTGAAGGATCTGATCAATTCACAAATCGGCTGCATATAAATATTGAACATTAACGCCGATAGTGAAGATCCTTGTGGTACGCCTTGAGACTGTAGGAACGGCTCTGAGGATTTCTGGCCTGTTTTAACTTGTTGCCACCTGTTGGAAAGGTAGGATCTACACCATTCCAGTGCTGTGCTTCGAATCCCCTTCTCTCTCAGACGTTGAATTAGTATATCGTGGTTTACAGAATCGAAGGCAGCAGAAATGTCTAAAAAGATGAGAACAAATCCTTGTTTGATGTTGTTTATTCCTGTGATCAGATCGTTGAATAGGGTTGTAAGGATTGTGTCGACTCCATGTGCTTCTCTGAATCCATGTTGTGATTTGTCTAGGGGTGCTTCTGTGTCAATGTGATGCTGGAGTTGTTGTTGGGCAGCTTTCTCAATGATTTTTGCAAGCTGGGGGATGCTTGAGATTGGCCTAAATGATTCAACTTTGGATGGATCAAGCTTACTGTTTTTTAGTAGGGGCTTGATAGAGGTGTGTTTAAGACTCTGGGGGAATGAGCCTGTTAGGAAGGATTGGTTCAGAATTTTGCATAGGATTTGGCTTAGATCATGTCGCAGATCTTTGATCCAGTTAGCTGGGCATGGGTCATTAGGTGCCGTGCTAGGATTGATGGAGGCAATAATTCTCTCAATTTCACTAGATGATATAGTATTGAAGTTGCAAAATGGAGTTATATGAGATTCCTTAGGTGATATAATGGGGTTGATGGTATTTATGCATGTGCTGGACTTAATCATTTTTGATTGCAGGTAGTTTGCGTAGTCCTGTGGCCGAGGTGTTGCAGGTTGGTCTGAAACTGGCTCTCTTGTTATGGATCTTACTAAGTTGAATAGAGCATGAGGTTTATTGATGGAGCGCTTCATGTCTGTTACATCCTGTATTCTTGGTGTACTCTCTCACCTGAGTAATGTACCTTCCAATTTGTGCCCACATGCCTCTATAGTGAATCTTGGAGACTGCACTGATATCTGAGGGGCATTGTTGTGAATGGCCTACCCATGTCACATGGACAATCACTCCCTGAACCCCTACAAGCCAGTGGCTCAGACTCACACACTGCAGCCACCAGTTAGGTGTTTCTAGTTAATGTGAAACAGGAGAGAAGGAGACAGGGCTCGTCTGCCAACTGGGCAGGTTTCGAAGCCGCCATGGGTCTGCATGTCTCTGTATGGCAATCTCTATGTGTCACCACCTGTGTCCTGCTGCATCTGAACTAACATGACAGAGGTTTGGAGGACAGACTTGGCAGCCCGTGTGATGAAACACATGGTGTGTAACATAGATGAGTGTTGCCCTTCTCCCTGACCCTGTTGTTGGAAAGAGTAGCAGTGTGGGGTTGTGACAGTGCACACTGGGGGTCTGGAGTCCTCCATGGCATGAGGGTGGAAGCATTATGGCAGAGCAGTGGGCGTGTCTAAGAAATCCCTGGCCTGGCAATGAATGCACTGTTTGCGGTAACTGTGAGCAAGGCTGAAAACACACACATGTCTGTGAATGGTGGGACAGCTGCTGTGATATGTAGATAATCTAGACATATGTGTAATGGGTGCCTGTGTGCAGGTACTTATAGTCCGTGGGTAGTTGCAGTGCTCATTGTAGCGCTCCGCCATATGCTGCCATGAGCTCTGGAGCCTGCCCATGTTATGTCTTGCCCATAAGCTGGGGGAGAGCCTCTTCTGCATGCGGTAGATCAAGCATGCCAGAAGATGTAAGTCCCCCCTCACTGAATCTGGGCTTCCTTGAATGGGCAGCGATGATTCCCTTGTGCAGGATACAGCTGCCATTAACATCAAACATTAGGTGCGTAAGGGGCGCTAACTGTAAAATGTGTTATGCTGATGCATCGCATGTTGTGTAGACATAACATGTGTTACGCTGACGCAATGTGTACTGCATCAACATAACATGCATTACGCCAACACAACACTTGCTGCATGTACTTGATGGATGTATGCCCTCTGGACACCTGTAGAAGGAAGTATGTATGGTTCTCTTCCTCTTTTTTAAGTGACATCAAGTCAATGCTGATTCCTGGAAAGCCAGCAGCCCCTGCATTTGCTGGGCAAGGTATGACCAGAAGTAGATTGCCAGACCCTTTCTTCCAAGGCAAAGGAGAGTACCATGACCTGCCCAAGGATTACAGGTCATACTATGATGGGTTCGGCAGACCCAAAATGGCTCTGTAAAAATATCCCACCAGTCACACAAGGAGTGCAAGTAGAACTTGAACCTTGGTCCCCTGGTTCTCAAATCATTAATCTAACCATTGGCCCACACCACCACTGATGTGTCATACATTGGCAGGGTAAACATGTCTGACTCTTACAATGAGCTGCAGCAAAGCCAATAAACTTATACTGGTAGATGGGCATCACTGCATTGTGTGGAAGGTTGTGGAACAATAATATAAATAAGGACATTTGTCCATCACCCAATACAGATTTGGGGCTGGATCTATGGAGGGGAGTCCCTCACAGGCTGGTGGAGAACAAGTAGAAATTAAACCTGGATCTGCTGTGTACAAAGACAGTGGTCTAACCATTATGCTACTCCTCCATACCATTGGCTACATGAAAGTTTACAAACAGACTGCAGGTCTGTCCTTGAAGTGTGTGAACATATGTGCAGCTCACCATCATAGGAGTGGGATGTGGTGGTGTGTAGTGCACGTATGCAAAGGAGGCCGAGTCCTTCGTCTGCAGTTAGCATGCAGTATCACGGACATGTGAAAATAAGATGTCCATGACATACAGGCTGCAGGAGCCTGTCAAACTACATTGTGCTGCATGATACACCATACAGTCATGCAGTCTGCAGGGCCTGATTGTGATGTCCATGCCAGCAGACACAAGGAAAAACCCAAACAAACCACCAAGCAAAGACCACAACATCATGTGTGGCCTGCTGTTCATAATAAATGGCACAGATGCAGATGCACCTGCCATCCACTGATGCACAGAATTTGACAGATAAGTAAGTGTCCCCCAACAATTCTATGGTGGACAAATATGTTTATGTTTATGCAATTTCTTGATATACTGCTCAGGTGAAGGGCATCAGAGCAGTTTAAAATCACTAGAAGCAGGTACTTGATACATTCCCTTGTCCCCAAAGGGCTTACAATCTATGCATACCTGAGGCAACAGAGGGTTAAGTGACTTTTCCAAGGCCACAAGGAGTGCCTATAGGACTAGAAACCCCAGTCCCTCTGGCCTGAGATTGCTGTCCCCAGGTGGGAATTGAACCCCTGGCCCTCTGGCCTGAGGTACCTTGTCCTAACCACTAGGCCACTCTTCCCTCCATAGTGTGGTCTGTTGGCACCATGACTGCCACTGGGAATATAAGATGTATCTCTGGTATTAAGCAGCCTCTGGCAGAGACCAGAGGGAAATTAACATATGTGATACTGGATATACATGCATACGCTCCTGAGAGCAATGATGTGTCCGGGTCCTGCAACTTGTGTCATGCATGGAATGACACTCATTGAGAATAGCATGTCTGACAACAATAACCCCTGAAATGTTGCTGCATCATCTGTGTGGAAATATGAGCTGCACGTTTGCATGTTGGAGAGGCACACCTCACTGAGGATCTGTGTTACACTGTGTAGTACTGCGTTGAAGGCACTAAAAAGATTGCCCATACATCCTGACAGGAGTAATGTGGAGTCCTGTGCACACATCCCTAGATATGCGTGTCATGTGCACACATTGTACATGTGTCAAATCTCGCTGCTCAGAGATATTTCTGCACTCAGTGTCCTATGTCAGAACCCTGGAATGGCAGGGCTATGAGTGTGTATGAGGGTATTTGATGTAAATCATGGATTATTTCTGTTAATGCCAGGTCACAGTTATCACATGGTAGATTTATTTTATTTATTTATTTATTTAGAAAACACTTTTATACCGCTACTTCCAGCGATCAGAAGCGGTTTGATTGCATTTTTGGGATTTGTCAAAATCAAGACAGAAAGGTTGGGGTATATATACACTAGTTCAGAGGTAAAACACAGCACACAGGATAGGGTCTCAAGCTTGGTCTTAACATATTTACAAAAGAGATTCTTCTTAACATATTTACATTTTTACAATAACTATTCATTTCATCTTTTATCCCTCCGAGCTTTACATCTGATTGTAGTAACACTGGAATAGATGTGTTTTTAATTTCTTCCTGAAAGCGGCTATGTCCTTAATTGCTCTCAGCTCATATGGTAGGTGGTTCCATAAAGTTGGGGCAGAGAATGAGAAAGCTCTATGGCTAGTACTGGCTTTTACATGTCTGATGATGTTTGGAACTTGTAGCGTGTCCGAGTTGATAGTTCTCCTGTCTCTGGTGGTAGGTTGCGAGCAGATAAGGGTTGAAAGGAATGATGGGGCTAGGTTGTGTATGAGTTTGAACGTAGTTACCAATGTTTTATATTGTATCCTGGCAGCAATGGGTAGCCAGTGTAGCTCGATCAATACGGGTGTAATGTGCTCAGTTACTCTTGATCGCATGATGATCCTCGCCGCCACATTTTGTGCCAATTGCAAGATATTGGTGGTTTTCTTTGGTAGGCCCTGTAGGATGGCGTTACAGTAGTCTAAGTGAGGCATGATAAGTGCTTGTGCGACAGACCGGAAATCGCATGGTTCTAGTATATTCCGCAGGGGTCGTAGAACTCTCAGTTTGTGAAAAATGGCTTTGTTGGTGTTACTCAGGTGCTTTTCCATCTTTAGTTTGCTGTCGATTGTGACTCCCAGATACTTGATCTCATTTTTAGTGTCGTAAGTGTTGTTACACAGTGTGATTGTCGGAGGAGGTTCGAAGTCAGGTTTACCGGATATGTACATCACTTCAGTTTTCTTGTGGTTAATTGTCATATTGTTTTGTTGTAGCCATCCTAACATCTCGCCCAGGCAGGTTTCGAGCTGCGTATATTTGGGGTCTTCGGCATCTAAATGCGTGTACAGCATAATATCGTCTGCATAAATGTGGTAATTGATGCCATGTTTCCTGAAGATGCCACTGAGAGGTTGCATGTAAATGTTGAAAAGTAATGCGGAGAGTGCTGAACCCTGCGGTATGCCTTGAGTTTGAGTGAAGGCTTCTGCTTTTTCGCCGTTGAATTGGACCTGCGGAGTTCTGTTCGTTATGTAAGAGGAGAACCATTTCAGGGGGGTTCCCAATATTCCAATTGATTCCAGCTTGTTAAGTAGGATTCCATGATGGACAGTATCAAAAGCGGCAGAGATGTCGATGAAAATGAGAATAAACATTTTCTTTCTGTCTTCTAGGCCCTAGATGCAGCAACCTAGGTCTCGCACCTCTGAGTAGACATTGCAATAAATGCTTTGTGGTGCCTAAGGGACCATATGCTCCATGACCTTGCAAGGGGTGGGTAATTGACTGCATGCATGGTAATGGCCTGAAGCATGTGATTGGGTAGGTATGGCAACAGTGGAGTGCAGGAGTATAGTCAGGGTCACAGTGCTGGTGTGCACCGCTACTGGTTCAGGACAAGTAAAGTAATCCCTCATTGTCTCACTGGCCCTGTGACAACATCTGTACAATGTTGCATTGACTATGTATAGAGCTGTGACACAAATGGAACAGACCTAGAAAAATACATGTGCAGGCACAGCAGACAGAGGTACTGGATACTGTAACCCCTATAGTCCCAGCAGGGCTGTGGCGTAGGCAGCTAGCCGAGCTATTAGGGCACCTGACCTTTATATTGGAAATAAGTGTAGTTGTGAGTCCAAGTGGTCAAGGTTTAAAGGATTTTATTTCCCCTCCCGGGGTTTTCGGATTTCCAAAACAGCAACAGAGGAAAACTTAGGATACAAAAACTGATGAAACTTAAAGGTAGCAGACTTGCTTTTAACTATAACAGTCACAGTAAATAGTTATCCCAGGCAGCTGATAATCTCTTCTTATCTTCTATCCCAGTTATAAACCCACTGGTTTGAAAGTTTCACAATAAAGAAGGATTCTCATCAGCTATCATTAGAGAGCATTCCATGTCCTCCAAGCCTAGATTCAAACAGCTATCTTCTGTAATCATTGGCTCTACATCATTATCCTGTGGATAGAAAGTCTGTGTATATTTTAACTCTGTGTCTTCTCCAGAGTTTCTCAAACAGTCTTCATCACAACCAGGCAAGTAACTACCATTCGTTTTATATTGGCAAGGCAGAGAAACACACTTCCTGGAATAACGTTTCCCTTTGTCAGCTTTAAGCTCTCTGCTCCTCCCATTCACTGGTAGCTCACAGCACTGATCCTTATAGCAAACAGATTTCCCTTTCATCAATCTGTGCCTTGGCTTCTCTAGCATACCGTTGTCAGACTCATCCATACAAACATCTTCAATAACCCAGTCTCTCTCAAAGTTTGGAGACTGTTTTTCATAAGCCTGCCTCTCAGGTACATACGTCTTTCTCACTGGCTCACGTCTCCCACACTCAGCCTGGTGCTGGGGAATTTCTCTTTGTATCAAAGCTGGGTATTTCTTTTGACTAACCTCCCAGGTGAAACCTTTTCTAGTTCCTGGTGTAGAACTCCTTTGTGGTTTCCTGGCTGGAACTTTAGGTGGTTCAAACTCCGTGTCTGAGAAATCAGAGCTTGCCTCAGAGTCAGTCAGCTTTCTTCCCTCATGGCAGCTCCTCACATTACAGCTCCCTCTGTAACCTCCTCTGAAGTCTCCCGTGTAACTTCCTCTAGAGTTTCCTGTTCCACCGGACCTATCAGGCTCTCCAGCTCTACTTCCTGTTTTCCCTAAGCATTTTTTATACTGCTTTTGGGGTGTGTCTTCCCTCATGTGAAAGTTGCTTTCTCTTTCTAGTGAGAGCTGTTTCTTAACTAGGCACGGCTGCAGATCTCGTGCCTGCCTAGGTTGCTTATGGCAACAGGGATGTTTTTGATCTGTCTGCCTGTCAAAACCCAGCCTGTTTTTATCATGTTTTTGTCTCTCTAAGGCAGGGGACAGATCTGCTGTGTTACAATACATTTCTACAGGGAAGAGGGAACATATCCAATACCTGTCAGTATCATCTGAAAACAGCTCCAATGCCAGTCAGCCTGAGCGGTATTTCAAGAAAGCTAAGGATAAAAATATAGATGTTATCATCTGATGAAGGTATGCCAGCAGACCGCAGGGCTATGGCTGGCATGGACAAACTGCCAAGTCACGTGTCTTTTCAGAAGCAAGGTATAAGAGGCATGTGAAACTACATATGCGTCATGTGTGGTATGCAGGATGTATGTGTGCCAGTGCATGTGTGGGCTATATAGCATATCTGGCATGCTGTAGGACAGGATTGTGGCAACAGATCTGTTGTGGTATGTCCCCTAAGGCAGCAACGGCTAGGGTGTTTGACAATAAGTATTATTGTACTGAAACAGGTGTGTTACTCGTTAGGTCCTAAGATATTAACACATAACAGTTGCCCCATGTGTGAAACATTGAACACACATGAATGCAATGAAACACTCAAGAGAGGCCAGAATATAACAACATAAAATCTATTTATTAACAAACTATGTACAAATGTGACAGATAAGATATTTACATATGTAGATACTTATTTTATAATAACTCTATGCCACTGCAACCCGTGATCATAGTGGTTGTCATCATAACAGACCATCATATACACGCCTTGTACACACACACATATGCCATGGTATGTGTCTGTGGGGTGGCCAGGTGGGGGCAGGTCATATGAGGTGCCATCCAAAACTATCGGCATGTGTGCTGTGCCTTACAAACAGATATGTTGCAGGATGAGGCCATCAGGTGTGCACTGACAGTGGTGTGTTCTGTGTAATTTTATTTATTTAAACACTTTTTTATACCGCGCTCTTTATTATCAGTGCGGCTTACAATTAACAATTCATGCACAAGACCAGTCAGGTCTGGCTTGTGCTTACATTGAACAGGATCGGTAACTTGGAGCTGAAACTGGGTGAACTATTTACATATTTGCCATCAAGATGTGGCGAGGTAACTATTTACATGTTAGATGTTAGACCCAAACTGCATGGTTAAGACTGGATCTTATCGGTTATTACATTAATCATATCGTATGTATATCAACACATGTTAATTGTTACAGTATAGGTCTTAGTCATATTCATAATGTGGGCATACCCCTTGGCTTGGGTATGCCCACATTATGAATATGACTACCACATTAGCCTTGGTAATTTTTATTTATTTATTTATTTATTTAACATCTTTTATATACCGCACTATTTATAATCAGCGCGGTTTACATAGAACAAGAAAACATCAGACAGAATACAATATCTGAGTATTATACATATAACAGGCACAATAACTTGGGTAAACCGGGGTAATTAATTAAAACAAATAGTAATTTGTTTAGAACAAATAGTAATCAGTGTAACTATTTACATTTGGAAGACACATTGTATATAAAGGGGCAGTATTGGTAAGGGAGAGAGGTGTGAAGAGTTGTTGGGATAGCAGAGGTTACATGGAAAGAATGGGATTGTTACTATTTGGGTGTGATAAGTTGTGAATGGAGTGTGCCTGTGTTACTATGTTCTCTGGAAAGTATTTGGTGAAAAGGTGATGTTTCAAGGCCTTTTTGAACTGGAGGAGATCAGAGATGGACCTAATGTGTGGTGGGAGGGTGTTCCAAAGTTTCGGAGCGCATAAACTGAAGGCTCGATTTACTGTTGAAGAGTTGTATCTTAAGGACTCTTTTGGTATCATTAGCAAGTTTAATTCAGTAGTTCTTCTTAGCCTGTTGGTAGGGGTTGGTTGTATCATCTCAGATAATGATGAGGAAGAGAGTCCTTTTTGAGCTTTAAAGGCCAGGAGCAGAGTCTTAAAGGTGATTCTCGCTTGGATGGGGAGCCAATGTAGTTGTTTCAGGAGAGGGGTTACGTGTTCTCTTCTAGGTACCCCGAAAAGCACTCTTGCTGCACTGTTTAAGGCTAGTTGAAGCGGGTTTAGAGTAGATTGAGGGAGTCCTTGTAATATAGAGTTTGCGAAGTCAAAATGGGGAATAATTAGAGCCTGGTAGACTGTACGGAAATCATCTGGATCAATCAGTTGGCGGAGGTGTCTGAGGGATCGAATTTTGAAATACACTGCCCTTACTGTGTTGGCAATGTGGGACTTCAAATCCAGATTCTGATCCAGCGTCACTCCAAGATATCGAATGTGGGATTTTACTTGCAACTTAGCATCTTGCACGTCAAGGAATGTAGGTGGGGTGAACTTAGAGTTCCTTGAGATAAAGAGAACTTCTGTTTTTTTGTGCTGAATTCTAAGATTTTGAGTCAATAGCCAGGTTGAGATGGCGTTAAAACAGTTGGTTATGGGGGTGATGTTCATATTATCTATGCAGAATGGCATATAAAGTAATACGTCATCAGCGTAGATCATAAAGTTGACATTGAAGGACCTGATAATGTTACATAAGGGTTGCATGTATATGTTGAATAATAGTGATGATAGAGAAGAACCTTGCGGGACTCCTTGTTCTTGGTGGAACGGATCTGATGTTTCACCATTTGAGCGAACATGTTGCCATCTATCTGAGAGATATGAGATGCACCATTCGAGGGCATTTCCACAAAGACCCTTCTCTCTCAGGCGGAAAATGAGAAGATCGTGACAGACTGAATCAAAGGCAGCCGCAATATCTAAGAATATGAGAACAAAACCCTGTTTGATGTTATCGATGCCAGAGTTTAAGCTGTTGAGGAGTGAAGTGAGGAGCGTCTCGACCCCATGCGATTCTCTGAAACCGTGTTGACAGGTATCCAAAGGTGCTTCAGTGTCGATATGGTCTTGTAGTTGTCTGTAGGCTATTTTTTCAATTATTTTTGCAAGCGTGGGTATGCTGGAAATGGGTCGATAAGAGTCTGTTTTTTGTGGATCTAACTTGAGGTTTTTCAGTAGGGGTCTGATAGATGTCTGTTTGAGGGCAGTAGGGAATGAGCCAGTGTCGAATGATAACTTTATGATCTTGGATATTATTGGAGCAAGCTCTTTGCGAAGATCCTTTATCCAGAAGGCTGGGCAAGGATCAGTATGAGCTGTAGATAAGTTGAGAGATGAGATCATATCTTCAATCAGCTTCAAAGAAGGAGTGGAGAATGACACTAAAGGAGCTGGGAAACCCTGAATGCTCGAGACAGGGGGTATTGTAATTTTATTTGTACAGCAGATCTTAGATTGTATGTAAAGAGCGTATTCTTGTGGGTTGATTTCACACTGGTGTTCCGGTGATGGTTCCTTGGCTAGTTTCTTGACAAGAGTGAATAGGTCGTGGGGTTTATTTAGAGCACGTCTCAGGGTGTCTGTATGATATAATTTCATTTTATCTGAAATGGCTTTACGGTGGGCGTCAAGATGTTGCAAATATGTAGTCTGATTGGTATTGGTGCGTGACCTCCTCCATTTCTTCTCGAGTTTTCGCAAAAGTTTTAGGGATTCTTTCAGGTCTGATGTAAACCAAGGTGCCGTAGTCTTTTTTCTTGAGTACTTGTTTCTGGGTGGACGAGATGAAATACGGTTGAGTCGGTTATTCCAAGAGGTGATAATTTCTTCCAGGTTTACTGTAGAGTCTTTGAGGAGCGGATCAGTTTCAACGAGGATCTGATCTCTGTTAAAAGGTTGGAAGGATCTGGATGTGGAATTTGAGTATTTATCTAGGTCCTTGTCGTTTGAGTATTGTTTCTTTTGACTGGGAATCTGGAATATAATGAGATTATGGTCTGACCATGGAACAGCTGTAATTGCAAGTAGAATATTTTGAAGTTGATTGTGTGTGGATTGTGGGGCAAATATAAGGTCAAGGATGTTGCCTTTTTTTGTGTGTGGATTGTTGTACAACTTGCTTGTAACCTAAAGTTTCTAGAGCATCTATAAAGGCGTCAGATTGGTTGTCTTGTAGAGATGGTAAGTTAATGTCTCCTAAGATCCAGTTAGGTCTATTTGGGTTCTGTGAGTTGGAGGCGAGGTTTATAATGGTTGATAGGTCATCTGGTGAGGATGATGGCGCTCTGTATACTAAGTTTATAGAACATAGGTTATTAGAGATAGAGACGGTTTCCAGGTGGTTGTTGCTAGAAGAGTCAACCATTTTGAACTGGAGATCTGTCTTGGCGAGGATAAGTACCCCTCCTCCTCTTTTACTTTGTCTGCTGCTGTTAAAGACCACAAAGTTGTTGGGGAGGAGCTGGTTAAGAATTATATTATCTTCGGGAGACAGCCATGTTTCGGTGACCATAAGGATATCGAGGTTGTGAGATGTTATTATGTCTGTGACGACTGGCCATTTTTTACGAAGAGAGCGAGCATTAATAAGGGCACATTTGAGAGAGCAGGGTTGATTATAATTTCCAATATTTAAGTTTGTAGTATGATGAAGAGGTATGTGTAATAGATAATGGTGATGAGAACGATGGGCCCAGTTTCCATTGTGGTGACTGGTGCCTGACCATTTTCTCCAATTGTTATGTAATATAGATATGGAATTGCCTGGAGAAATTAAAGCTAGAATATCTGGTATCAGACCTATGATGAGGAGGTATAGGCCTAATGTTATCCTGATGTGTTGGGCCATTCTCAACTTGTCTAAATGTGACGAAAATTGCTTGAGAGGGAGATTTTAGTGCGGGAGAGAATAGAATTAATTGTTAAATGATTGGTAGGGGATTGTTAGGGAGGTCAATTATTTAGTGAGACCTGAGTAACTATTAACTAACTTTGCTTCAAGAAAGGGTGTACTATTCTGTGATGGAGTGAATAATATCTGACTAAGCAGAGAGCATTTACTGGAGTTTAGTAAAGTACAGATGAATGTTACAAACATTTAGTTACTGAGAGGTAAAATATAGATTCAAATCAAATTCTATTGCATGACATTTAGCGTTGAGCATTTAAGTTAATATCTGCAGTTGCACATTAACAAACTGGACAATTACAACTGGTTACATAATGAAAACATATATGTTCACCTGAGAAAGCTGATTGTAGTGGCTTAGTGACTGGGTAGATTAAATGATCTCTTGAGTTGTTCTTAAGATTTGTTACAACAAAGATGTGGAACTGTGAACTCAGTGGGGGTAGACGTATGATCTATACTGCTGGTTTTATAAAGTGCCCCGCCTAAGGGCCACGCCAAAGGGCCCTCAGGCGCGGGCCCGCAAGGCGCGGGCGCGCCCGACTGGCGCTGCCTTTTAAGGCCTTCAGGTGAGCCCCGATAGGGTGGTTTGCTGCCGCTGCCCTCCTGCTGTTCGGAGGCTCTATCCCCGGGCTGGGGAGAGCTGAGGATGGAAGCAGGAGGGGAAGAGACCACGCGCCCGACTGGCGCGGCCTTTTAAGGCCTTCAGGTGAGCCCCGATAGGGTGGTTTGCTGCCGCTGCCCTCCTGCTGTTCGGAGGCTCTATCCCCGGGCTGGGGAGAGCTGAGGATGGAAGCAGGAGGGGAAGAGACCACGCGCCCCGACTGGCGCGGCCTTTTAAGGCCTTCAGGTGAGCCCCGATAGGGTGGTTTGCTGCCGCTGCCCTCCTGCTGTTCGGAGGCTCTATCCCCGGGCTGGGGAGAGCTGAGGATGGAAGCAGGAGGGGAAGAGACCACGCGCCCGACTGGCGCGGCCTTTTAAGGCCTTCAGGTGAGCCCCGATAGGGTGGTTTGCTGCCGCTGCCCTCCTGCTGTTCGGAGGCTCTATCCCCGGGCTGGGGAGAGCTGAGGATGGAAGCAGGAGGGGAAGAGACCACGCGCCCGACTGGCGCGGCCTTTTAAGGCCTTCAGGTGAGCCCCGATAGGGTGGTTTGCTGCCGCTGCCCTCCTGCTGTTCGGAGGCTCTATCCCCGGGCTGGGGAGAGCTGAGGATGGAAGCAGGAGGGGAAGAGACCACGCGCCCGACTGGCGCGGCCTTTTAAGGCCTTCAGGTGAGCCCCGATAGGGTGGTTTGCTGCCGCTGCCCTCCTGCTGTTCGGAGGCTCTATCCCCGGGCTGGGGAGAGCTGAGGATGGAAGCAGGAGGGGAAGAGTAATGGCTTGAGGTTGTGTGCCAGCAAAAGAACATGGTGCATCTGTCAGTTGATGATGTTGGTAACAATGTAAAATCAGTCGGTGACCTCAATGATGTCAGGGAACAAGTGAACAGCCAATGGAAGCCCTATGCTGTGTGCATTGTGGAGAGGCCAGCCATGGAATATATGTCAGTGTATATCCAGTGAATGGGGATGGATGCCGGATTCCTGTCGAAATGCTTGACAGCTCCAAAGGTAATCCTGATGTTTGTCAGTGTATGCACACTGACAACTATCCATGAAGACCAGACATGAGCAGGACTGAAGAAACACCTGAAGCACTGTGTGCAGCAATATGTCCTTGTGTACAATATGCACATAATGTTCTGCTGATCCAAGGAAAGCCACTGTGTCCTGTTGGTGATGGGGTGTGTCTGCAGATTCTGTGCCCCAAATCAGGGACACATCACAACAAGATGATGGCTTGCAAGCATACCCTGAGTGGTTGGTATGCGCAGGAATGCAGCTGTTATCCATTAAAATGCACTTACTCCGGCTATAATCCAATGGTGTATAATGATGACACATAAAGAAAGGGTCACTCCTCACAATCCCAGACCCATCACTCCCCAGACTGCAATGATGGATGGCTGATGAGCATCAATATGAATGTCCAGAGCTCAGGTTGTGGGGAGCTGTCATGTCAGGTCCTGCACGAGTACAGATGTGGTCAACAATGATGGCAGCCACACTGTACAACCCCCAAATCCCTCATAGGGCCTTCCCATAAACTACCACTAGGAAAGACGTGCAAATAATGTTTGCACTGATTGGTGACACATAATACCAACACACAAAACAAGGGCAATGGCATGAGTCTATATCTGGAAACATCTCTGGATGTCAGAGTTTTGAAGGAAATTAATATCTAGACAGAGCTGAACTGGGCAAGTCGTTTGTCACACATGGAGCCTAAATATCATGCCAGATGCATGAGATCCACATGTCATCCATTGTCTGTCCCACAGGACAGCAGGTCTCCAAGAACAGATTGCTACAATGGGTTGCACAGTGCTGCAGACCTGCATCATTACACGGTTGGACAGGTCTCAGACAAGGGGTATGCCCACAACCAGCTAACATGGCAGAACACCTAACAATGATCCGCAACCTGTACCTTGCAATCTGCTAAGACATCAGGATTCATGTGCCAGCAGTGTCCCATGTACATGTGAACACCTATGAACCTGCAACTGGCACGTGACTCACAGGATCAGGAGCAAACAGCAGAATATATCAGATGGCACTCAGAAGCAGATAGTGAACTGTAGCCAAACCACATGGTGCAATATGAAGGGGCAGAAGGTGGCCCCTCAACACTCAAGAGAGGTATAGTCTACATGCACCATATGCCAGGCATCCAACATGGAAGGACATCAGTGACAGATGTGGAGTTGGATCACAGTGCCCCAACATAGACAGGGCAAGGCAATCAAGATCTCTGCAGGGAGCAACTACGAAAAACTGCAACTCATCACATAAGTGGTGCATGCATGGAGTAAACCGAACATGAACCTTTTGCACAAGCTGACCACAGAGACAGAGACATCAGAGCCTGAAGGAGTGAGGGGTCCATGGCTACAACATAACTTAGGCCACCATATGATATGCTTGATGGGTGACAATGTGGAGTGGTCAATTTACAAACACATCAACTGCATGGGTGACACCTGTGCATGCAATCAGGAGGTCACAGGACCACAACAGCCTATCTGAGTCATGTGCCAGTGTGACTCAGGCAGATCAGTCATGGCAGAAATGCATGTGTGGTGCAACATGACAATGACTCAGCCAATACTTCCCACACCACAAAATAAGAGTAGCAGAGACCCAGAAGTTGCATGATGAAAAGGCCGGAAGAGAGTCAGGATCACAAACCTAATGCATACCTTGTGGGACATCAGATAGCATGCCTTGGTAAGCGGATGTCTGTAACTACCAGCAGGTCAAAGACAGCTCCACAGTAGAGTGTGGGACAGGACCAGAAGACAGAAAACACAGAACTAAAC
The DNA here is from genome assembly GCA_033557465.1 of Ichthyophis bannanicus. Classification (NCBI taxonomy): domain Eukaryota; kingdom Metazoa; phylum Chordata; class Amphibia; order Gymnophiona; family Ichthyophiidae; genus Ichthyophis; species Ichthyophis bannanicus. The sequence goes on along the minus strand of CM066037.1, from coordinate 363,110,908 downwards.
ATCGCTCCCATTGCTGTTTGTACGTAGGCAACACTGCCAAGGTATTTGGCTGTGAAAACTGTGATGGGTATCAGTAATGCAGTTGAAGTGACCGTGTGAATCTGTCTCACATTAGAACCACATTTCAAGAGCAGAGACATCTTTCCTGTCCTGTCCCCTTCGTAGGATCATACTCACTACACATAAGGCAAACCCACTCTAGTCAGATACCCAACTCCATAGTTAGATCATCCACCTAACCCACTGAACACGTGCGGCTGCCATGAACTGTTGACCACATTTGTATGTGTCCAAAGGCACATCTGTCCTTATATAAGTATCAATTCCAAACTTGGACACGTACCACATATGTGCCTTCCCAGACAGGATGCTGGAGTTGTAGCAGCATGGTGACTACCTGCTCCTGCTGGAAGTGCGTCATCACATGTGCTACATATAATCCAGCAGATATTGATGAGCACCAAGTCAGTGCAAACACCGATGGCCAAAAACACATACAGTGATAGTTTTGGATGGCACCTCACATGGCTGAGGACCCCTGGCTGCAGCAGAGCCAAGGGAATGTTGGCACACATGCCTCACACCTGGGGCAATGGACCACCATGTGGGGGTGTCTAATCACCTGGAGAGGACAAACTGCCACTCTTGAACCTGTCCAGATGATTAGACAGGTGAACCACGTTGCTCAGCTCATCCATAGACATGGTCAGGTCATGCTGGGTCTGAAATAAGGCAGCCAGAGGGAGTCCCCCCATGACACACTGGGACCCCCCAAGAAAATACAGCATGAATATGGGGTCTGAGTTTCTGCCACTGAGAGTACCATGGCTGAGGCAGTGGCTGCCAACATAGGTCATGGCCTGTCAAACCCTGATGCACTGGAGATGAGCTGAGCCTGTTCCTCTGTCCCCACTGCAGCCATGGCTCTTTCACCTAATTGTGGAATGTGGATGGGGCTGCATGTAGTATCCTGTGTCCCTGGGAACGGGCTACTGTGTATAGGCACAGTCATCACCACATGCTCCCCCAACACCATAGCTGGTTCCGGCCCAGTTGCCCTCTGTGGGATCAGCCTCCTCTGGGAAGGTGGTTCTCACCACTAGCTCAGGAGGTTCTGCCATCTCCTCCTCCTCCCCTGTCAGCATTGGCTCCTGCTCCTCTGATCCAATTCCCACCCATCTCCTTAGCTCCCTCTCCTTCAATGTAGTCTCTTCCATCTCTCATATTCTCAATCCATCATTTTCCATTGCGATTTTCCCTGCAGCCTTCAGACATGCTGTAGTCACTCCTCTCTTCAAGATACCCTCACTAGACCCTACCTGTCCTTCTCACTACCAACCCATTTCCCTCCTCCCCTTCATTTCTAAACTATGTGAACATGCAGTTCACCGCCATAGCCTTGAATTTCTGTCCTCTCAAGCCCTTTTGGTTCCTCTACAATCTGGCTTTCGTCCTTTACATTCCACGAAAACAGCTCTTGCCAAAGTCTCCAGTGACCTGTTCCTGGAAAAATCCAAGGGCCTTTACTCAATCCTCATCCTTCTTGACCTTTCTGCTGCTTTTGACACTGTGGACTACAACCTTCTCCTTGATACCTTGTCCTTGCTTGGTTTTAGGGGCTCTGTACCATCCTGGTTCTCTTTATCTCTCTTCCATCATTTTTTCACTGTTTGTTCTGGTGGATCCTCCTCTACTGCTATCCCGATCTCAGATGGTGTACCCCAGGGAGCTTTCTTGGGTCCACTCCCTTTTTCTCTCTATACCCAGTCCCTTGGTGCAGTCATCTCTTCCTATGGCTTTCAGTGCCATCTTTACGCTGATGGCTCCCAGATCTACCTCTCTACACCTGAGAGCTCTCTGATAATTCAGACCAGGATCTCTGCCTGCCTTTCTGACATTAGCTTGGATGTCTTAACACCACTTGAGACTGAACATGGCCAAAACTAAGCTTTCTTTATTTCCCCCTAAACCCTCCTCCTTTCTCAGACTCTGTGGCTAACTCTCTAATCCCCTCTGTCTCCTCAGTTTGCAACCTTGGGGCTGTCTTTGACTCCTCTCTCTCCTTCCCCACACACACCCAACTTACCATTTTTTTCTATACAACATAAATAACATTCATCCATTCCTTTATGAACACATTACCAAAACACTTATCCACTCCTCAGTCACCTCCCATCTAGACTATTGTGACCTACTCCTTGCTGGTCTCCCTCTGACACATCTCTCTCCCCTTCAATCTGTTCAACACTCTGCTGCATGGCTACTCCTCCGCAAGCCTCATCATGCTCATATTTCCCCTCATCTCAGTTCACCTCATTGGCTCCCTATCAGTTTCCCTATCAAGTTCAAATGTCTGCTGTTAACCTATAAGTGCATTCACTCTGCAGCTCCTCACTACCTTTCCTCTTTTATCTTTCCCTAACCCTTCCTCAGGAACTCTGCTCTTCTGGCAAATCGCTTCTATCTGTGCCCTTCTCTTCTATTTCTAACTCCAGACTGTGCTCCTTTCACCTTGCTGCTCCTTATGCCTGGAACAAACTACCTGAGTATGTTCTTCAGGCACCTTCTCCAATCCTTTTCAAATCCAGGCTGGGGACTCACCTCTTTGCTCCCGCTTTCGGATCTTGACTCACTTGATCTCCTTTGTGTTTCCTTACCATTCCCCTTAGCTGTATCCCATATCTACAGCCACTGTGCTGTCTGTCTTGACCAGATAGTTAGCTCAGATGAGCAGGGACTGTCTTTTACATGTGTCTGTGCAGTACTGTGTATGTCTTGTAGTGCTATACAAATGTTCAGTTGCAGTAGTAGTAGTAGCTGTAGCGGCCCAGGAACATGCATGATCCACAACATCTGTCAGCATGTCCCAAGTCACTAATTATCTAAACTACCATTATACCACCAGATCACCAACTAGGCACTGGGTCAGCGCTTTTTACATGAAAAGGACACAGATGTGTCATAACAATCCCTGATTTACGTACAATAAACAGAGGCAAACAAAACACTACTTTCCTTCATGTCCCATACAACATGTCACAACCAAATCAGTGACCCTCAGAACGTTCAGTGACGCAGACCAAGACACAGCTGTTGCAAATGGGATCGTAACCCATATCCCATGCCACCCATAGTTCACCGGCGTGAGGGGAGGTGGAGGGCTATAATGACTGCAGTGCTACCAAACATATACGTACATGCACATAGACCTCTGCCCCCCATCCCTGCTGCCCACACCCCTCCCTGTGAACAACAGTACCCCTATGGTGGGCTCTGCCGACATGCCGGTGGCCTCCACTGCCACCACCAGACATTAGTGTCCACATCTTGCTGGGCCCCATGCCTATAGCAAGCACCCTGCACCATCACGGCAAACCACCACCCCTCCCCTCCGCATGTCCATGTGAGTGGCCTATCTCATCACAGCTGTCTTTGTACACTGGCTCCGTTATCCCCATATGGCCCCCATCCCTATGAAACCCCATGGTTCTGAGGGACTGCATTGTTTGCTAAGCATGACAGGGATGCTATTTCAGTTGCAGATGGGTAAAATGGGGAGTAAGTGGGGGACGCACAAGTATATTGGACAAAACCTAGGTAGTCCATGATATGGACCAATTTGGTAAGCATTGCATGCCTATTACAGAGGGGACATTATCTCATAAAGGAGGTGATATTTTAAGAATCTCACTGTGGTAGGCTATGGCCTAGCATGGCCTGCTACTGTGAAAGGCCTGTAAGTTAGGCCTGGATCCTAACTCCCATTATAGCTAGAAAAGAACCAAAAATCTGTGGAAAATGAGAAAACTGTTTTAAAATGCTTAATAAGAAGTTTTCATGAATCCATAAGTCTTCTATTATTCTCTTGTGTGTGAAAGAACAGAAATGTTTAAGTATATGCATTCCTGAAGCCAAAGTTAACCTTGCAGTAGAAAAGTAACGAAATTCAGAACTGTACCATTGTTCAAGCAATCTTAAAGGAGGGGGCCGGTTGCTAGGCTCCGGAGGGATTTCTAATTGGACAAATGAAGGGAATGTATAACCAATGAAAAGTTTGCATGTATCGAGTTGGAACCAATAGAAAGTTCTCATGTATCAAACTGAAAAAGAGGTATAAATGGTTATGTCTCTGTATAAACTTTCGCTCAGTTCCTTTTGAAGCTTTGACTGACTGGGCCTGTGCACAATAAACTGGCTTGGACCCTGTCAATTGACTCCTGGACTTATTCATTGATTGCACTTTGCCACAGCATCACCATGAAATCTGGTGAAATATGCCATGAGTGGCACATAGTACTGAACACTATTAGAAATTTATGATTCTGAAGGTGTGCTGTTCCTGGAAAATACATAGGGATCTAACCTTTGAAATGAACCATTCCTCCATTACCCACGGATACCTCACTGCCATGGGGTAATGGGGTGCAGGTATGACAGGGAGAAGTGTGTGTGTCCTTTCTCCTTAGCAGAATAGGTAATTAGGGTGATAGCATAATGCGTCTGAGATAGCTACATGTTAGTGCAGTCTGGTAGTGCAGACTAGATAGGCCCAGAAGGGCAGACTGGAGAGAACATGTGGTCTTTTCCTTCTGTCATCTTCCTATGTTTCTATGTGATGTCAGCTCTAGGAGAAGGGAATGTCTGTTATGTGCATGTGTGAGGTGCAGCACACGCCATGTTCTTCAATACAGATGTTGCATTGTTTCACATGTGTGTTGGGTACCTGTGCCCAAGTACTTACTGTGCGTGGGTAGTCACTGTCAGTGTTGACATGCTCAGTGACATGCCACTATGAGTGCTGCAGCTGCTCCATATCATGCTATAAACCGCATGTGAGGAACAGGTTGCACTTCCGGCATATCAGGGTGACCAGGAGGTGCATGTCGCTGTTTGAAAACCATGGCTTTCTTGATCTGGCTGCCATGCTGTCCAAATGGACTCTGTCCTCGGCCCATTGACATATGATGTAATGTACATCACTAACGTGCGTTTAATGCAACATCCATTAACAGAAAGCGTTGCATAGACATAATATGCATTACACAGGTGCAACTCAAGGTAGCGGACCTCACGCGCCACTTAGACAAGTCTTAGATAGTGCTGGGGAGGAGTCTGCTGTCTTGGTACATGTTGGTACCAATGATGTGGTAGGGAGGTTCTGGAGGCTAAATTTAGGCTTTTAAGTAGGAAGTTGAAATCCAGAACTTCCAGGGTAGCATTCTCCGAAATACTTCCCGTTCCACGCACAGGACCCAAAAGACAGGCAGAGCTCTGGAGTCTCAATGCGTGGATGAGACAGTGGTGCAAGGATGAAGGTCTTGGATTTGTTAGGAACTGGGGAACATTCTGGGGAAAGGAGGGGCTCTTACGAAGGGATGGGCTCCACCTTAACTGGGATGGATTCAGGCTGCTGGCATTAACCTTTAAAAAGGAGATAGAGCAGCTTTTAAACAAGATAATAGGGGAGAGCCGACAGTCGTCCAAGAGTGCATGATTCAGAGCAATGTATCCTTGAAGGATACTACCAAAAAAATGAAGTTAGGGCACATCAACAGAGAGGTTCCAATAAAGACAAAGGTAGCCCAAATGCCCTTGAGTACAGAGCAGAGAGAGCTTAAAGATTCCAAATTACCCCTGCCTACCAATAACCAGATTAATCTGAATAAAATACAGTTTCTTAAATGCTTGTATGCAAATGCTAGAAGTCTAAAAATTAAGATTGGAGAGTTAGAATATATAGCACTAAATGAGAAGCTATATATGATTGGTATCTCAGAGATATGGTGGAAGGGGAACAACCAGTGGAACACTGTGATACCTGGGTACAAACTATATCGTAATGATAGAGCTGATCAAATTGGGGGAGTGGTTGCGCTCTATGTTAGAGAGAGCATTGAGTCACAAAGAATTAAAGTTTTGAAGGAAACAAAATTCGCTGTAGAATTTCTATGGATTGAAATTACATGTAAATAGGGGAAAGCAATGGCAGTGGGGTTGTATTATCGACTGCCTGGTCAGAATGAACAAATGGATGATAAAATGCTCAAAGAAATCAGGGAAGCTAACAAAAGTTGCAGAACAGTAATAATAATGGGTGATCTCAATTACCCTGGTATTGACTGGGTCGGTGTCATGTCAGGACATGCTAGGGAGATAAAGTTTCTAGATGAAATAAATGGCTGCTTCTTGGAGCAGCTGGTTCATGAACCTACCAGAGGGGAAGCCATTTTGGACTCAGTCCTTAGTGGAACACCAGACCTGGTGCAAGAGATAAGGGTGTTGGGACCACTTGGCAATAGTGATCATAGCATGATCCCATTTGATTTAATTAATGGAGGAGGGATGGTAAGGAAATCCACAGTACTACCTTTTAACTTTCAAAAGGGAGACTATGATAAAATGAGGAAAATAGTTAAGAAAAAACTAAAAGGAGCAGTTGCAAAGTTACATCAAACTTGGGTGGTGTTTAAAAATACTATCCTGGATTACCAGACCAGATGTATTCCACGCTTTAAGAAACGTGGAAGGAAGTCAAAAAAACTGCCAGCATGGTTTAAAGGTGAGGACAAAGATGCTGTTGTTGCCAAAAAAGCATCTTTTAGGAAATGGAAAAAAGAGTGAAATGACGAAAACTGGAAACAGCACAAGCACTGGCAAGTTAAATGCAAGGCAGGGCATAAGGCAGGGAAAGAGAGAATTTGAGAAGAAACTTGCTGTGGAAATAAAAACGCATAATAAAAAATGTTTCAAGTACATTTGTAGCAAAAAACCTATGACAGATTCAGTTGGGGTAAAAGGGGCACTAAGAGGGGACAAGGCTATAGTGGAGAGACTGAATGAATTCTTTGCTTCAGTCTTTACTGAGGAAGATGTATTTAAAGGTGATACTATGAAAGAATTGAAAGAAATATTGATATACCGAGAAGATGTATTACAAGTATTTGATAAACTGAAGAATAGCAAATCACCTGGACCGGATGGTATAATCCAGGGGTATTGAAAGAACTGAAATATGAGATTGCAGACATGCTATTACTAATATGTGAACTATCATTAAAATCATCTGTAGTACCTGAAGATTGGAGGATCGCCAATTGTAACGCCAATTTTTAAAAAGGTTTCCAGGGGTGATCCGGGAAACTACAGACCGGTGAGCCTGACTTCAGTACCAGGAAAAATGGTAGAAACCATCATAAAGAACAAAATTATTCAGCATGTAGACAGTCATGGCCTAATGGGAGACAGCCAACATGGCTTTAGACAAGGAAGATCTTGTCTTACTAATCTGTTATGTTTTTTTGAAGGTGTGAATAAACAGGTGTAGAAAGGTAAGTCGGTTGATATAGTGTATCTGGACTTTCAGAAAGACTTTGACAAGGTCCCTCATCAGAGACTTTTGGCAAAAGTAAAAAGTCATGGGATAGGAGGCAGTGTACTATTGTGGATCACAAATTGGATAAAAGATAGAAAGCAGAGGGTAGGGCTAAATGGTAATTTTCCCAATGGAAAAAGCTGAATAGTGGAATACCCCAGGGATCTGTGCTGGGTCTGCTGCTTTTTGACATATTCATAAATGACCTGGGACAGGGAATAATGAGTGAGGTTATCAAATTTGCAGATGGCATGAAACTATTTAAAGTTGTTAAAACCCAAGAAGATTGTGGAAAATTGCAAGAGGCTCTTAAGACTGGGCATCCAAATGACAGATGAAATTTAATGTGGACAAGTGCAAAGTTATGCACCTAGGGAAGAACAACCCAAACTATGGTTACACGATGCAGGGTTCCACATTGGGAACCACCACACAGGAAAAAGATTTAGGCGTCATTGTAGATAACATGTTCAAACCCTCCACCCAGTGTGCAGCGGCGGCCAAGAGAACAAATAGAATGCTAGGTATCATAAGAAAAGGAATGGAAAATAAAACAAAGGATATTATAATGCCTATTTATCGTTCCATGGTGTGACCGCACATATTGTGTACAATTCTGGTCACCGTATCTTAAAAAGGATATAGCGTTATTAGAAAAGATACAGAGAAGAGCCACCGAAATGGTAAAGGGGATGGAAGGATACTCCTATGAAGAGAGGCTAAAAAGGTTAGGGCTCTTCAACTTGGAAAAGAGACGGCTGAGGGGAGATATGATAGAGGTCTATAAATTAATGAATGGAGTGGAACGGGTAAACGTAGATCAATTGTTTAGATCATCAGAATATAAAAAGACTAGGGGACATGCAATGAAGCTACAGGGTAACCTACTATTTAAAGGCTAATAAGAGAAAATATTTTTGTACTCAACGTGTAATCAAACTCTGGAATTTGTTACCGGTGGAATCTAGTAAAAGCTGTTAGTGTAGCTGGGTTTAAAAAAGGTTTGGACAAGTTCCTGGAGGAAAGGTCCATAAACCATTATTAAAAAGAACCTAGGATATCACTACCTCACTTGGTTTGCAGCTTGTCGTGCTGTGAGGGCTTGTGTGCATCAGTGATGCTGAGAGCTAAACTATCGGTAGTTTAACTACTGGAAGGGTCTCCCAAGATGGACAGGTCTCAGCTGAGATGCCAGACCAAGACAAACCACCCATCTGCGCAGCAGCAGAATGGGATAGTGTTGACGGCGGAGGATCACATTTCTGTGACAACGGCAACAACACCAAACTTAAACTGTGCAGAAGAAAGGCCCGGCAATCTACTTCTGTATCTTGCCATGAAAACCCAATGGATAGTTACAACAAAACAAATTGTGCTGTAGTGCTGGAAGATGAGACCCCCAGGTCAGAAGGCACTCAACTAGCTACTGGGGAAGAGCTGAAGTCATTTTAGAGTAAAGCCAGCATTTATGATGTGGTTGGATCAAAGCCCTCGGGACGTCTGACTGCTGATGTAGCTGCGCATGAAATGAGAGTCAGAAGCTATAAAGATGTCTTACACATTGGAACATGGAACGTACGAAGCATGAACCAAGGAAAGTTGGAGGTGGTCAAGAATGAAATGGAACGTGTACAACTTGATCTGTTGGGTGTCAGCGAACTGAAATGGACTGGCATCGGACACTTTGCATCAGATGATCACATGGTCTACTATGCTGGAAATGAAAGACAAAGAAGAAATGGTGTTGCATTTATAATAAAGAAGAAACTTGCAAGAACTGTAATGAAATACAATGCAGTCAGCGAACGCTTAATCTCTATTCGTCTACGAGGAATGCCTATCAACACAACTATAATTCAAGTATATGCCCCAACAACAACTGCAGAAGAGAATGAAATTGAAGAGTTCTATGAACAAGTACAAGCTGAAATTGACAGAACATGCAAACAGGATATCCTGATAGTCATGGGTGATTGGAACGCAAAGGTTGGCAACAAAGAAGAAGACAAAGTATTTGGAAAATATGGACTTGGCAACAGAAATGAAGCTGGAGAAAGACTGATAGAATTCTGCAAGACCAACGATCTATTCATCTCGAACACCTTCTTCCAGCAACACAAGCGGCGACTGTACATATGGACTTCACCCAATGGATTGTATAAAAATCAAATTGACTACATCTGTGGAAGTCAACGATGGAAAAGCTCTATAACATCAACAAAGACAAAACCTGGAGCTGACTGTGGTACAGATCATCAACTACTAGTATGCAAACTCAAGCTAAAGCTGAAAAAGAGCAAACTACTCATGAATGCAGCAAAATATGAGCTTGAGAATATACCACTGGAATTTAAAGACTGCCTGCAAAATCAATTTGCTGCTTTAGATACAAATGATAGAGTTCCAGAAGAGTTATGGAATGACATCAAGAAGGTTGTGTTGGAAGAAAGCGAGAAGTCTCTACAAAAGGTAAAAAAGAAAAAACGGCCAAAATGGATGACGGAAGAAACTCTGAAAATTGCCCAGAAACGCAGAGAAGCTAAAGCCAGAGGAGAGAGAAAGACAATCACAGAACTCAACAGAGATTTCCAACGTGAAGCAAGACAGGACAAGGAAAAGTACTACAATGACGCATGCAAGGAAATAGAAGCAGAAACTATTAGAGGAAGAACAAGATCAGCTTTCCTAAAGCTACGAGAGTTAAAGAAAAAGTTCCTGCCTCGAATTGGAATGTTACAAGATGCTCAAGGTTCTATGTTGAATGATGCTGAGAAGATCAAGAAAAGAAGGAAGGAATATACAGAGTTTTTATATGATAAAGATCAAGTGGACCAACAGCCGTTTCAACCTGTACCTTATGATCGGGAACCATTGGTGATGAAAGAAGAAGTTGAAGCAGCATTGAAAACCTTATCAAAGAACAAAGCACCAGGCATTGATTGCATTCCCATAGAAGTATTACAGCAATTTGATGCAGCTCTTACTGTACTTACAAGGCTCTGCCAAGAAATATGGAAGACAGCATCATGGCCAACTGACTGGAAAAGATCTGTGTTTATACCAGTACTAAAGAAAGGTGATCCAACTGACTGTGGAAATTATCGCACAATCGCTCTGATCCCACATGCCAGCAAAATTCTACTGAGGATTATTCAAAAGAGACTACAATCATACCTGGAACAAGAACTACCTGAAGTGCAAGCAGGGTTCAGAAAAGGGCGAGGAACGAGAGACATCATTGCGGATGTGAGATGGATCCTTGAAAAGACTAAAGAATACCAAAAGGATATCTATTTGTGCTTTATCAACTATAGCAAAGCTTTTGACTGTGTAAACCATGAGAAACTCTGGGCCACATTAAGAAGCATGCACAATCTGTACATTGATCAAGAAGCAACAGTTCGAATGGAACAAGGAGAAACAGAATGGTTTAAAATAAGCAAAGGTGTAAGACAAGGCTGCATACTTTCCCCCTACCTGTTTAATTTATATGCAGAACAAATCATCAGAGAAGCAGGATTGTATGAAGACAACAGAGGTGTGAAGATTGGTGGAAGACTCATCAACAACCTTCGCTATGCTGATGATACCACATTACTGGCGGAAAGTGAAGATGATCTGAAACATTTGCTTCTCACAATCAAAGAACATAGTCTCAAAGTGGGCCTGCACCTTAATGTAAAGAAGACAAAGATCATGACAACTGGCATAATCAACAGGTTCATCGTCGAAGGAGAAGAAATTGAAATCGTGAATAACTTTAACCTACTTGGATCAACTATCAATAAAGAAGCAACAAGCAGTCAAGAAATCAGACGACGCATTGCTCTTGGCAAAATGGCTATGAAAGACCTAGATAAGATTCTCAAGAGCAGAGATGTCTCTCTCCATACAAAGATTCGACTTGTTCAGGCCATGGTATTTTCAATAACATCATATGGATGTGAAAGCTGGACAGTGAAAAAGATAGACAGGAAGAAAATTGATGCCTTTGAATTATGGTGCTGGCGGCGAATACTGTGTATACCATGGACTGCCCGAAGAACAAACCAGTCTGTACTAGAGGAGATCAAACCTAAGCTTTCTTTAGAAGCTCAGATGACAAGACTTCGACTTTCATACTTTGGACACATCATGCGGAGAGAGAGATCATTAGAGAAAGACATCATGCTTGGCAAGATAGAAGGTCAACGCAAAAGAGGAAGACCAGCAATGAGATGGATCGATACAATAACAGCAGCTACGGGTACCAGTCTGTTAACAATGAGCCGCCTGACTGAAGATCAAACACAATTTAGGATAGCTATCCAGAGGGTCACCATGAGTCGACTCCGACTCGACGGCACTTAACAACAACAGGATATCTTTCACTGCTTGACCCAATACAAGCATTGAGGATTCTGTGTCTTTTGGGGAGACTGTTAGGTAATTATGACCTAGATTGACCACTGTTGGAAACAGGATACTGGGCTTGATGGCCCTTGGTCTGACCCTGAATGGCATATCTTATGTTCTTATGTTCTTAACATGCGTTATGCTGGCGCAATGCAAGTAGCATACATGTAATGTGCATGCAGTCCCATACACGGCAGCATCCCAGTCCCACCTTGTCACAACACCTAAAGATGCACATAGCGATGGACCTAAGGACTGGAGGCAGGGGTGACAGTGGCAATGCTGAGGCAGGCACTGACACATCACATCAGTGTCTATAGGGTCACCCTGTGAGCCACTGCCACAGGACCTAGCAGCATTGGGAAGGCATGGGGTGGAGGCACAGGAAAATGAACAGCCAGGCCCATCCTCTGAGGGGCAGCCTGCCCAACAGGGTGACATCCCTGCACTTGCAGCAGTGCAGAGGTAACCTAAGAAGAGGAATAAGAAGTGTGTCCCAGAGTCAAGCAGAAAGAGGGTGCACAAGTATGGGCCGGAGGAGAATGAGTTGCTCCTGGAACACATCCTGGACAGATACGAGCAGCTGTTTGGCTTCCTGATTTCCCAGATCCCTGTCAGTGCACGGAATGCCATTTGGGAACATGTGCAATAGGCTGTTGCTGCTGTGGGGAAAGCAGAGCAGAGCGCAACTGCGAGGGCATCAGAAAAATGCTTTAATGACATCAAGAAGTCTGTCTGCACATGCCAGAGTGCAGAGGTCACATGCAGAGGGCACTGGTGGAGGAAAGTGCATGCCGTCAACCCTGATCCCCATGGAGATAAGTCTGGCCCAGTGCCTTGGCCCTATCTACATCACTGGACTGCTGTCAGAGTTTGACCCTGCCTATATGAATACAGGTGTGTGGTGTCACACAAACACTTGTATATATCTGTCTGTGTGGGGGGATGCACATTGCTAACAGTTAATGTGGTAGGGGTCTGCACTGTGTTGAGGTTCCCCACCCCCATGTATCACTGCCCATGGTTGCAAGGTCACAGGTCCAGGTAGCCTCGGACAAGCCACAATTGGAGACCGCATGGCACTGGCCTGCCCCACCCCATGCAGTTTCCTGTCCACATGGCAGTGTTAACATGTGTGGACACAAGCAAGGTGAGTCACCATGTACTACAGAGCCCTAACTGTCCTCACACGAGCAAGGTGAGTCACCATGGACTACAGAGCCCTAACTGTCGTCACATGAAGCAAGTTTCCACCTTGGGAACCATCACCCTGGCCTTTACATTCAGATCCTCCACCCAGTGTGCGGCAGAGGCCATGAAGCAAGCAGACTGCTTGAATTCATCTGTTGGGGGATGGGGAGGGGCACCATTGATGTAATCAGCTCTCTACTTGGCCCATGGTGCCACCACACCCTGAATACCGGCTGCACTGCTGGTTGCCAAACCTGGGTATTGATATGGCAGAGTGGATCAGGTACATAGCGGAGCCACCGATATGGTCAGGGGGTTTCATGGATGACTTATGGGGAGAGGCCCTAACAGGGCATGTCAACGTGGCAGATACCCAGCTGAGGGGAGATATGATGTGGGTCCATATGTGCAGGGATGGGATGAAATGGATATACATCGATCGGTTGGTCATGCCAATATATTGTACGAAGACCAGGGGACATGCAGTAAAGCTATGGTGTACCCTTGCTCCATCCCCGTTGGCTCCTCTCCACAATCACTTCACTCTCCAATGCATCACCACCTCCTATTCCCCCTTCACCTTCTGCTAACTCCCCAGCTCACTATGTCCTATGACTACATCCATTTGGGTACCCTCAAATTCCCCCCTAGGCCCTCCTCATACTCTCTTCCCCCTATCCATTACCAACCCTTCCCCTCATCCCCACCCCCACCCATTCAACCTCAGTCCTCCTATGAACCCCCCACCCATCTCCATACCCCAATCCCCCTCTTCATTAGTATGTGTTCCCCACATATTCTCAGCTGCACATTCTCCACTGCCACATTCCCACAGCCATTGGGCAGGCTGTTGGCACACCTATCCTCAGTGAACCCCCTCCAGAACCCACAGATCCATCACATCTTCGACTGACCTCACATCTACTGTTCAATTCTGGTCTACCTAAACATGCAGCTCTCTGCTGCTGCCCTGCCATTCCATCTCCCATTCCCCCCCTGGATCCACTCCAGTCTTGCATGTGTCCGTTTTATTCCACTGAATCAGCTCCTGCCAGGCATTCCACTGATCTGTGCGGTGCTAGATCTGAGGACCTGTATCCAAACCTCACCTCTCCTGACCTGTCTGCCGACCACCAGACTGTTGAGCGCAAACCCCCCTGTGACACATTGCCCTCCCCAGTGCACATGGGCCCTGCCATATTCTGCCACCTGTGATATCTCCCCCATCGCCCCTTCTGTATGGCCCCTCTGGTGGTTCCTCCCCATCCACCATCACACTCTCATTTGGCATTCCATGGAGACCTACCTGTCCCTGGCTTCACCACAGTCCCCCTGGACCTCAGGCAGATGACCCCAGATCACCATTTGTATGTGAAATGATGGGGATACATTCAACATTGCAGTGGTGCACATTACATTCACCTGGAACATGTCATCTGTCACATGGTGAATGGTACCCCTGGCCTCAGTGCACCTGTGTTGAAGAGGCCACATACCATGTGCCATGAACAGGCTGGATCTGTTCTTGGACCTACTATGGTGAGGTGGGCAAACTGTAACATCCATTGTAGCAGAAGCCCCATAACCATAATCACCTGCACAATTTCTCTCACATTCTGCCATGTGGGTCTGCAGGCTGCATGCAACATGACTGATTGAGGTACTGTATCCCTCTCTTTCTAGCTATTCCAGTGGTTCCATCCATCCTTGCAGCAGATTCCCCCCAGGAGACCACGCCACAGGCTAGCCCTGGCAACTGTGCATGTGTCACCACAGAGGAGGAGACATCCACAAGTGGCAGCGATGGCATGGGGAATCTGACCATTCCTATGATATCCTGTACACCCATGAGGAGCAAGGAAGGGAGGTATGGTCAGGGATGAGACCCACAGCTGTTGCAGAGAATGCGAAGGCTGGGTTCACACTACACCTGGACAACACATCAGGGTCTGACCTGGACATGGGCAAGACAGAGGAGGCTCCAGACACCCCCCAGGGGGAAAAGGTGCAGGGGAAGGTGTAGCAGGAATGGCTGGAGCTACACAGGTGGAGCCCCAGGTGGAGGGTGTAAGGGAAGCACAAGGCAGACCATGGGAGATCATGATAGATCTCCTGGGCAATCTTGTGAGCTATACCATGGGCTGCCATTAGGACCTGTCAGGTAGGTTTACATGCTTGTGTGGTACATCCCTTTGTGCAGACAGGGTGCAGTGTATGTACTGTAGCTCACACAGGGGTCTTCGTCTTCTTCATTCTCCCTGTCTCCCCTCCTACCAGCACCTTCACTCCTCCCCTCCTTATCTCCCCTTTATCATCCTCACTTCCCCCTCCATTCTGTCTTCTACCCTTTCATCAGCTCTTTTTTTTTTTAATTCTTTATTTTCGTTTTATAACAACAAAGGAAAGGAAGACATACAGCTAAAAGACAGATACATACATAGAATGAGATACATACACCAAAGTAAACCCCTACCACCCCCCTCCCCCCTGCTTCTTCTCTAGAAAACTAATCATTCCCGAAACGGGCGTGTACTGACATTATTGTGTTACAAAACCAAACGGTGATCTGAAACATGATGAGTGTACATTAAACAGACATGTCGGAGCAATGAGCAGATTGTACATAATCATTGAGCATCTGCCATTTAGACAAGCGAGAGTGAGTAAGTAATCCTGTATGGCTGCTCGAATTTCTAACTGGAACTCTGGCTGAGTTAATAGGGCTCTATCAAAGAACCAGGCCCCCGAATTCCCTTGGGGTGCAGTAGTATGTAATTGAAAAGAAATAGCAGCATGATCTGAAATATGTTGGGAGTGAATCTTTGCAGTGTCCACCTGAGGGACTAACAGTTTCGATATGAGAAAGAAATCTATACGAGACTGGGATTTATGAGGGGAAGAAAAGAAGGTAAAGACAAGCTCATTGGGGTGTAGTAACCTCCATAGATCGACTAAAGCAAGATCTTTGATCACAGAGGTAAGCGTGGTATGACTCTTGGGGGGACCACTTGTCCTAGGCGGCTGTTTGTCAATCAGGGGATCAAGAACTAAATTGAAATCCCCCCCTATTATCAATGAAGTATTAGCAGAGGCCTGCGCAACCTGAGCAATGGTAGCAAAAAAGGCAGGGTCATCCACATTAGGAGCATAAAGGCATATACATGTAACTTCAAGGTTACCTATCTTGAGGTGAGCTCTGGACCATCTACCTGCTGTATCTGAGCTAGTCGCAATAATAGTAGCATGCAGAGATTTCCTAACCAGTATGGCAACCCCACATTTCTTAGAAACGGCTGGAGAATAGGCGGCCACCATGTAAGGTTTAACATTGAGTTTAAGAGTTTCCTTCGAATTTAAATGCGTTTCTTGGAGGAAAATCAGATCCGCAGCTTCATGACTTAGATAGCTTAGGATTTTCTTCCGTTTTATCGGATTATTGATTCCTTTTACGTTCAATGATAAAATCTTACATGGTGCCATCGATCAGTAATAGACATTTTAGATAAGGGCGCTGGAAAACATACAACATAATCAGAAACTGTACAAAAATGATATAATCACCGAGTCTGCTGACTAATACACCCCATATTGAAAAGTATGTACCAAAGTAACTTAGAGAAGAAGCAAAACCCCCAATGAAAATGGCGACCATATGTCTGCGGGAGGAGGCCCTAGAGAGGAAGATAGAGACATAAAAAAAAACAAAAAAAACACCAGAGTCCATAATTAACACTGTCTCTGATACTCATCGAGGCTACGATGGGTAGATGGAGTCGGGTCACAGATATCATCAAGATAAGGCAACAAACCGCCCTCGGCAGACTTTTGCTGAGCCGCGGCAAATCCAATATGGCAGGCACAGCGGATATGAGAATACTGGCAGGAATATTCTGGAAGTCAACGCATCAAGTCGGCTTCTTTAGCATCCAAAAACTCCGCTAGTAGATCAGGGTCCTCAAATGTTCTTGTCTGATTGTGAAGCGTGACTCGGAGCTTGGCCGGGTACATCAGGCCATAGCGTGCTTGTAGTTGTTGAAGCCTTGGCCGGAATTCCAGAAAGCGCTTTCGGCGGTTGACCGTGGGTTTAGCCAAGTCAGGATAGAAGGAGATCTTATGGCTCTCAAACTCCATATGGCCCTTTGCCCGAGAGGCACTGAGAATTTGCTCCACATGTTGATATCTCAAAAGTCGAAAGATGATAGGCCGCGGGGTCTTCCTGTTGAGCGTTATGTTTGTGGGTACACGATGAGCGCGATCGATCTCCAATTCTTTGGTAAAGGTGATTTGGAGCAAGGAAGGGAGGATTTTATATAAAAACTCCTTCATGTCTCCCGATTCCGCTCCCTCCGGTATGCCCACGAGTCGTAGGTTGTTGCGGCGAGCTCTATTATTGCCATCTTCCACTTCTTTCTGTAAGGCCCGCACCTGACGTTCAACTTTGTCGAGTTTGGACAACCGGACCGCGTGGGAGTCTAATACGCTCTCCATTTTGTCCTGACGCGAAGAGAGCCCCTCTAGCCTGCCTTGTAACACACCAAGATCTTCCCGCAGCGCTCGGAGTGCTTCACCGTTTGACTGCACGAGGTCCTTAACCCCTCTAATCTCTGCGAGGATTTCCTGCTGCATTTCGGGGCCCTCGCGCAAAGCCAGCCCCTTCTGCGGGGACGGGGGTTCAGTTTTGGAGCGTTTGCCGTGAGAAGCCGCTGGAGATCCAAATTCCAGGCGCGTAGGTTTGGTCCCCGCCATCTCACCAATGTGCCCCGGCAAGATCAGAGCAGAAATTCAAGTATGTCCGGTGTTAATTCAGGATTCTGAGTAGGCCTCTCGGGAGCCTCAGCGTTATGCGACCATCCCGCTGGACATCGGGCTCCGCCCCCCTCCTTTCATCAGCTCTTGAGCTTCACCGCTTTCTCCCTCTCATTCAACCATCTCCTCTTTCTCTAAGGCAACCTCACCCTCGTTTCTGCTATACTGTCTCCTCTCTGCCCTGTACTCTACTATTCCTTCTCCTTCTTTCATCCGGAGATATCAACCCCAACCCTGGCCCCCCAAGACTTCTGTCACACTCTGAGAAGAGATCTTCATGTAACACGTCTAATCATATTCATATCCCTCTCCATTCCCCTTCCACTCTCCCTTTCTCATATGCCTGGTGGAACACACACACTGTCTCTAATAAACTTGCTTTTACTCATGATCTCTTTATCTCTAATGCTCTACATCTTCTTGCTCTAACTGAGACCTGGCTCCTCCCAGATGATACTGCATTTATTGCTGCTCTCTGTCATGGGGGCTATCAGTTCTCCCACACGCCTCATCCCACTGGCCGTGGTGGTGATATTGGACTTCTACTTTCTCCCTCCTGCCAATTCCAACCCCGCCTGCTGCCTCAGTCTCGCTCCTTTCCCTCTTTTGAAGTTCACTCCATCCGCCTTTTCACTCCACTTCCTCTCTGGGTAGCTGTTATTTATTGACCTCCAGACAAGTCTGCTTCTACATTTCTCACTGACTTTGACTCGTGGCTTTCCTTCTTTCTGGATTCCTCTTCCCCCACTCTTATTCTTGGGAATTTTAACATTCATGTCAATAAAGGTTTGGCAATGCAATGCACAGTGTACAGTTTGCTAGAGTCATGAAGTCTGTGTATCCTGGGCAGTATCTGCCTGTATCTGACACATACAGGGCCATCCTGAGTGTTGATGCCACCCTATGCAGATCTCATGGCCTCACAAACACCGAAATGTAACCGCACCCCCCCCCCCCATGCTACCATTCATGTCTCCAGAGGGGGAGGTGTGCAGCAGCAGTATTTGCAAGGGCCAGGACCTTTAGGAGGCCCCTTTAGAGATCTTGCTGGTGTGCAGCTCCTCCCCAAACAGAATCAGCAGCAGCTAGGGGTGACATACACCACAAACCATTTCTGCCACCACCACTGCCCACACGGTCCTGCAGCGATAGGTGGCTGCCTAGCTCAGCAAGTCGATATGCTGGCCCTGGCCACAATCCTAGAACAGTGTTCTCCAACCAAGCCTTTCAAAGAGAATAATGACCATTCTGCCATGTTTGCACTCGCATATCATGGCATAGCCTTAGACATGGACACAACAGGACTGGCAAGTGCGGAACATGCACAGTCCCACACTGCATATACAGGAGCAACCAGCCCAAGGGGGCATTGGTTCATGCACAAATTTCAGCCATCATTTGGCAGGCATGAGAGCATGTGATCATCTTTTCCTCTGACATGGACATTTCTAATTTTTCATGGTGTTCCTGTGCCCGTGGCGTCTTTGTGCCACACCTGCACATATGCACTTAATATCCACAGATGAGTGGCATCATGATCCCAGAAACAGCCCAACCAGTGGGCACAGTCGCCGTGTGCCAGTGTCTACAGATGGTGGTGAGCAGCATTTCGGCCAATCCCTCCCTCCCTGCTAGCGTGGCCCAGCCACCGCTGCAGTGCTACTGGCATTGTTATTGCTGTTGCAGACATGCATAAAGTCACAGCATGCCATTCCTCCTCCCTTCACCAGGGTATGTGACCACAGATGTTGTGTCATTGATCTCTGAGGGGAAGGAGCAGGATGTGGTCTACTTTACCTGCTGCTGACATGATTGCCATCCCACTGACAGTGGCTACTGCTGCATTGAATCTGTCACAAAGGGCCACAACCTGTCCAGCAGTAAGCCGCAGCTGCTGCAATACCAGCCCCACTCTCATTCTACCATAACTATGACTACTACTGACCACTACAGGGATAGTACTACAGGGCATATGCAGCACAGAAATGACACATGAGAGACAGTCCAAGCTCATCAGAGCTTACAATCCAGTTAGGACAGACAACACAAACAGCTGGGGACACAGAAATGTGAAGATGGATGGTAAGTAGACACAGGAGTCAAAGTGGATCTGGACCCACATGTCACCTCAAAGGGGCGAGTCTTTAGCCTGGATTTGGGTAGTGACAGAGATGAGGTATGATGCACAGACTCAGGTAGTTTGTTCCATGCATGTCAAGCAGCAAGGTGGGTGGAATGGGGTCTGGAGTAGGTGATAGTAGAGCTGCGAACAGATAGAAGGGATCTGCTAAATGAGAAGAGGTCCCACAGTAGGGTGTGGGGACAGAGGAGAAAACAGGTAGTCAGGTGCAGATGGATGAATGCAGGAGGCAGTTACTAGGAGAAACAGATGGGGAACCAGTGACATGACCTAAGGTGTGGGGTTATATGCACATAACAACACTGGCAGAGCATGAGCCACATGTTGGCCATTTGAAGAGATTGCAGGGGATAGAGTTGATTCTGAGGGAAAACAGCATGGACAAGGCTGCAGTGGCCTTGACAGGGGGGGGGGGGGGACTAAAGAATGCACTTGTATAGTTGTAGTGTGTGTAGATAGGGATGGATGAATTAGGAAATGTTATAGAGACAGGGTCATCATGTATTAGCTCTCTGTTGTATGTGTGCAGAGGAGAGTGGAGTCATAGCTGATGCAATGGTTGTGAGTTGAGGACACAAGGAGGAGTGTAATATTATCCCCACAGATAGAGAAGGGGGTAAGTGGGATATGGGTTTCAGGGGAATGCTATGGGGCTCAATTGTGGCCAGGTTCAGTATCAAACCACTGTGAAACATCCATGCATCTATGTCAGATAGGCAGGCTGAGATCCAGGCCAAGATTGCCAGCGAGATTTCAGGTGTGCAGAGTTGGATCGGAGAGTTATCAGCATAAAGATGTACTGACAGACACTGAGAGAGGGACAGTGTGGAGGTGGAGCCACCTGCACAAATGCTGATAGTGCAATGGGAGAGATGAGAAGAGAGGCAGCATAGCACAGAGCTGTAGAAAAAAAAGTGAGGACAACATATTGAGGTGATGGTGGTGGGCAACAGTGTCATAAGCAAGCTGAGAGGTCAGGAAATATGAGGATAAAGACCCTTGGATTTTGCTTGGGGCATGTCACTGGGGACTTTGTCATGTACCATGTTAGTAGAATGTAAGGTACAACAGCTGGATTGCTGTGGATCAGGGGAGGCTTGAGAAGAGAGAGCGTCATGGCAACAGTGGTGAATTAGACATTCATGTATTTTAAGGACAAAGGGTAGGAGGGAGAGGAGTTGAAAATTATGAGGACAGGTAGGGTCAGGTGACAGTTTCTTGATAAGGGGTGTGACATGAGCATGCTTGGTGGGTGCTGAGAAAGTTGCAAAGGGGAGCAAGAGGTTCAGACTGTAAGAGATGGGAGGGATGACAGTGGAGGAGTTGGATGTAAGGAGACGGATGCAAATGGAATCAGGGGAGCAGGTGGTTGACTTTAGCAGAGGCAAGAAGATGTGCAGTATCTTCCTCTGAGATCTTAGACATAGAAACAGAGAAAAATGATGACAGAAAAAGACCACAAGGCCAATCTAGTCTGTCCTTCCATATCAACAAATACAACAGTCCCCTCTTTTCCTTTAAAAATCCTCTGTGTTTGTCCCATGCTTTTTTGAATTCAGATACTGTCCTAATCTCTACCACCTCCACTGGGAGACTATTCCACGGATCCACCACACTTTCCATAAAGAAATATTTCCGCATATCACTCCTGAATCTTTCCCCTTTCACCCTCATCCCATGTCCCCTCATAGCAGAACTTGCTTTCAATCGAAATAGGCTCTCCCCCTGTGCATTTATGCCACGGAAGTATTTAAACATCTCTATCATATTTCTTCTATCCCGCCTTTCCTCTAAGGTGTACATATTAAGATCCTTGTCTATCCTCATGTGCTTTATAATGAAGACCACTAACCATTTTAGAAGCCACTCTCTGTACTGACTCCATCCTGTTTATATCCTTTTGAAGGGGCGGTCCCCAGAATTGCATACTATATTCCAAATGAGGGTGCACCAAAGACTTATACAGAGGCACTATCACCTCCTTTTTTCTGCTAGCCATTCCTCTCTGTATGCACCCAAGCATCCTTCTAGCTTTTGCTGTAGCCTTTTCTACCTATTTAGCTACTTTAAGATCATCAGACACAACCATGCCTAGGTCCCGTTCTTCTTTGGTGGACAAAAGTACTTCACCCCCTATACTATATTGTTCCCTTGGATTGCTGCAGCCCAAATGCATGACCTTACATATTTTAACATTAAATCCCAGCTGCCAAATTCTAGACCATTCTTCAAGCTTAGCTAGATCCCTCCTCATGTTATCTACACCTTCCTGGGTGTCTACTCTAGTGCAGATTTTGGTATCATCTGCAAAGATGCAAACCTTACCCGACAGCCCTTCCACTATATCACTAACAAAGATGTTAAAAAGAATCGGACCAAGGACAGATCACTGGGGCCCACCACTGATAACTTTCTTCTCCTCAGAGTGAGCTCCATTTACCTGTACTCTTTGTTGCCTCCCACTCAAGCAATTTCTAACCCAAGCAGTAACTTTAGGATCCATCCCTAGGGTGCTCAGTTTGTTTATAAGTCGCCTGTGAGGAACGGTGTCAAAGGCTTTACTGAAATCTAAATACACCACATCTAAGGCTCTCCCTTGATCCAACTCCCTGGTCGCCCAGTCAAAGAAATCAATCAGATTTGTCTGACAAGACCTGCCTCTGGTGAATCCATGCTGCCTCGGATCCTGTAATCTGCTGGACCCCAGAAACCGTGGGAGAGAGAGTTGGCAAGGTTGAGGGGGAGAGATGGAAGTGCAGAGGGAAGGGGGGGATGAAGTTGACCTGGTTGGCAATCAAAGTGTGGTTTAAATGCTTTTTTCATGGAATTAGTTGGCCACAGTTTGAGCAGAGAGGGAAGGAGGAATTGGAGTTGGTGCACCTTGTGGAGAGAGTTGAGAGTTCTAAAGTGATGGTGAGGGTCAGAGGCCAAAGAAGAAGTCAGTGGGACATCATCGTATTGTGTGGTAGGTGCCATGGCTGAGTGAATGGAGAAAGTCTGCAGGGGTACAGGACTTGAGCCATGTGCACTCAGCTAAGTGAGCACAGGTACGTCGATGGCAGGTAGGCAATGACAGCCATGGCAGAGGGGCAGTATGCCTCAACATACGTGACAAGGGAGGGACTAGAGCATCCAGGGCAGATGGGTGTGCAGTCTTATCAGACATTGTGGCCTCATTCGCAGACTCAGATGACATCATTTAAGAAATAGGTGATAAGAAAGTGGTAGAGAGAGCTAGTGGCTCACTAACATTCTGGTTTCAGAAGAGGTTGGCAGTGAATGTACAAGGTTGAGGCTGGGGGGAGGGGTGGTGATGAGGAGTGGCCTTAGCAGGTGATGGTCTGATAATGTGATACATGAGGTCCAGAAGATGGAGGGTAGGCAGTTACAGGAGGGGTCAGGATCTAGGCAATGGTTCTAATGGTGGGTAGGGGCAAATGAGTTAAGTTGCAGTTTGAATGCAGTGGTAAGGGACAGGTGTTATATAGCATAAGGGTCTAGGGAGTTATCAACATGTATGTTGACATCCATGAGATTAATGAAGGGAGACGATGACTGCAGAATGACGGACAGCTACAATTCACCATCAGTGAGAAAGGTGGAGGTGGGCTTATCAAGGGGTAGATACATTCCAGCTACCTGGAGAGGTGGAGGAGTCAAACAGCAGATGATGTGGATTTCCAGGGAGAGACAAGGATGTTACAGTGGCAGATGGAGGGGTTGAGATTGTCAGGTAGGGTAGAGTAGAGGCTCCAATCCCCCCACTAAAGCCAGTGGGACAAGGCATGTGGGAGTATAGGCTCCAGGATAGCAAACAGAGGCTGCAACTGAGTCATCTGGGAGTAGGCAAGTATCAGTTAGGACAGGGAAATAGGTAGCATTTCTGATAAGCAATCATGAATGGAGGCAAGTTTATTGGAGATGGTGTGAGCATTCCACAAAGCACATAAGAAAGGGAGAGTGGTGGGGAGAGGAGAGAGATATGTCAGCATGGTGGCAGTGGTGGATGGTATAACTGCTTTCTGACTGTGGCAACCTGTATGTATGCTACCTCTGTCAAGCAGACTCATGGCAGTCATCACAGAGGTCCCCTCTAGGCAGGCACAGTACAAAAAGTATTACTGGTTGGCATTCCTGCCTGGCCTTTGGGCCTCCTTAGCTACCTAGCATTGTCAATGTCTGCTCATGGTGCAGGCACTATTAGCGTGCTTTGTGATGCACATGCACTGTTAATGGCCACTCAGTGTGCTGGTGTTATAAGCCTGGCCTGCCATACAGAGATGGGTAGTGGAGTATGTCAGTGTGGATGATGACTCTGTGGAATCTTGCCTGACGATTAGTTGTTGGTTGCACATGCTGCTGTTGACCCTCTAATGTGGGATAAAGGTAACAAACCAAGACATGCAAATCCTGATCCACAGCCAGGTCTTAAACCTGTGATCCTCCTCGTTATGGTTTATGGTTTAGGCACTTGATATACCGCCCATTACTTACACATCAGAGCACTTTACATGTATGTATTTACTAACAGGTACTTTTTAATTCCCTTGTCCCTGAAGGGCTCACAATCTAAGTGTACCTGAGGCAATGGAGGGTTACGTGGCTTGCCCAAGGCCACAAGGAGTAGCCATGGGACTAGAGACCCCAGTCCCTCCGGCCTGAGGTTACTTGTCCCCATGTGGGAATTGAACCTCTGGCCCACCAGCCTGAGGTAACCTGTCCCAACCACTGAGCTACTCCTCCTCTCATATACATGCAAGTCTTGTGTGCTGAGCCACTGATCTGCCTTACAAGTTCAGTAACACATGGGTGTAGATGGGATATGGTTATGTCTGGTTAGATCTCTGCATGCTCTGTGTCATACCTGTCTGACAAGGTGTGTTTGGAGGGTGTGGGGGAGAGATATGTTGTTCGGTCTGTATGCTACTATGGCTTGCTAAGCTGCTGGTGGAACTGACTGTTATGCTGCTGCGGTGTATATCCATCACTGACCTTTTCCTCCTACCACTAGATGCATATATCCACTCAATATTTGTGGGTTGGGGGCATCCTGATCCCAGTCCAATACATCCACGCAGATGGCTGGCCTGGTGCCATGGTCCAGGGCTTATGGCGTGCCACATGTTGGCCAAGCCCTCCCTCTGTGCTATCATGGGACACCCACCACCTCAGTGCTGTAGGCAGCCTCTTTCAGGTTGCACAAGTTCAGCTGCATACATCTTGCCACTCTTACCCCCCTCCACCATGGTCATGCGTACTGCAACATTATACCTCTGTGGGGAGCAATCACCATGTGCTCTGCTGCCCCTGCCGACATGCTCACTATCCCAATGACAGTGGCCAATGTGGCACTGTACCGGACAAACAGGTCCAGGATACTGTTTTGGTCAGCAGCAGGCTGCAGCCATTGCGACCACCGCCACAACCCTTACACCATGCTGACATTGCAGCATGGTGGCAGCTGGGGTTCCACACTGGCAGACCTGTCAGCCCCACTGCATCACCCATGTCGCACCTCCATTGGCATCTTTGCACCATCAACATAGTGCCTTTCATAATGTGTCTCTCTGCTATTGCTACTAATGGGACACTACTGTCACTTTCTTGTGATACCCTGTATATGCATCACATTGCAGACATGTAAATAGGCTGTCTCCCCTCATAATCGACCCTTTTCACAAGATTTTACATGGCATTAGGATTTCAAGGGATGAGGGCTCTAATGCGCGATTATACAAGCTGGCATTAAGGAACAACCCGCTGTTATACCCACTCTCCATCTCATTAATGCCCACTCTCCACTTCCTTTCCCTTTATACTGCAAGCCCCTCTAATGCTCGTTAATACAGCATTATCGGATGGATGGAGAGTTAGAATATATAGCATTAAATGAGAGGTTAGATATGATTGGTACCTCAGAGACATGGTGGAAGGAGGACAACCAGTGGGACACTGTGATACCTGGGTACAAACTATATCATAATGATAGAGCAGATCAAATTGGTGGAGGGGCTGCACTCTATGTTAGAGAGGGCATTGAGTCACAAAGGATTAAAGTTTTGTAGAAAACAAAATTCACTTAGAATCTCTATGAATTGAAATTACATGTAAAAAGGGGAAGGCATTGGCAGTAGGAGTATTCTATCGACTGCCTGGACAGAATGATCAAATGGATGATGAAATGCTCAAAGAAATTAGGGAAGCTAACAAAAATTACAGCACAGTAATAATAATGGGTGATTTCAATTATCCCGGTATTGACTGGGTCAGTGTCACGGCAGGACATGCTAGGGAGATAAAGTTTCTAGATGAAATAAATGACTGCTTCTTGGAGCAGCTGGTTCATGAACCAACTAGAGGAGAAGCCAATTTGGACCTAGTGTAACACAAGATCTGGTTCAAGAGATAAGGGTGTTGGGGCCACTTGGCAATAGTGATCATAGCATGATTGCATTTGATTTAATAAATGGAGGAAGACAGTGAGGAAATCCACAGTACTATCTCTTAACTTTCAAAAGGGAGACTATGGTAAAATGAGGAAAATAGTTAAGAAAAAAACTAAAAAGGTGCAATTGCAAAGGTTAAAGATTTACATCAAGCATGGGTGCTGTTTAAAAATACTGTCTTGGAAGTCCATACCAACTGTATTCCATGCTTTAAGAAAAGTGGAAGGAAGTCTAAAAAACTGCCAACTTGGTATAAAGGTGAGATCAGAGAGGCTGTTTGTTGCCAAAAAAGCGTCTTTCAGGAAATGGAAAAAGGAGCCAAATGACGAAAACTGTAAACAACATAAGCACTGGCAAGATAGATGTAAGGAATTGATAAGGCAGGCAAAGACAGAATTTGAGAAGAAGCTTGCTGTGGAAGCAAAAACATGTATTAAAGACTATTTCAGGTACATTTGTAGCAAAAACACTGTGACAGCGTCAGTTGGACCGCTGGATGATAGAGGGGTAAAAGGAGCACTAAGAGGAGACAAGACCATAGCGGAGAGACTAAATAAATGTTTTGATTCAGTCTTTACTGAGGAAGATGAATGGATGTTACCCATGACTGAAATGGTATTGAAAGGTGATGCTGCAGAAGAATTTAAAGAAATATCAATAAACCGAGAAGATGTATTACAATTATTTGATAAACTGAAGAGTAGCAAATCACCTGGACCGGATGGTATACATCCAAGGGTGTTGAAAGAACTGAAATATGAGATTGCAGAACTATTATTAGTAATCTGTGAACAATCATTAATATCATCTGTAATACCTGAAGATTGGAGAATGGCCAATGTAACACCAATTTTTAAAAAGGATTCCAGAGGTGATCTGGGAAACTACAAACTGGTAAGCCTGACATCAGTACCAGGAAAAATGGTAAAAACTATTATAAAGAAGAAAATTACTGAACATGCAGTCATGGTTTAATGGGAGACAGCCATCTTGGCTTTAGCCAGGGAAGGTCTTGTCTTACTAATCTGTTATGTTTTTTTGAATGTGTGAATAAACAGGTAGAAAAAGGTGAGTCGGTTGATATAGTGTATCTGGATTTTCAGGAAGCCTTTGACAAGGTCCCTCATGAAAGACTGTTGGCAAAATTAAAAAGTCATGTGATAGAAGATAGTGTACTATTGTGGATCAGGAACTGGTTAAAAGAAAGAAAGCAGAGGGTAGGGCTAAATGGCCAATTTTCCCAATGGAGAAAGGTGAATAGTGGAATTCCCCAGGGATCTGTGCTGGGTCCGCTGCTTTTTAACATATTCGTAAATGACCTGGAAATGGTAATGAGAGAGGTGATCAAATTTGCAGATGACACAAAATTCTTCAAAGTTGTTAAAACTCATGAGGATTGTGAAAAATTGCAAGAGGACCTTGATACAAGGCATCCAAATGGCAGATGAAATTTAATGTGGACAAGTGCAAAGTTATGTACCTAGGAGAGAACAACCCAAATTATGGTTACACTATGTAATGTTCCACATTAGGAACCATCAACCAGGAAAAAGATTTAGGAGTCATCATGGATAGCATGTTGAAACCTTCCACCTAGTGTGCAGCAGTTGCCAAGAAAGCAAATAGAATGCTAGGAATCATAAGGAAAGGAATGGAGAATAAAACCAAGGATATTATAATGCCTCTGTATTGTTCCATTGTGCGACCGCATCTTGAATGTTGTGTGCAATTATGGCCGCTGTATCTTAAAAAGAATAGAGTGTTATTAGAAAAGGTATAGAGAAAAGCCACTAAAATGGTAACGGGGATGGAAGGGTTAACCCTATGAAGAGAGGCTAAAAATGTTAGAGCTCTTCAATCTGGAAAAGAGACGACTGAGGGGAGGTATGATAGAGGTCTATAAATTAATGAATGGAGTGAAACAGGTAAACATAGATTGATTGATTATGCCATCAAAATATAAAAAAACTAGGGGACATGCAATGAAGCTACAGGGTAACCTATTTAAGACTAATAAGAGAAAATATTTTTTCACTCAACATGTTATCAAATTCTGGAATTCGTTACCGGAGGATGTAGTAAAAGCTGTTAGTGTAGCTGGGTTTAAAAAAGGTTTGGACAAGTTCCTGGAGAAAAGGTCTATAAACCATTATTAAAGGGGACCTAGGATATCCACTGCTTACCCCAATACAAGCCTTGTGGAACCTGTATCTTTTGGGGAAACTGCTAGGTACTTGTGACCTAGATTAGCTACTGCTGGAAACAGGATACTGGCTTGATGGACCTTGGTCTGACCCAGTATAGCATATCTTATGTTAAGGGCGCAGGTGTGCCGAAAAGGTATCAATGGGACACTTGCTCCCTTAACACTTTAGTAAAAATACCCCATAGACAATTTGGGGTTTACACTTGTATTCCCTATATGAATTGTGGAATACACATGTAGATTTTGTACCACCTAGGCCACATCCCTGAAACACTCCTGACTCACACCCCTGCAATTCTGATATGATATCAACATTCGCGTGTAAAATGAGCCTCTTCTAAAATGGCCATTTACACATGGATGCAAGTTGCGCATGTAGGTGGTCATATTTACATCTTTAAACCATGAATAAAGTGAGGAGTGGTCTAGTGGTTAGGACAAGGTACTTCAGGCCGGAGGGCTGGGGGTTCAAGTCCCACCTGGGGACAGCAATCTCAGGCCAGAGGGACTGGGATTTCTAGTCCTATAGGCACTCCTTGTGGTCTTGGGCAAGCCACTTAACCCTCCATTGCCCATGTTCCCTGTAAGTATGAATGTGTGTGTCTCTCATCCCCTCGTGTTAAATGTATCCCCCAATTGACTGCTTTGACCTGGTGAAAAGTGGGATATAAATACAGCTAAATAAATAAATAAAATAAAATAACCCCCTTTGCAAATATGTCATAGCCAGCAGTTTCCTCCATCGTTATAATGCCTCTTGAATACAGTAGTTGTTTTAATCTGAAATATTGTTCTTGTTTTCCCTTTGGATTAGAAAAGCACATCTCAGAAAACTGTGTACTACGTGACTATAAAATGCTAATGTTCATAGGCTCATGTCATACATTGTCAGGCTTTTTGTAATCTGTTATATGGACGATTAGGAAGAAAATTATAAAGCGTGTCACATAACTCCTTGCAAACCCCAAAAGTATCATTTTCATTGCCTTTTCAAAAGTTATTGGGAAGAAATTACTCCTAGAGCACTGTGCAGTTACCTAGAAATCTTTCTGCATTTATTTTCTGAAGAAAATGAATAATTTTTTTTGCAGAATGCATTAGACATTTTATTGAAATAATAACATATTTTGAAATATCATGCACCTTAGGAGTGCAGTTTTGGCTGAAATATACTTTCTTTTCCTTGGTAAACCACAAAGAATGAAGATGGGTATGATTTTTTGCAAGGGTGAAATAGGTTGTCTGTCAGTTGGATTTAGGCGACAGTATGTCTGCAGACCGTAAGATGATCTGCAGAGTGCCAGAGGAAAGTAGGCAGGATTCCTGGCTTGCAAGCAAAGATATTGATCTACCTTAGCCACCTAAACAATACCTCACCTGTTTGCCTTGTCTATAGCTATGCTTGTTTTGTTTGCCTTTTCTTTTCTTGCTGTGTATCTGAGCTTTGATACACTTTGGGGAGTACATAAACACAACATTGTACTTGAACACTGCTATACCTCAGAGTGCCTTGGTAGCTTAGGACCACACCTTCCCTGGACAAAAATAACTTTACTATTGAACATTATGAGCAAGCAGCAAAATAAAAAGGCCATATATAAAAGTGTCCAACTAATGTCCAATAACATTGTGAGAGATGCTGCTAATTATACTGCAATTAAGAAGTTTTAAACTGGAACTGGTCAAAAAGGAATTGTTTTTTTTATTATTAAAATTATTTCTACAGTTTGTCATTAAAAGATAAGGAAATCTAGCTTTTAAAGTTCTAGTCATTCTTTTCCTTGCAGAACTATGTTACTGTGTATTGCCTCTCTCACCAATGAAAAGGAAAACTGTGTTCGTGTTGCCAGTAAATTATTATGTAACTGCATTACCACCTCTCAGTATTGGTCTGCCATTTCCTGCTGACAGCTATTTTGACTTGGCCGGCATGCACCAAGCTACACAATTGCATTATGTTTTACTCTGATAAGATCAGCCAATTTTTTTTTCAAAATAAAACTAAATTGCTGCAAGAAATCTCCTAAAGCTAAAGGAACACGTATATTACATTCTGATACTTACTGTTGTTTAATTTGCGTATACTGTAACATTTCATCAAAGTAATAATGCTATTAAAATCTAAATCATAGGTATTTGCTAAGTGATTGCAAGGTTAGCAGCACTTGGTTTTCAACTTTTAACTTTCATGCCATAATTCTGGAATGTTGCTCAGATATCTATCTGCAGACATTTAGACTGATGGCAACTGGGGGGTGCAGCACTTACTATAAGTAGTCATACTTCTGGTTAGATTTTTAAAAACTAATTAAAGCAATGTATTGTGAATAGAGCTACATACTTATTGTGGCTATATTGACTTGGATAAATCTCTCTGTAATACAATGCATGTCCTTGAATCAATGCTGACTCCTGGTGACCCAGCAGCTCCTGAGTTTTCTTGGCAGTATGACTAGGAGTAGATTGCTAGACATTTCTTCCAAGGTTATGGAGGGTTAAATGACTTGCCCAAGGCTACAAGGAGTGCTAGTTGGAACTGAACTGCAGTCTCCAGGTTACCAAGCCAGTACTCTGGCCATTAGGCTACTCCTCCAATCCCCCTAAGATGATGTTTAGGGCTTTCTTTCTGATGTACAAGACACAATAGCCCCCCCCCCCCTCCCCAAATCATCATGGCCAACTATTATACATATGCATCTACTGCAGATAATAGTTGTGATCAATCTGAAGGGATCAACTACATTATGCTGGTCATTTAAAAACATGGAACTAGCATCTATACATCTACTTAAATATGTAGATAGGCTACTTGTATAAATGGTGATTTCAGAAAGCCATTTACATGTGTAGATGGCTGGGGTGCAGAGATTGTGAGGCTGTGGTTTGGATGGGTCAAAAAAGTATACATCTATTTCCAGTGTTACAATGAGAAATATATATGCATATTTAAAAAATGTCCCGGTTGGCTTTTGTATCAGCTCAGAGGTACCAATGGGTTTCATCAAAGTGCTTGTTAGTGATAGAGGTGGTGATTGTGTTTAATTGTGGGTAATGGTAGGGAGTGGTGTTGAGTTCAAAATTTTAAATTTTACCTTTGGAGTTTTCTCCTTAATTGGTACCACTTATACTGTACATATACTTTTCTGAAATGGGGTCCTTATACATACAGTTGTTATGCTTAGGTGGCATGTTTACTAATGTGTACTAACTGGGAGCATAGGGATAGTATTGGCATCACTCTAAAAGGTAGCACAGGGTCCTGTGCTAAAGACCCAGGCACTAACCTTTTAGAGTATTGCTAGGTAGTGATTGGAAAGACAGGGGTGTTCCCATCTCAGCACTGCTAGCACAAGTGTTTGAAGCCCATGCTGCCTTTTCTCAGTACAGGTAGCGTGGGTGCAACTAATGCCATCTCAGTAGGTGGCATCAGTTGCTCCTGATGTGGGTTTACTGCACTGATGCATGGTAACTGCAGGAGAATGAGTGTCCCTGTCACCCTGAAGTTTGCATGAAGCCCCATGCTAGTAGTGAGGCCCATATCTGAGTTATCAGTGCAGGGCTTAGTAAATACGTCCTTTATACATGAAGGCGTTGAAAACTGGCACTTTCAAGAGTCCATCAAGCCCAATATCCTGTTTCTAAACAGTGGCCAATCTAGGTCACAAGTACTGTCAGGTTCCAAAAAGGGTACACAGATTCCATGATATTTATCCAGGGGTAAGCAGTGGATTTCCCTGGTCATAAGAACATAAGATATGCCATACTGGGTCAGACTAAGGTCCATCAAGCCCAGTATCCTGTTTCCAACAGTGGCCAATCTAGGTCATACGTACCTAGCAGTTTCCCTTAATAATGGTTTATGGATTTTCCCCCCAGGAATTTGTCCAAATCTTTTTTAAATCCAGCTACACTAACAGCTTTACCACATCTTCCAGGAATGAATTCTGAGTTTGATTACGCATTGAGTGAAAAAAGAAATATTCTCTTATTAGTCTTCATTGTGTGTCCCCTAGTCTTCTTACTATTTGAAGAGGTAACCAATCAATCTACATTTACCCTTCCTACTCCATTCATTATTTTATAGGCCTCTATCATAATTCCAAGCTGAAGAGCCTTAACCTTTTAAGCCTTTTACTTGCATCTGTATATGTATTTTACAAAAGCTTCCATAAGAACATAAGATATGCCATACTGGGTCAGACCAAGGTCCATCAAGCCCAGTATCCTGTTTCCAACAGTGGCCAATCTAGGTCATACGTACCTAGCAGTTTCCTCAAAAGACACAGGTTCCACAATGCTTGAACTGGGTCAAGCATTGATATCCTGGGTCCCTTCTTAATAATGGTTTATGGACCTTTCCTCCAGGAACTTGTCCAAACCTTTTTTAAACCCAGCTACACAACAGCCTTTACTACATCCTCCGGTAACAAATTCCAGAGTTTGATTACACGTTGAGTGAAAAAATATTTTCTTTTGTTAGTCTTAAATAGTTTACCCTGTAGCTTCATTGCATGTCCCCTGGTCTTTCTATATTCTGATAACGTAAAGAGACAGAGAAAATGGAAGAGGAGGAGGAGTAGCCTTGTATGACAAAAGCAATATTAAAGCTACTAAAATGCAGGGGGCATGGGGAAAAGAAGAAGCGCTCTGGATTGTGTTGAAAAGAGTGGAGGAGTAGCCTAGTGGTTGGGGCAAGGTACTTCAGGCCAGAAGGTCGGGGGTTCAAATCCCAGTAGAGGACAGCAACCTTGGGCCGGAAGGACTGGGGTTTCTATTCCCACAGGTGCTCCTTGTGGTCTTGGGCAAGCCACTTAACCCTCCATAGCCCATGTTCCCTGTAAAATAGTTATCTCCAAGTTGTAATACCCTGTTCAATGTAATTTCAGTTTGTTCAATGTAAACCGCACTGAGGCAGAATAGCGCGGTATATAAGAGAATATAAATAAAATAAAGAGGAGATGGCACTGTCATCCATACTGCTGTAGTCTACAGACCTCCAACACAAATTGAAAAGATAGATAATGAATTGATTATAGATATTGCCACGATAGCCACAAAGGGGGAAGCGATCATATTGGGTGACTTTAATCTACCTGATGTGGATTGGATTATTCCTTCTGCAAATCTTGAAAGAAGCAAAAAAATCGTGGATGCTCTCCAAGATGCGTTACTTAGACAAATAGTGATGGAAACAACCAGGGAAAGCTCAACGCTGATTTAGTGCTCACCAACGGCGATAGCATTTTATTTATTTTTATTTATTTATTTTACAGTTTTTATATACCGCGCTTTTTGGTATCAGCGCGGTTTACATATAATAAATCTTCGCATTAGAACAATCCTTTGCTTACAATATAACAGGGTCAGTAACTTGGAATAAAACATGGGAAACTAAATACAAACTATGTCGAATGTCTGCGTGAGTGCCCCTGTGAGCAGCAGCGATCATCACATGGTGTGGTTAGAGATAAAAGCCATGGTACAGGCCAATCATAGCAGGCTCAAAGTCCTAAACTTTAAAAACACCAACTTCAATAAAATGGCCGAGTACCTAAAGGAGGAGTTGACAGGGTGGAAGGAGATAAGGGAAGTGGAATTGCAATGGGCTAAATTAAAGGTGGCAATAAAAGGGGCAACAGATAAATATGTAACAAAAGTAAACAAAAACAAGAGGAGAAGAAAGCCTATTTGGTTTTCCAAAGAAGTGGCTGCTCAAATAAAGGCAAAAAACCACAGCTTTCGCAAAATTCAAAAGCTCGCAAACAGAGGAACACAGAAATGAATACAGGATCAAACTCAAAGAGACAAAGAGAGAAATAAGGATAGCAAAATCAAAGGCAGAGGAAAAGATGGCTAAAGATGTGAAGTGTGGTGACAAAACCTTCTTCAGGTATATTCGGGAAAGGAAGAAGATCAGAGGTGGAATTGCAGGACTCAGAAGTGCTGTGAACTGACTGGTGGAAAGTGACACTGAAAAAGCGAAATTGCTAAAAAAATACTTCTGCTCTGTTTTTACTATAGAAAGTCCTGGAGAAGGACCACCTGTGACTCCCAAATATAAAAATGGGAATGAAGTAGTTACCACACCATTCACAGAAGATGAGGTGTTAGAACAACTTGCAAAACTGAAAGTGGACAAGGCCATGGGACCAGATGGGATACATCCCAGG
Organism: Ichthyophis bannanicus; assembly: GCA_033557465.1. NCBI lineage: Eukaryota > Metazoa > Chordata > Amphibia > Gymnophiona > Ichthyophiidae > Ichthyophis > Ichthyophis bannanicus. Next base: position 363,076,182 of record CM066037.1, on the reverse strand, counting down.
ATACTGAAAGAGCTCAGGGAGGTTCTTGCAGGGCCTTAAAGGATGTTTTCAACAGATCCTTGGAAACAGGAGAGGTTCCTCAGGACTGGAGAATGGCTGATGTCATACCTCTACACAAAAGTGGTGACAGGGAAGAAGTGTCAATCTACAGGCCTGGTGGCGGGAAAAGTCATGGAGGCACTCCTGAAAGAGCGAATAGTGAACTTTCTCAAAACCAACAGGTTGCAAGACCCGAGGCAACATGGTTTTACCAAAGGACGATCTTGCTAAACAAATCTAATTGAGTTCTTTAAGTGGGTGACCAGGGAGCTAGATCAGGGGCATGCGATGGATGTCATCTACCTGGATTTCAGCAAAGCCTTTGATACTGTTCCTCATAGGAGGCTTATCAATAAACTCAGTAGCTTGGGGATGGATCCTAAGATGGTAAATTGGATCAGAAATTGGTTGCCTGACAGACGACAGAGGGTGATGGTAAATGGAGCTCACTCGGATGAAGGGAATGTGATTAGCGGGGTGCCCCGGGGTCAGTCATGGGCCCGGCACTGTTCAATGTATTTGTGAGTGATATTGCCGAAGGACTGAATGGAAAAGTCTGTCTTTTTGCAGATGACACGAAAATTTGCAACAGAGTAGACTCCCCCGAGGGAGTGGTTAACATGAGGAAGCTGGAAGAATGGTCAAATGCTTGGCAATATAGATTTAATGCGAAGAAGTGCAGAGTCATGCACTTGGGTAGCAGAAATCCAAGGGAAATGTATGCAATAGGGGGCGAGAGGATGGTGTGTACAGATCAGGAGAAAGACCTTGGTGTGATTATTTCTGAAGATCTCAAGGTGGCAAAACAGTGCGACAAGGCGGTGGCAAAAGCCAGAAGGATGTTGGGCTGCATACAAAGAGGAATCACCAGCAGAAAGGAAGAGGTACTTATGCCACTGTAAAAGTCACTGGTGAGGCCTCACTTGGAATACTGTGTTCAGTTTTGGAGACCGTATCTTGCAAAGGATAAAAAGACTGGAAGCTGTTCAGAGGAAGGCGACCAAAATGATTTGGAGCCTGCGTCAGAAGCCTTATGAGAAGAGACTTGAAGACCTAAACATGGACACTTTGGAGGAGAGGAGGGACAGGGGAGATATGATCAAGGCAATGTCAAGAAATACTTTTTTCACGGAAAGGGTGGTGGATGCTTGGAATGCCCTCCAGATGGAAGTGATGGGGGCAAACACGGTGACGGAATTCAAAATGGCATGGGACAGACACAGTGGATCCCTTTACAGCAACAGGATAAAATCAAAATAAACTGAACCATCTCATTTCTCAAAAAATATGGGTGTCCTGCATGGAGTGGTGGGTTCACCCCTAAACAGAGACATGGGGAGGGGTGGCCTGCATTGAGCGGCAGGTGCACCTACTCTTGCCATCGTGCTGGGCACACTAGATGGGCAATGCTGGTCTTTATCTGCCGTCATTTACTATGTTACTATGTAAACAATCGATCTACGTTTACCCGTTCCACTCCGTTCATTAATTTATAGACTTCTATCCTATCTCCCCTCAGCCGTCTCTTTTCTAGGTTAAAGAGCTCTAACCTTTTTAGCCTTTCTTCATAGGAGTATTCTTCCATCCCCTTTACCATTTTGGTGGCTCTTCTCTGAACCTTTTCTAATAACGCTATATCCTTTTTAAGATACGGCAACCAGAATTGCACACAATATTCAAGGTGCGGTCTCACCATGGAACGATATAGAGGCATTATAATATCTTTTGTTTTATTTTCCATTCCTTTCCTTATGATATCTAGCATTCTATTTGCTCTCTTGGCCGACGCTGCACACTGGGCCGAGGGTTGTAACATGTTATCCACAATGACGCCTAAATCTTTTTCCTGGGTGGTGGTTCCTAATGTGGAACCTTGCATCGTGTAACCATAGTTTGGGTTGTTCTTCACTAGGTGCATAACTTAGCACTTGTCCACATTAAATTTCATCTGCCATTTTGATGCCCAGTCTTCCAATTTATCAAGATCCTCTTGCAATTTTCCACAATCCTCTTGGGTTTTAATAACTTTAAATAGTTTTGTGTCATCTGCAAATTTGATAACCTCACTCATTATTCCCTTTTCCAGATCATTTATGAATATGTCAAAAAGCAGCAGACTCAGCACAGATCCCTGGGGTACACCACTATTCACCTTTCTCCATTTAGCCCTACCCTCTGCTTTCCATCTTTTAACCAGTTCCTGATCCACAATAGTACACTGCCTCCTATCCCATGACTCTTTAGTTTTGCCAAATGTCTCTGATGAGGGACCTTGTCAAAGGCTTTCTGAAAGTCCAGATACACTATATCAACCGACTCACCTTTGTCCACCTGTTTATTCACACCTTAAAAAAACATAACAGATTAGTAAGACAAGATCTTCCTTCCCTAAAGCCATGTTGGCTGTCTCCCATTAGGCCATGACTGTCTACATGCTGAATAATTTTGTTCTTTATGATGGTTTCTACCATTTTTCCCGGTACTGACGTCAGGCTCACCGGTCTGTAGTTTCACTGATCACCCCTGGAACCCTTTTTAAAAATTGGCGTTACATTGGTGATCCTCCAATCTTCAGGTATTACAGATGATTTTAATGAAAATTCACAGATTACTAATAGCAGGTCAGCAATCTCATATTTCAGTTCATTCAACACCCTAGGATGTATACCATCTGGCCCAGGTGATTTGCTACTCTTCAGTTTATCCAATAGTTGTAATACATCTTCCCGATGTACCAATATTTCCTTCAATTCTTCCACACCTTTAAATACTACTTCTGTCATGGGTAACATCCCTATATCTTCCTCAGTAAAGACCGAAGCAAAGAATTCATTCAGTCTCTCTGCTATTGCCTTGTCTCCTCTTAGTGCCCCTTTAACCCCTGTATCATCTAATGGACCAACTGACTCTCTCACAGGTTTTTTGCTACGAATGTACTTGAAAAAGTCTTATTTTGTGTTTTTGCTTCCGCAGCAAGCTTCTTCTTAAATTCTCCCTTTGCCTGCCTTATCAATGCCTTGCATTTGACTTGCCAGTGCTTGTGCTGTTTCCAGGTTTTGTCGTTTGGCTCTTTTTTCCATTTCCTGAAAGATGCTTTTTTGGCAATAGCCTCTCTGACCTCACTTTTAAACCATGCTGGCAGTTCTTTGGACTTCCTTCCACTTTTCTGAAAGCGTGGAATACAGCTGGTCTGGGCTTCCAAGATAGTAGTTTTCAACAACACCCAAGCTTGATGTAAGTCTTTAACCTTTGCAACTGCTCCTTTTAGTTTTTTCTTAACTATTTTCCTCATTTTATCATAGTCTCCCTTTCGAAGGTTAAAAGGTAGCACTGTGGATTTCCTTACTATCCCTCCTCCACTAATTAAATCAAATGTGATCATGCTATGATCACTATTGCCAAGTGGCTCCAACACCCTTATCTCTTGCACAAGATCTGGTGTTCCACTAAGGACTAGGTCTAATATGTCTTCCGCTCTGGTCGGTTCATGAACCAGCTGCTCCAAGAAGCTGTCATTTATTTCATCTAGAAACATTTTCTCCCTAGCATGTCCTGCTGTGACACTGACCCAGTCGATACCGGGATAATTGAAATCCCCCATTATTATTACTGAGCTGTAACTTTTGTTAACTTCCTTGATTTCTTTGAGCATTTCATCATCCATTTGTTCATTCTGGCCAGGTGGTCGATAGTACACCCCCACTGCCATCGCCTTCCCCTTTTTACATGGAATTTCAATCCATAGAGATTCTACAGCAAATTTTATTTCCTGCAAAACTTTAATCCTTTCTGACTCAATGCCCTCTCTAACATAGAGCGCAACCCCTCCACCAATTTGATCAGCTCTGTCATTATGATATAGTTTGTACCCAGGTATCACAGTGTCCCACTGGTTGTCCTCCTTCCACGATATCTCTGATATTCCAATCATATCTAAACTCTCATTTAGTGCTTTATATTCTAACTCCCCCATCTTATTTTTAGACTTCTAGAATTTGCATACAAGCATTTTAGAGACTGTATTTTATTCATATTAATCTGGCTATTGGTAGACATGGGTCATTTGGGATCGTTAAGCTGTGTCTGCTCCATACTCGAGGGCATTTGGGCTACTTTACTGTTTTTTGGAACCTCTCTGCTCTTGGTAGTATCCTTCAAGGATACATTCTTCCGAACCATGCGCTCTTGGGTGACTGTCGGCTTTCCCCTATTATCTAGTTTAAAACTGCTCTCTCTCCTTTTTAAAGGTTAATGCCAGCAGCCTTGTTCCATCCCAGTTAAGGTGAAGCCCATCCCTTCCCCATATTCAGCAGAACCTTTGTAAAATTCCGGTGAAAATGTGAATGCCCAGACCTGGACATTCCAATTCCTACTTCAACATTTTATGCAAAATGAGGCTTTATGGAGGTTATATTAAAAATATCAACATAAGAAAATAGCAGTATTTACACATGGCATCCAGTTTCAGAAGACTGTTATTTATATCAGGAAATGGCCAGGATATAGAGATTCCAAAAGAGTGTGTTTAGGAAGCGATTTAGATGGGCCAAAATAGCATAACTGTATTTCCTATTTTATAATGGGAATACATGTATGTTTAAAAAATGTCTCTGTCTTTTGAATCAGTTCCAAGGCACATATAGCTTTCATTAAAGTGCTTGTTTTCCAGAAGGCCTTGAAAAGAATTATGTAAGTAGTAATTGTGCTTACAATTTTTTTTAATTCAAAATGTTAAATTTCATCTTCATGGGCTTTTCTCCTGAAGTGCCGTCATCTCTATGTATATTTGTCTGAAAAGGGGGCCCCTATACGAAATAGTTGTCAGCACCTATATGGGGAGGTATCAAATCAGCAAAAAGGGTTTATGTGTTCATGCTAAAGCCGAGGAGAGAGATCAAGGTAATATATATATATAGGGGCTGATATTCAGAGTGGCCAATAGTTTAATGCCACAGTAATTATCCAAGGTGCTGAAATATCAGCAGGATATCCAGCAGCAGTATGCAGTATCCAAATTGGAGCTATTGCTGAATATCCCGGTTGTGCAGTGTTAACTGATAAGTGCTAGCACTTATCTGGTTAGTCCGATAGTCAGCCAGGACATCTGTAGATAGCAACTACAGACAGCCTTTTAGGCACTGACATGCGTTTTCTCTATCCACAGAGCACACCTGAATTAATCTATTAGTGCCAGGGAGGTTTGGGGATATTCAGCGACAGCATCAGGATAGTGCCACTAAATATCACAGTTAGTTTCCTTATCTGGCCAGTCTCCCATTGGCCAACTGGTAAAGGCTTCTGTATATCTAGACCATAAACTATGCAATTTGCTACCAGCAATGTTGTCAAGGGTAGTAGTAAAAATATTTAGCGAAGATTTGGGTAAGTATATAAGGAAAAGGTCCATTAGCCATTATTTTAGCTAGTAATGAGTAGCATGGAATGAGGTGGCATTTACACATGTAGATGGAAATACACATTTAAATGCAATTTTTGAGGTGAACTAAGTCCTGGTGAGCAGGTGTATATGGAGTTCGTTGGTGTGCTGTGTGAGGGAGCCGGCAGCTGGAGTGTGCACTGACGTTACCCCCAGCATCTGTCTAAACAACTTTCTGGCACCGGAATATCTGCGGGTTCCTCTGGGGCTATAGGTTCTGCCCTACAGCCCTCTGGGCCGTGGTGCCCGTCGGCATCTTTATAGAATATGCTCCCTAATATTCTGATTTCAGTGTTTCTTTTTCTGCTGTGTACCACTGGTGGAGACTTTGGGGAAATGGAATATTAAGAAGCTGACAGAAGATAAGGGCCCAGTGGACATGGGAGATGGTAAGGTTATCGGTCCTCTCAACAAGCATTTTTTTTTAAACTCTTCCTGAATTATGCTCACCCGCTGAAGGGGTGTCTTTGAGCTCCGTGGAGTGGACCCCTCCTCTCACTCCTATTCCCTAGCTTTCTTCTACTTTGGCAAGTAATGACAATAAGGTATTTTTGGTTTCTTATTCTCTGGGCCCATTGCCTAAACCTGTCGTGGTTATTGCTGATGTAAAGAATTTGAATCCTCCGCCTGAGGAGAGATCACTTTGAAAGACTTGTGGACTGCTATTGCCAATATTGATGTTAAAGTGTCTGCATCTCTTGAATCTTTCTGTGTGCATACACAGGAGTCTAGTCAGAGGTTTGCTGAAGCAGACGCTCAGTTAACTGAGATGGTTAGCACAGTTTCTACAATGAATAAGCAGCTTTTAAAATTTCAGCAGACTAGCTCTGCTTTTATTAAAGATTCTTTAGCAATTCATTATAAGTTGGAAACACTGGAGAACAGTGCTAGGGCACTGAATCTTCGCTTCCTGAATTTTCCTGTCATCTTTGCTTTCTTCTCAGATTTTGCTTGATAAGTATTTTTATGAAGTTTTGCTGTTTTCTGATAAGATTGTTGCACAATCCTGCTATTACATTCCAGCAGGGAAGTGTCAGGTAGATAAGGGGGGTTAGACGTTTTTTCTATTGATGTTAATAAAGATTTAACTAATTTCTTGGAAGATTCTTCTGATAGAATTGAAAAAAGGGCCACATTGTTGGTTTTTTTTTCTTCTATAGATAAAATTTAGGGTTTTGAAAGCTTACTTTAAAAATAAAGAGAAGTTGTTTTGTGGTTATAAACTTTATGCGTTTCCCGATGTTTCTAAGTCTACTCAAGCTTGTAGGAAGGGGTTTATGGCATTGAAATCTAGTAGTCATCTGGGTGCATGTAAATGTATTATTGCTTTTCAGAGTTGTATCTATGTTTTTTTTATGTTACTCAATTAGAAAAATTTTTATGTGATAGGAAGGGATAAGTATTGGTGATCTGCTTTTTTTGTGTAGCTTGCTAATTTATGGAGGTGTATTTACCTCAATTTCTTCTTATCTTAGTATTTCTTTTTTTTCTGCAATTGATTGGGATGTTAGTTCATTATTATGTTGAATATTGCAATTTATTAATGTGTGGTAATTTGAAAGACGTAATTATTGATACTGTTTCCTGCATTGCTTGTTTTGTTTATGTGTAGGTTTTTGATAATATCAAATCTCTAATAAACATATTGATAGATATGATAGATAAATGCAATTTTTGAAAGCTGCAATTTATACTGTAGGTATGGTTATTTACCACAACAAAATTACAAGAAAGTATGATTAGGGCACGGAGAGGGAGTGGTTTGGGCAGGTCTACAATATCCATATGCATTGCCCATTTTACAAGGCATTTTCATGTGGATATTAAAAAATCTAGACTGGTATTTACAGCTGCTTGAGCACAAATAAGTCCTCCCATCACCCTCTGATAGTGATCCCCCAAGCTCTCCATTAACATTCAATCCCCCTAACCAACCTCCCCAAGCATCAAGAAGCCCCCCCCACCCACACCCGTGGACCAAAACTCCCCATCTGATGGTGGCCCAAGAAGACCCCTCACTCCACCCCGATTCCATCCATGGTTCGTGCTGAGACCCCTAATATCTAGGGACCCAAAAGACACAGGTTCCACAATGCTTGAAGCATTGTGGAACCTGTCTCTTTTGGGGAAACTGCTAGGTACGTATGACCTAGATTGGCCACTGTTGGAAACAGGATACTGGGCTTGATGGACCTTTGGTCTGACCCAGTATGGCATATCTTATGTTCTTATGTAGTGGGAGCAGGCATGATTCCAGTTCGAGAAGGGATCAATATTAGTGGAGTGACTGGAGGGCAGAGACACAGCAGGACCACAAAGGGGATGGGTGTGGGGGTTCTCGATTCTGGGGGGAGGGCAAGTAGGAAGGATAAGATATTATGGGAGGTTTAAAGAGGGGATAAGATACCAGGGGGTTAAGGGGGAGATCAGATACCACACTGGGGAGTGAGAGAGGAACTTGAGCTGCTGAATCAAGGTAATTATGGAGGTGGAGGCACATTCCGACCTGGCCGTTCAGCCCCTTGTGCAGCCTACCAGAAGTAAGACACCCAGAGGTAGGACTGATTCTGATCCTGTGGGGGCTAGACGTGCCCGTGGGATCAGAATCAGGTCTACAGCCCGAACGTGCAGGCCAGGCCCCGATTCTGATCAGCCTGTACGCCCAGCAGTTCCCTGGCTACCTCAGTCAGGCTCCTGTATGCTATACTATTCGCTGTACTGAATGATCCCCATAGGGAATAGTGATTTTGGAATGCTGCTCCTACAGTATGCACATATGTGGTAAAGTTGTATGTTTTTATCCCCATGTGCAGCTTTTAAATTTGCTGCTCACATTGTAGGTGGAGAGACATTGACTTGCAGTCCTGTACGTCCTTGCAAATATTTTACAAGCGGCTCTGCATTTTCCATGCCTAGACCTGAATGTCTTAATTCCCCTCTCTAAGCCCTATTTAAAATTTACTTTCACATCTCTGAAACTCAAGTGGAAAGACATGTTTGAAACCTACAGTATAGCATGAGAACTGAAAAGCTCATAAATTATATACAATTTCGTTTGTGACATCATAGCCAATAGAGACCAGAAATTGTGATGTAATTTGTGACTTAATAAAATGACCACTCCCAGATAGTCAAAGCAGCTGATAGGAAGCTATTCAAAAAATTTCAGTAATAATGTCTTAGTAACAGCTTTTCAAAATTGATATATGATAAGCATTGCTACTCACTAGTAAATGAAACAATGAACATAACACAGAGAATACAGTTTCTTTTAAACAAGCTAAATTTAAATTGGCATAGTTAATAATGTGTTGGTACTTTACACACAATATTAAACCAATTAACATGCAAATATGGTCCAAGAACACTATCAGTTTAAAAAGCCAATATTATACGCACATAGATATGAATAATTAAAAATGTGGTAGGCAATCAAAAAAGTGCTGGTGTTAATTGGGTACTATCAATGTGAATCCAACAAGTATTTCAAATTAAAAAAGAACAAAAACAAAAGAAGTGGTAGCAGTGAAATCGCCAATGTTTGTTTACATGGATGTCACTACTGACCTATATTATGGCTCCCTTAAATATAAAAGTCTAATTAAATGGCAGGGTTCCACTTATACTGGAGAATGTCGATGGGAGATACAGCTCCCATAAAGCAGCATGAGGAAACTTAAAATGACTTCTGTTTAAGAGAAATATGAATTAGATTTCTTAGATATTGACTTGCCTGTTTTTAATCTTTTGTTTCCATGTTGATGTTATTTCTAGGTCACTTAGAGGTCCATATTCATATATTTGGCTAACCTTAGGAGTTAACTTTGATTTTGTAATTCCCCCACCTCACCCTTTCACTCACCAGCTAAATTCTTTCCAGGCAAATCACTGTCCTCACAAAATGTACCCAGTTGAAGAGGCAGTACTGGGGATATTTGCTGCTTTTTAACATATTCCCATTTCCAGGTCATTTATGAATAACAAGTAAGGGGATCAAATTTGCAGATGACACAAAATCATTCAAAGTTGTTAAAACACAAGAGGATTGTGAAAAATTGCAAGAGGACCTTGATAAATTGGAAGACTGGGCATCCAAATGCAGATGAAATTTAATGTGGACAAGTGCAAAGTTATGCACTTAGGGAAGAACAACCCAAACTGTTGTTACACAATGCAAGGTTCTATCTTGGGAATCACCACCCAGGAAAACGATTTAGGTGTCATTGTGGATAATACGTTGAAACCATCTGCCCAATATGCAGCGGCAGTCAAAAAAGCATAGAATGCTAGGTATCCACAAAAGAGTAAAGTAGCCCAAATGCCCTCAAGTATGGAGCAGACAGAGCTTAAAGATCCCAATTTACCCATGTCAAACAATAGCCAAATTAACATGAATAAAATACATTCGCTAAAATGCTTGTATGCAAATGCTAGAAGTCTAAAGAATAAGATGGGAGAGTTAGAATATATAGCACTAAATGAAAGGTTAGAAATGATTGGAATATCAGAGACATGGTGGAAGGAGGACAACCAGTGGGACACTGTGATACCTGGGTACAAACTATATCGTAATGATAGAGCTGATCAAATTGGTGGAGGGGTTGCGCTCTATGTTAGAGAGGGCATTGACTCAGAAAGGATTAAAGTTTTGCAGGAAACAAAATCTGCTGTAGAATCTATATGGATTGAAATTCCATATAAAAGGGGGAAGGCAATGGCAGTGGGGGTGTACTATCGAGCACCTGGCCAGAATGACCAAATGGATGATGAAATGCTCAAAGAAATCAAGGAAGCTAACAAACATTACAGCGCAGTGATAATAATGGGTGATTTCAATTACCCCGGTATCGACTGGGTCAGTTTCACGTCAGGACATGCTAGGGAGATAAAGTTCCTAGATGAAATAAATGACTGCTTCTTGGAGCAGCTGGTTCATGAACCAACCAGAGGGGAAGCCATATTAGACCTAGTCCTTAGTGGAACACCAGATCTAGTGCAAGAGATAAGGGTGTTGGGGCCACTTGGCAATAGTGATCATAGCATGATCGCCTTTGATTTAAAATTAGTGGAGGAGGGATAGTAAGGAAATCCACAGTACTACCTTTTAACTTTCGAAAGGGAGACTATGATAAAATGAGGAAAACAGTTAAGAAAAAACTAAAAGGAGCAGTTGCAAAGGTTAAAGACGTACATCAAGCTTGGGTGTTGTTGAAAAATACTATCTTGGAAGTACAGACCAGCTGTATTCCACGCTTTAAGAAAAGTGGAAGGAAGTCCAAAAAACTGCCAGCATGATTTAAAGGTGAAGTCAGGGAGGCTGTTGTTGCCAAAAAAGCATCTTTCAGGAAGTGGAAAAAAGAGCCAAACGACAAAACCTGGAAACAGCACAAGCACTGGCAAGTCAAATGCAAGGCATTGATAAGGCAGGCAAAGAGAGAATTTGAGAAGAAGCTTGCTGCGGAAGCAAAAACGCGAAATAAAGACCTTTTCAAGTACATTCATAGCAAAAAACCTGTGAGAGAGTCAGTTGGTCCATTAGATGATAAAGGGGTTAAAGGAGCACTAAGAGGCGACAAGGCGATAGCGGAGAGACTGAATGAATTCTTTGCTTCGGTCTTTACTGAGGAAGATGTAGGGATGTTACCCATGACTGAAGTGGTATTTAAAGGTGCGGAAGAATTGAAGGAAATATCGATACATCGGGAAGATGTCTTACAACTACTAGATAAACTGAAGAGTAGCAAATCACCTGAGCCGGATGGTATACATCCAAGGGTGTTGAAAGAACTGAAATATGAGATATTAGACCTGCTAGCAGTAATATGTGAACTATCATTAAAATCATCTCTAATACCTGAAGATTGGAGGATCGCCAATGTAACACCAATTTTTAAAAAGGGTTCCAGGGGTGATCCGGGAAACTAAAGACCGGTGAGCCTGACGTCAGTACCGGGAAAAATGGTAGAAACCATCATAAAGAATAAAATTCCTCAGCATGTAGATAGTCACAACCTAATGGGAGACAGCCAACATGGCTTTAGACAAGGAAGATCTTGTCTTACTAATCTGTTATGTTTTTTTGAAGGAGTGAATAAACAGGTGGACAAAGGTTAGTCGGTTGATATTGTGTATCTGGACTTTCAGAAAGCCTTTGACAAGGTCCCTCATCAGAGACTTTTGGCAGAACTAAAGAGTCATGGGATAGGAGGCAGTGTACTATTGTGGTTCAGGAACTGGTTAAAAGATAGAAAGCAGAGGGTAGGGCTAAATGGCCAATTTTCCCAATGGAGAAAGGTGAATAGTGGTGTACCCCAGGGATCTTTGCTGGGTCCGCTGCTTTGTGACATATTCATAAATGACCTGGAAAGTGGAATAACGAGTGAGGTTATCAAATTTGCAGATGGCACAAAACTATTTAAAGTTGTTAAAACCCAAGAGGATTGTGAAAAATTGCAAGAGGATCTTGATAAATTGGAAGACTGGGCATCAAAATGGCAGATGAAATTTAATGTGGACAAGTGCAAGGTTATGCACCTAGGGAAGAACAACCCAAACTATGGTTACACGATGCAAGGTTCCACATTAGGAACCACCACCCAGGAAAAGATTTAGGCGTCATTGTGGATACCATGTTAAAACCCTCGGCCCAGTGTGCAGCGGCGGCCAAGAGAGCAAATAGAATGCTAGGTATCATAAGGAATGGAATGGAAAATAAAACAAAAGATATTATAATGCCTCTATATCGTTCCATGGTGAGACTGCACCTTGAATATTGTGTGCAATTCTGGTCGCCGTATCTTAAAAAGGATATAGTGATTTTAGAAAAGGTACAGAGAAGAGCCACCAAAATGGTAAAGGGGATGGAAGGATGTTCCTATGAAGAAAGGCTAAAAAGGTTAGGGCTCTTTAACCTGGAAAAGAGACGGCTGAGGGGAGATATGATAGAGGTCTATAAATTAATGAACGGAGTGGAACGGGTAAACGTAGATCGATTGTTTACCTTATCAGAATATAGAAAGACTAGGGGACATGCAATGAAGCTACAGGGTACACTATTTAAGACTAATAAAAGAAAATATTTTTTCACTCAACGTGTAATCAAACTCTGGAATTTGTTACCGGAGGATGTAGTAAAGGCTGTTAGTGTAGCTGGGTTTAAAAAAGGTTTGGACAAGTTCCTGGAGGAAAGGTCCATAAACCGTTATTAAGAAGTGACCGAAGATATCAATGCTTGACCCAGTACAAGCATTGTGGAACTTGTGTCTCTTGGGGAAACTGCTAGGTACATATGACCTAGATTGGCCACTGTTCGAAACAGAATACTGGGCTTGATGGACCTTGGTCTGACCCAGTATGGCATATCTTATGATCTTATCATAAGGCAAGGAATGGAAAATAAAACCAAGGATATTATAATGCCTCTGCATCGTGCCATGGTGCGACCACACCTTGAATATTGTGTGTAATTCTGGTCATCGTATCTTAAAAAGGATATAACAGAATTAGAAAAGGTACAGAGAAGAGTGAAAAAATGTTAAAGGAGATGGAAGGATACCCCTATGAGGAAAGGCTTAAAAGGTTAGGGCTTTTCAACTTGGAAAAGAGACGGCTGAGGGAAGATATGATAGAGATCTATAAATTAATTGACACTACGATACAGAAATTTATAATTATATACAAAATGTAAATAGTTACAACAATTAATGCACAGTTATCTGTATAAAGTTAGAAAGTTATAAAGTTACTAAATATTATCTGTATAAAGTTACTAAATATTATCTGTATAAAGTTAAAAAACTATGTTCCATGTAATGTATACATTAGTGTACAAATTTGTTTACTTTGTTCCATGTAAACCGCCCCTGATCTCTGGAAGGGGCGGTATAGAAGAATTAGATAAATAAATAAATAAATAAATAAATAAAATTAATGAATGGAGTGGAACGGGTAAATGTAGAATGGTTGTTTACTCTTTCAAAAAGTAGATAGACTAGGAGACATGTAATGAAGCACATTTAAGATTAGGAAGAACAAATATTTTCTCCCTCAACGCGTAATCAAACTGGAATTCCTTACTGGAGGATGTAGCAGAAACTGTTAATATAGCTGGGTTAAAAAAAGGTTTGGACAATTCAATAAACTATTATAAAAGAGAACCAAAGAAATCCACTGCTTGCCCTCGGATAAGCATTGTGAAATCTGTGTACCTTTTTGGGAACCTGACAGGTACTTTTGACCTAGATTGTCCACTGTTGGAAACAGGATACTGCGTTTTGATGGACCTTGGTCAAGCTCAGTATGCCATATCTTATGCTCTAATGTAAGGTGTGGTTTAACTTTGGTTGGTCAGTGCTGACATTCAGCACTGGCTGTGTGCCATCTGCACAGCTTGGGCTTGCATGTTTATATTAAGCTCTAGTAAGCTGCTCTTCCTAAGCAGCTACCTGCAAGGGTCATGTAATCTTTACTCTTACAGGTTGAATGCTGATCTATTTCCTCCATTCTTCTTGAAATCTCCCTGCTTTCATGCCCTAGTTTATGATCTAACCTTTGACCCTAATGGTCATCCCTAGAGCAGTGAGAAGCTTTTCATTACCAATAGCATGCTGGTCAAAAACTCCAGTGTATACAATGTGGCCAAGAGAAAGGCAAAAACCACAGAAAATACCGAAAAAGGGAATTTTCACAGATGTGCTGGGAATACAATTTCTCAATAGAATTACCAGCAGTAAGGCTACAGACAAAGGGACTTGGGCTGCTCTCCCCTTACCCCCTTCTCTTTCCAGTGTAAGCTGAGACTTTGCTGATTGCTTGCTAAAGAAACTGAAGCAATTGCTTTGCAGTCTGACTAGTGTCAGTCAGTACAAAAACATATGGAAATAGCAAGTCTTAATCCAATAGAAAGCAATCTGATTGTGATCCAATGAAAATATAAATGCTGAATTCTTATACCCAGTGCACCAAGTACAAATGGACATCCCAGTTAAGCCAAAAAATACTCTAACTTCAGTGCATGAGACATTGAAAGTGCATAATACCTCAGATCAGACTTAGCAAGTGAAAAAACTAGCAAAGATGCCAAGGGTGAACCATCACCTATATGCTGACGATTTCATGGTATATACCCCAATCGATCTGGAAGCACCAAACCTCGCAGCCATAACCAAATTCCTGGAAGACGTAAGCACCTGGCTCAGCAACAACAAGTTCACCCTTAAACTATAGCAAAACAGAAGCACTATACATCACAAGGAACACCTCTTTCAACCCTCCACAAGCAATCCATCTATTAAATCAAACATTATCTGTGAAAAGCGAATTATGCTATCTAGAAATCATTCTGGATGAAAACCTCAACTTGCAGGCACGCAAACAAAACCGCTGCAAAAGCATATCACAGGTTAAAGATCATTCGGACACTAAAACCACTCCTAAACCAGGACCATTTCCAGACAGTATGCCAGGCTATCATCACCCCAATACTGGACTATGGCAATGCACTCTACCAAGGTCTCCCAAGGCAAGTCACACATCCTCTACAGATGGTGCAGAACACAACAGCACGCATCATCACCGGAACAGCCAAGACAGACCACATTACACCTGTATTACATCAACTACATTGGTTTCCGATCCAAGCTCGCGCCAAGTTCAAAGCTATATTAAATATTTTGAAAATCCTGTACCACTCATCAGCAGATTTCCTAGAGGACTTGGTCATATGAGACACAGGCAACCACCCCAGATGAAGCAATAACATATGATCACTATACCCAAAGGTTACCAGAAAAACAAATAGTCCACTTCCAAAAGAGCCCTCTCCCTAGCTGTGCCCCACCTATGGAACACCCTCCCCGATGAAATGTGAGCCTCAGGAGATATCAGAGATTTCAGAAGGAAACTCAAGACCCTCCTGTTCATGGAATACTACGGAAACATCACATAGTACAGCAAATGCACCGGTCTCCCCTACTTCGAACCCATTTAGCCCAAACTGTAAATAAAATGATCAAACTGTAAATAAGTCAATTCAGTTGTAAATAGGTTATGCCTTTGTTAAGTACCCTGCATGCCAACCATTTGGTTCTAGTGAAATGTATCCAGTTTAAGTTTAAGTTGCAATGTAAACTGCTTTTATTAAAGGATAAGGCGATATAGAAGTCTGGTAAATAAATAAATAAATATATCACAAAGAGTGAGATTTACTGCCCCGGAGAGTGAGATTGATGCCAAAGAGTGGATTCTTTGGATGGCATATTCAGGGAAAAAATATAGAAAGATTTAAACATAGTGCTACTTTGCAAATGAAATAAATTAGCATAAAATGATATTTGCTTTGCTTAAGAGCCTCTGAAATGATGCAGACTGTGACAAGGCAGAGCTGTCAGAGCACAAGAAAAAGGGTTTTAAACACACTTTTTCCTCTGAACCTGCCAGAGATACAGGGCAAGAAAGGGTTAAAAGCTCAGCACTCAAAGGTTCAGTGCAGGAGAGACGAGAAAGGGAGCCACACCCTAGCTCTAGGCTGACAGGGAGAGCTAGCCTATCAGGGAAAGGGGTGGACTCATGCCTGGTTGGACAAAGCACTCCTCATAACCAGGAAGTGGTAATTTCAGAGGAGAAGGAGCAGAAGGAAAGGAAGGAAGAGGAGGAAGAGAAGGAGGAACGGAGAGGAGATGGAGTATTGAGAGGAAAGCAACGCAAAGGCTTATCTTTGGCACAGCCGGGAGAAAGGGACTCAGAAGGATCAGATGCAGCCTTAGAGTCAGAGATTCTTCCCAGAGGGATAAAGAAACCAGGTACAGGCAGAGACCGGAGATCCCGAGGAGACAGAGCTGGAGGCAAGTGGAACCAGGTGGGAACCGAGTACTTGGACGGTTGCCAGCCACTTTGCTCAGAGAAAGCCACGTCTCGAGGAAGGCAGTTGGAAGTGCTGCCAGGAAGGAATAGCCCTCAAGCAAAGCCAAAGCAGGTTAGAAACTTTTATAAACCTTTTAAGCAAAGTTTGGAATCCTTATCTGAGAGGGACAGAAGCAATTCTGCAGATAGTTTCCCTGGGACCAGACAGACAAGAGAGAAACTGGGTGGAAGGGAATTCCCAGTGTATGAAAGACAAACGTTGCCTTACTGCAGAGAAAGTGTCAGAAGCTGCAGGTTAGAGTCTAGCACAGATGCACCTCAGCATGTTGCTAATTGGCAGCACCGGGACACAAACCTAGATACAGACTCTGATGACCAGGAGTTATTAAAAGAGCCTGTAAAACATTCTCTGAAGAAATACATACCTCCTCACCGGAGAGTAAGACCGGGGCAACCCAAGGGAGAGAGAAATCCTTACTCTCAGCTCCTTAAGAACCTTAATAAACAGGTATCCCTGCAAGAGCCCCGGATACATAAAGAGAGGGGAGAGAAGCAGTTACAAACCCTTCTCAAGCACCTGAGATCACTAGACTCGAGTGAGCCTTATAACCAGGAAGCTCAAGATAGTGAAGGTGAACCAATGCAGACAGATAATCCATTGTCTTATAGTAGCAGTTCAGAAATGGAATGTGGTATCTGTCAAAGGGAAGTTTAAAGTACAGCTTAAACATATTCCATATTTTAAGGCTGTTGTAAAAGTCTAACTTTGGAGATTGGATGCAGACAGGAGTTTTGTCTCACTGCCAACACAAGTTAAATACCCAGCTCTAAGGGATAGCTTCAAGAACACATAGAATTCTTCTGGGAGAAGTTTACACAGAAGAATGATCAGGCTTATGGAAGAAGCAGCTGTTATCCTTAGAGGCTAGGAGGAATTATATTAAGCACACGTGGACAAGAAAACCACAACAGTGAAAGTTTATTTATTGAAAGCTTATGTTGGAAAAGTATTGCTGTTATGAAGAACATTGATGTTTTGGAATATTGAAAGAAGTAAGAGAAGCTGATGGTTGATTGCTTATGAGGCCCTGAGAAGTATCAGGAGAGCTGTTATCCAGGACTTTTTCTGTAACGCTTATGTTATCATTTAACCTCTGTTCTTGGGGGAAGAAACCCTGTGCAAACAATAAAAATATTGTTTACCCTTAACCTACTTTGGCTGTCATCACTGGGCTACAACTACACAAGCATATCCAGATAACAGCATTAACAGAGTAACTTTAACGGTGCCCCCTCGCCTACTGCCTCCATACTGG
Source organism: Ichthyophis bannanicus (assembly GCA_033557465.1). Classification (NCBI taxonomy): domain Eukaryota; kingdom Metazoa; phylum Chordata; class Amphibia; order Gymnophiona; family Ichthyophiidae; genus Ichthyophis; species Ichthyophis bannanicus. The sequence goes on along the minus strand of CM066037.1, from coordinate 363,058,530 downwards.
GGTTGGCGGGCGAGGGGTGACAAGACATAGTGGAGGCAATATGGGTAAATTCTCTTCTCTGGGTTGAAAATTGCTCTACACTCAGTGGCTAAAAGTATGTGCATTGGTTTCACAGCACCCCAATTTATAGATACAGGGAAAAGTGAATATGCAGGAGGCGGCAGTACACAGGAAGGTGAGGTTAGATTTCTTCATACTGGTTGGGCCACTTGTTTTTTCTTCTTAGGCTTGTCTCTCATGAAAGTAGTGATCAAGTATAGTACACAGACACTGAGGCTCTAATGCCTGATACAAGGGCTCAACAAATATAAGAGTAAGAGGGCCTTTAAAATGAGTGTGACACACTCCTAATGTAGCATTTCCAGATTTTTGGAGACCAAATCTGGGACATCTGGGCAGGACTGGTCTAGGTAGCATTCAGTAATTTCAAAAGTTAAAAAAAAGACAGTAGCAGCCCTTCAAGCTTTATAAATGCATAGATACATATATGTTTAGGACTCGATATTCAGCACCAATGGCTAGTGTGAGTACAGTGCCTAGCTACTGGCACTGAACACTAAACCCAGATATTCAATGTCGGATATTCATATATCTGGCATTGCTTGGAGGTGTGGCGTAATGGTCATGGCAATGGCTTGGGGGCCAAGATACCAAGGTTTGAAGCCCACTACTACAAAATATTCATGGAAAAAAGGGGGCTGTTGTAGTGGTTGATATGGAAGGGCAGACAAGATAGAAACATGATGGCAGAAAAAGACCACATGGCCTATGTAATATCCAGGGTCGCCACACAGCATCCAACACTGCTGCAGATAACCGGGCAGTGGCAATATTGAGCTCCATGTTTTTGCTGTGCCTATCTTGACCTGCAGGTTGCTAACTGAACAGCAGTTCAATATCACCGCTGCCAGGTTAGTGACGAGTGCCGCCTCCAGAATGCCCATGACAGTTAGCATTGGGGTGTATAGCTGCGTTAATCGGGGATATTCAGCAGCACTAACAAGGTTAGTGCCACTGATTATCCCGCTCAGCGGCATTTACAAAAATGGAATATTAGGCCCTTAAAATTTATTTTACAAATTCCTCAATTCAACTCCTCTTATCCCATCAAACCTTTTTCAATATGGCTTTTCCATAACTGTAACACTCCACAGGACAAATTTTAAACTTGATTATATGTGCAAAAAATATGTTTTTTAAAAGTTTTAAAGGAGATAGGAAAACCCTTTATCTGATGATTTCTCTATGGCATAACCACCATTATAGCAACCCCACATGTCAGTCATCAGTCTTCCCTATTCCACATTTTTTATATCAAATGTTAAAAGTATTGCACTGACACCAAAGCTAGGCAAATACTGTTTCATTTAGTTGAAGAAATGGAATAGTCCAGTCCCGACTTGTATCCATGTTTCAGGCTCTCAACCTTGTGCCAGGTTAAACTTCCAAATGTAATGTTACAGTTCTTTTCACAGCTACTGTAACAACCAAGAAATTATGTCAGTATTTAAATCCACAAGAATTAAAACCACCAATAACAATAAAGTTGCTGAATCAATCACATTATGTCCAGTTGGTGAAACTGCATTCAATTGACAAATCCATTATTGTTCCTTAAAATTGAGCAATTCAGCAGAATCACCCCCAAGCCAAGAAAAATTGCTTGCAGCATGTTTCATCTCTAGGAAATGTGCTACAAGCAGGGCTTTGATAGTATCTGTGGAGATCGTGCTATGGTGTTCATTTAGACATGCCTTAATGGATCCTTTTGTGTGTCCCACATAAATTTTAGGGCAGGTACACATGATTATAGAAACAATCTGTTGAGAATTACAGGTTGTATACTGCTTGGCTCTATACATTCTGCGGGTAGAAGAATGAACCCAAGTGGGACTTGACAAAGTATTAGAACACCACAGGTCTGATGGTCACCATCTTCCAATGTAGCTAATCCACGCCCCAAATAGTTTCATATATTCCTACCCCTCCGAAACACAAAACAGGGGAAACTTGCAGCAAATAAAGAATGAACATGTAAAGTTTGCCAATATTTCTGAATCATTACTGCAACATGAGCCGCAGCCCCAGAATGAGGCAGCACACAAACCATCCTGTCATCAATTTCTCTAAGGGCTGGTTGTAAAAGCCAATCACCATGGGCATACTTGGCCTTCTCAATTGCATGTCACGGATAACCCCGTTGCATTAATCGTTTCTTCAATTCTTCAGCTCTTGCCATTGAAGAACATACATGATGACGGTGCAAAAACTGCCCCATTGACAGATTTTTTTTTAGATGGCGGGAGTGATCACTCTGGAATCATAATAAAGTGTTGCAATCCACCAATCTGATATAAAGAAGTTTTTAATCCAGTGAGAATCAGTTCCAGCAACATATCCAAAACCTCAATATGTTGCATGGATGATTCCATAGTAAACTTCAAATTGACATTCTGCACACCCAGCCAAGCTGTAAAGTCACCCAAATCTTGGGATGACCTATCCCAAAGAAAAAATATGTCATTCAAAAATCATTGTAACCAACAGTACACCAAAAAAACAGCACCTGTCGCACAAATGTGCGTGAACAACCAGTCCAGAAACGTGGGCAGAACCAAAAAAACCTTTTATTATTCTTTAAAACAAAGGTGGCCAAACCCAACACAGGCCGTGTTTCGTGTGATACTTCATCAGGGGTAATCGTGGCTCACTGAAAAATCATAAAACCAATCATAAATAAACATAAAAGAATCATAAAAACAAAACATAAGTACATCAATTTTAAAACAGTTTAAAATAACAATAAAAAAATAAATAAAACATATATAGCTAATTTAGGCAGAAACATATATAGCTAATTTAGGCAGAAATGCAGATATGATTGTGCTCATTAGTACAAATCAGATGAGATATCTAAAAAAATAAATTAACCATATAACTAAAAGTAGAATTACATAAAAAAACAGGCATATAAACAAATATACAATATTAAAAAAGTGCTATAATACCAAATAAATAAATACCTATATGCAATTAAGACAATAAAACTAAACCAAAGAAAAGAGAGACGTGGAATGGAGTATGGGCTAGCAGAAGTAGACCAGAAAAAATACCAGCAGGAGTGAATCAAACAATGCTTTCAAGAAGAGGAGTAAAAGGTACCTTAAGGTGTGTGTTTGCACACCACAGGCAGTCTGCCATTGTAAAAAGCACAGTGGCTCTAAAGTCCTGTAAACTAAAAGAGTACCTATATGCGTTGTTAAAAACACAGAAAAAATATATAAGAAAACCAGGACACAGACCAAAACGTGCCATAAAATAGTGATGTTAATTTTTACAAAACTTATCAACAGAAACAAGGGAACCTAAACCACAAAATGTTCAACAGGACCTCCCGTACGTAACACAATCAAAAGAACGCATTTAACATCCTAAGCCGTACCATTATGCACTTTCTCGTTATTGTGCCATTTGTTACTATCCTATAGTTCTAATGAAATAGTTGTGCTATATGTAAAAAAGTTAATAACCAAATGTAAAATGCTTCCCACTGGGCAAAAAATATTAAAATGACCGTAAACATAATGCCACCCTAAAAAGAACCACGGGGAATCACATGAAGAGTGAATGTACTCACTATTATATCATAAGGCAAAATCACTGCAGACAAAACAGTGGGACTGCCATGTGATTAGATCCTGAATCTGAAACGTTATAAAAACAAACATGTGAGATCATGAATCATGAAAAAGAACAACCAGATAAAAATACTACATATAAAGGTAAACCTGAAAATATGCGATCCACCGAGATAAGCTACTTGCTGCAATATCCTCAAAAAATGAGATGTATCCTTAATAAATGAAGGCACCTGAGAGGCAATAGGATTCAAAAACAAATCCACAAATTTTGATAGTGGCTCAAGAATAGTATCCCATAAAGATACTGTACAATGGGCTGTCCCGTCAGGTTAGTCAAACTCTTGAGCACCTTTGGCAACATATATATAGAAGGAGAAGGAGTGGTAGGACTTTTCTCAATTAAATAAGTTGCCGCCCTTGGTGTAATGATTGATCGTGAGAATCCCAACTGAATTAATTTATTAAGCTTGGCACGCAACTCAGACATTGGCTCACCGGTCAAGTTACTATCAGCCCTATTATTCAAAATTTATATCCAGCCAGTCTGCAACCTCATACGTTCCCATGATGTTTTCTTTCACCTTTATGCTGAAGACATCCTGATTTATACTCCCTTTTCTACTACTAGTACAAACCTTACACCAATAACAAACTGCTTCAATGCAATTAACCATTGGCTTTCTGAAGATCGTCTTACCATTAATTACTATAAAACAAAAGTGCCTTTCATAACCAGAGATCAGTCTACTACTACCACTACTACTTGTCATTTGTATAGCGCTACAAGGCATATGCAGCGCTATACAGACACATATAAAAGACGGTCCCTGTTCATCAGAGCTTACAATATAGTCTAAGCAGACAACACAACAGCTGAGGACAAGGACACATCTAGGGGAGTGGCAAGGAAATACAAAGGAGACCAAGCGAATCAGGATCCAAAAGCAGTCAGTCATTCTCCCCACCAACATCGCTGAAGGTTGATAATGCAGATTTGTTAGTTAAACCTGAAGTCCGATACCTTGGTGTAACTATTGATCAATACCTCATCCTACAATCTCACATAACAAAACAACAAAACCATTTACAACAAAATTAGGAATTTTCAACAACTACGACCACTCCTTGAGACTCATTAATTTATTTGAAAGGCCTATATACCACATTTCCAATGATCAAGGCTGTTTACAAATAACGTAACATTACAAGGAACAATTTAACAAGGGAACATTATCAGTAGCTCATGATTTCAGATCCGTCTTACAGGCTATGATACTCTCCCACCTTGTCTTCTGTAATGCATTCCTCCATTGGATACCAAAAAACTCTCTACACCTACTTCAACTTTTCCAACATGCAGCTGCAAGAATCCTCAATGGGGCTCCCAGAACTAACCACATCACACCCATTCTTAAAGAGCTCCACTGGCTAGCCTTGATAAGCTGTATATAATACAAAACCACATTTAAAATCTGTCACAAGTTTTCCTCTCACTACCTTCAGTCTGTTATAAGGAAACCACCTAATAACTGGCACAGAAGAAGCCCTGCACAATTTATTTATTTATTTATTTATTTATTTAATTTATTTATTTATTTACTTATTTCTTCTATACCGCCCCTTCCAGTGATCAAGGGCGGTTTACATGGAACAAATTAACAAATTATGTGTACTTCTGTATACATTACATTGAAACAGAGAAACTTTCTAACTTTTTACAAGTAATGACAGATGTAAAAACTGTCCAAACTATTTACATAGGTTATTTACAAGTGATTCTATACAGGGTTTTCAGAACAATATCTACTTGCTCTTTCCCCAGATTTCACTAAGTTGAACCAGACAGCCTGTCCACGTGCATTGTCCCTATATGCGTCTACTGGAAACATTAAAGCTACTACTGATCTCATAACCTTCCAAAAGTTATTGAAAAGATACCTGTTTAAAGAGCACTTTGGAGGTATAATCTAACCACCCTACCCACTATTATGAGCTGTGAACTTATTTTTTTTTTTTTTTTTATGCTTTTCTTCTATACCGCTTTTTCCCAAGATCAAAGGCGGTTTACAAGTAACACAATGAACAGTTTACAATTAACATAATGAACATGGTTTTACATGGAACATCTTGTTTTTTCAAACTACGTACAATTAACTTTTCGTAAACAACAACAGGTAACATGGAATATATAATTATGCAGATGTTGTAACTATTTACATTAGTTAAATATTTACATTATTCAATTGTTAATCGTGGTTTTTAATACACTAGGGATTTCTAGGGATTTTAATACACTGAGGATTCTAGGTTGATTTTTCTAAATGCGATGTGGTTTGTGGCTTTTTGATCTGAGGTTATGGAGGATTTTTTTGGAGGTGTGGTGAGGGTGCTGGAGGGGGTTCATTAAGATTTATAAACTTCACCCTGTGCACCTGTTGTGCGCCCACTACTATGTCCCTTAGACTACATTCTAGTCCTCATCCCCTCTGCCTGTCTCTACTAATTGTATTTGAGTTCCAACATTCTGTTTTATTTTAAATTACTTTAACTGCACTATGCTTTCACATTCTCTGGAAAGTTATGTTATGTTATATGTAAACCGCCTTGACTTTCGGAAATGCGGTATATAAGCCTTTCAAAGAAAGAAAGAAAGGAAGAAAGTTATCATCTACCAATTGTCTATCCACTTCAGTATGATACTCATCTTGAGACTGGATCACAATTCTTCCTCCTTTATCAGGGCATTTTATAACAATGGATTGATCATATTGCAAAGTCTCCAATGCAGGCCATTCCTCCTTAGACAAATTTGATGAAAAACGGCAACTATTGTGAAGTTCAAAAGCAGATAAATCTTTCAACACAAGATCACAAAATATTGTAATCACTGGATCTGGTAAACCTGGTGAGCTCCAAGTGTATTTAGCATGGCCTAAAATTTCAGAACCATTAGAGGCTTGATCACTAAAAAAATAAACAAAGCTGCAACTTTGCATTTTAATAACATCATAGATACGTTTAAATGAACATCATAGTAGGATCTCCACAGGTATTATCAAAACCCCACTTGTAGATTTCTTAGAGATGAAACATGCTGCAAGGGATTTTTCTTGTTGTGTGATCAGATTGTTGAGGAATGGCGTGGGGGTGATTCTCCTCAATTGCTCAGTTTTAAGGAACTAAAATGGATTTTTTGATTGAAGGCAGTTTCATCAACTGAACTTTAACAATGAAATTGATTGGGCAGCTTTGTTGTGATTGGTGATTTTAATTCATGTGGATTTATTTATTTTTATTTATTTATTTATTTAACGTCTCTTCTATACCGCTCTATTCAAATCAGTGCGGTGTACATTCAACAGAACCTTATACAAAGCCGTCGTGCTGCATTGTATTTACAATAAACAGGGACTAAAAACTGGGGCATAACTGGGGTAACTTTCTACAATTTATTTACATTAATGACTATACTTTACAACTGTAGTCTACTCAGGAATGGACAGATGGGGCTGGCTGCCCCTTTGCCTGTTGGGTGTGTTGCTAGGAGGGTTGAGGTGACTGGTGAGAGTGTTTGCAGTCTGTTTTTCGCTGCTGGATTCTGGGTAGTGTCGTAAGAACAAGTGATGTTTCAGTGCCTTCCTGAATTGAGTCAGGTTAAATACTGACATCATTTCCTGGTTGTTATAGCAGCTGTGAGAAGAACTGGAATGTTACATTTGAAAGTTTCCCCTGGTCAAGAGCCTGAAACATGGATTCATGTCAGGACTGGACTTTTCCCTTTTTTCAGCTAAGTGAAACAGTATTTGCCTAGCTTTGGTGTTTGAACTTGTTTCAGTGCAATATTTTAAAAATTTGATATAGACAATGTGGAAGAGAGAAGCCTGATGACTGACATATGGGGTTGCTATAAATGCTGGTTATGCCATAGGAAAACTCCTTTAAAAATCTTTACACATATAATCAGGTTTAAACTTTGTCCTGTGAAGTGTCTGCTACAGCTGAGGAAAAGCCATTTAGAAAAAATTGTTGGGGGACAGAAGTTCAATTGAGAAATTTGTGTTTATACCTTTCTAGATCTTAATATGTATACTTTAGAGGAAAGGATGGGACAGGAGACGTTTAAATGCACAGAATAGCCTCTTTCGATTGAAAGCAAGCTCTGCTATGAGAGGACATAGGATGAGGGTGAAAGGGGATAGACTCAGGAGTAAAATGTGGAAATATTTCTTTACGGAAAGAGTGGTATATGCGTGGAATAGTCTCCCATAGAGATGGTTGAGACCAGATAGTATTGGGGTCATTCCGAGCTGCAAATAGCAGGGATGGGCGTCCCGCTGGGATGTCCATCCCCACTATTTGGCTGCTCTGCCAACCCTACCTTCCCTGTACAACGTATGGGGAGGTTAGATGGGAGCGGGAAAGGGGAGTTGTGTGTGTGTGTGGGGGGGGGGGGAGTTAGGGCAGGCAGTGGGCGGTCCGCGGTCCTGGAAATACAGGGCCGATTCCAAATGTTGGCCCTGCATGTTCGGGATCAGAAGACTGAACGGGGAATTTATTCCACCTCTGAGGTGGAATAAGTTCCCCTAGTCGGCAGGGAATGGCGGACCTGGGTGGCGGAGGAGGTAGGAGGGAGTAGATGAGATTCCCCACAACCGACCCTGGCCTTGGGAGGCCAGATCAGGGGATCGGGCTGAGGGGAATGCAAAATCTGTTTGGTGGCTGGGAATCGCAGCTCCTGAATGGAACTACAGTGCCATGGCAACCGGACACCTTGGTGCCGTGGCTCCATTCAGGAGCCTTGACTGTTAGCCGGGCTAGGCTTGTACATGCAGGCCAACCGGATCGGGATCCTGGCCTGCACATACAAGCTTGAACACAATTCTGATCCTGTGGGGCTAGATGTGCCCTGCGGGATCAGAATCCCATCTATCTCTGTGCATCTGGTTCCAACTGGGCTCACAGAGGGCCAGGACATACAAGATAGAAATTGGGCCCTATCTGAATTCAAAAAAGCATGGGACAAACACAGAGGATCTCTAAAGGAAAAAAGGGCACTATTGTAATACTTGATATGGAAGGGCAGACCAGATAGGCCATGTGGTCTTTTTCTGCCATCATGTTTCTATGTTTCTATTTCAAGAGATCATGTTTTGATTTAATCGCTAAACTTTATTTTATACACATAGAAAATGTTCTATACATTTCTAACATTCCCCCTCTTTTTTTCAGAAAAGAAGTACAGTTTACATCTTCTCCCACCAGGATCAAAAATAATGTATCAGAGGGGTACATTGGAGAAGCAAAATCCTTTGACTCTGTTCACATTGAAATAGGGAACAGGAGGTGGTTATAGTCCATGAAGTCAGGGATACTTTTTCTAAATCGGGGACAATCCTTGAAGATCGAGGACAACTGTAACCTTATCCTAATGAGTGAGACTTGGCATCTCTATACTATTTATTTATTTAGGTTAGTAATATTTAGCTCATGCCTTTCTAGCAGTAGTTCAAGGCAAGTTACATTCAGGTATAGTAGGTATTTTCCCAGAAGACTAAAAATATAAAAGAACTTAAACAATCTATTTGTGTTTTAACAACTATGGATAATTTGGTATCATCTGCAAATTTGATCACTTGTTATTCCCATTTCCAGGTCATTTATGAGTATGTTAAAAAGCAGTGGGCCCAGCACAAATCCCTGGGATATTCCACTAGTTACCTTTCTCCACTGAGGAAAAGGACTTTCAGAAAAGTGTAGGACAAGAATGCAAGGGCCTATTGGAAGATACTATCAGTTATTTATTTTCATTATATTTATTGGCGTTTGTTATACTGCCATTTAAGCACAAAGGTGGACAACATAGCGGTTTCCAAAAAGTATAAAGGCCTTGATGCCAACAGTCAAGAACAGAATAACAAATTACTAAGAAGACAGAAAAATAAACTGGACAAGCATGACTAAATCACAAAGGAATAGAAGAAACAATATGACTGGGCAGGGGCAGCGGAACATCTTGTTGGTTGGAGAGGCTAAACAAACAAATCTCCAGCCCTGCCCTCTAGCTCTCTATTTGCTGATGCTGTGTGCCACCCCATTCCACTATCTATGGAACTGTGAAATGCCACTTTTTTTAAAATGTGCTTTCAAGTCAATGCTCACTGCTGGCGACCCAGCAGCCCCTAGGTTTTCATGACAAGGTATGACTGAAAGTAGATTGCCAGGCTTTTTTTCCCCAAGGCAATAGAAGATAAAAGTGAACTGTCCAACGTCACAAGGAGTGCCAGTGGGAACTGAACCCGCATCTCTTGGCTGTTGAGCTAATTACTAGGTTACTCCTTCACTCCGGGAAGCATAATTGTACAACCATCTAAAATCCGATATCACTGAGTAAATCACAGAGCTCACACAAGGATAGGGAGGGAAGGAGGAGGCGTACCATCCATCCCTAAAGGGCAGCTGTCATGAAGGAAGATATTCTCTGACAAAATTTTGAAATTGCAAGGTCTTCAATAAATTTCCTAGACTTGCTGTCTGGACATCAAGGAGAAGAGAATTTCATAAAGTGGGATCCCAATGAGCAAACATAGACAGCTAGATCCATTCATATTGCAATTAACAGACAGAAGAGACTACTAACAAAGAGGTTAAAGAGCAGAGCAATCCCTTTGGTGAATAAGGAACCTAAGTAAAAGGAAAGATTACAGCAGGTAACCAGTGTAAAATGTGTGATGAGTCAGAAAGAGAAGTTTGTAGATAATTTGACTAAGAATAGGGAGCCAATGTAGCTGTATACAAAAAGGCATTGCGTGATCTATGCAGTTGGCTTATAAAAGAAATTTGACAGCAGTGTTTTGCATAACCTGCAAATGTTTCAAGGAATATTTAGGCATGCCAGCTAGCAAAGCATTACTAAAGTACAGCTGTGTCATCAATGGAGATAGAATAAGAGTTCTTAAGGACCTAGTATCCAGGAAAAGATGCAGTGATCTTATTAATTGTAATGGTCTTTGTTTGTCAGTGATATAGTGGAAGTGCTGTCGGGTAAGATTTGCCACTTTGCGGATGATTCCAAAATCTGCAATAAAGTAGACACCCAGGAAGGTGTAGATAATATGAGGGAGGGGGGGGGGGGATATCTAGCTAAGCTTGGTCTAGAATTTGGCAGCTGAGATTTAATGTTAAAAAATGTAAGGTCATGCATTTGGGTTGCAGCAAACCAAAGGAGCAATATAGTATAGGTGGTGAAGTTATTTTGTCCACTAAAGTAGAGCGGGACCCAGGCGTTATTGTGTCTGATGATCTTAAAGTAGCTAAACAGATAGAAAAGGCGACAGCAAAAACTAGAAGGATGACTGGTTGCATAGGGAGAGGAATGGCCAGCAGAAGAAATGAGGTGATAGTGCCTCTGTATAAGTCTTTGGTGCGACCTATGTTAGAGAGGGCATTGACTCAGAAAGGATTAAAGTTTTGCAGGAAACAAAATCTGCTGTAGAATCTATATGGATTGAAATTCCATATAAAAGGGGGAAGGCAATGGCAGTGGGGGTGTACTATCGAGCACCTGGCCAGAATGACCAAATGGATGATGAAATGCTCAAAGAAATCAAGGAAGCTAACAAAAGTTATAGCGCAGTAACACAGGTACACTAAAAAATTTTTTTTTTAAAATGCCTCTAATGTTTCGATTGATTTTTACGTTTTTTAGTGCGCTGAATCCAAATCTGGTAACCAATTTGCTCCATCACGTACAGATTTTTTTACTACATTGGGTTAGCAGTTTGAGGTGAACGTTTCAGATTGAGTGCGATCGAGATAAAAGTTTCTTGGATGAATTCTTTATACTAATTGTTTAGTAGTTATTCAAATAAGAATAAAGAAAATTGTAACAAGGCAGCACATAAGAATAGAGTAATGTCAACAAAACACACTGTGATGGTAGCAAAATTGTCTGCACTTAAAACAGCCACATACATGTGCACAAACATTGAGCATATAAGAGCGAGGTTAGACACAAAGCAAAGCAAAGAAATGTGCAAAAAATGTTGTACAGGTATGTATGTAAGAATAGAAAACGCAAACCGCACCATTGCAATACATGAAGACAAACACCCGATGGTGTGAAAATAAAATTCTAATAAATGAGATCCGACACTGTGGTAATAACTAGCAAATTTTTATTTCAAAGTTTAGTAAAAACACGATATTTGTCAACACAGTTTAGATTTTAAAGTCATTCTTGGGTCAATCAATCTCCTGGTGGGCCCGTTTCTTCTTCCCCCGAATGCTTCTCTTGGTGCGCTGCTTGGCGTATTTTTCATCTGGGGTTTCCCGCAGCAGCAACCAGCAGAAATCAGCCATCATAGTGGTGTTCCATCTTCCTTGGTACCTTCTCTCTGTGTCCTTGATGTCCTGGTGAAACCTTTCACCTTGTTCTTCACTGTACGCCCCCAAGTTTTCGGGAAAGTAGTTCACATGGGAGTGCAAGAAATGGACTTTCAGGCTCATGTTACAGCCTTGTTCTTTGAAGGCATTGAGCATCCTGGCAACAATATCCTTATAGTTCTCATCCCGCCTGTTCCCCAAGAATTTGAGAACAACATCCTTGAAGGAATCCCAGGCTTCTTTTTCCTTCTCAGACATTGTTTCAGCGAATGCTCCATCTGAAATGAGTTTCCTTATATCAGGGCCAACAGAAAGTCGGGGGAACTTTGAGCAAAGGTACCGAAAGCACTCACCATCTTTTGGAAGGGACTTGATGAATTGCTTAATGAGACCCAACTTAATGTGGAGAGGTGGTAATAGAATTTTATCACGAGGTACCAAGCTCTCATGAAGAACATTTTTCTCACCGGGTCTCAAATACTCCCGAATTGGCCAGTCTTTTTCCCCCAGTGTAGGTCGCGGGCCCGGCTATCCCACAAGCAAAGGAAGCAGGGATATTTGGTGAAACCGGATTGCTGCCCTAATAGCATGGATAGAATTTTAAAGTCTCCACAAATCATCCACTTATGCTCATCATAACGAATCTTCTGAAGAATCAGGGCCAAATTCTCGTATTTTTCTTGGAGAATAACAGAGTGAGCAATAGGAACTGAAGCGAATGTGTTGCCATTATGAAGAAGAACACCTTTTATGCTGTCTTTTGACGAATCAATGAACAGCCGCCATTCAGCAGAATCAAACTTGAGTTTAAACTTTTCCATCACTCCGTATATATCGTTGCAAAATACCAAATCTTCCTCTTTGCTGAAATACTTCAAAAATTGTGTCTCGCGGTTGCGGTACCAATAAAAAGTTGTTCCTGGTGACAATAGATTTTTCTGTTTAAGCCGAGAACCTAGCAGTTGGGCAGCATCTTTTGGGAGTCCTAAATCCCGGACTAAATCATTCAATTCAGCTTGAGAGAAAAGTTCAGGTTTCGGATCTGGTTCAGTTTCAAACTCGGAAGTACAGGACTCATCGGGAAAAGCCATCTGATGAGTCTCATCATGATCAGAACCGTCCACACAAATATGATCCAAAGATTTTGGTGGTTCAGGCACAGGTACTTCGTTGCTATGAGGCATAGGCCTAATTGCTGAGGGAAGGTTGGGGTAACTTATTACGTTCTTATTTTTTAAGTTGTATCCCTTCACAATGCAAGAGCAAAAATAGCAGTCACTGCTGTGGTCTCTTTGTTCACGCCACATCATAGGTATTCCAAAACGAAATGCTTGTTTTTTACCTTTCATCCATAAGCGTAGATCTTCCTCACATGTCTTGCACACTTTGTGAGGAGCCCACGGTTTGTCTTGATCGCCTAACTTCAAACCGAAATAGGCGAAATATACTTTTTAAATAAATGCAGAAATGTTCCTCTGCCGCTTTTTCACGGTATATTCCCCACAAATAAAACAAAAACTGTCCGGAGAGTTGACGCAACCTCTGGCTCTGTGAGCCATCACAAATACACAGCACTGCAAACTACAACTGTAGTGAACCACTTCGGAATAAAGCTGGATTACGACTGAGCAAACAAAAGGTAATAATGAATTTGCAAGAAACTGAAATTTGACAGGAACATTCATGTCGCAACCACCGTGTTTGAGCGAGCGAACGAGGCGAGGCGAACAGGAAAGAACATGCGCCAGCGCGAGTACTGGATTTAGCCCCCCGCCTCCCAATTGTCCTGTTAATGTATAAAATGAATACAAAACACTCTAAAATATCATGAGGGAGTGTTTCTAGTTAGTTAACCATTACAACCTCTATTTTGGGCCAAGAAAATAAACTGCAGTCGGCTAAAAAGAAATTATGTGAACATTCCTTATATGGGTAAGAAATCTAATTTTGCAAGAAAACGTGACGTGATGGAACATTTTGGCTATTTTTTCCTGGATTCAGCACCCCAAAATCTATAGGAATCAGTTTGCAAAACTGGAGGCAGTTTTTTGGTAGTGTACCTGTGTTATTTATTGTTTGTCTTAGTGGTGTGCTAGTTCAGCCTTCTCAGTTATAACTTACCTTGCCTCTCTCAACTAACTGGGCTTTGTGTGGTAGCCAGGTTAACTGTCCTTTTTACATTAAATCTCTCTCCCCAGAGCCTGCTCTGTGTTAAACTTTTTTTCCTGTCCTAGCCTGCCTGAGTGAATCCTCCCCCTCCCCCCCCCTGCTGAGGTATTGTGTAGCCTTCTTCCTGTTTCCCCCACATGTGCATAGTCTGTTTTAGTCTGCTTTTCTCTGATCAGAGAAGAGCAGTGCTTTTTACAGTGCTCTGCTAAAGAAGTGGATATTGCCTCCTGTGACACCTTGCTGTGTGTTCTAGCTGTTTATTAATTATTGATTGTTTGTCTAACTGTTTATTTAATTATGTATTGTTTGTCTTAGTGGTGTGCTAGTTCAGCCTTCTCAGTTATAACTTACCTTGCCTCTCTCAACTAACTGGGCTTTGTGTGGTACCCCCTCCCCCCTGCTGAGGGTTCAGGACAGGGTACCTTGTAACTGCCCTCTTTAATAGGACTTATCTCCCTCCCTCCCTCCCTCCCCAGCACCCACCCACCCCTGGGGTAATTGTAGTTTTATAGATACTTGCACATCATTGAGGAAAGGGGCTGCTCTCAGGTGCATCTCATTATCCAAATCAGTCATACACAGAGGACCTGTGATTAATTACTTAAGCTTCAGGTACACAAGGTGTATTAGGGGTATTAGATACACTTTTATTGGTATAAGCATCTACACCAATCCTTATTATATACAGAATTTAAAAGACCTAAACACAAGCGTTAAACTAAGATGCAGACAGAAGTCCAGCAACGAGATGGGGGTTCTCCGTTCTTTTGCATTGAGTGTCACATGTATGATTTTCTCCCAGTTGGTGAGAGGTCTTACGTATGCACTAAGTGCAAAGAACTCTTTGCTCTCAGGGAACGAGTCCATCTCTAGAGGCTAGAGTAGCAAACCTGGAAGACGTAAGAAAGACAGAGAAGTACATGGACGAGACCTACAGGGATACAGTCCTGAAGTCCCACCTCCAGTCTGGCCGCATCCCTGTTGCCATGGAGGAGAGAGGTCACGTGACAGGAGAGCATCACCCTGGTGTGGCAGGAAGTGATACTGTAACTAGGACCTGTCCTCCAAGTGATGTAAAACCCTCTCGCACCGAGGACGTTTCTCCAGGGCCATGTCCCCACGAGGGGAGGGTCAGGACAGCTGTTATAGTTGGTGATTCAATCATTAGGAATGTAGATAGCTGGGTGGCTGGTGGACGTGAGGATCGCCTGGTAACATGCCTGCCTGGTGCAAAGGTAGCGGACCTCACGCACCGCCTAGATAGGATCATAGATAGTGCTGGGGAGGAGTCTGCTGTCTTGGTACATGTTGGTACCAATGACATAGGAAAAGGTGGTAGGGAAGTTCTGGAGGCTAAATTTAAGCTTTTAGGTAGGAAGTTGAAATCCAGAACTTCCAGGATAGCGTTCTCCGAAATGCTTCCTGTTCCACGTGCAGGACCCAAAAGACAGGCAGAGCTCCGGAGTCTCAATGCGTGGATGAGACAATGGTGCAAGGATGAGGGTTTTGGATTTGTTAGGAACTGGGGAACATTCTGGGGAAAGGGGGGGCTCTTCCGAAGGGATGGGCTTCACCTTAATCAGGATGGGACCAGACTGCTGGCATTAACCTTTAAAAAAGAGATAGAGAAGCTTTTAAACTAGAAAATAGGGGAAAGCCGACAGTCAACCAGGAGTGCATTGTTCGGACGAAGGTATCCTTGAAGGATACTACCAAAAGCAGTGAGGTTCCAAAAGGGAGTATAGTAGCCCAAATGCCCTTGAGTAAGGAGCAGACAGAGCATAAAGATTCCAAATTACCCCTGCCTACCAATAGCCAGATTAATATGAATAAAATACAGTCTCTAAAATGCTTGTATGCCAATGCTAGAAGTCTAAACAATAAGATGGGAGAGTTAGAATATATAGCACTAAATGAGAGGTTAGATATGATTGCACTCTCAGAGACATGGTGGAAGGAGGATAACCAGTGGGACACTGTGATACCTGGATACAAACTATATCGTAATGATAGAGCTGATCAAATTAGTGGAGGGGTTGCGCTCTATGTTAGAGAGGGCATTGAGTCAGAAAGGATTAAAGTTTTGCAGGGAACAAAATTTACTGTAGAATCTCTATGGATTGAAATTCCATTTATGAAGGGGAAGGTGATGGCAGTGGGAGTATACTATCGACCACCTGGCCAGAATGAACAAATGGATGATGAAATGCTCAAAGAAATCAAGGAAGCTAACAAAAGTCACAACAGAGTAGTAATAATGGGTGATTTCAATTACCCCGGTATCGACTGGGTCAGTGTCACAGCAGGACAAGCTAAAGAGATAAAGTTTCTAGATGGAATAAATGACTGCTTCTTGGAGCAGCTGGTTCATGAACTGACCAGAGGGGAAGCCATACTGGACCTAGTCCTTAGTGGAACGCCAGATCTGGTGCAAGAAATAAGGGTGTTGGGACCACTTGGCAATAGTGATTATAGTATGATCATGTTTGATTTAATTAGTGGAGGACAGATAGTAAAGGCATCCACAGTACTACCTTTTAACTTTCAAAAGGGAGACTATGATAGAATGAGGAATATAGTTAGGAAAAAACTAAAAGGAGCGGTTCCAAAGGTTAAAGATTTACAGCAAGCTTGGGTGTTATTTAAAAATACTATCCTCCAAGCCCAGACCAGCTGTATTCCACGCATTAGGAAAAGTGGAAGAAAGTCCAAAAAACTGCCAGCATGGTTTAAAGGTGAGGTCAGAGAGGCTGTTGCTGCCAAAAAAGCAACCTTCAGGAAATGGAAAAAAGAGCCAAATGATGAAAACTGGAAACAGCACAAGCACTGGCAAGTTAAATGCAAAGCATTGATAAGGCAGGCAAAACGGGAATTTGAGAAGAAACTTGCTACGGAAGCAAAAACACGAAATAAAGACTTTTTCAAGTACATTTGTAGCAAAAGGCCTGTGAGAGAGTCATTTGGACCATTAGATGATAGAGGGGTAAAAGGGACAGTAAGAGGAAACAAGGCTATAGCAGAGAGACTGAATGAATTCTTTGCTTCGGTCTTTACTGAGGAAGATGTAGGGATGTTACCCAAGACTGAAGTGGTATATAAAGGTGATACTGCAGAGGAATTGAGAGAAATATCGCTACACCGGGAAGATATATTACAACTATTTGATAAACTGAATAGTAGCAAATCACCTGGACCGGATGGTATACATCCCAGAGTGTTCAAAGAACTGAAATATGAGATTGCAGACCTGCTATTGGTAATCTGTGAACTTTCATTAAAATCATCTGTAATACCTGAAGATTGGAGGGTCGCCAACGTAACACCAATTTTTAAAAAGGGTTCCAGGGGTGACCCAGGAAATTACAGACCGGTGAGCCTGACATCAGTACCAGGGAAAATGGTAGAAACCATCATAAAGAACAAAATTACGCAGCATGTAGATAGTCATGGCCTAATGGGAGACAGCCAACATGGCTTTAGACAAGGAAGATCTTGTCTTACTAATCTGATATGTTTTTTTGAAGGTGTGCATAAACAGGTAGACAAACGTGAGTCGGTTGATATAGTGTATCTGGACTTTCAGAAAGCTTTTGACAAAGTCCCCCATCAGAGACTTTTGGCGAAGCTAAAAAGTCATGGGATAGGAGGCAGTGTACTATTGTGGATCAGGAACTGGTTAAAAGATAGAAAGCAGAGGGTAGGGCTAAATGGCCAATATTCCCAATGGAAAAAGGTGAATAGTGGAGTACCCCAGGGATCTGTACTGGGTCCGCTGCTTTTTGACATATTCATAAATGACCTGGAAAAGGGAATAACTAGTGAGGTTATCAAATTTGCAGATGACACAAAACTGTTTAAAGTTGTTAAAACCCAAGAGGATTGTGGAAAACTGCAGGAGGATCTGGATAAATTGGAAGACTGGGCATCCAAATGGCAGATGAAATTTAATGTGGACAAGTGCAAAGTTATGCACCTAGGAAAGAACAACCCACACTATAGTTACACAATGCAAGGCTCCACATTAGAAACCACCACCCAGGAAAAAGATTTAGGAGTCATTGTGGATAACATGTTAAAACCCTCCGCCCAGTGTGCAGCGGCGGCCAAGAAAGCAAATAGAATGCTAGGTATGATAAGGAAAGGGATGTAGAACAAAACAAAGGATATTATAATGCCTCTGTATTGCTCCATGGTACGACCGCACCTTGAATATTGTGTGCAATTCTGGTCGCCGTATCTTAAAAAGGACATAGCGTTATTAGAAAAAGTACAGAGAAGAGCCACCAAATTGGTGAAGGGGATGGAAGGATACTCCTATGAAGAAAGGCTAAGAATGTTAGGGCTCTTTAGCCTGGAGAAGAGACGGCTGAGGGGAAATATGATAGAGGTCTATAAATTAATGAATGGAGTGGAACGGATAAACGTGGATCGATTGTTTACGCTATCAGAGTATAGAAAGACTAGGGGACATGTAATGAAGCTACAGGGTAAACTATTTAAGACAAATAAGAGAAAATATTTTTTCACTCAACGTGTAATCAAACTCTGGAATCTGTTACCGGAGGATGTAGTAAGGGCTGTTAGTATAGCTGGGTTTAAAAAAGGTTTGGACAAGTTCCTGGAGGAAAGGTCCATAAACCACTATTAAAAAGGGACCCAGGATATCAATGCTTGACCCAGTACAAGCATTGTGGAACCTGTCTTTAGGGGATATTGCTAGGTACGTATAACCTAGATTGGCCACTGTTGGAAACAGGATACTGGGCTTGATGGACCTCGGTCTGACCCAGTATGGCATGTCTTATGTTCTTATGTAGATGAAAGGCGGGATAGGGTGATATGATTGAGACGTTTAAATACCTCTGTGGTATAAATGCACAGCAGGAGAGCCTCATTCGATTGAAAGCAAGCTCTGCTATGAGGGGACATGGGATGAGGATGAAAGGGGATAGATTCAGGAATGATATGCAGAAATATTCTTTACGGAAAGAGTGGTGGATCCATGGAATAGTCTCCCAATGGAGGTGATAGAGATGAAGACAGTATCTGAATCCAAAGAAGCATGGGACAAACACAGAGGATCTCTAAAGGAAAAAAGGGGACTATTGTAGTGGTTGATATGGAAGGGCAGACTAGATAGAAACATGACGACAGAAAACGACCACATGGCTTATGTTTCTATGTAATGGTCAGAGTATTATGACTCCCAAAGAAGTAATTTTATCTTTTATAGGAATGGAGATCTGAGGTTGAAAAGTACTGTATATAGTTCTGGTGATTGTGAAACCAAATGGCAGAGGATTTCTGCATGTTAAAGGCAAATATATGAACTGAGATCCAGTTTGCTGCCTAGTTCAGAAGCTGGGAGATGATCAATTGAAATGTTTTGTCCTGTGTAGTATGAGAAATAAGAATTTGAATGCCATCTATGCATATGTGAGTATTGCACTTCAGGGACTGAATTAAGGTGGTCAGAATGGAGATGAAAAGGGTGAATAATATAGGGGAGAGAACTGATCTCTGGGGGACACCACAGTTTAAAAATAGAAACATAATGACAGAAAAAGACCATATGGCCTTTGTCTTCCCTTCCATATTTATTTTTATTTATTTGTAATTTTTATATCACTTTTTCCAATAGATCTAAAGCGGTTTACATTGAACAAAATTAGTCACATGGAACAGCGCAACTATATATAGAAACAATTAACAATGTACAGAGTGCAATTTGCATGGTTATTTTACAAAATCAATGATTAAAACAAATTTGTAAAGGGGGAAGAGCAGTGGGAGGATTAATTCGGGGTAGGGGGGAGAGGTATGTTCAATTATGTGGTGTGGGTTTGGTCATTGTCTGAGAGAGATGGAGAAAGATCAAAATGTTGCCTGAATAGGTGGGTTTTTAGTTTTTTTTCGAAAATCGGAGAGGTCAGTGGTTTCTCTTAGGTCGGTTGGAAGGTCATTCCAGATTATAGGTACATAGTGTGAGAAGGCTCTATTATTTGTTACTTTAATGGATCTCCAGAAGTCTGGTGATATTCTAAGTTTACTTTTATTGTTTTCACGCTTTGGGCATGTTTCTTCATGTAAGGTGATTAACGAGGAGAGATGTGAGGGGGCTATTTGTCTGAGGAGCTTGAAGGTTGTCACAATTATCTTGTATTGTATTCTGCTTTGTATAGGGAGTCAATGTAGTTCATATACCGCTCTGATGCCCTTCAGCCTGGGCGGTATATCAAGAAATTGCATAAACATAAACATATGGTACTGGTGTGATATGTTCAGATATTTTTGAATGAGATATAATTCATGCAGCGGCATTTTGTGCAGATTGAAGTGATTTAATGTTTTGTTTGGTTAATCCTTGTAGTGTGCTATTACAACAGTAGAAACATGGTGTGACTAATGCCTGAAGTACTGATCTGAAATCTTGGATGGATAGTAGGGGGCGTAAGAGTTTAAATAGTTTGAGCTTGAAGTAGATTTTTTTAGTTGTGTATTTATTTATTTATTTGGTTTTATATACCGCGCTATTTAAAATCAGCGCGGTTTACATAAGAACAAACAAGAGACAGTCCCTGCTCATCAGAGCTCACAATCTAATCAAGACTACCCTAGAGGGTGCAAACATGGGTAAAATAGGGGGTGAGACAGGGTAGAACAGGGTGAGATGAGGTTACAGTATTATACGATGGCACATATTTAAAGTTGTGTGCCATCAGCTGTTTTCATTTGTGTGTCTGGTCTAGGGTGGGTGGTTGTACATTAGTTGGAAGAGATGAGTCTTCAATGCCTTCCTAAAAGGTGTAAGATCCTGGATGGCACATATCATTGAAGGTAGGGCCTTCCATTGTGTTGGCGCAAATAGGGAAAAGGCGCGGTTCTTGGATGACTGGGTACAGGTCCTTACTGTTGATGGGGTCATGAGCGAGTTTACCATACTCGTTCTCCTGGTCCTGGTCTCTGGCGTTCTTTGTATCAGTTCTGAAAGTGAGGTTGCCGACATTGAAAGCTGAATTAGAATGAGGGTGATGAGGTCGTATTTGGATGCAGCTAGGATTGTGCGGGCAGCTGTGTTCATGGCGAGTTGTAGTGGCTGGAAGGTATGGTTCGGCATACCATGCAGGATGTTGGAATAGTCCAGATGAGGGAGGATAAGAGCTTGTGCCACTGAGCGGAAGTCTGAGGTTTTGAGTAGAGGGCATAAGTGCCGTAGGGTTCTTAGTTTATGGTAGACTGACTTGGAGATGTGGGATGTGGGAGAGCAGGTTGAGGGCTTGGTCAAGTATGACCCCAAGATAATTTACTTTGTTTTGGACGGTTATGTCTATGTCATTGATTGTGATAGTTGGTGGAGGACAGAAGTCGTGATTTCTGGTGATGTATAATGCCTCGGTTTTGCTGAAGTTTATATGGAGATTGTGAGAGGTAAGCCAGGCTGTTACCTCCTTGAAGCAGTCATTAATTTGTTGCAGGATAGGATCTGATATGTTGATTATATGTCGATTATATGATTATATTATATGAAGATATATCAGAGCAATTAAAGACATCAAACAATTCAAAAAAGCCCTTAAACGCCACCTTTTCATCGCACACTTCAAACACCCCTTCCCCTCCCCCATCCTTTTAACCTCATACCTACCCTAACTAACTGTATAGATTTTATATATCTCCAACATGTATTTTCTAGAAATATAAATGATTTCCCTGTTTACTTCCATGTTAATTTTCCTGTTACTTGTAATAGGTCTGTTATATCTGACCAATTGTTGTATCGTTTCAATGTAAACCGCACTGATGACAAATAGCGCGGTATATAAGAAAATTAAATAAATAAATAAATAACATTATATCATCCGCATATATGTGGTATGATATATTGAATTTTTTTAATATGGTACAGAGTGACTGGAGGTATAGGTTAAATCGGAGTGCAGATAGGGTGGAAACTTGGGGTAGACCTTGTTTTTGATTGTATCGATTGGATGTGTGTTGGCCTATTCTTACTTGTTGAGTTCTGTCTGAGAGATAAGACTGAAACCACTTAAAGTTTGTATCTTTCAGTCCTATCTGTTGCAGTCATGAGATCATCAGATTATGGTTGATGCTATCAAAAGCGGCCGCGATGTCTAAAAATATTTGAAGAAGGCCTATTTATAGTTGTCTATTCTGCATATTAGGTTATCAAATAAGGCAATCAATAGGGTTTCCACCCCATGAAAAGGGCGGAAGCCATATTGATGTTCATCAATCGGGGCATAAGTATCAATATGGTCTTTGAGTTGGATTTGGGCTGCTTTTTCAATTACTTTAGCCAGGAAAGGGAGAATGGAAATTGGTCGCTAAGCTAGGGGTTATTTGAGTCGAGAGATTTGGTTTTTTTAGTATGGGATGAATTATTGCACGTTTTATTTTTTATCAACTACTATAGTCTTTTTTTATCTTTTAGAGATCCTCTGTGCTTAACCCATGCTTTCTTAATTTAAGATATTCTACTACTTCCACTGGGAGACTATTCCACGCATCTACTTCCACTATTCCACTATTCCAAGCATCTTTGAGTGGAGGAGTAGCCTAGTGGTCGGGGCAAGGTACTTCAGGCCGGAAGGTCGGTGGTTCAAATCCCACTAGAGGACAGCAACCTTGGGCCAGAAGGACTGGGGTTTCTAGTCCCACAGGTGCTCCTTGTGGTCTTGGGCAAGCCACTTAACCCTCCATAGCCCATGTTCCCTGTAAAATAGTTATCTCCAAGTTATAATGCCCTGTTCAATGTAATTTCAGTTTGTTCAATGTAAACCGCACTGATGCAGAATAGCACGGTATATAAGAGAATGTAAATAAATAAAATAAAAAAAAAATAAATAAATCTAGCACTCTTTCTGTAAAGAAATATTTCCACATATTGCTCCTGAGTCTATCCCCTTTCACCCTCATCCTATGTCCCCTCGTTACAGAGCTTGCTTTCAATTAAAAGAGACTCTCCTCCTGTGCATTTATGCCATGGAGACATTTAAACATCTCTATCATATCTCCTCCAGTTAAATAAAAGAGCAAAATTAATTACTGGAAAGAATAGAGGAGCAGGAAAACCTATGACAGTGACTTATGCGTCATTGGACTGCCAGAGACTGTGACAGAGTGTGAACTCTACAAATTTTACCAGCAGTGGCTTCCAACCTAGCTAGGCCTGCAAGGGGTGGCGGGAGAATGGCGATGTGAGCAGGCACACAGAATCGGCCCCAAAAACAATGACCAACAGAAGCCAAGGGCGGTCATCGGCTGTTATATAATTTGATCAGAAAAAGAACAAATTTTAAAACCCTTCCATCCCTTCAAGTCATTGGAATATGATAACCAGAGACTGCTATTGTTTAATGATTACTCCAGCAAAGTGGTAGCCAAACGGAGAGAATTTGCACCCATATGTACCAAGCTGTTTCAACAGGGAGTGTGTTTTGCGCTGCTATTCTCTTTCAAAATGAAAATTACCCACGAGGGGAAAACCATTTTTCTAAACACAGTAAGTAAAGGGAACAAATTTCTAAACCAGCTGGCCCACGAGGAGCAGAAGCGATGTCGAGCAGACGAGACCAATTGGAACAGCACAGAGCACTAAAAGGAGAGACAGACTGTCATCCTGCTGAATTGGTGGGAAACATGGAACAACTAAGAACAATGGGGGCAGAATCTCCTTTGGTTAACATCTCATGCCCCCCTCCTCCCCTGCTTGGGCTCTAGAAGGACTCCAAAATGCACTCCTTTGTGATTTGGCACAGAGGTGCCCCCCTTTACTGGACTTGAATAGCAAGCAATGGAACTGCACAGGGGAAGATGCATAAGGATGGACCTCTGAGTGGGGTGGTGGGGTGAGGGAGAGAAAGGATCAAAATTCCTTCAGAGGCCTGGAGTGGAAGGATAGAAGCAGAATGATACTAAGCTAAGATGGCACAATGAGCACTAATGGATAAAGTTGCGGGGCCTGGGAGGTGAGGTGGGGGAGGAGCAGGACAGGGAGAAAGGGGAATGGAGTAGAAGTGATGGACAGTGTGGAGAAACAATGTGGAGGAATGATTGGGGTATAGGGAGAAATGTCAACCATACATGGAGGCTCGGGAGGCAGGTGGGATACCAACATAGGAGGAGGGCAGGAAAGGGAATAGTAAAGATGATGTGTGATAGGTGGGAGAATGGAGAAGATTGGATGCGTAGGAGTGATGCACAGGGGAGAGAGGGTGGGGTCGTGTGGTGGGGGAAGAGAGATAAGGGAAAGGAGACAACAAGATAATAGCACTACAGGAGACTACCAAATGGTTTATTTAATTTGATTGACCACCCTTCGATAAAAGCACAGCAGAGCGGTTTACAATTTAAAAGGAAAATTTAAAAACAGAAATAAGAAAGGAACTACAATGGTGGGATAGGACAGGAACTCAGTCATACATATCTAAAAAACCAAAACAAAACAATTAGAGGCAAAAGAGACAGTAAAGACAGCTGAGACGGCTATGTATCAGGGGACAGGTATGTTGTATACTTGATTGAATAACTAAGTTACCCTAATACTGCCTAGGGAACTGGGGGAGGACACCATACTAGACTGGGGGCAAGATGACACATACAAATTGCAAATCTTATCCACGGGGTTCGAGTTGGGTGATCCAAGCGGAGATAACACACAACAGATAAAACCCATGCATAAACCCATGCAGAACAGCAATGGCTGACATCAACATAATAACACTGAATGTAGGTGGCATCCATTCCTCAGTGAAATGTGAACATCTGCTAACATATTTACGTAACCTGAGGATGGATATTTCATGTTTGCAAGAGACACATCCGACACAGATAGAACATGCCAAATTAAGGAAACGGGTGGGGGAAGTACTGGCATTCCATTATAATTCTTGGCAAAGGGGAGTGGCCATATTGGTGGGAAAAAGGACACCATGTGAGATACATAAAATAATCCAGGACCCTGAAGGGAGATACATACTAGTATGGAGAGTATTACAAGGGAAAAATGATTCTGGGAAGCACCTATATGCCTGACACTTATCAATACAGTTTCTTCTCCGAACTAATAGGACACCTAGCAGACCAGGCAGAATACCAAATAGTACTGAGGGTGATTTTAATATGGTAGCAGATGCATCTATTGACAGTCAACTAACCAGCCTCAGTTCAAGAAGAGCACAGCAAAGAGGGATCAACCTTTTGTGTGCAGACTTAGAATTATTTGATGGCTGGCGTACCTTACATCCCAGAGATACTGTAGAGTATACGTACTACTTTGGACCACCCAAGGTACACCACAGAATAGACTATATGCTTCTCACAGAGTGTTTTTCCCCAGGCTGTGTAGGGCAGAAATCCACCTGCAGATAGTATCGGATCATGCAGCAGTGCAGGTTCAACTGTGATTTGAGCACCAAGGTGGGGAGAGGCTCTGGAGACTGAATCCAGTTTGGACACAAGATGTGGCCTTTCAGAGATTTCTCAGGAAGGTCTGGGGAGGGTACACAGCAGAAAATCCAGTGGGGGATGTATACACATGAAGGCCACAAAAGCAGTATTAAGGGAGTGAATCAGTTGTGTTGCGATTCAAAACCTCCAATGGCAGAAAGCACTACAGCAAGGGCTGCGGGATATTTGGGCGTTGCGGGACACCTGTATGCGGGAGGGGTCAGTAAGAGCCAAACAACAGCTGCAGGAGTGCTGAAATAAAGTCCACACCATACTGCAGCAAGGAACCATGAGGAACATAAGGCTCTATAAACATAAGCTATACAAATGGGGAGATAAAACAGGGAAGCTCTTGGCTAATCTAATCTGGCCTACTAGGGTCAAAACCATGGTAACTTGCCTCAGGTGAGAAGATGGAACAATCACAGGGAATGAAATAGAGAAAGGCCAATGTTTCAGGGAATTTTTCCCGACATTATATCAGGAAGAGCCTAGTGAACTACAGTGAAGGGAACAATTCTTTACTGGGCTGAACCTGCCTGTGATTAGTGAGGAACAGCGAGCCCTATTGAACCAACCATTATAGGCGGAGGAAATATATGCGGTAATATGGAAATTGGCACCAGCAAAGGCCCCAGTGCATGAGTGGAGGAGTAGCCTAATGGTTAGGAACACTGGTTTGGGAACCCAGAGACCAGGGTTTGATTCCCACTAGCACTCCTTGTGGCCTTGGGCAAGTCACTTAACCCTCCACTGCCTCAGAAAAATCCAAGTTATCAATGTTCCTGTTTAATGTATATTACCAAGTTTAAGTTTCAATGTAAACCACTTTGACTGAAATGATAAAGCGGTATATAAAATCTGCTAAATAAATAAAATGATGGCTTGGAACCAGAATTCCACAAAATATTTAGAGATCTAGTGACCCCCTCATTGTTGGCAAGGGGGAATGCAGCAGTGGCGCAGGGCCAGATGGGGGACTACGTGAATAGAGCTGTGATCGTGCTCCTCCAAACGCTGGGGCGGGACATGGAAATGGCAGAGTCTTATCGGCCGATATCATTACTGAACCAAGACCTAAAGATCTTGGCGACAGTATTGGCCAGGTGGTGCTCACAGGTCTTATCTACCTGGACCAAGTTGGGTTTGTCAAGGGTCGCAGCACGGTGGGACACCTATTCAGAGTATTAACAATATTTCAGCAAAATAGATCTAGAAGAGAACCAGTGGCAGTATTGAGCTTAGATGTTGAGACGACATTTGATAGGGTGTCATGGAATTATCTGTTTTAGCTATTGCCAAGATATGGAATAAATGTCTATTTCCTGAACTGGATACAGACACTTTATAGTGGACCCGCAGCACAGATATTGTTAACGGATGGCTTACGGTACAGTTTACACTGTCTTGGGGCATGCAACAGTGGTGCCCACTATCCCCATTGCTCTTTTTATTATCATTAGAGCCCCTAACAATAAACGTGTGAGTCACAGCAGAACTCAGAGGAGTACAGGTGGGACAAACAGAATGCAAAATCAGCTTATTTGCTGATGATATGCTGGTCAGTATGCAATGAGCATTGATTTATCTGTTGAAGTAATATGATAAATTCACAAGGTTGCGTATCAACATGGATAAATCTGAAGCATGCCTTTTGGGAGAAAGGGAACCAATGGGGGGTGATAGTGCAGCTTTTCGATGGTCTGACCAATCCTTAAAATAATTAGGAATCTACCTACATATTGTTTATTATTGTTTATTGTTTACAGAACATTTGATATACCGCCCCCCATTACATCGGGGCGGTTTACAATGTGATTCTGACTTGAAGACTTGAAGAAGGTGTACCGCCTAAATATCCAGATAAATTGAAAAAAAAAATCTGTGTGATGTAATATGGAGTTTCATCTGGAAAGGCAAATGAGCCTGTATAAGCCATGGCAAATTAATTCTGGAGAAAAGACAAGGAGGCGTGAGACTCCCAGATATCTGCATGTATAATATCATAGCTATTATGTGCTGGATACATGGGGTGTACATGGCCTCACCCCAATATGCAGCTCTAGATCTTTTAGAAATGTGGAGCCAACCGTATGGTTTAATTAGCTTTCTGCATTATTCCAAAGCTGAATTGACATACCCCGAATTTGGGGCACTCCTAGGTCCATTGAAACGTGCATGGTGATGGTGGGTAGAGAGGCTGGCGAATAACCCCATTTTTACAAATAACAGGCAATCCAGGTTTTAAACCAGGACTGGGAAAGAGTTAGTTCCAACGCTGGGCCAAAGCAAGCAAACTAGACCTGGGACAGTTAATGGAATAAGGGGGAAGGGGGAGGAGGATCATACCCACCATTTGAAGTGTTAAAGCAGAAAGTGGGGTTGCCCAAAACACACTATTACCCCTACATGCAGTTTAGGCACTATTGGAAAGCATTGCAGGTAACATGCCCAAAGAATATGGAGATCCAGGATAGTGACAGAGGCTTCTGAAACCTCACACCATACTGGAATAGATTGGGGAACTGGTACCACATGCTGTGAGAAGCACTGCCAAAGTCACAGTTAGCCACCCTAGCCTGACAGTGGACAGCAGAATTGGGGGAACAGGTGGAGGAGGACCAGATAGAAAAGTATTTTCAACAAATTCCTATAGTCCACACATCCACATGATATCAAGAAATGCAATATCAAATCTTACACAGGGGTTACATGACTAGAGAAAAGGGAGTGAAGTTAGGCTTTTGGGAGCGGGGCAATTGTACTAAATGTCAAACACAGACAGACACTAATAGACATGCATTTCTAGAATGTCCCTGATTAACAGAACTGTGGGGATGAGCACTGCAGTGTCTAGAGTGTAAAGAAGCCTACTCGGTGGACTTACTCTATGCTCCTGGTGGGTGATGAAAGGCCATTATAGGAACAGAAGATACGAAAAAAGGAAGGAAAGTTTATTATGATAGAAATAGGATATGTCAGAAAGTTCATTCTACAGCAATAGGTGGGGGACCAGCCTCCATCCTCTGGCAATAGGTTAACAGGATGCACACAATAGCCCAGGTAGATACATATTCTTCTGCAAACACTATGCCCAGATGGTTGAGGTACAAACGAATTTGGGCTAATTTTTGTCAACAGTACCCAAAGGCAGCAGGGAGGGGAGGAGGGCAGGGAGGGATAGAGGGGACAGAGCATTCAGCAGGAGGTGGGAGAAGCTCAGGACAAACATAAAGGGCAAAAGGACAAATGCAGGGGCAGTATGGATGTATGCAAACCTAGCTCTGGAATACGAAAGGACAGATGGGAAATAAGTCCACCTCTGCATACAGAAATATTGAGGGTTAGGGACTACATAGAACCTGGATGAGAGCAAAAGTTGTGAAAAAGTCCAAACCCATACTCTAAATACCCAATTTATGAATATGCCCATAGGTACCCTTTGTGTACTGAGCACCACTGTGTCATATTGAGCCTAAAACTGCTGGAGTTCGGTGGGGAGGGGGGTTGAGATGAAGTGTAATGGGATGAATGCACAAAGGCTACCTCTAACAGAGCCTTCTCTATATTCGCCCCTTCAAACTGGAATGCACTCCCCCATGAAATCCGTGGAATTAAAAGCCTCATCCTATTCAGAAAAGCTTTGAAACTCCACCTCTTCACAAAATGCTATCCAGACACTTCTGGTGATAGAAGCGCAACCAGCAAGCTTCCCTCATACCCCAGTCGCCCCTGCACGTCAACACCACAGACAATAGGTAGTCCCCACTCAAGCCCAACCAACCACTAATCTTCTTCCCCACAAATTCAATGCAACACCCACTCACATTAGATTTTTGTACATAGTTTCAAGTTGATATGTATTTAGTTTCCCCGGTTTCGATACCATGTTCAATTCCCTGTTCTTTGTAAACTCAATGTTGCTTGTATGCATTGCAGTACTTTTGTTCGATGTACACCGCGCTGATTTTAATAGCGCGGTATAGAAGAAATGTTAAATAAATAAAATAAATAAATAAATGAAATGTAAAAACAAAACCACTGAATTGTCTATGACATATTCTCAGGGAAGTCATGTAAGTGTAACCATGGCACCCCGAGATGTTAACATAAGAGCATAAGATATGCCATACTGGGTCAGACCAAGGTCCATCAAGCCCAATATCCTGTTTCCAACAGTGGCCAATCTAGGTCATACGTACCTAGCAGTAACCAAGGCAGGCGGACCCGACGCTGCAGGCCCCTGCCTTACACCCCCCTCCCCCCCAACGACCCCCCCCCCTCCACAAAAAACACCACACACCAACATTTTATGGAACAAAACTGGTCGCAGCTTTTATTAGCCAACAAATTTAACAGTCCAACAAATACATTTTCAAAACCAATCAATTAGCGGCACCCGGCTGCACCAGCCATACCTCAGCAAAGTGCCTGCCACCGCTAATACCGTAACTCGCCACCCGGCAAGTTACCATACCCCTCTCCCCGACTTCGCCATGCTAAGCAAAAGTCGTCCGAGGGTTTGACCGGGTCAGGGGCACCCCGCCCCCGCCCAACTGTAGCCTGCTGCTCCGGACCCCGGAAACCTCCGGGATCCCGCCCCCCCCAACCCCCAGCTGCAATACCCCCAAAAAAAACCCACCGCCTAACGTTAGGGAGGGAGGGAGGGACGCCGGCACCGAAGCAGCCTCCGCACGACTGACCACGCGGAGGCTGCTCGGCCCCGATCCCCCCTCGCGCCCCAAACCAGCGGCTCTAATTGGCTCCCGTGGGGCTGCAACCCCCGGGAGCCAATCAATTTGAAGGACGCGTGCTCATGCCCGCCGAGGGCCGAGCGCGCATACCCCGGCCAGGCCGCGCACAGGGTCCCGCGCCGGGCCGCGCGCCCGGTTAGCCTCGGCTGCCGGGACCCTGCCCGCGGCCTCGTAGTAACCAAGGCAGGCGGACCCGACGCTGCAGGCCCCTGCCTTACACCCCCCTCCCCCCCCAACGACCCACCCCCCCCTCCACAAAAAACACCACACACCAACATTTTATGGAACAAAACTGGTCGCAGCTTTTATTAGCCAACAAATTTAACAGTCCAACAAATACATTTTCAAAACCAATCAATTAGCGGCACCCGGCTGCACCAGCCATACCTCAGCAAAGTGCCTGCCACCGCTAATACCGTAACTCGCCACCCGGCAAGTTACCATACCCCTCTCCCCGACTTCGCCATGCTAAGCAAAAGTCGTCCGAGGGTTTGACCGGGTCACGGGCACCCCGCCCCCGCCCAACTGTAGCCTGCTGCTCCGGACCCCAGAAACCTCCGGGATCCTGCCACCGGCACATAACCCTGTTCATGTGCCGCCCCCCCCGGCTACAAGCTGCGACCAGCGAACATCATGGCCAGACATGTATTCCAAGGCCTCCTGCCAATCATTAAGAAGCAGGTCCATGCCAACCGGCGACAAATGAACCCCATCAGCCCGATAAAGCCCCGAACACCCCACATCCGCCCAGTCATGCAGGATCTGGTACCCCCCCCTCACATACCCAACGCCCAATCTGACGATTGACCTTGGTCAACCCCCGGGACCAACGACGCTGCTCCCGACAAGCCGGCCTTGGAATAATGTCTGACCATAGAACAATAACCCCAGGAAACATCCGCAACACAAGTCCGAGATCTTCTTGAATCGCCCGGATCAACTGCAGGCAGGACCAGGACGATAGATCGTTTCCGCCCAGATGCACCAACACGGCGGCCGGCCACCGCGACGTCCTCCCGTGGCGTCGCAGCAAAGGCAGCAGATGCTTCCACCGCATGCCTCGCACACCCAGCCATTGGACAGCCACCGACGACGGGTTCAATCCCAAATTGGCGCCGATAGGGCGGTCCACCACGCGCAAACTCGCCCAATGGACAAAGGAGTGGCCAGCAACCCAACATCCACCAGGACCGACACCCTCATCTGAAAAAGAAATAAACAGTTAAGGCACCCACCCAGCAAAACCCAAGCGCCTACAGCCGCACATACCCCTTGAAAGCCGAAGAACGCCACCTCCCAATGGCCTGGATGACGTGCGCCGGTAACCCCGCAGCCGCCGCACTAGTGGCTGCACCAATCCGAAAAGAGTGGGGAGCAAATCAAAGCGGATCTTCCCCCACCGCGGACAACGCCAGCCGCAACACCGCGGAAACCTGGAAACGGGTTACAGCCCGCGAATTCGCGTGAACGAAAAACCCCAACGCACCCGCCAGACGCACTGCAACAAACTGTAGCAGCACCCGAACCGGGCAAGTCCGTGGATCCGCGCCCACACCAAGACATACCCACAAACCCTTACCCATCGGATCCGTTTTGGACTTAGCCAAAAGAATCCGCGCCCCCCCTTCCACTATCCGGACATGACAAGACAACAGACCCCCAACACCCCCCACCCGACCAGAACCCGCAACCAGTTCCCCAATCCGAAACGCCCCAAAAAATGGCAGGCAAAAAACCGCTCGGAACAATAAGGCCTCATACGCAGATGAAGCCACCTGCTCCAAAGCTCCACACACCCGCACGAGGAGCCCGTGGGTGATCGGCAACCGCGCATCACACGGGGTCGGCTGCGCCCGCTCCCAACCTTGCATCAGCCTGCGCGTTAAGGCCCCCCCAGCCGGGAGACCCCAGCCTACTGCGCTCGCAAAAAAGTGAAACCCCGCCAAATGCGCGCGCACCGCCGATCGCGAAAACCCGGCGCTCTTGGCCGCCACAATATATTGGCCAAGCAAACCTTCTGGGACCCCCCCAGCCCCCCACCCGCACGACCACAAAAAAGCGACCACCCGGTCGCACCCCCTACAGTACGCAGACCAGGTCCCTGCAGACACCGAACTCCTCAGAAGGTCTAGCATCTCTCGAGGCCAATGCTCCACAATTTCTCTGGGACCACCGCTCCATCCTCCTCCGCTTCGGGGGCCAACGCCCGGAACCGCTCCCACTGAAAGCGAGAAAGAGCATCAGCAATCTCGTTAGTGGACCCTGGTATGTGCCGCGCCCGCACCGCCACATTCAGCCGCAGACACGCTAGGACAACTTCCCGCATCAAGCTAGCCACCCACATGCACCTTGGAGTGTACCGGTTAATCACACTGACCACCGCCGCATTATCACACCACCAAAGCACCCTCCTGTTCCGCAGACGCTCTGGCCAGAGCTCCAAAACTACCCAAAGCGGAAAGAGCTCCAAAAATGTGATATTCCTGGTCAGCCCCGCCGCCGACCAAGATGCCGGCCACCGGTCAGCGCACCAGGCCCCCCCGAAATACACTCCCAACCCCGTCCCTCCTGCCGCATCTGTGTACAATTGTAAGTCGTTACTGGATACTTCAGGCTCCAAAAGCACTGAAGTCCCGTTGAAATCCTCCAGAAAACGATCCCACACCCGCAAATCTGCGCGCATTGCCGCCGTCACCCGAATCCGATGCTGAGGTTTCCGCACCCCAGCCGTCGCACAGGCCAACCTCCTGGAAAACACTCTCCCCATCGGAATCGCCCTACAGGCAAAATTTAAAGACCCCAAAAGGGACTGCAACTCCCTCAAGGAAACCTTACCAGCCGACAACACATTGGCCACTGAAATCCGCAAGCGAACGACTTTGTCGTGAGGCAACCGCGCCACCATGTCCGCAGAATCCAACTCCACGCCCAAAAAGGTCAACCGTGTAGCAGGACCCACAGTCTTCCCGTCAGCCAAGGGAACCCCGAACTCCTGCGCCAACCGCACGAAGCCCGATAACAGCCACTGATATTCCCCAGAGTCCGCTGCTCCTACAAACAAGAAATCGTCCAGGTAATGCACCACAGACGACAAGCCAGATTCCCTAACCAACACCCACTCCAAGAAAGTGCTAAACATCTCAAAGTAAGCGCAAGAGATAGAACATCCCATCGGCATACACTTATCAAAGTAATACTCGTCCTGAAAACAAAATCCCAACAATGGGAATGAAGCCGGATGGACAGGTAACAAACGAAAAGCTGATTCGATGTCCACCTTCGCCAGCAACGCCGACCGACCGGCCCCGCGCACCAGCGAAGCCGCCTTGTCAAAAGAAGCATAACGAACCGAACACAGTTGACGCGGGATAAAATCATTCACCGAAGCCCCGACGGGACAGGACAATTGTGAATCAAGCGGAATTTGCCCGGTTCCTTCTTGGGCACAACACCTAAAGGCGAAATCACCAGGTTGGGAAATGGCGGCTCCGCAAAGGGGCCAGCCACCCTACCCAATCGCAATTCGCTCAACAATTTGTCCTGCACCACCGTCACCCAACGACGAACCGAGGGAGAATTCCGAGCCGAAGGCGCCAACACCACCCCCCTCACCGGGATCACGAAACCATGTCGAAACCCAGAGCCCAAAATCACCGCCTCCCGCCGTCGGGGATAAAGAGTCAGCCACCTCACCAACGCCTCTACCGGAGGGGCGGCCATGCCAGAGGTGCCTTTCTTGATGCACTTGACTGCGGAATGGGGACCCCCGCACAAGGAACAGACGTGCTGGAACTTGCAATCGGGAAAGGGACATGTGGAACGGTTGAAACGCCAGCACACATCACCACTCCCGGCCGAGACTGCCTTTGCAGGCACCCCGGCCGCCCCTCCTCGAAAGGGCCATGCCGCCCCCCCCACCGCCCCGACACCACTCTTGGCCCCGCCACCCGAACTTGCACCGGACCTAGCCGACATCTGGGTCAACCACAGGTTAATATCCTGTGTGCCCCACGAAAGCGCGCGGCTTTCTTCCATCCTGTCCCTAAACTTCTCGTCATAATTAAGCCAAGACCAGCCCTCGTGCGTCTGAGACGCCTCAAGGATGGAATCGGCATACGCCAACAACATTTCGTACTGCGACGGATCGTTCTGTCCCCACACACTGGCCAACCTTAAAAAGGCACGCGTCCAGTTAACCACGTTACGCGCAACCTTTCGAACCCGCCCGGCCTTCTCATCGTCTTTTTCCTGCTTTCACCCGAGCGCTTCCGCCCCTCCAGCAAATGGAAGATGTCAATATAGCGCCGCTTGCGGATTTTACGCCTCAGCTTCCGTGGCACCCCCGCCCACAATTCCGGCAAAGACACCACCGAAGAGGCCCCCCCACTTACACCCACTCCCCCCCAACACCCGAAAGCTGCCGATCCCCCCGCCTGTCCGACCCCCCGGACGAACTACTCGAGGACGAGGAAGATGAGGACGAGTTGGAGCTGCGACGTCTCCGACACGACCACCGATGCTTTTTCCACGAC
Source organism: Ichthyophis bannanicus (assembly GCA_033557465.1). Taxonomy (NCBI): domain Eukaryota; kingdom Metazoa; phylum Chordata; class Amphibia; order Gymnophiona; family Ichthyophiidae; genus Ichthyophis; species Ichthyophis bannanicus. Next base: position 363,023,583 of record CM066037.1, on the reverse strand, counting down.
GCTCCCCCTGCATCCCTGGACGACACTCCCCCATCACCCATTAACTCACCCGGCGCAGCCATCTGCTCACCAGCCACCGCGAGGTCCCCGCCATCTGCGCAAGCCAAATCCCTTGAACACCGCTGGGCCGCCTCTGCTGACGCTCCACGCTGCGGCTCCGCTCCAACCGGGGAACTCACCCAGTTCTCACTTCGAACCGTGCCCACGGGCCATGAAGTCTGCGCCATAAACTGGCCCTGCGGAGACAAAAGGGGAAAAACAGGGGGGGGGAAACCGACACCGGCCATGCCGGCGGCCAAGAGCCCCCCCACCCCGCCCTATATGTACCCTGCCCCCCAGACATCCACTGCTCCCATGCGGAAGCCGCCCCCGGCGAGCAAAACCCCCCGGGGCCTGAGAACCACCCCATGGGCTCACCACAGGACGCTACCCAAGGTGCTGCATCAGGACGCAACCCACCCCCTTGTCCCAGTGCCCCGAAGTCCCCCCCCCACCCCCCCAACAGCCCCAGCCCCCGCCCCCCCTCCACCAGCCCCCCCTCCCCTCCCCCACCCCTAGCAGCCCCTCACCCACCCCCTGCGAGCCACAGGGAGGGAGGGCACCCCTCCTGCCTTTTTGGCCACGTACCCCACTCCCGCGGCCCCCGGCACCTGATCCTCCCGATGCTGCACCCCCCCCCCCCCCTCACCAACCTGCCCGGGCAATCCTCCACCCCTCACAGCACCCCCCCGCGACCTGGACCCCCGCCCCTTAGCAGAAGCCTTTTCAGGGGCTGGGCCCCCAGCCTTCGCCTTGCCAGGCATCCTTTATGGAATAATTAAATATTTTTATTCTCTCTCTTTTTTTTTTTTTTTTTAAAACAGACACGGGCAGCCCCGAAAGCCCCCCAGGATGCTGCAACGCCGAAACACCCCCCCCCCCCCGCAGAACCCGACGTAATCCGGCGAGAGCACACAGCCAGCACTCACCCAGCCCACCTCACGACTCAGCCGCTCAAGCAGAAACGCCGCCCGAAAGAACCAGCAGCCACGAGGTAGGGACGCCGGCACCGAAGCAGCCTCCGCACGACTGACCACGCGGAGGCTGCTCGGCCCCGATCCCCCCTCGCGCCCCAAACCAGCGGCTCTAATTGGCTCCCGTGGGGCTGCAACCCCCGGGAGCCAATCAATTTGAAGGACGCGCGCTCGTGCCCGCCGAGGGCCGAGCGCGCATACCCCGGCCAGGCCGCGCACAGGGTCCCCGCGCCGGGCCGTGCGCCCGGTTAGCCTCGGCCGCCAGGACCCTGCCCGCGGCCTCGTAGTTTCCCCAAAAGACACAGGTTCCACAATGCTTGTACTGGGTCAAACATTGATATCCTGGGTCCCTTCTTAATAATGGTTTATGGACCTTTCCTCCAGGAACTTGTCCAAACCTTTTTTAAACCCACTTACACTAACAGCTTTTACTACGTCCTCCGGTAACAAATTCCAGAGTTTGATTACACCTTGAGTGAAAAAATATTTTCTCTTATTAGTCTTAAATAGTTTACCCTGTAGCTTCATTGCATGCCCCCTAGTCTTTCTATATTCTGATAAACGTAAACAATCGATCTACGTTTACCCGTTCCACGCCGTTCATTAATTTATAGGCTTCTATCATATCTCCCCTCAGCCGTCTCTTTTCCAGGTTAAAGAGCCCTAACCTTTTTAGCCTTTCTTCATAGGAGTATCCTTCCATCCCCTTTACCATTTTGGTGGCTCTTCTATGCACCTTTTCTAATAACGCTATATCCTTTTTAAAATACGGCCACCAGAATTGCACACAATATTCGAGGTGCGGTCTCACCATGGAACGATATAGAGGCATTATAATATCTTTTGTTTTATTTTCCATTCCTTTCCTTATGATACCTAGCATTCTATTTGCTCTCTTTGCCGCCACTGCACAGTGGGCCGAGGGTTTTAACATGTTATCCACAATGACGCCTAAATCTTTTTCCTGGGTGGTGGTTCCTAATGTGGAACCTTGCATCATGTAACCATAGTTTGGGTTGTTCTTCCCTAGGTGCATAACTTTGCATTTGTCCACATTAAATTTCATCTGCCATTTTGATGCCCAGTTTTCCAATTTATCAAGATCCTCTTGCAATTTTCCACAATTCTCTTGGGTTTTAACAACTTTGAATAGTTTTGTGTCATCTGCAAATTTGATAATCTCAGTTGTTATTCCCTTTTCCAGGTCATTTATGAATATGCCAAAAATCAGCAGACCCAGCACAGATCCCTGGGGTACACCACTATTCACCTTTCTCCATTGGGAAAATTGGCCATTTAGCCCTACCCTCTGCTTTCTATCTTTTAACCAGTTCCTGATCCACAATAGTACACTGCCTCCTATCCCATGACTCTTTAGTTTTGCCAAAAGTCTCTGATGAGGGAACTTGTCAAAGGCTTTCTGAAAGTCCAGATACACTATATCAACCAACTCACCTTTGTCCACCTGTTTATTCACACCTTCAAAAAAACATAACAGATTAGTAAGACAAGATCTTCCTTGTCTAAAGCCATGTTGGCTGTCTCCCATTAGGCCATGACTATCTACATGCTGAGTAATTTTGTTCTTTATGATGCTTTCTACAATTTTTCCCGGTACTGACGTCAGGCTCACCGGTCTGTAGTTTCCCGGATCGCCCCAGGAACCCTTTTTAAAAATTGGCGTTACATTGGCGATCCTCAAGTCTTCAGGTATTACAGATGATTTTAATGAAAGTTCACAGATTACTAATAGCAGGTCTGCAATCTCACATTTCAGTTCTTTCAACACCCTTGGATGTATACCATCTGGCCTAGGTGATTTGCTACTCTTCAGTGTTGCATTGTTTGTTGGTTAATAAACATTTAAATAAATAAAAAATCTCAAACCAACAAAGAAAATTAATACAAAAAGGAAAAAACAAATATTGTCCTAACAGTCCACAAATCTAGAGGAACAAGACGGAAAAACATTATTCTGTCTTGGTCATACATCTGAGAAAGTTTACTTCAAGGTAAAATAATAAAATAAGAGGGAGGGTGGGAGAAAGCAATATCAGCCAGAAATGAACATCACTTCAACCTTTTCTCTTAACGACAGAAATTGTAAGAACGGTTTAGGGTCATAGTATACTTATTGTTTATAAGACAAAAATATTACAGCACTTACATGGAAACTTTAGGAAAAAGTTAGCCCCAAAGGCAATGACTCTACTTTTTAAAGTCAAGAATTCCTTCCTTCTTCTTTGGGTTTCTCTGGAGAAATCAGAAAATATGCAACCTAGAACCTAAAAACAATTCATTCAAATTCTTTTAAAACAGATGTAATACTAAATTGCGGTCCGTTTCTAAAGCAAATGTGACAATCATGGTAACTCACTCAGTGATAATATCAAGCAAGCTTTCAAGAAACCCAGTGAGGTCCGAATCCTCAGACTGGGTTTCTCTAGAAGGACCCAAGAGGGGTTTGTAGGCATACCTACAAAAAGATATTGAGCCATAGTTAAGGGAGGCAAGTTATTTTGAGGAACCTTAAGTATCTCACAGAAATACATCTGTGCCATTTTGACAGGTGATAACAACGGAGATTTTAGGGAAGTTTAAAAATCTCAGGTTGCTCTCTCTTTTTTTGATTTTCCATATACTCCAATTTCTTAGAGAGAATGTTCTTATCCTTCACTTGTGCCTCACTAAAGGACTGTAGAACACCCACTTGTGCCTCCAGTTTCACCACTCAACCAAATTACACCTCTTGCTCTCTCAAGACCTTCACAGGCACTTGCTTAGCAACTACCAAGTCCACTTTTATTCCACTAACGAAAATGCCAAGAGAGTGATTCATGTTAGCCATGAGTTCCCATTGCAAAGCAAGAGTAATGACTGTAGGCTTTTTAATTCTACCAGCAAACGCTGATCCAGAGCCCCTCAGGACACCACGTTTTTGCAGCTCATTGGACTCCTTGAAGGTTGGAGAAGAAGCAACAACAAGTTTCTGGCTGCAACTTCCTCCACCTGCTGCCAAAGTGCTTCCTTCACTCCACCCTGCCCTGCGGAGAACTCAATGCAGCATCCAGAGGGAGCACAACCTTGATTGGGGTAGGATTCTGGTTTGCGGTGGAGCACTGTGGTTTCGGGGCTGAGAAACACCCCATCGCTGCTCACATCCAAGGTTCAAAGGCTTCCCAGATCCGCTGAGGATATCGTCTCTTCCCAAAGGCTGAACTCCGCAAGCCTTGAAGTAGCCTGAGTGCTCGTTGCCGATGTAACCAGGCCCGGAGTTAAGCCCTTTTGCTTACATTTTCATTGTCCCATTCTGGGGGGAAAATGGCCAAGACAACCAGCACAGCAACTCTTGTTGTAGGGAGCTCAGGTGCACACAACCTCTCCCAATGCCATCTTGTCCCAGGAGTGGTAACTTTGCAACTCTTTCCTCCAGTAGACATCATACTTGAGAGAAACCAATGTGAAAGCACATTTGAGAAAGGCTGTTCAAGCAACAATAGAGACATGCAAATTGAAACATGCAAAGCACTGTCAGTTTCAGAATTGGCTCCATGTATGCGCATGATCCTTCTGAAATTGCTATTTGCCTGTCTGCATATATACACGTGCCCATCAGCACAGGGTCTGGATATGTGTGTGACAGAAAATGAAGACACAGGCATGTATAGGTTTCCCTTAGAGAATAATGGCAGCAGACACTACTACTACTACTACTACTTATCATTTGCATAACACTACAAAGCGTACAATCTAATCAGACAACACAACAATTAGGGACTAGGGTAAATCTAGGGGACTGGCAAAGATACAGAAAGGTGATGAGCAGGAAAATAAGAGAAACAAGTACTACTACTACCAACATGCAAGTGTGACATAGAATAGGGATGCATGTGCAGCATAGATAAAGAGGACATGAATACAGGACCCATACAGAACCACTACATGTGCCTATTCTCCTTGCACCAGTAGTTGCAGCATGATCACCAGGCAGAGAAACCATTTTAGGGCCGAGATCTTGCTACTCTGCCACCTTGTGCTCAAGAACATAAGAACATAAGATATGCCATACTGGGTCAGACCAAGGTCCATCAAGCCCAGTATCCTGTTTCCAACAGTGGCCAATCTAGGTCATACATACCTAGCAGTTTCCCCAAAAGACACAGGTTCCACAATGCTTATACTGGGTCAAGCATTGATATTTTATTTATTTATTTATTTGCAAATCTTTTATATACCGCCATTTCCTAAGATCAGTGGCGGTTTACATCAAACAACATGAAATACATAGAACAGCGCAGTGATAATCAGGTACATTGAACAGTAATCAGAACTATATACAGGTAGTATAGACAAAGTTTAGAACTATTTATATGTTATTACAATATTTATTTACATATATACATATTATGTTTCATCATATGTTCTGTTTTGGGAGTAGTATTGCGAATATTAGGGCAGGTATATATTTTGGAGATCTATGGAGGATGGGAGGCCTTGTCTAATTCATTATCTATGTTAGAGCAATATTGTGAGAACAGGTATGTTTTTAGGTCTTTTCGGAAATGTTTTAGATCTTTTATTTCCCTTAGTTGGTCAGGGAGATTATTCCATAATGAAGGTGCTACGAATGAGAAGGCACTGTTACTTGTTATGTGTTTAGTTTTTCTTATTGAGTCGGGAACTAAGATAGTATTAAGATTCCTTCTACGTCTTATTCTGTTTTCTATAGGACTATGAATTAGTGTGGACAGGTATGTGGGGCAATCTGGTTAATCAATTTGAAAGTTGTCAATAAGACTTTGTATTGAATCCTACTTGGTATAGGTAGCCAATGCAGAGAATAGAGTATCGGGGTGATGTGATCGGTCAGTTTGGCTTTGGAAATTATCCTCGCCGTGACATTTTGAGCCATTTGTAGAATTTTTAGGCTCTTTTTAGGTACACCTGATAGTATTCCATTACAGTAGTCAAAATGGGGAGTTATTAGTGACTGTGTGATAGTTCTAAAGTCATCAATTTCTAATAGAGGCCTCAGCTGTTGAATTGAGCGAAGCTTGTAGTAAATTGTTTTAGTTGTTGTCTTAATGTGGTTAGTGAAATTAAGGGCCTTGTCTAGGGTGACTCCTAGGTATTTAATCTCTTCCTTTATGGGTAGGGTAAAGTTCAGAATTTTGATGTCAGTTGGTGGTGTGTAATTTATATTTCTTGAAGTGATTAGTATCTCTGTTTTCTTGAAATTAATTTTCAGATTATTTGAACGCAGCCATTTTTCAGCTTCCATGAGGCAGCTTGCTATTTTGTCATAGTTTGGATCATGTATATCGAATGCAGAGTACAACATAATGTCATCCGCATATATATGGTAATTCATCTTGTATTTTTGAAAAATGGTACAAATTGGTTGGAGATAAAGGTTGAATAGAAGGGCAGATAAAGCAGAGCCCTGAGGAGGAAAAGGGGGTGAGGAGGTCTGGTTAACTTTTACAAATTGTGTGCAGTCAGATATGTAAGATTTAAACCAGTCTAGCGTAATTTTCCTTAATCCTATTTGACTGAGTCTTGATATGAGTATGTTGTGATTTACACTGTCAAAGGCAGCAGATATATCAAGGAATACCAGTAGAAATGCTTGTTTTGTGTTATCTAATCCCTTATTGAGGGTATCAAGGAGGGCAAGAAGGAGGGTCTCTATGCCGTGAAAAGGTCGAAACCCATATTGGTGATCATCAAGAGGGGCAGATGTATCTATAAAGTCCTGTAGTTGTAATTGTACAACTTTTTCTATGATTTTGGTCAGAAATGGGATACTGGCAATTGGGCGTTATGAGGTTGGGTCATTTTCATTTAGTGTTTTATTCTTCAAAATCGGGCGGATTGCAGAATTTTTTAGTTCTTTTGGTAATACCCCGTGCTGGAGGGAGTTGTTTACTATTTTTAGAATAAAGGGGGCAAGTTCTTGTTTTGTTGTCTTGATCCATGTGACAGGGCATGGATCAAGGATGGATGTAGTAGTGTTAATATTCAATATTATATTTAGTAATTGTTTTTTATCAATAGGTTGAAAGGAGGTCCATGTATTGTTGTTGTTTATTGATATTATAGGATCAGGCATTGGTATTGAGGATAGTTTTAGTTTACTAGCAAAATAGTTTGCTAAATCTGCCAAGTTAATAGGGACAAGTTGAGAATTAGTGGTAGGGGCTTTTGATAAAGATTTTACAATTTCAAAGAGTTCCCTTGGACGATTAATAGCCTTAGTTAGTATTGAGGTATGATGTTGTTTCTTGGCGTTATTAGTTGCTGATCTGTATGTGTTAAGTGTTGTGAAGTATAGATCCCTGAGCTCTGGTGTTTTTTTTACTCGCCATTAACTTTCCATTTTTCTTAGTTTTTTTTTGATAGAAGCTAGTTCTTGTGTGTACCATTTTTCTGAAGTTCCTTTATAGGGCTTGTTAGGTTTGAGAGGTAATGGTTTGGAAGCTTCTCTTATTACAGTGTTCCAATTAGTAATTGCTTCGTCAATGTTGTTTGAGTTTGTATCTAGTTGTGGTATAATTGTACCTAGAAATTCTTCTGATACAAATGGACAAAATCTCGGCCCTTGATGGATTGCAGTTTGCTGAGGAGAGGGGGTGAGTGGAGTATGGATCGAAAATTGAATCATAAAATGATCAGACCATAGGACTTGTGTTATAGTGGGAGGGATGTAGAGATGTGTCTCCATCATATGTTCAGGGAGAAAGACTAGGTCGAGAGTGTTACCTTTGGTGTGTGTGGGGTGTTTGACTACTTGTTTAAATCCCATGTCTTCCATTGATTCTAGGAAGATTGAGTGTAAAGTGTTATTGATAGTTGCTAAATTAAAGTCTCCCAATACAACATGGGGTTTGTTCATGGAGGCTTTACAAGTTGTTTCTAAGATGGTTGTTATGTTTTCTACATCTGGTGATGGAGGTCTGTAAAATAGGCAGATGGCTAAGTTTCTATTCTCTATTTTTAGAATATCAATATTTATTTTATTTATTTATTTTAATTCTCTTATATACCGCGCTATTCTGCATCAGTGTGGTTTACATTGAACAAACTGAAATTACATTGAACAGGGCATTATAACTTGGAGATAACTATTTTACAGGGAACATGGGCTATAGAGGGTTAAGTGGCTTGCCCAAGACCACAAGGAGCACCTGTGGGACTAGAAACCCCAGTCCTTCCGGCCCAAGGTTGCTGTCCTCTAGTGGGATTTGAACCCCCGACCTTCCGGCCTGAAGTACCTTGCCCCAACCACTAGGCCACTCCTCCACTCCACTTCATTAGATTTGCAAATCGTAGAGGAACAGTTCCAGCTAGATTTAGCTAGAATGAATATACCACCTCCTTTTTTATGATTACGGCTGCAGTGGAAAAGTGAATATCCTTTTACTTTTATTTGGTTTAGTAATATTGAATCTGAATTGGACAGCCAAGTCTCAGTTATGCAGAGATAGTCAAGGATCCACACTATAGTCGGGTTTCTCATCAGTGATGATGTCTGCAATGAGAGGTATTTTATTTCTAATGGATCTTATATTGATCAGTATAATTTTTAATTTTTGGGTAGGTGTAGCTAGTTTTTTAATTATAGTTTGCGGTTTTAACTTTATGTGGATTAACCGTTTTGGTTGAGTATCAGAGTTTCTAGGGTAAGGGTTCGTGTTAAAGTTATTATTGTATTTCTGTTTGTAGTGTTAGGGTATGATATGTATGTGAGCTAGGCTAGTATGTTCCAGGAGTGGGTATGGTGTTTGGAGACAATAGTTAAATGAAAGTATTAGGCATATATAAATACCTAGGACATATAAAAATTGCATGGTGAGGTTTATCAGTTTCATTTTGAGAATTGTAGTGACTCAGTTACTATAGTACAATGTGAAGAGTATATCAGAAGTTGATAAATATATGCCGCTGCTGCCGCCGCTGGGACCAACACCCCCCACGGTGCTCCTGCCCAATCGGGGCAGTGGGAGAACAAAACCAAAGCAGCCCGCCTCCATAAAAGCGGCGTCCCTCGCCTCCGGAGGGAGCCGCTGCTGCCGCCGCTGGGACCAACACCCCCAGGAACAAATACCACATGCTCCAGGACCTGATCACAACTGAGAAGATCGACATCCTCTGTGTAACAGAAACCTGGCTAACAGACCACGACACAGTAGTAATGAACCAGCTAACACCAAAGTGATACAGCCTCCAACACTGCTCCCGGACACATGCCAAAGGCGGAGGTGTAGCCATCATTGCCAAAGACAACCTCCACCTCCGGATCCACGCCGCAGAAACCTCCAATGAAGCAGACATCCTCACCCTCACCAACAAATACCTCTCGATATGCCTGATCTACCGTACACCCACCACAACCTCTGACCTACCACAGATTCTACAGCTCATCTCCGAAAGCACCAGCCCTTCGAAGGAACAAATTATCCTAGGAGACTTCAACCTCCCATCACTCCAGGAGAAGCAAGCAGAAACCTTCCTCAACGCCATGACAGCATTGGACTTGACACAAATCATACAAGAACCAACACATGAAAAAGGAAACATACTTGACCTCATATTTCTAAACTCCCAAACCGCCACCTCATACAGAAAACCAACAATCTCGCCAGTACCGTGGTCAGACCACTACATTATCAACATATCCCACACCTATCAACTCAAAAATAACAGAGAAAACAAACACCACACAAGGAGATTCAAAGCATTTAACAAGGAAGACTTCCTAACAAAAACCCTGCCTAACTTACACACAAACTACAACAACCTTGATGTCCTGATCCACAACTGGAATACCACAATCTCCTCAGCAGCCAGCACAACTAGAAACAGCACCAATACCAGACCCATCTCCTCAAAAGCCCGATGGTTCACCCCCAGCCTCCGCAAACTAAAAACCAGACTTAGAAAAACCGAAAGGAAATGGAGAAAAACCAAAAGTGACAGAGACAAAGCAAAATACCTCTACGAACTCAATGCATACCACTCAGAAACTGACAACGCCAAAAAAACCTACCACACCAAAATCATCGCAACAGCCATAAACAAACCTCGAGAGCTCTTCCAAATTGTCAAAAATCTAACAAAAGCACCCAGTAACTCCGACCAGCTGCCAGATATCCCCCCTGATCTTCTAGCCCGACAATACAAACAGCTTCAGCAACCACAAAACCCACATCACTACGCTGAAACAACAACCAAGACGACTTCATACCCCACCCTGAACAGAGACTGGAATACATTTGACACAACCTCAAAAGAAGAAATATCTTCCACCATCTCCTGCTTGAACACCACCACCTCCCCGCTGGATCCTTGCCCTGCCGACTGGATAAAGAAAACCAAAGAAGACCTCAGTGCACCACTAACCCACATCGTAAATGAATCCTTTAAACAAGGACACATGCCAGACGCCCTCAAGACCACAATCATCCGACCAACCCTAAAAAAGCACAACCTAGATCCCCTAGACCCCACCTCCTACAGGCCAGTAGCAAGCCTCTCGCTCACCGCAAAGATAATCAAGAAGATAGTCGAACGTCAGCTTCAAGAACACCTAGACGTTAACAACATACTGGACCCGCAGCAACACGGATTCCAACCATTACATGGGATCGAGACCCTAATGACCATGCTGATGAACACCCTCATCATAGGAACCCAAGAGAAACACTCCGGATACATCCTAATTTTTCTGGATATATCAGCGGCATTCGACACCATCTCCCATAACACCCTTATCCACAGACTCCAAACAATTGGGATCAAAGATACTGTACTCTAATGGTTCAGGTCCTATCTAACCAACCGACAGCAACTGATCCGCACCAAAACCTCCACCTCACCCCCCTTCCAGCAACATCAAGGAGTACCTCAAGGATCCACACTATCAGCCATGCTTTTCAACATCTACCTCCGTCCACTCTGCTCAGTCATACGCACTCACAATGTCAACTTCCACATATACGCAAACGACATAATGCTCTACGCCCCAATTACAACCACGGACCCAACAAATGACCAGCTATCAACCTGCTTCACCGACGTATCCAACTGGCTACAAGAGAACAACTTATCCATTAACATAAAGAAGACCGAAGCCCTTATAGTGACAAAAGACCCAGACTTCAAACCACCCACTCACCTCACCATGGGAACCACGCAAATTCAAGTACAACCACACATAAGATATCTTGGCATTATCATTGACCAAGCCCTAACCCTTAAGCAACAAATCAACAAGACCACAAGAACTGTATTCCACAAGGCAAAAATGGTACAACGCCTCCGACCCCTCCTCGAACCACAAGACTTCAGGACAGTAATGCAAGCTCTAACACTCCCTCATCTGGACTACTGCAACATAATCTACCATGGCCTACCTGCCACACAGGCCAATCCCCTCCGAACTGCCCTAAACACCACGGCGAGAATAATTCACAATGCAAAGAAACGAGACCACAACACCCCAATTCTGAGAGACCTTCATATTCTCCCCATCGAAGCAAGAATCAAGTACAAAACTCTTCTACTCACCCACAAAACCATCCACCAAACACAAAGCACCCCACTCCGCGCCCTACTGCCTAGCCCAACCCACAGCAGAACAACCAGACAATCCTCCAACAGCTCCGTTGCCATCCCCCACAAAAGAACCAAAGCAACTCAACGGACCTGCAACAGAGCCTTTGAACTCTATGCCCCATCCCTCTGGAACTCTCTACCAAACCACATCAGGAACAACGGTGATCTCCCATCATTCAAAAAGCAGCTAAAAAACATCCTATTCCAAGAACATCTCTGAATAGGAACCCCCCCCTATTTCTCTCCAAGAACTCCAAACCAGTAACTATGCTATCTTTTCAGTCTATATGTTCATCCCAAAAATCACCAATGTTCCGCCCCGGTGATGGCCCCCCCCCCCCCCACATTTGATTCCCCCCCCCCCCCCGGTTATATGTCCCACCGCTTTGACCCGGTGAAAAGCGGGATATAAATACAGTTAAATAAATAAATAAATAAATAAATATGCTATTTTGTTAAATGGTAACAGAGGGATTCTGGGATATCCTGGGTCCCTTCTTAATAATGGTTTATGGACCTTTCCTCCAGGAACTTCTCCAAACCTTATTTAAACCCAGCTACACTAACAGCATTTACTACATCCTCCGGTAACAAATTCCAGAGTTTGATTACACGTTGAGTGAAAAAATATTTTCTTTTATTAGTCTTAAATAGTTTACCTTGTAGTTTCATTGCATGTCCCCTAGTCTTTCTGTATTCTGATAACATAAAAAATCGATCTACGTTTACCCGTTCCACTCTGTTCATAATTTATAGACTTCTATCATATCTCCCCTCAGCCGTCTCTTTTCCAGGTTAAAGAGCCCTAACCTTTTTAGCCTTTCTTCATAGGAGTATCCTTCCATCCCCTTTACCATTTTGGTGGCTCTTCTCTGAACCTTTTCTAATATTGCTATATCCTTTTTAAGATACGGCGACCTGAATTGCACACAATATTCAAGGTGCGGTCTCACCATGGAACGATATAGAGGCATTATAATATCTTTTGTTTTATTTTCCATTCCTTTCCTTATGATACCTAGCATTCTATTTGCTCTCTTGGCCGCCGCTGCACACTGGGCGGAGGGTTTTAACATGTTATCCACAATGACGCCTAAATCTTTTTCTTGGGTGGAGGTTCCTAATGTGGAACCTTGCATCGTGTAACGATAGTTTGGGTTGTTCTTCCCTAGGTGCATAACTTTGCACTTGTCCACATTAAATTTCATCTGCCATTTTGATGCCCAGTCTTCCAATTTATCAAGATCCTCTTGCAATTTTCCACAATCCTCTTGGGTTTTAACAACTTTAAATAGTTTTGTGTCATCTGCAAATTTGATAACCTCACTCGTTATTCCACTTTCCAGGTCATTTATGAATATGTCAAAAATCAGCGGACCCAGCACAGATCCCTGGGGTACACCACTATTCACTTTTCTCCATTGGGAAAATTGGCCATTTAGCCCTACCCTCTGCTTTCTATCTTTTAACCAGTTCCTGATCCACAATAGTACACTGCCTCCTATCCCATGACTCTTTAGTTTTGCCAAATGTCTCTGATGAGGGACCTTATCAAAGGCTTTCTGAAAGTCCAGATACACTATATCAACCGACTCACCTTTGTCCACCTGTTTATTCACATCTTCAAAAAAACATAACAGATTAGTAAGACAAGATCTTCCCTGTCTCCCATTAGGCCATGACTATCTACATGCTGAGTAATTTTATTCTTTATGATGGTTTCTACCATTTCTCCCGGTACTGACATGAGGCTCACCGGTCTGTAGTTTCCCGGATCACCCCTGGAACCCTTTTTAAAAATTGGTGTTACATTGGCGATCCTCCAATCTTCAGGTATTAGAGATGATTTTAATGATAGTTCACACATTACTAATAGTAGGTCTGCAATCTCATATTTCAGTTCTTTCAACACCCTTGGATGTGCACCATCCGGCCCAGGTGATTTGCTACTCTTCAGTTTATCTAATAGTTGTAATACATCTTCCCGATGTATCGATATTTTCTTCAATTCTTCCGCACCTTTAAATACCACTTCAGTCATGGGTAACATCCCTACATCTTCCTCAGTAAAGACCGAAGCAAAGAATTCATTTAGTCTCTCCGCTCTCTCCTTGTCGCCTCTTAGTGCCCCTTTAACCCCTCTATCATCTAATGGACCAACTGACTCTCTCACAGGTTTTTTGCTACGAATGTACTTGAAACTTATTTTGCGTTTTTAAACTTCCACAGCAAGCTTCTTCTCAAATTCTCCCTTTGCCTGCCTTATCAATGCCTTGCATTTGACTTGCCAGTGATTTTGCTGTTTCCAAGTTTCGTCGTTTGGCTCTTTTTTCCATTTCCCGAAAGGTGCTTTTTTGGCAGCAACAGCCTCTCTGACCTCCCCTTTAAACCATGCTGGCAGTTTTTTGGACTTCCTTCCACTTTTTCTTGAAGCGTGGAATACAGCTGGTCTGGGCTTCCAAGATAGTATTTTTCAACACCACCCAAGCTTGATGTAAGTCTTTAACCTTTGCAACTGCTCCTTTTAGTTTTTTCTTAACTATTTTCCTCATTTTATCATAACCTCCCTTTCGAAAGTTAAAAGGTAGTACTGTGGGTTTCCTTACTATCCCTCCTCCACTAATTAAAACAAAGGCGATCATGCTATGATCACTATTGCCAAGTGGCCCCAACACCCTTATCTCTTCCACTAGATCTGGTGTTCCACTAAGGACTAGGTCTAATATGGCTTTCCCTCTGGTCGGTTCATGAACCAGCTGCTCCAAGAAGCAGTCATTTATTTCATCTAGAAACTTTATCTCCCTAGCATGTCCTGCCGTGATACTGACCCAGTCGATACCGGGGTAATTGAAATCACCCATTATTATTACTGCACTGTAACTTTTGTTAGCTTCCTTGATTTCTTTGAGCATTTCATCATCCATTTGTTCATTCTGGCCAGGCGGTCGATAGTATACCCCCACTGCCATCGCCTTCCCCTTTTTACATGGAATTTCAATCCATAGAGATTCTACAGCAAATTTTGTTTCCTGCAAAACTTTAATCCTTTCTGACTTAATGCCCTCTCTAAGATAGAGCGCAACCCCTCCACCAATTTGATCAGCTCTATCATTACGATATAGTTTGTACCCAGGTATCACAGTGTCCCACTGGTTGTCCTCCTTCCACCATGTCTCTGATATTCCAATCATATCTAACCTCTCATTTAGTGCTATATATTCTAACTCTCCCATCTTATTTTTTAGACTTCTAGCATTTGCATACAAGCATTTTAGAGACTGTATTTTATTCATATTAATTTGGCTGTTGGTAGACATGGGTAATTTGGGATCTTTAAGCTCTATCTCCTCCATACTCGAGGGCATTTGGGCTACTTTACTGTTTTTTGGAACCTCTCTGCTTTTGGTAGTATCCTTCAAGGATACATTCTTCCGAACCATGTGCTCTTGGGCGACTGTCGGCTTTTCCCTATTATCTAGTTTAAAAGCTGCTCTTTCTCCTTTTTAAAGGTTAATGCCAGCAGCCTGGTTCCATCCCAGTTAAGGTGAAGCCCATCCCTTTGGAAGAGCTCCTCCTTTCCCCAGTTCCTAATAAATCCAAACCCCTCATCTCTGCACCATTGCCTCATCCACGCATTGAGACTCCGGAGCTCTGGCTGTCTTTTGGGTCCTGCGCGTGGAACAGGAAGCATTTCGGAGAACGCTACCCCGGAAGTTCAGGATTTCAACTTCCTACCTAAAAGCCTAAATTTAGCCTCCAGAACCTCCCTACCACATTTTCCTATGTCATTAGTACCAACATGTACCAAGACAGCAGACTCCTCCTCAGCACTATCTAAGACCTTATCTAGGTGAGGTCCGCTACCTTCGCACCAGGCAGGCATGTTACCAGGCGATCCTCTCTACCAGCCTCCCAGCTATCTACATTCCTAATGATCGAATTACCAACTATAACGGCACATGGCCCTGGAGAAAGTTCCTCGATGCGAGAGGGTTTTACATCACCTGGAGGACAGGTCCTAGTTACAGGATCACTTCCTGCCACACCAGGGTGATGCTCTCCTGTCACGTGACCTCTCTCCTCCATGGCAACAGGGATTCTGCGAGACTGGAGGTGGGACTTCAGGACTATATCCCTGTAGGTCTCGTCTAGGTATCTCTCTGTCTTTCTTATGTTTTCCAAGTCTGCTACTCTAGCCTCTAGAGAACGGACTCGTTCCCTGAAAGCAAAGAGCTCCTTGCACCTAGTGCATGTGTAAGAATTCTCACCAACAGGGAGAAAAATCATACATGTGACACTCAATGCAAAAGACTGGAAAGCTCCCATCTTGCTGCTGGACTGCTGTCTGCATCTTAGTTTTAAGTTTGTGTTTAGATCTTTAAGTTCTTTACTTACTAAGGGTTGCTATATTTCAGACACTGCGTCACACCAACCTACCTCTACACCCCATGTCAACACGTTAAACCCATGCTCTCCATAGTCTTAACGCGAATAGTCTTAACGCGAAGAGCTGCAATCTCACCTGCTTCTTCCCTCATCAAGAAACATATAGCTGCGCCTAGTTGTTCTGTACATAGTTGCTTTTTGTACATAGTTATTATGTTCCTCTGTTTATGAAACCTGTTGAATATAAACCTGTTTAATGTATACCCAGCTGTTCATTGTAAGCACTGATCATTATTTGGTAAGTGTAGTTTCTGTTCATTGTAAACCGCACTGATGTCGAATAGTGCGGTATAAAAGAAACTGTAAATAAATAAATAAAATAAATAAATAAATAAATATTTATACTAATAAAACTGTACCTAATACGTTTAATATGCCTTGTTCACCTGAAGTTTAATTAATCTCAGGTCCTTAGTGTATGACTGATTTGGGTAACGAGCTTCACCTGAGAGCACCTCCTGTCTTTTAAGATGTGTAAGTACCTATAAAGCTATGATTATCTCAGGGGTGGGTGGGTGTTGGGGAGGGAGGGAGGGAAATAACACTTATTAAAAGAGGGCTGATACACAGTACCCTGTCTTGTGCTGCTGAGGTAAGCTATATTCTGATTTGATTTAAATTATAGCTCTTTGCTGCTGCTAGGCTCTAACTTATTATGAAATTTAAACTACAAGCTCTCTGCTGGATTCTAAATTTAACCAGAAAGCTCTCTTCTGTGTTTTAAATTTAAACTAAAAGTACTTTGCTGGTGCTAGGCCCTGAGTGACTATTAAATTTAAACTACAAGCTCTCTACTGGGTATGAAATGTAACCAGAAAGTTCTCTTCTCTCTTTTAAATTTAAATGTAAACTGCTGCTAATAGGCCCTGACTGATTTAACAAAAATAGTGGGTTCACAGATTAATTAGCTTTAGTACAAAGAATTCCTTTCAGAAAATTCCCAGAAGTATATACTCACAATTGCAGATCTCTCTCCAGAAGTAACAGTCCCCTTTTCTAGTCCTTCAAGACTGAGGATCACAGAGCTCTGGTCAAGGAGGAGAAGTTTTTCTAGTCCCCCTCTTCCGTCACAAGGGAAAGCTGCCTTATGGAGCAGTAAGAAGGGTTTGGGAGAGGATAGACATGGCTCTGGCAAGGTGAGTCACCCAAAGACACAATACACAGGGAAACATTTAGCTGTTGGCAAACAATCTGTGTGCAGTGTGGCAAGCTATTCAGGATTCTCTTTCAGTCTTGTCACTTTTAAAACTTACAAGGATGGTTAAAACAATGCTTTAAACAAAAATCTGCTTTATTATTTTCAGCAAAATAAACCAATGTGTTAAACTGGGTTCACCCATTCAATGTGAGACACTGAACAACTGTATAACTTAGTCAGAATAATACTATAAGCTTAATTTGCCACCTCAGCAATGCAGCACATCTTGGGAAATGTAACCCATACATAACTGCATACAACAATCA
This sequence comes from Ichthyophis bannanicus, assembly GCA_033557465.1. Taxonomy (NCBI): domain Eukaryota; kingdom Metazoa; phylum Chordata; class Amphibia; order Gymnophiona; family Ichthyophiidae; genus Ichthyophis; species Ichthyophis bannanicus. The sequence goes on along the minus strand of CM066037.1, from coordinate 363,006,043 downwards.
GATTGTGCTTTCTCTGGGAGTTCATTAATCAAAACACTAAACCTTTTTTACTCCACTGCTCTTCTTTGTTTAAGGAAATTATTTCATAGTTCTCTTGTAGGTTTAAACAAAGTCCTTGGTTCCTGGAGAGGACAACACAGGTCACATACCTGGAAAAGAATCTTTGCAGTCTGTATAGTCCATGGCATGGGCAAGTTTCCTCAGTGATCATCTACAGCTGCAATTCTGAAAGCAGTTCCCTGCTGATTCAGGGTAAGACCACAACCTTTGGTTCCTTAGAGTAGTAAGACACATTTAAGCAGCATACTGCTTCAGAGCAGCGTTTATAAGGAAGGTTCACAGTTCAAGTGTCCTTTAGCTCAAACGCTGAGCAATCATCAAGCTGCTTTTTCTGTGAGGATTAGACTACCTTTTCTCTGGTAAGCAATTAAGAGCAGCAGCAGCAAGACAATTATTAAGTGAGGCTTTAACTTCTCTCACTCTCAGTCAGCAGGGAAAACACTGAACAAAGCTCAGTACAGAATTCATAAATGTTTCTGAGACCAACTTGTCCAACATTATAGTTCAGACAGTGTCTTTTCTATTGCCCTGATTAGCCCCCTTTGTTTCTAACAGAATCTGCATGTCTGTGAAACTGGGGCAGACAGCCCTTTCTTTATGCAGAACAATGCTTAATTAATAGCCAGCATTACTGCTTCCCTCACAATGCTATCTCAGCAGATTTTACCAGGCATTCAGTTGTGACAGTCACAAATAATTCTTACCTTACTTTAGTGGCGTTAAGTGCCATTGCTTCTGGCTCTTTCCCCAATAATAAGGACTGGGGATCTGTCTCCATCTCTTTAATAATAGACTGTTGCTCTTGCATGAGCTGTAGTTCTAAAGCTTCAAGCAGGTATGGGCACTGTCCTCTTTCTTGCTGCTGCTGCTGCTCCTCCTCCCAGGGTGTCAGGTGCTCTCTCTCCTCTGGATTTTGAAGGGTTTTAGTATAGGCCAGGACAGTCCACTATCCTACCCCAGTCTACCTATATTCCTCCCCTGACCCTCTCTTTGCTGCTTATGAAGGGTTTCTGTTCTAAAGGTGATGACCTTAAAGAGACAGAGGTGTGTGTGTGTGTGTGTGTGTTTTTTAAAAAAGGCTTTATTTAACATTTGGAACACATGACATCCACTGATGACATCTCCAAATACATAAAGTAATCCATAGTGTAACCAGCATCAACATGAACAAGCCTTATCTTTATAATGATCTATGAACAAACCAAGAGAACTCTTCTCCAGAGCAAAATCATTAACAAAGGGACCAAAGGAACCCTACAAAAACAAATATGCCCTCAAAAGATCGCCATCCACCTCCTGATCAAACAAATAAATATCCCCACAACATGTCAAAACCCAGAGATACTCCACCACACACTAATGTCGCAAAAGTCATGGACCAAATTCCTGCTCCCATCCAAGGAGAACATTGAAGACACTATCCGGAACCTAAACACAATGACATTTCCCCTGGACCCCTGCCCAGTGTCATGGGTAAATCTTGCTAGGCAACACCTCAGCCCATACCTCAAGGACATAATACATACCTCCTTGACCTCCGGTATAATGCCTAATCTACTAAAAATGACTTCGATATGACCCATTCTAAAGAGACCAGACCTAGACCCAACATTACCAAACTCATACAGACCCATATCAAGCATTCCATATCAAAGTTAATCGAGAAGATTGTTCTTACACAACTCCAAGACCACCTTATGGAACATGCAGATCCCCACCAAAATGGATTCAGACAGCACCACGGGGTTGAAACCCTCCTCACCTCCCTACCAAATACACTCCTAACCCTCTCGCAAAGCACCACCAACAGCTTTATCATCATCTTTCTCAACCTTGCCTCTGCCTTTGATTCTATCCCATACCAACAACTTCTGCACAGACTCTCAGAAATTGTGCTCCAAGGCACTACGGTCAACTGGTTCATATCCTGCTTAGACTCCCGAAAACAGTAAGTGAGAAGTGGGACTATATTATAAAACCCCTTCACCCAACAAACTGGAGTACCACAGGGCTCATGCCTTTCAGTCCTCCTCTTTAATATTTTCATCCAGCCGCTTTGTTAGATATTCAAAGCCCAAGCTACAATATAGGATCTACGCCGATATGGAGCAGTAAGAAGGAGCAGTCTTCACCCTCATCAGCCTCCTTTCTACAGACTTTTCCAACCTACAAAAGTATCTCACAGAAGCACAAAATAGGCTCAAAGCACACAACCTGACCTTTAACACAGAGAAGCCTGAAGCCCTGTATGTCACCCCTGACCCAACATTCATCCCCCCAGCAACACTGAAACTTGACAACATAACAATCAAAGTCAAAACTGAAACAAAATATCTCTGAATAACTATTGACCAACATCTGAACTTCCAGTCACACATAAAAAGAACAAATTCCACCGTCTACTACAAACTGAGAACATTAAAAAACCTACGTCCCCTGTTCACCCCAGAACTATTTCAGACTGTCTGCCAGGCAGTGATCACCTCTATATTAGATTATTGCAACATCATCTACCATGGCCTCCCAAAAATCACTCTCCACCCCTTACAGATGGCCCAGAACACAACAGCACAATAATCTACGGAGCCCTCCGCAGATCCCATATCACCCCTATATTTATACAGTTACACTGGCTTTCCATCACAGCGAGAATTAAATACAAGGCACTAACCACAATATCCCGAATACTCCACAACAAATCACCCGAAAGTCTACAGAACCTCCTCTCAAAGCCTCTGTCTGAAAGGTCATGAAGAAATGTATCCTCCAACTTACTAGCGATCCCTTCCCTGAAGCTAAAAAACAAACCATGCATTCACCTTATATATGCACCCACCCTTTGGAACTCCCTGCCACCAATGCTACGAGCATACTCTGATACTGCCAACTTCAGGAAAAAGCTCAAGACTTTCATCTTCCAAGAAGCATACAAAGCACACTTGGAGCCACAAACCCAACTACCATAGGCACAAACAAAACCATCAGCTCACCATTACAGCAACCTGAAAGCCCTTGACCCCAACTATCTACAAAACTTAACTGATAGGCATTGTAAATAGTTGAAAACCTCAAGTACTGTTACTCTATCCTAGCTAACTATATTGTAAATAGTTAAAACCTTGAATACAATTACCCTGTTAAATGTTCTATGTACAACAGAGGCCCACCACAGCCCTGCCACACTCCTGTTAAATGTAAACCGCCTTGAATGGTAGAAAGGCAGTATATAAACAAGTTTAAATAAATAAATAAATAATATTTTTTTAAGATTTATAAAGTAACCTAGTCCTTACAGCAACACCAACAGAACCTCTACAAAATAACCCAAGTCTATCCTCAAGGGAGTGTCTTCCATAACCTCCCCCTGAACCCTACTCACTCACTTCACTATCCCTATATGGCCACTCTCTTCACCCCAAGAGGTCACCTACACCTACATTCCCCTTCATTACTGCCCATATTGCTTTGGTGTGCTTTCCTGTGTTTTGTCCCCTAATTTGTACATACTTTCAAAGAGCTCCCAAACTGAAGTAAATCACTCCCTTCCAAACTTGCGCACCACAATTGCATGCTCCATACTATAGATCTGCCATCATGCACTCAATGCCAGAGGAGCCACTTGCTTCCAAGCTGCATTCAAACAGTGCCTCACCAACCCAGCTGTGGGGACTTCAGGCCTCATGGGGATAAATTAAACAAGAAAGTCCCAGGGTCCCAAGGTATATCTCTTATCACCAGACTTTGAATCCTATATTGTATTCCTCTCCCATATCCTTGAAGTCCCCTCCACCATACATGCACAAGCATCCCTTTCATACCACACCATCTCCAGCACTCCACTGAAGCACTCGGGAAGACCCTAGCCAGGCAATCCAATGTCATATACCACCCATACAAAAATTTATAAGAATTCTTCTGAACATTCACCTTTCCCAGTCTGCATTCAATCTGCTCCCACTGTTGCTCTGACTATTCAAGCTGCAGCTTCCTTGCCCTGTATGCCCTGTACTTCCCAACCTTGAATGTCCTCTGTTGCAGATGTGAATAAAGATCCAAAATTAATCCCTTGGTTCTCATCCTCTCCTCACATAAATACTCCAAATCGGTGTTTTCCCTGGCCACCTGACTCTTTACAACCCCCTACCCCACCAAATGCACCAGCAGGGTGCGATAATATGCATGTATCAGAATAAGCCTGTACTTCTCCTGCAGGTCTGCAAAGGACTGAAGCCGGCCATCCTCAAACAGTTGCCCCAACCTATGCAACCCCCTCCTCCCCCAGTGCCTAAAGGCAGCATTGTACACAATAGTGGATAAAGGAGACAGTCCCATTCCTTTATGTCAAAAGTATTTTTTATCTTTATTGAAGACAATATACTGCTTACACAAAAGTGTCAAAGCAGTTTACAATCATTAAATAATAAAGGTAGAGCTGCTTTTGAAAAAGAAAAGGAACGTCAACAAATGTAGACAGGAAAGGAGAGATGAGAATCAGAGATAAAGAGCAGATAGTGACTGCGCTGCAGCGGGGAAAGGAGAGGAGGGTGATTAACATCAGTGGGAGGCTGGAGACAAAGGGGAGGGGGTTGGGGGAGGTCGAAGGTGGTGCAGAAAAGGTGGGTTTTTAGTCTGGTCTTGAAGGTGTTGAAGGAGGGTTACAGATGGCGAGAGGGGAGCGAGTTCCAAAGCCGGGAACCCAGGAAAAAGAAGGCTGAAGAGTGGGTGGATTCTAAATGGGCTTGGGATGGGAAGGGAAGAAACATGCTATTGGAGTGAATGGACCTGAGTGACCAATGCGGGGCGTGGAGGTGAACTGAGTCAGCGAGATAGAGAGGGGTACCAGTGTAGATTGACTTATGAACGAAGATGAGAAATTTATATTGAATCCGAAAGGGAATTGGGAGCCAGTGCAAACATACAAGGAGGGGGGGAGGGGGGTGATGTGATCTGAACGGGAGGCATGTGTCAGAATACAAGCGGCAGTGTTTTGGATGAGTTGGTCCACGTATAAATTACCCCTACCCTTATTCACCCTGCTCTTCATTGGCAGCCACAGCTGACCCCCCAGATCCAGGACCCTACCAACTCTCTGTCCAGCAAGACCCAAGGCCTAGTGCTCTTCCCATTTACCCACATGACCATGGCTCTCCCCTGTGGAGCTGCATAGTATCACTGCAGATTAGGTGTGCTCATCCCACCATGCTTTTTATGAGCATATAGGATGTGCTTTTTTCACTGTCCAAATTTCACATCCATGTTATTTTCAATAATGTCATATGGATGCGAAGGTTGGACAGTGAAAAAGATAGACAGGAAGCACATCGATGCCTTTGAATTATGGTGCTAGTGAAGAATACCTTGTATACCAAGAACTGCCCAAAGAACAAACCCATGAGTACTACAGGAAAACAAACCTAAGCTTTCTTCAGAAGCTCAGATGACAAGACTTTAATTTTCATACTTTGAACACATCATGCGATAAGAGAGATCATTAGATAAAGACATTATGCATGGCAAGGTTGAAGGTCAATGCAAAAGAAGAAGGCCAGCAATGAGATCAATTGATACAATTGCATCAGCTATGGATGCCACTCTATCAATAATGAGATGTCTGACTGAAGACCAAGCACAGTTTAGGACAATTATTGAGAGGGTTGTCATGAGTCGACACCAACTTGGCGGCACTTGACAACAACAAGTATGTGCTTAGCTATTTTATGCTTCCATACCTCCAGACAAACTTCAGCATCTGTCTCTGCAGCTGATCCAATACCTGACAAGGCACCTCCATGGGCAGAACCTGAAACAAGTATAAGATGCTGGGAAGGAACACCATCTTAACAGTGGCTATTCATCCAAATCGAGAGATGTTGAGCCCCAACCAGACCTCCAAGTTCCGGGCAACCTGCCAAAGCAGCAAAGTGAAATTAGCTTTATATAGATCAGATAGCTTAACAATTAGATTGACCCCTAAAACCACAAAGAAGAGACATCCACTTGAAAGGGAAATGAGCCTGTAGTTTCCAGCACATCACAGCATCCACATTAACATTTAAGATCTCTGATTTAGAATAGTTCATCTTAAACTCCAAGACTGAGGTGTGTTTTAGCCTCTGCTCAGTGTTTTTGCATGACCCACCCAGCCTGGGGACCTGGCCTTTCCACAGCAGACAAGAAAGTCAGGCAGATTGGGCTAAGTAAAAAGGTAGCCAAGACAAGCCAGTCATCTTAGATAACATTCACTAAGAAGTCTAAAAGAGTTGTACTAGCCAGAGCAATGAAGAAGGGTAATGCAGCCACAGATACACAAGCAAGCAGGAGCATACTTGTAATCTGGCATGGAGAGTAGGCACACACATACAAGCAGAGTAGTGATTGTGGGCAGTGACATTTAGGCAAATCTGCACATGCCATGACCCAGGGCCATAGAGAAGCAAGGCCACATTTGCAGGCATGGATGTGGCTCTGCAAGTCCCAAACCCCCAGGTCATGGCACATGCAATGCACAATATGCACATGGTTGCAGGCAGTACTGGTACATGGAGGCACAACAGAAGGAAAGCAGCTACAATGTGGCAACATGGTGCACAACCACAGATTAAAGTTATCAATGATGCATATGGGTCATGTTGCAAGCCAGGATATTTGGATGGAGCCGTGGAAGATATGTCCCACATCTGGTACCAGAATGGGCCCACTAACTACGTGCCACAGCATCTATATATCTGGTCAGAGCAGACCTTCAACCCAAAGGCAACAGAGGATGAGAGTCAAGTTGTGACAGTTTCAGAACTGCCGAAAGAGGTGTATGGCTGACCATGATGTTCAGATCTATCCCCTATTGCTGATTTTACATTCAGCATGAAATCGACTTGCTGACATGCAGGTTCAGGACCATGTGGAGGACCCAGCCTGGATTGCTGTAGCACCTCCTTATGGAGCTATAGCAGCATCAAGATAAATCATGGCACATGTGGCATAGATGTGACATTTAGGGAGGGGACCCTGAATTGCCATCTGAAATGCACAAGGACATGGAATGCATGCCTATATGCATCTACAACATGCATGACCACACTGGGATTCCAGCTGCATTTCTGCAGTGTTGAGGGTAGAGGAAGAAGTTGGCATAAAGCAGATAGCCCTGCATAGCTGCAGACACATGGTATACAGAGGGCCCAAGCAATGCCCAACAGGACATGATATCTGCAAACATATGCAGTGGGAAAGGGGAGGGAGTAAAAAAAAAGGACTTTGGACTCACAGGACAGAGAGTGAGAGTGTATGTGATCCATCCAGCTCAGAATGCCCATGTTGTGGATTCTAATGGAATGAGAAGGTGGTATTCAGGAGCAATGTGCAGGTGCCCTGTCAGCATCCAAGCACATGTGTAGGGAAAAATCTTATGTAAGACAGTGATGTCAGTGCATGGTGAGTAATGGCCCCTCTGACATACAGATATTAGATGTGAGGGCCACAAGTACAGTGTTCCCTCCACAGGCCAGACATTCAGTGACCTGGATCTTGAGGATGCACAATTAGGGTTGCCAACTGGCTCCAGATGCGCCCGACAGGCTTGATCCAGTCCTGGGTTTATTCCATTGCATGCAGGGACATGTAGTTCTGATTTCTCCATTGCACTCCATAAGAAAAGAAAGACTACAAGTCCTTGCATGCAATGGGGCTGGATGAAGCCTGTCGGGCGTATCTGGAGCCAGTTGGCAACCCTATGCACAATCCCCAATGAAGGAGCACTGATCCATCAAGGGGTTGCCATGGTGGCTGCAAGTGCATGTGGTAGGAAATCACAGCAGCTACCAAGTAGTGACATACTGTAGCAGTGAAGTGCAGACAATGAATAAATCCAGGAGTCAATTGCAGGGTCCAAGCCAATTTATTGTGCACAAGGTCCAGAGTGTCAAGCTTCAAAAAGGACTGAGCAAAGTTCTTACAGAAACATATTCATTTTATACATTTCTTTTCAGTTTGATACATGCAGACTTTCTATTGGTCCCAACGCCCCCTGCATTTGTCCAATCGGAGATCCCTCCTGGGCCTAGCACCCAGCTCCCTCCTCTAGGATTGTTCTAACAATGGCACAGTTTCTAGGTATGGATACAATTCTACTGCAAGGTCGTTTCTAGCTCTAGGAATGCAAGTATTGAAACATTTCTATCCTCAGAATACAAGAGAATAATGAAGGATTTATGAATTCATGAAAAACTTCTTATTAAGCAGTTTAAAGCAGTTTTCTCAGTCTTTCACAGATTTTTGGTTCTCTACTAAGATGGGGGTTGGAATCAGGGCCTAACTTACAGGCCTCTCATATTTGCAGGCTATCATAGGCCATAGCCTACCACATTCCCCCCTTTGATTATTCTCACCCGCAAGTTAAAAAGGGTGGGAATTAAATCACATATTAAACTCGTGTAACAGCATCATCTTGGGGTATAGGGTAATATTGCCACATAGCTAAAACTTTTGTAGCTGCCTTCCGTTCTACAGTGTTATCGATAACTGAGGTTATCATACGCAAGCAAAGGGGTAATAGGCATGGGAGCAATAAGCATACAGTTAGTATGAATAATACAATAAACACAAGGGTCTTTAGACCACCTAACCATGAAAATGCTGACCCAAACCACCCATCAAGCTTCAGGCCATGCCAGGTCTGAACAGGCACATATGTTTGTTTTCGCATTTGAGTAGCTATATCTTCAACAACTTGTCCATTATTATCAATCTGCAAACAACAGTTGGTTAAATTCAATTTTCCACATACTCCACCTTCAGCTGCTAACAAATAATCTAGAGCTAAACGATTCTGATAAATAGCTGTACACATTTGTGTACTCTGCTTAGCTAAAAGAGTTAGTGCTTTACTGGTTTCATTAGTTATTATTTCAACAACAGCTTGTAAACGTATAATACGATTTATCATGTATACAGGAGTACGATATCCCCGTGTCCCATCTTGTGTCCAAGTAGCAGGCCCGTAGTATGAAATGATTCTCTCAGGTGGCCACTCCTCATCATTCCACTTGTCCCATTGGCCTATTTTCAAGACCTCTCGTTTCTGTCGACTCCTGTACACGGGAAAACCCAGTTGTTCTCCATGGGAAATGGGCAGAAGAAAGAAGGAAGGTCGTATAGTTCCCAATGCACATGCTCCTCCCCAATGGGGAGGAAGCCTAGCATATGCTCGGGTTCCACAAATCCAGTATAGTCCAGGTGGTGCTTGCCAGGTACTATGAAACACTAAATTAGTCCAGATGCTGGCAAGATTAGGAAAGAGGACTAGAGGGTTGGAGGGCTCTGGAGTGTTGATCCCCGACCACCAAGACATCTTCTTAGTGGTACTGTTGTAGAACTTCTGATTGAGACAGACCAGCTGTCCAATCTCCATGGTAAACTGTGGTCCAGAGTGAGCAAAACACAAGTTACCAACAATAGGGTGGGCCAGTACCCACTCACTAGTAGTATTATGTAAAGCAGTCTGATTATAAGGAATAGAATAGTTCACTTCTTGCGCCTCCCAGGGCCATTGGTCTCCCATCTTAGTTCCTCCACAGAAGAAGCAGTCTAAGATGTGGAGACTAGATGCTACTGCCCCGGCGAGCTCAATGAACAAGTTTTGGGAAGTATGAGGGATTTAAAATTCTACCTTCATGGCCTCATAAAAGGAGTGATGTATTTGATAAGGTGCGGATACATGAGTCTTAGTATTTAGCTGTATATGTATAAAAGTTCCAGGATCTATGCCTCCTCCTGCTATACGTAATCCAAATCTGAACCCTGGTTCCACTGGCTAGGGTTAAGTATGAGAAGCTGTAGAGGATTGCAGGCACCTTTCTTGCACTTCCGAGGCTCCGGTAATGATAATTTTTCCAGGCTGGCTATGCGTTTACCTCCCTCTCGTCCAGTAGGCCCACCAGACCAGGTGGCATAGTACACGCATTCCCACTTTGGACAGTAGTAAGCATCTTTAGATGATGTGCTGTAGACGGTTGGGGAACTTTTCCCAGTACACTGTCCCCATCCGTATGCTCCTTCAGGACACATATATTTATCATCATAGTAGTAGGCTTGCTCCCACGATCCACACTTGTGATAGGCATTTCTGTTTATCACATCACAGGCATCGAAAGTCAGGATAACATACTTTGTGGGATCGGAGAGTTGTTGTGTGGCATTTATGAGGGCTCCCTCCTCGTTATTCCATCCTATCTCCAGTACATAATAAGAGGGATTCTGCTGGGGATTGTAGCAAATAGCAAGTCTTACTTTTCCCCTTCGTACAGATATTCAACTCTGTACCATTATACACACACCGGCTAACTATACCAGTGCAAGTATAGTAGGAATGATAAAGTAAAGTCTGAGTGATCTTTATTCCAGTTCGGATGGTAGTTATACAAGTCGGTGCAGAGGGTGGCTACTAAAATGATTAGTGGGCTTCATTATAAAGCATATGAGGACAGACTTAAGGATCTTAATATGTACACCTTAGAGGAAAGGCGGGATAGAGGTGATATGATTGAGATGTTTAAATACCTCCGTGGCATAAATGTTCAGGGAGAGAGCCTCTTTCAATTGAAAGCAAGTTCTGCTATGAGGGGACATGGGATGAGGGTGAAGGGAGATAGATTCAGGAGTGGGACATGGGATGAGGGTGAAGGGAGATAGATTCAGGAGTGATATGCGGAAATATTTCTTTACGGAAAGAGTAGTGGATCCATGGAATAGTCTCCCAGTGGAGGTGGTAGAGATGAGGACAGTAACTGAATTCAAAAAAGCATGGGACCAACACAGAGGATCTCTAAAGGTAAAAAGTGGACTGTTGTAGTTGTTGATATGGAAGGACAGACTAGATAGGTCATGTGGTCTTTTTCTGTCATCATGTTTCTATGTTTCTTATCTGCACAAGGGGGTAAGGCAAAAGTCTTTTAAAGGAATCCCAGGACTATCACTCCCATAAGACAGTAGTGGAGGAACATCGTGATTACAGTCTTTAGAGGTCAATTGAAATATCGGGTACGATGAACTTGTAGAGTCTTTTCTTCTTCTTCTTCTCTGCTTCAACTGCCACTCTTGAGTGACAGGGGTAGGATAGTAGATTCTGAAGACTCTTACAACGCCGGTTGTCTCCGCAATGGAGTCTCAGGGTCATTTACTGAAGTCCATTGACCAAGTTCAGGAGCAGCTGCTGGCTTCACTCGACTGTGATGGATCCAGGGTTCAAGTTCTGCAACTTTTACTGCAGTTGGGGTTGATAAGATGACAACATAAGGTCCCTTCCAATGCGGTGCCAGCGGGGTCTTTCTCCACTCTTTGATCCACACTGACACTCCTGGCTTGAAGGGATGTAGAGGTTCTTTTAGATTGATGGGCAATCGATCTTGCACCCAGGTATGAAGACTCTGCAAAACAGAACCTAAAGCCAATAGTTCTTGTCTAGTTATTTCAGATCCAATTTGTTTCATATTTCCTTTTATTCCCTGTACAATGGGTGGAGTTCGCCCATACAAAATTTCTAAAGGGGAAACTCCTAAAGACTTGGTTGGAGCAGAACGTATCCTAAGAAGGGCTATAGGGAGAACCTGGAGCCACTTTAGGTGTGTTTCTTGGCAAAGCTTGGACAACTGAGATTTCAGGGTCCTATTCATACGTTCTACTTTCCCTGAACTCTGGGGTCTATAGACAGTGTGCAACTTCCATTGTATCTGTAGAGCTCGAGCTAACTGTTGAGTCACTTGGGAGACAAATGAGGGTCCATTATCTGATCCTATAGTCAATGGTATTCCAAATCGAGGAATAATCTCATGAAGCAGTATTTTAGTGACTTCTCGAGCTTTCTCAGTTCGGGTGGGACAAGCTTCTACCCACCCAGAAAATGTGCAGACTAGAACTAACAGGTAGTGATATCCATTTGCTCGTGGCATTTCAGTAAAATCCACCTGAATATCACTCATAGGGGTCACCCCTACTGACTGAACTCTTGGGGGTGGAGTGGGACCCTGTTTAGCATTATTCTTAGCACATGTCAAACATTGCTGTGCCACTGAAGCGGACAGGGGTCCTAGTAGTGAAATACAGAAATGAGGTCTTTAGGGCTCTTTCCATGGCCGTTTTCCCATAATGTGTGGCCTGATGAAAAGCATGAACAAAGGCTGGTCCTAATGCTTCAGGAATTACTGTGGGATCTGGAGGTGAGCTACCCTCTGGAGGTGGCAGCACTATCCAACCATTTTCTGTTAGGACCCCTCCCTCCTTTTCACAGAAATAATCTAACTCTCTTGTAGTGTATCGGGGAGCCCATGAGCTAAGGGGCACCAGGAATAAGGCTGCCTGCACTGAAGTATCTTGGGTCACGACTCGTCCAGTCGTGGCTGCTTTTCGGGCAGTGGCATCAGCAAATCTGTTCCCTCGGGCAACGTCTCCTACTCCTGCCTGATGGCCTCGACAATGCATGACTGCAACTTGCTTAGGGGCCCATACAGCGTCTAATAATATCAATATCTCGGGCCCATACCTAATGGACTTGCCTCCTGAGGGGATCAACCCTCGTTCTTTATACAGGGCCCCGTGTGCGTGCAAAGTTGTAAAGGCATACTTGGAATCTGTGTACACATTTAAACGGAGTCCTTCTCCTAATGTCAGTGCCCTAGTGAGAGCTATCAGTTCAGCCTTCTGTGCTGAAGTTCCTGGGGCCAGAGCTGAGGACTCAACTACCAGATCAAGGGTCACCACTGCATACCCGGCACAACGATGTCCATTGATGATGAGACTGCTTCCATCTACAAAGAAAGTCCGTTCAGGGTCCTCCAGAGGGACATCAGTCAAATCCGGGTGACTTGAAAATACAGTGTCCATAGTTTCTAAACAGTCATGATTGGGGGGGGGGGGGGCAGGACCAATTGGAAACAACATAGCAGGATTCAGAGCTTGACTGACCTTTAATTGTATCTGTGGGTTTTCACACAGCATACTCTGATACTTCAACATTTGTGAATTCGTTAGCCAGAAACTTCCTTTGTGTTCCATGAGGGTTAGAACAGAATGTGGCACAGTAACTTGTAGATTCTGTCCCAGAGTGAGCTTGTCTGCTTCGCTCACTAGGAGGGCTGTCACTGCAGCAGCTCTCAAACAAGGGGGCCAACCTCTTGCTACCACATCCAACTGTTTTGATAAATAGGCCACTGGCCGCTGCCAAGATCCAAGAGATTGAGTCAGTACCCCTAGAGCATTTCCTTGTGACTCATGGACATAGAGATGGAAAGGTTTCTGGACATCTGGTAGACCCAGAGCTGGTGATGACATCAGAGCGGTTTTCAGAGATTGGAATGCTGCATCCTGTTCGGGTCCCCAATCCAGTGGAGACTTTTCCATTCCTTTGGTAGCTTGATACAATGGTTTTGCTAGCAGAGCGAAATTGGGTATCCATATACAACAGTATCCTGCGGCCCCCCAGGAAGGCTCTTACTTGCCTCCTGGTGGTTGGAGTGGGAATACTGCATACAGCTTCTTTGCGTTCCGGTCCCAAGCGTCGAATCTCACTAGACAACTGAAACCCTAGATATTTAACTTCAGTTTGACATAATTGCGCCTTGGCTCTTGAGACTTTGTATCCAGCCTCGTTTAAAAGGTGCAAAAGTTCACTAGTGGCTTGTAGACATTCACTTTCTGAATTTGTGGCTATGAGCAGGTCATCCACATACTGAAGAAGAACCCTTTATCCTGGTTTTACTGAGTAACTTGAGAGATCTTGATTCAAAGCAGCACTGAAGAGAGTAGGTGAATTCTTGAATCCCTGAGGTAATCGAGTCCAGGTGAGTTGGCCCCGCCTTCCTGTTGTGGGGTCTTGCCATTCAAAAGCGAACAAAAGTTGACTGGTAGGGGCTAGGCGTATGCAGAAGAAGGCATCTTTCAGGTCCAGGACGGTGAAATGAGTAGCCTCAGCGGGGATCAGTCCCAAGAGAGTATAAGGATTTGGTACCACTGGGTGTATAGTTTCAATTGCATCATTTACCCGCCTTAAATCCTATACTGGGCGGTAATCCCCTGTCCCAGGTTTCTTAACTGGGAGAAGGGGGGTATTCCAAGGTGACTGGCACTCCTTGAGAAGTCCATACTTCAATAGTTTCATCAGATGGCAGTGGATACCTTCAATAGCTGGTCGAGGAAGAGGATACTGCTTCAAATGCACTGGTTCCGCTCCTGGCTTGAGGACAACAATGACAGGGGCTATGTTCTTCGCTAGGCCAGGTGGATTATCTTCTGCCCATACTTAAATTGGGGCTAAGAGGTTAGGAGGTATACAGGAACTGGCTGGCTTGGTCGGAGGTACGCTGTAGAACCGCCACTCCTCTTCTTGGGGAACAGTTAGCACCATCAATCCAGCAGGCTTTGGGTTCACAGTCATTTGCATTTCTCCCCCTTCAGCAAAGGATATTTGCGCCTGAAGTTTGGCAAGCATATCTCGGCCCAGAAGTGGAATAGGGCATTCAGGCTTATACAGAAACTGGTGCGTTATTTTCTGTCCCCCTAGTTCACACATGCGGTTCTGCAGGAAAGGCTTGGTGGCCCTGTTCCCAGTGGCCCCAATAATGGTGACAGATGGAGAGGAAAGAGGAGCCACTGGCTTTGCCACCACTGAATGTTCAGCTCCTGTATCCACCATAAAGTCCATATATTGGTCCCCTACTTTCAAACTGACCATAGGCTCCTGGGGACCCAGGGTGAACTTGGAGCTCGGTCAGGCCTAGTCTTACATAAGAACATAAGATATGCCATACTGGGTCAGACCAAGGTCCATCAAGCCCAGTATCCTGTTTCCAACAGTGGCCAATCTAGGTCATACGTACCTAGCAGTTTCCCCAAAACACACAGGTTCCGCAATGCTTGTATTGGGTCAAGCTTTGATATCCTGGGTCCCTTCTTAATAATGGTTTATGGACCTTTCCTCCAGGAACTTGTCCAACCCTTTTTTAAACCCAGCTACACTAACGGCCTTTACTACATCCTCAGGTAATAAATTCCAGAGTTTGATTACACATTGAGTGAAAAAATATTGCATATCCCCTAGTCTTTCTATATTCAGATAACGTAAACAATCGATCTACGTTTACCCGTTCCACTCCGTTCATTAATTTATAGACTTCTATCATATCTCCCCTCAGCCGTCTCTTTTCCAGGTTAAAGAGCCCTAACCTTTTTAGCCTTTCTTCATAGGAGTATCCTTCCATCCCCTTTACCATTTTGCTGGCTCTTCTCTGAACCTTTTCTAATAACGCTATATCCTTTTTAAGATAAAGCGACCAGAATTGCACACAATATTCAAGGTGCGGTCTCACCATGGAACGGTATAGAGGCATTATAATATCTTTTGTTTTATTTTCCATTCCTTTCCTTATGATACCTAGCATTCTATTTGCTCTCTTGGCCGCCGTTGCACACTGGGCCGAGGGTTTTAACATGTTATCCACAATGACGCCTAAATCTTTTTCCTGGGTGGTGGTTCCTAATGTGTAACCTTGCATTGTGTAACCATATTTTGGGTTGTTCTTCCCTAGGTGCATAGCTTTGCACTTGTCCACATTAAATTTCATCTGCCATTTTGATGCCCAGTCTTCCAATTTATCAAGATCCTCTTGCAATTTTCCACAATCCTCTTGGATTTTAACAACTTTAAATAGTTTTGTGTCATCTGCAAATTTGATAACCTCACTCGTTATTCCACTTTCCAGGTCATTTATGAATATGTCAAAAATCAGCAGACCCAGCACAGATCCCTGGGGTACACCACTATTCACCTTTCTCCATTGGGAAAATTGGCCGTTTAGCCTAATCCTCTGCTTTCTATCTTTTAACCAGTTCCTGATCAACAGTAATGCACTGCCTCCTATCCCATGACTCTTTAGTTTTGCCAAAAGTCTCTGATGAGGGACCTTGTCAATTGGCTTTCTGAAAGTCCAGATACACTATATCAACTGACTCACCATTGTCCACCTGTTTATTCACACTTTCAAAAAAACATAACAGATTAGTAAGACAAGATCTTCCTTGTCTAAAGCCATGTTGGCTGTCTCCCATTAGGCCATGACTATCTACATGCTGAGTAATTTTATTCTTTATGATGGTTTCTACCATTTTTCCCGGTACTTACGTGAGGCTCTCCGGTCTGTAGTTTCCCGGATCACCCCTGGAACCCTTTCTAAAAATTGGTGTTACATTGGCTATCCTCCAATCTTCAGGTATTAGAGAGGATTTTAATGATAGTTCACAGATTACTAATAGCAGGTCTGCAATCTCATATTTCAGTTCTTTCAACACCCTTGGATGTATACCATCCGGCCCAGTTGATTTGCTACTCTTCAGTTTATCTCATAGTTGTAATACATCTTCCCGATGTATCGATATTTCCTTCAATTCTTCCGCACCTTTAAATACCACTTCTGTCATGGGTAACATCCCTACATCTTCCTCAGTAAAGACCGAAGCAAAGAATTCATTCAGTCTCTCCGCTATCGCCTTGTCGCCTCTTAGTACCCCTTTAACTCCTCTATTATCTAATGGTCCAACCGACTTTCTCACAGGTTTTTTGCTATGAATGTACTTGATAAAATCTTTATTTCGCGATTTTGCTTCCACAGCAAGCTTCTTCTCAAATTCCTGCTTTGCCTTCTTTATCAATGCCTTGCATTTGACTTGCCAGTGCTTGTGCTGTTTCCAGGTTTCGTCGTTTGGCTCTTTTTTCCATTTCCTGAAAGATGCTTTTTTGGCAACAACAGCCTCTCTGACCTCATCTTTAAACCATGCTGGTAGTTTTTTGGACTTCCTTCCACTTTTCTTAAAGCGTGGAATACAGCTGGTCTGGGCTTCCAAGATAGTATTTTTCAGCAACACCCAAGCTTGATGTAAGTCTTTAACCTTTGCAACTGCTCCTTTTAGTTTTTTCTTAACTATTTTCCTCATTTTATCATAGTCTCCCTTTTGAAAGTTAAAAGGTAATACTGTGGATTTCGTTACTATCCCTCCTCCACTAATTAAATCAAAGGCGATCATGCTATGATCACTATTGCCAAGTGGCCCCAACACCCTTATCTCTTGCACTAGATCTGGTGTTCCACTAAGGACTAGGTCTAATATGGCTTCCCCTCTGGTCGGTTCATGAACCAGCTGCTCCAAGAAGCAGTCATTTATGTCATCTAGGAACTTTATCTCCCTAGCATGTCCTGCCATGACACTGACCCAGTCGATACCGGGGTAATTGAAATCACCCATTATTATTACCGAGCTATAACCTTTGTTAGCTTCCTTGATTTCTTTGAACATTTCTTCATCCATTTGTTCATTCTGGCCAGGCGGTCGATAGTACACCCCCACTGCCATCGCCTTCCCCTTTTTACATGGAATTTCAATCCATAGAGATTCTACATCAAATTTTGTTTCCTGCAAAACTTTAGTCTTCATCCATTTCATCCACGTCATAGCCCGTTGCAATTGCCACTCACTCAATAGCTTCTTCCCTCTCTCGCTGGAACTGTGCTCGAGTCATTCCTCCACGACTCTGAAATCGGCCTCCTGTTCTCCAGGGACTCCCTCCTCCTCTCCTGGGGGTGGAGTCCAGATGCGGGCATTCACTTCTCCAATGTCCTTCTTCTCGGCAATGGGCGCACTGATTCGCACCCAGTGGAGTCCAATTATTCTCATGACCCCTTCCACATCCTCTGCTCCTTCGATTAGGAAAACCTCCTTCACGTCATTCAATTAAATCGACAGCAAGAAGATCTGCTTTCTTCTTCATCTTTCATTCACTTTCTCTGTTATGTTCATTTTCACGATTCACAAACACTTTCTGAGCAACTTCCATTAACTGTGCTGTATTCATGCCCGCAAATCCATCCAGTTTCTGTAATTTTTGTTTTATGTCTCTCTGGGACTGACTGAGAAAGGCTGCGTTTACCATGCGCAAATTCTCCTGAGCGGTGGGATCGTATGGGGTATACAATCTATAGGTTTCAGATAACCGCTCATAAAAGGCCGCTGGGCTCTCATCTGGACCCTGGATAACTTCTGATACCTTTCCGATATTCATGGCCCTCTGTCCTCCCTTCCTCAGGCCCTATAGCAAGGCCTGGCAAAATCGCGTTATGGCCGCCGCCCCCCTTTCATCATTTGGATCCCATCTAGGATCTTCATTTGGGAAAGCTGCGCGGCTGCTTGTGGGAGATTCATTCCCCCCGCCTCTACGGGATTCTCTTCTAACCAGCGGATGGCTGCTTGCACAATTCGCGCTCGCTCCTCAGTAGTAAAGAGAGTGGACAGGAGCTGGCGACAATCAGTCCAGGTAGGCTGATGAGTTTGCAGTATACTAGGCATTAACTCTGTCAATTCTTGGGGCTTTTCAGTATAGGATGCATAATGCGTTTTCCAGTTTAATAAATCAGTAGTGGAAAAAGGCACGTAGATTAGACTGGTTGGTCCTGGCGCCATCTGGCCCTGTTCATTTAGGATAGGTAAACCAGGCACTTGACGCAATGGCATTAGGCGCCCTGCTTTTTCCTTCTTCTTTGGGGTTATACTTCTTAAATCATACGGCTCCCGGGTATAGGCTTCCTTGGTGGGTGACCCTGAACTGGTAGGAGAGCCTCCGCTCCCAGTATCGTCGGAGGACCTCGGTCTCCCTGGTGTACTTGGGCCCGACTCAGGGCTATCACTCGGGGAAGTGGGCTTCTTTTGTTGCTGCAGCGGTAACTGCTGAGGTACCTCATCAGGTTCAGCTTCAGGTGGTGGAGCTGGTGGAACTAACTTATATGGGTACTGGGGTAAATGGGCCAGGACTTCTGGGGACTCTGAGGCGGAATACACAGGCGGCTTCCCCTCCTCAAACTTCCAGGTCCCCCTAGTGGTTGCTACTAGTATTCTACACTGTTCCTCATAGCAGCGCTTTACCCAAGAGGGCTGCCTTTCGCAAACACCTAGCCAGGAATCTATGTAGGGGAACTGATCAGGGTGCGCTTTTTGTACAAGCTGATGAACACGGGAAACTATTTCCACATCAAAGGTGCCCCCACGGGGCCATGAAGTAGCTAGCACAGGCCACTCCCTATCACATAACATTCTTAATCGAGACGGAGACATTTTTATTCCGTAGTCTCTGAAAATCCTTTATGGAAATTCTTGATCATACATTCCAACGGAGTTTGCGTGAACTCCGCCCCTCCCATAATTGTAATGGCGTACAAGTAATGACGTACACGACAACAGACAGTAAGGGTAGGTAGTATGGCTGTAGGTAAGGGGTCCGTACAGCCTACAGAACAATGGGGGGGACAAACACTACACGCTTCCTCCTTTTCGCGACCTGGGCGCGGTCGCCCGGCCAGGAACTGCGCTACTCAGGAGTCCGCTCTCACTCGGTCTCTATCTCAAGACCTCTCAATCACACAGGCAGTCATACCATCACAAGAAATTATTTTTCAAATGTCCAAGGTTTTCTGACTAACTCATCCCGAAGGGTTGATGGTTTCGGCTCCCGCTAACCCTTATGCGGAGCGTACTAGGACCGCCTTTATGAGAGGTGATCAAGCTCTCTCGTCTTTGCGCACTTATGCAAGACGTTCTCAGTTAGTCTAAACCAAATTTGTCTCACATACTCATGCGAGACTTTTCCCCAGGCTTCACTGACTATTGAACAAGAAAATGTCTACTCACCGGATCCGGTTCCCGATACCAAACCAGTTCTTGGGTTGGATCCCGGACTCCCCTCGGGTTCGGAGGTGTTGGCCGGCTGGACCCAGTGGTCCACCGAGGCAAGGCGGAACCCTCTCCGACACAAGAGGATCGGTGGCGCCTGAGGTTTCCCCTGCGGTCGGACAGACACGGTTCCAACCGGGCCAAACCTGGAGGCGAATTACGTGGAATATTCACTTGAATACCATTCACTATCCGCACATTCCCGGCCAATGCACCAAGAATATGTAGCAGCGAAGTGCAGACAATGAATAAATCCAGGAGTCAATTGCAGGGTCCAAGCCAATTTATTGTGCACAAGGCCCAGACAGTCAAGCTTCAAAAAGGACTGAGCAAAGTTCTTACAGAAACATATTCATTTTATACATTTCTTTTCAGTTTGATACACGCAGACTTTCTATTGGTCCCAACGCCCCCTGCATTTGTCCAATCGGAGATCCCTCCTGGGTCTAGCACTCAGCTCCCTCCTCTAGGATTGTTCTAACAATGGCACAGTTTCTAGGTATGGATACAATTCTACTGCAAGGTCGTTTCTAGCTCTAGGAATGCAAGTATTG
This sequence comes from Ichthyophis bannanicus, assembly GCA_033557465.1. NCBI lineage: Eukaryota > Metazoa > Chordata > Amphibia > Gymnophiona > Ichthyophiidae > Ichthyophis > Ichthyophis bannanicus. The sequence continues at coordinate 362,985,671 of CM066037.1, read as the reverse complement.
AAACATTTCTATCCTCAGAATACAAGAGAATAATGAAGGATTTATGAATTCATGAAAAACTTCTTATTAAGCAGTTTAAAACAGTTTTCTCAATCTTTCACAGATTTTTGGTTCTCTACTAAGATGGGGGTTGGAATCAGGGCCTAACTTACAGGCCTCTCATATTTTCAGGCTATCATAGGCCATAGCTTACCACAATACCATACATAGGGGCAACAGACCAACTTGTGAATGTAGTGCTCAATGGGTTCCTACAATGACAGATCATATAGTGATTCTAGAACCCTCCCCCCCATTATGGCAAGATAGACATGGGTGGCCCAATTTTCCAAATGCTGAGATCAGTGTTGTTACAGGCTCTGTCATGACTCCAAAGCAAAGTCTGCTCACCAGGAAGAGCAACTTCTTCCAGGGTGAAGTGGAACTCCTGTTTCAGGAGGTGATCAAGCAGCAGAGGGAGATCCTAGGAGTGCATGTGAGTGCAAACAAAAAACAGAAGTTCTGGCTGGGCTTCTGTTAAAGGCTTAATACCATCTTCCACCACAACCATGAGTCTAAGGTCCTCAAACTAAAATGGAAGAAGGTCAAGAGGAATACAAGGACCAAGGTCCAAGGTCCAAGGGACAGATAGCCAGGCATAGACCCTCACTGAACCTGACTAATAAGTACTGCAGTCCAACAAAAAGCAAAACACCACGTGCGATAGCAGTCCAACAAAGAGACGTGGATAGCAAGGCAGGTGACGTGAATGAACCTTTATTGAACTAACATCAGCCACTGGCCCAACACAGGCCGTGTTTCGGAGATCCCTTCTTCAGGGGCTTAAATGGCTAAGACAAAATATAATACAAACAGCATAACAAATGTTAAAAAACAGTTAAAACAAACAATTTAAAAACAGCAGACTAAAACGAATATATAATGTGTATAAAATATATATAGTGTTATTCTTAAATGGTGGAACGAATAAGTACGGCTAACATAAATACAAAGAAAGATAAAATGTAATTAAACCTTTTCAATTAAACATGGTAAGAAGAGTCTAATATAAGGTTAATTAAAAACAAGTATAAGAATAAATTAAATAATAGAAGAGAACATATAAGTTACACATACCTGTGTCACTAACCTTTATGACTCAGACAAGAGTATAAAATTATACACTCAATAATGAGCTAATAAAAACAAACAATAAGATAGTAATTATATCACTGACAAGATAGTTCATGAACTTATTACAATATACACTTCAAAAATACATCCATATAAAAATGTAAAGATCCTTGTGTATCGCAATAACAAAAATGAAATAAAACTATAAAAGATCAAAATACATAAATATGGATAAAACTAATTGCAAGAGGGATGAAGACAAATTATATCTATAAATATGGAAACAAACATGGTAAGAAGAGTCTAATATAAGGTTAATTAAAAGCAAGTATAAGAATAAATTAAATAATAGAAAAGGACATATAAGTTACACATACCTGTGTCACTAACTTGTATGACTCAGACAAGAGTATAAAATTATACACTCAATAATGAGCTAATAAAAACAAACAATAAAATAGTAATTATATCATTAACAATAACAAAATAGTTTATGAACTTATTACAATATACACTTAAAAAATACATCCATATAAAAAATAAAGATCCTTATGTATTGCAATAACAAATATAAAATAAATCTATAAAAGATCAAAATACATAAATATGGATAAAACAAAATGTAAGAGAGATGAAGACAAATTATATCTATAAACATGTAAAAAATTCCGCCGTTGCTGCAGGGCCGGGTCCCGAGGCCGGCATTGTAACCGGGTCTCCGGGGCCCGACTACCCTGCACGTGGGACGGGTGACTCCGTGGTGGGGGAGGGGGGGCTGAGTGCGAGGGAGCAAGGGCGGGCTGCGTTCGGCAGCTCGTCGGGCTGCCGGATTGGCCGAGATGTTGGGGGAGGCAGGGCGACAGGCTGCGAGAGGGGAGCAGGTGCTTGCATTCTCCCTCTCTCGTCCTGCTCGCCCCGGAGAAAGGTGTGTGCTGCACGCGGGTAATTTTCTTTGGGCCTACAGCGCGGTTTGGTGGGGCTTGAGCGTTGGGGGGCGCTGGGGCTGGTCGCGGCGTGGGTCAGGGTAGGCGCATGGGGGTCCGGGTGCCTGCGGGTCGTCTGTTGGGGCTTGCGGGGGGGGGCGTCGAGAGTGCGTGCTCTAGGGGCCGGCTGCACGTGCGGCGGCCTACTTGTGTCGGGGCTGCTTTTCACGGGCAGGGAGGGTGCGTTTGTTCAGCTGCCGGCCCATGGGCTGGTTTGCAGCTGTGCTTTGTTCCTCCATTGTGTGAGGTTGGGCAGCACTTTCTTGGCGGGGGGCCAAGGGTTAGCTGTAGGGAAGGTTTTGGCCTTGTCAATTTAATTACCAACCCCCAACGGAGGCTAGAGGAACCCTGCTAGGGTGTCCTGCGGAGGGCCTTCCGTGCTCCCCATTAGCCTGTGTGCAGGGTGGGTGTGGGTTGCTGTGGGTTATTTCTTGTAGCTGCACCTTTCCCTGGGCATCATGGGCAGGGGCGCCACTCCGCGCCGGATGGGCGGGCGCGCTGCTGGGAAGCGTAATGGGGTGGCAGGGGCAGCCTGGGGTCGGGGCTGTTGTCCCATGGGGGGAGGGCTTCTGGCGGGGGGGGATAGGCCAGGGGGTGAGATGGGCGCGGCGTGCGCAGAGCGCGGCAGGGGGAAGGAAAAACGGGGGAGGGGCCGGGGAGCTTTGTGGCGGGGCTCACAGGCCAGGGTGCTCGAGGTGGTTGCGGGGGACTCCGGGTTGGGAGGCCTGGGGCTGTTGTCCCCAGGGGCGGGCGGCGGAGCAGGGCTCGACGCAGGGGGGGGCTTGGGCGCTGCTGGTGAGTCGGCGGCGGGGGTCCCTGGGGCAGGGGTTGCACAGGCTGTTGGCCTGGCAGCGCCTGATGTACCCAATGGATCTCCTAGGGGGACTACTTCTGTGCAGTTGATGCACCCAGGGGGCTTTGGGCCATGGGGCCCGTGGGCATTTGGTATGGAGCAGAATGTGGGTATGGGACCTTGGAGGGGTGGTTGGGGTGACTGGTTTGCTGCGGGGCGTGGGGGGCCAGGCAGCTCCGGGGCTTGCGGCCCCATGGCTTGGGACACTGGCGGTCTCGGCTCCTCCACTTGGGGCTGGGGCGGTGGGCTGGCCCCTACTCTTTGCGCGTCTGGGCCTGTGGCTGCTGGTTTTTCTTCTCCTCTTCCCCTGCAGATAAACCCGATGTCGCAGGCTCAGGCGACTATGGAGGGCACGGTTCCGGGTTCGGGACAGGCCGGTGCCTCGGAGGAGCGGACCGATGCGGCGGCAGCGGCCTGGCCTGGGGATGCTCCCGTGGCTTCTGCCTCTGCAGCTGGTGAGTATGTAGTGGGGCGGGTGGGGCACAGGCCCTTGGCGCGGAGGGTGGCGCGGCTAAGAAGGCGAGACCGAAGCGCAAGCGTGGGCGCCGTTGTCGTCGTGCATCTTCGTCCTCCTCGTCGTTGTCCTCTTCAGTTTCTTCGAGTGATTCGGGGTCGGTGGGAAGGGCGACGGCAGGGGGCCCACGGTGGTGCGTTGTTCCGAACTCTGGGAGGGCGTGCCGCGGAAGCTGCGCCATCGGATTAAGCGGCGCAAGTACATCGATATTTTCCGCTTATTGGATGGCAGAAAGCGTTCTGGTGAAAGCCGTAAAAAGCGCAGGGAAGACGAGAAATCAGGCAGGGTGCGGCGGGCGTCTCGCAACACCCTGAACTGGACTCGCGCCTTTTTGTGTTTGGCTAGCGTTTGGGGTCATTATTTCCCGGATCAGGCCGGGGCCCTGTTGGCTTATGCGGATACTATTTTAGCGGCGTCCCAGGCTCACGAGGGGTGGGCTTGGTTAAATTACGATGAGGAGTTTCGGGACATGATGGAGGAGAATGGGCAGCTATCATGGGGACGAAGGACATCAATCTGTGGTTAACGCAGATGTCCACTCGTACTCAGGGTGGGGGTGCTGGGGGGGGGAGCGGCAAGTTGGGGTCGTCTCCTTCGTCGGGGGGTACGCGGTCCTTTCGGGCCTCAGCTCCCGTTCAGTCTCAGGCAAAAGGGGGTGCAGGGGGGGTGACGTCTGTTGGCGTTTCAACAAGGCGTCGTGTCCGTTCCCTGACTGTAAATTTTGGCACGTCTGCTCCTTGTGCGGGAGCAGGCACGCGGCCGTCAAGTGCAGTTGCAAAGGCGTGGCTGGCGCCCCCGTTGGGGGTAAGTGAGGGGGCTTGCGCTACTATGGCCCCTTCGCCCGTCAGGGTGTCAGTTATGCAACCTTGGCTGGTCAGTTATGGGCGTGGGCGGCGGGGTGGGGCAGGGCAGCTGCTTTTGCATGGTTTCTCAGAGGGCTTCCGTATTCCGTGCCAGGGCTTCCCAGCGGGGAGGGGTTTGCATAATGCTAGTTCAGTCAAAGCCCACGCAGAGGTGGTGAGGCGGAAGATTGCTGAGGAGTGCGCGCTGGGCAGGGTCACGGGGCCTTTTCGCGAGCCCCCATTTTCGCCGTTTACCATTTCACCTTTGGGGGTGGTTCCCAAGAAGGAGCCAGGTAAGTTCCGGCTGATCCACAACCTTTCCTGCCCCCCCGGGTGATTCGGTGAACGATCGCATCCCTCGCGAACGGTATACCGTGCATTATGCTTCTTTTGACGCAGCAGTGCTCCTGGTACGGCAGTGTGGGGTCGGGGCATTCTTGGCGAAAGTTGACATTGAATCCGCTTTCCGGCTGTTACCGGTCCACCCTTCTGCTTTCCCATTGTTGGGTTTTTGCTTTGAGTCGGCGTTTTACTTCGACAAGTGCCTGCCTATGGGCTGTGCCATTTCCTGCGCCTATTTCGAAGCCTTTAGTACTTTTCTGCATTGGGTGTTAGAACGGCGGACGGGCCTCAGCGGTATTGTCCATTATCTGGATGATTTTCTGTTCGTTGGCCCGGGGGGGGGGATCGCAATTGTGTTACCTTGCTCGATGCTTTCCTGCGCTTGGTGGGGGAGTTCGGCATTCCGATAGCGGCCGGCAAAACCGTAGGGCCGGTCACCTGCCTCACTTTCTTGGGGATTGAGATTGATACCGTTGCCATGGTCGTCCACTTGCCTGCCCAGAAGGTTGAGCGGCTAAAGGAGCTGGTGGCGTCCGTGGGATCTGCGACGAGGACGACCTTGCGGGTCATGCAGTCCTTAGTGGGGCACCTTAATTTTGCTTGCAGGGTTCTGCCCATCGGGCGTCCGTTCTCGCGGCGCTTATCATTGGCCATGGCCAGGGTGCGGCTCCCGCATCACTGGATTCGCGTGTCGGTCGGCATGAGGGAGGATCTGCGGGTGTGGGACTCGTTTTTAGCCACCTTCAATGGGTACTCGGTGTTGCAGTTACCGGAGATCTCGAATCTAGATTTACACTTATTCACCGATGCGACTGGCAGTTCCGGCTTTGGGGCATACTCCCAAGGGGCTTGGTGTGCGGAGCCTTGGCCGGCGGCTTGGGTACAGTCGGGCTTGGTACGCAATATCGCTTTTCTGGAGCTGTTTCCTATAGTGGTCGCTTTGTGGGTCTGGCCTGATTGCCTGCGGAATCGGCGTGTAGTTGTGTAGTTTTCTGGTGCGACAATGCGGCGGTCGTCGAGGTGATCAATAGACATGCGCCTCGGTGTCCAAGAGTGGCGTCTTTGATGAGGCTTTTTGTGCTGGCTGGTTTACGGTTGAATGTGGCTGCCAGGGCGCGGCATGTGCCGGGCACTCAGAACTCCATTGCTGACGCTCTGTCCCGTTTCCAGTGGGAGCAGTTCCGGCGCCTGGCACCAGAGGCGGAGGAGTTGGCGTCGCTGGTTCCGGAGCATCTTTGGAGTGTTGGGACCCCGACTTAATGGCTTTGCTGGCTGCCTCGGTGGTGCGCGGTACCTGAGCGGGGTATCGGCGTGGCTATGCCCAGGTGAGTGTGTTTTTGGGCAATAGGGGCTGGTCTGGAGGGCGGGTGCCGGATGGGCTTGTAGGACAATTTGTGTTGTGGGCTAAGGGTGCTGGCTGGGCACGGTCCGCGGTCGTCTCCGCGTTAGCGGGGTTTTCCTTCTTTTGTAAGGCGGCCGGCTGGGGAAACCCCCGAGTGTCTTTTCTGGTTAAGCGTTTGCTGGCAGGTTGGGCTGGGGTGCAGCCCCGGCCTCGGGGATTGGCGGCTACCTGTTTCCCACGACTTATTGTTACGGATTTGCGAGTCATTACCACGCATCGCGTCCTCAGATTTCGAGTACATTCTTTTCCGTGCATTGTTTGTGACCGCGTTTTTTGGGGCTTTTCGGGTTTGCGAGCTCGTACCGCGGTCTGTGCGGCGGGGTGCTTTTGGCGGGCTAGAATTCGAGCATGTGACAGTGGAGGCATCTGCGGTGCGTATCTATGTCTCGCGTTCCAAAACTGACCAGGCTGGGAAAGGGGGTTGGGTCATCCTTAATGCTATCTCCCCGCTGCCGTCGTGCCTGGTGCATGCTCTTCGGCATTACGTGCGGCTCCGGCCGGTGGCCCGAGGCTATTTTTTCCTTCATGCGGATGGCAGGCCGGCGACGCAGTTTCAGTTCACGGCGGTGCTGCGGAGGGCCTTGCGGTTCCTAGGCTATGATGATCAAAGCTACGCTTCTCATTCCTTCCGGATCGGGGTGGCCATGAGTGCAGCGGCGGCGGGCCTACAACCCCAGGTTATTCAGCGAATTGGTCGTCGGCGTTCTGGGGCTTACGAGGGCTATATTCGCCCGTAAGTGTACCCTCCCCGCTTCGGAGAGGGAGCACGCCATGGATGAGTTGCCTAGGTGGGTTGGGGTGGGGGGGGGGTTCCTAATGTTTTCTTTGGTATTGCAGAGTTGGCTGCTGGTGGCAGTGCGGCTTCTCCCTTTTTTCAGATGGTGTGCACCGGGGAGACTGGTGGATCGTCGGACACTCCTTCGTCTACTGGGCGGAGCGTCGGGCTGCAGTACGGCCGTTGGGCACCCATCTTGGTCTTGAATCTGCCGTAGTACAGCTGCACTGGATGGGTCACCGCGGCATGCGATGGTGGCAGCTACTGGCCTGTGTTCAGGCGAAGATGGTTCAGTGGCAGCACCCTGTTGGATTGTTGCTACACCTGGGTGGCAATGACTTGGCGAGCTGGTCGTGTCGTCAGATCATCAGAGCTGTGCAACGGGACATTGAACTGGTGCGGGAGCTCCTCCCGGGCGTGGCCATTATATGGTCAGACATTATTCCTCGTCCCGCGTGCTGGTCTCAGCGACGCTGGTCCCGAGGCCTCACCAAGATTAATAGGCAGATCGGGCATTGGGTTCAGCAGTCAGGGGGTCTTCAGGTGTTGCATCCGTGGGCGGATGTAAGGTGCGCCGGACTGTATCGTCTGGATGGGGTTCACCTCGCCCCGGTTGGGCAGGACCTGCTACTGAATGATTGGCAGGAAGCTCTGGAGGGTTGGTGCTGGTCGCAGCTTTCTTTGGGGGGGGGCGGCACAAGGTTAGGGTTCACCTTGTGCCGGTGGCGGGGTAGCGAGCTGGCGCTCGTCGACCCGGCGGGGCATTTGAGGCTGTTGCCGCTTTGAGTGGGAGCGGTTCAGCTCCTGGGGTGGGAGAGACGTCCCGGCTGGGGTCTCTGCCCGGTGGAAGGCAACTGGAGCCTGCCTCTGCTAATAACATGGCGAGGCGGGCGGTGGGGAAAAAGGGGGGGGGGGTGGATGATGCTCCACTTTACTAGAAATGGCTGGTGGGGCATCCTCCGGAAATGGGGGGGGGCGGGGGGGGGGGTATGTTGCAATGTTTGGTAATATTGAGTTGGCTCATGTTGGGCCGGATTTTTACTGTTGTTAATAAAGCTGCGACCAAGCATCTGTTTACCATGATCTGGTGTGGGCTGATTTATTGGGGTTTTAAGTGCGGGGTTGGGCTTCCGGGTACCTCGGTTACTGGTAGACCAGGAAGATAAAAATGAAAAATATAAAATATATGTATATATAACTCTGTTACCTGACCGTGGATAATCCTTCTATAGGTTTAAATGTGCAATCTGTGAGGTATAAATGAAATAATGACATGTATTGTGTGAATTAAAACAACTGAGCAGTGTTCAACTACTTTCCAATGCAGAAGATGCTCCTGATGAAATTTTACATTTATGGGAAGACGTCATTCGAATCTCCCAAAAGCAAATAAAAGAAGAAATGCACGGTTTGTACCTCCTCGAATGTTGTAGATCTAAAATTATTCCTCGTGGACTTCGAATGTATAAGGCTCCAGGTTTGTATCTAAATGAGGATGGTTTTATCAAATGCTGGAACGCAATTTTATTTTTTTTGAAACTTTTATTTTCATTTTGCAACAAACAAAAGAAACAACACACCAAAGGAGACAAAACAATTATACAATAAAGAAAAGTAAACCCAATTACCCCCCACCCCCACGCTTCTTCTCTAGCTGATTATGTCAGCATGTGAGCGCTTCCAAACAACAGTGATTGTACATCAAAACAATCAAAAGAGTATTTACGATACAGAATAATCATGAGACAAAGATATATATAAATTTAGACAGTCAGATGAGAGCATTGAGCAGAATGTACATAGTCATTGAGCATCTTCCATTTAGACCGATGATGAGGAGTCTGAATGGGGGAAGCAAACATACGAGGTATTTGTTCATATTTACTGTAGAGACAGACATGATTCCACCATTCATTGGGGCTCAGTTGGGAGCTATTTTTCCAGTATTTCGTAATTAGGGAAATAGCAATGCCTAGCATAAAGTCCAAAAGGAAGTAAGCCGTTTTTGGAAGAGAGGTGATCCCCGCAGCTGAGCGAAGTCCCACTATCCTCCAAGAAAGGGGCTCTTGAAAGTGCAAAATAGACTGGATACGACCCCAGACCCGACTCCAGTAATACTGTAGTGCGGGACATTCATACATTACATGAGGTAGTGAACCAATGGCCGCATGACATGTCCAACAATTATTGCCCTGAGTAGTGTTCCATTTGGCTAATCTGTCAGGAGTGTAAAAACACCGGTGGGCTAGAAAGAAGAGTGTCTGAGTGAGTGAGGCGGATCGGGAGACCCGTGTCACTCTACTCCAGACAAGGCTCCATTGCTCCGGGGTCAAAGTCACATGCAATTCTCTCTCCCATGCTTTCTGCGCTATAGGGGTATCCCTAGTTATAGCATTACATAAGGTTTTGTAAAAATTGGATGCTACACCCGGTGAACTACCGATAGATCGGATAGCCTCCAACCAACCTTGTGTAGGGGAGGCCGATGGCGGGAGCACCTTAGCACTCCTAAGGCAATGCTGAAGTTGCACCAACTGAAAGTAGTGTTTCGCTGGGAGACCAAATTCAATTTGCAATTCACTAAAAGTTTTCCAGCGACCTTCATGGAACAACTGACTAGGAATCCAAATGCCCCTAGTGTACCAGGGGCTCCACGCCATCGGTTTATTTTGTATTCGAAATCGAGTGTTGTACCAAAGTGGGAGCTTGTCTAACGGACAGAGTCGGGAGTCTAAAGATTGCATGAGATTATTAAAGGCACCTAAGGTGTCTAAAAGCATTGGTGGAAAGTGGGAGTCTGATGGGAGAGTCATACCAGGGAGAAAAGTAAGAGGAATCGGTTTGCAAAGGTCCTCTTCTATGTCTAGCCACACAGGTCTACTCGGTACTAGATCTTCCAGCCAACGAGCACCTTGTTTGAGAAGAAAAGATTGATGATACTTCAGGAAATCAGGGAATCTGACACCCCCATTTTCCTTATCTGCTTGCAGCCTATGTTTCGCTATCCTAGGTGTCTTGTTTTGCCACAAGTATCTAGTCAGAAGGCCCTCGATATCTTTATATAAACGTCGAGGGAAGAGACAGGGCACCATTTCTAAGATATAATTCACTTTCGGAACAATCATCATTTTTATGGTTTCTAATCGACCCCACCAGGTAAGCGTTAAAGGAGTCCAGCGGTGAGTAAGCGCCCGGACTTTAGAGGTTAAGTCTTTGGCATTGAAGGAGATAGTGTCTTCCAAAGGAGAACAATAGTGTACCCCAAGGTATTTGACCATGCGAGGTTGCCATAAAAAGGGGAAGGATTGCATATCTGCCTGATGAAGCAGAGGATTTAATGGAAAGGCTACCGACTTGGTCCAATTTATCTTATAACCGGACAGTTGTGAGTATTTACCAATTTGCTCTAGGACAGCCGGTACTGAGTCTATAGAGACAAAAAGCATAAGATCATCAGCATACGCTGAAATTTTGATTTCCCTATGGGTGAAGGGGACTCCATGAATCTCCTCCGATTGCCGGATTAGTAAAGCCAAGGGTTCGAGTGCAAGATCGAAGAGGAGTGGAGACAGTGGGCATCCCTGGCGAGTGCCGCGTTGAAGGGGAAAAGGCTGAGACTTTAAAGCATTTGCACATATACTGGCTGTAGGCTGAGCGTACATGGTGCGAAGACAACGGAGGAAAACCTTCCCCGAATCCGTACCAGCGGAGGACTGCAAACAGGAAGGGCCACTCTAAGCGATCAAAGGCCTTCTCAGCATCAAGTGAGAGGCCAACAAATGGGCGATCAAGATTAACTGCGGTAGTCAATACATGGCATAGAGTCCGAGCATTGTCAGCAGTTGATCTACCAGGAATGAAACCGCATTGATCTGGGTGTATTAAGGTAGGCATCCTATCCGAGAGCCGGGTAGAGAGAATGGTGGCAAAGATTTTATAGTCCGCGTTTAGGAGGGAAATTGGACGATAATTAGCTGTTAGTTGCGGGTCTCTCCCCTCTTTCTCAAAAACTACTACATTTGCCATTGAAAAGGACCCAGAAGGAGAACCCTCCTCGGCCAGAGCAGAAAAATAAATTTTCAAAACTGGAGCTAAATCAGCGTGAAAGGTTTTGTAGAATTCAGCGGGGAGACCGTCTGGGCCTGCGGCACGACCTGAGGCACATTTCTTGATAGCAGAATGAATTTCTGAGACAGTAAATGGTGTGTCCAAGGCCACTCTATCTTCGTCAGATAGGGTCGGTCTTTGTACTCCTGAAAGTAAGCGTTCAAATACATCTGGCTCAAAATCACATTCTGATTGATAAAGCCGAGTATAAAAGTCACGAAAGAGTTCTAAGATTTCGGTATCTTTAGTGACCAAGCCCCCCCCCGACGGATTACGGAGGGCGGTAACACGCTTGGCTTCTTTTCGACCTTTTAGGGCATTTGCTAATAATTTGCCAGCACGATTATTTTCCCGATAATATAGCCCTTGTTGTGATTCAATATTTTTAACAGCAGCAGTGTGCAAAAGCTGATTGTATTGAAAACGCAAGCGTTGTAAACGGAGTAAAATACATGGGTCGGTACGGGACGTGAGGAGACGCTCCCCAGCTTGTATCTGCTGCTCTAGAATCAGTAACTGCTGCTTTCTTTGTTTCCCCTGCCGAATTTGATAGCTAGTTATAGTGGCACGGATAGATGCTTTAAAACCCTCCCACCAAGCCCAGCCCGCTGTGTCATGGGGTGAGTTAAAATGAAAATAATCTTGGATAGCGGCCTTTATATCAACCTGAAAATCTTTTTGACCCAGTAGGGATCTATCAAAAAACCAAGCTCGGGGAGAATCGTCCCGCGCAGTGACACGTAATGATAAAGATATGGCAGCATGATCTGAAATATGGAGAGGATGAGTCCTAGTCGTGTCTACTTGAGAAATCAGTGCTTTGGAAATGAGAAAGAAATCTATTCTAGATTGGGAGTGATGGGGGGCAGAAAAGAAAGTGAACTCTAAGTCGGAGGGGTGAAGCAGCCTCCATATATCTACCAGCGCAAGATCTTGCATCAGAGCTGTGAGGGTAGCAAGACTCTTGGGTGGACTACTCGTTCTTGGCGGCTGTCTATCTATCAGAGGGTCTAACACTTGATTAAAGTCACCACCAAGTATTAATGGAGTATTGGCAGAGGCCTGTGCCAACTGCGCAATACTTGCATAGTAAGCAGGGTTGTCCACATTCGGGGCATAAATGCATATACATGTAAATTCACTATCTCCAACCTTAAGATGTACTCGGGCCCATCTACCCTCCTTGTCAGCGCTAGTATCAATTACAGTAGCTTGCAAAGATTTCTTAACCAGAATGGCTACCCCGCACCGTTTGGAAACGGCGGGAGAATAGGCAGCCACCATGTAAGGCTTAACATTGAGTTTCAGTGTTTCAGCAGAGTTTAAGTGCGTTTCCTGAAGAAACGCTAAATCAGCATGCTCATGGCTAAGATAGCTAAGGATTTTCTTTCTTTTGATTGGACTATTAATGCCCTTTACGTTGAGTGATAAAATTTTACATAAAGCCATTCAGACAAGTTAAAAATTCTGAGCATGATAGCGCACCTAATTTCACAATGTCCCTCATATTGACTGTATCAGGCTGTACATATGGCATAAAAGAAAATAAGCTTAGATAATACAATGAAGCGCCCCACATTAAAAAAGAAAAACCGCAGCGCGGTAGAGAAGAAGCAGAACCCCAAAAATTACTGGCGACCATGTGTCTGCGGGGAGAAGCCCCAGAGAAGGCCGAAATTGAAAAACACATAACCTGTAGGACTGTGCGTGCTCCGAATCCGACCGAGGCACACATCATGGAGGGAGAGGAGACCACAAAACAAGAGTCATAGAAAGAAAGAAAGAAAGTCCAGGAAGTCTCTGTGCTTGACTATGACCGCCGCATCGGGCCCTTCAAAATGGCGGACAGAGCCGGCGAATAAAAGTCCACGTCGTTGGATTAGCGCATCTGCTCTGCTTCTTTGGAGTCTAAAAATGTTGATAGTAGATCAGGATCTTCGAATGTCCTGGTTTGGTTGTGGAGAGTCACTCGGAGCTTCGCGGGATACAACAGGCCAAAGCGAGCCTGTAGCTGTTGAAGTCGAGGGCGAAAAGCAAGGAGTTTCTTCCGTCGGTCAACGGTAGGCTTTGCCAAATCAGGGAAGAAGGAGACTTTGTGACCTTCAAATTCCAAATGATGGTTCGCCCGGGCAGCATTTAAAATTTGTTCCACTTGTTGATATCGTAGCAAGCGAAAGATAATAGGCCGGGGGGGTCGTTCGGTTGAGCGCCATGTGGGTAGGAACACGGTGTGCACGATCGATTTCCAATTCTTTATGAAAGGTGATCTTCAGCAAGGAGGGAAGAGTTTTGAGCAGGAATTCTCTCATATCTCCCGCTTCCGCCCCCTCCGGTATTCCAATGAGCCTCACATTGTTGCGACGGGCTCGATTATTGCTATCTTCTAACTCCTTTTGCAGATTCTGTATCTGGCGCTCGGCCTTGTCCAGTGCGCCCAAGCGCACCGCGTGCGAGTCGAGGACCCCCGCCATATTGTCCTGCCGTAATGAGAGACTTTCAAGTCGGTCCTGGAGCACTCCAAAGTCTTCTCGCAGGGCTCTAAGCGCTTCTCCATTGGACTGCACCAATTCCTTCACGCCGCGTAGTTCCTCCAAAATCTCCAGGTGCATTTCGGGGTTTTCACGAAATGGAACCATCTTCTGTGGGGAGGACACCTCTGTTTTGGAGCGTTTTCCGTGAGAAGAAGAAGGAGACCCGAAGTCCAAGCGCGCTGGTTTATGGGCCGCCATCCCCCCCGAGGTACCCCGGTCAGCCCGGAGCGAAATAGTAAGTTTGTATAGGTATTAAGTCAGGATTCTAAGTAGGCCTCTCGGGAGCTTCAGCGCGAAGCGTCTTACCCGCTGGACATCAGGCTCCGCCCCTCCCCGCTGGACATCAGGCTCCGCCCCTCCGCTGGAACGCAATTTTAAATAAATGTTCATTAGATTTAATGATTTTATTAATAAGTACGGCTAACAAACAGTCAGAGCTACACAAAATTGAGTTGGATGAGAAACTTGTCGCTCTGAAAGAAATGGATAACAATTTCAATACATCTCATAAAGATCATTTACGCAATATGCAAAATTTTAAGAAAGAGATTAAAAATCAAAAACGAGAGAAATTCAAGAGAGATGAAGACGATTATCTATTTGGGTATGTCTACCCTTGGAGTAAAAAGATAGAAAGGAGATCGCCTTTTTAAAAAACGCACCACGGTTTTTGATCAAAAAGACCCTGAGAAGGAAGAAGAGCGAGACCGCGGATGTGAACAAAATAAAAAAAGAAGTAGGCAAGATTCAGTTGAGGCAGCTTTTTCCTCTGCTCCCCTGTTTCCCACTCAAAGATATCATGAAGATATTTTAAAAGAGGATAAAGAAAAAAAGAATAAGAAACCTTTTTTAAATATGGATCTCCTATGGAAAGGAGGGGGCAGAGGTCAGTCATGCTCTCGCAACACACGGAACGAACACCAATGGAATCAGGAGAGAGATCAAGACAAGTCTTACCCACCGAACGAACAATTCAGAGGCCGAGGACGCGGATGTGGCCGAGGGAGGGGTCGTCGAGGCTCAGTGAGGTCAACAGAGAGGAGATATTGACACCTTTGGTAGATAATGTTATTAACATCTCACAACATGTACTCTCAGCTGGAGAAATATCCTTACTCAATAAGGGTCTGTCCTTTGTCCCTGTTCGCAATTATGATCCTTTTGAAACTCTGGTGGACCTCTTCAAATTTTTTTGTAAAATTCGTATTAAACATTTCTTTTTGAATCAAACACATGATGTTTGTGATCAATCTATTATTAAAAGTAAGTCCCGTTGGATTCCCCCTCCTAATTGAAAGTTTTGAAAGAATGGTCTTAAAAGATGTTCAGTTAATTAGGTATTCTACCAAGGCTCCATATCATAATTTGACACTTATGGAAAAACAAGCGATTAAATCATTACAAACCAATAATAAAATCATCATCAAACCCGCCGATAAGGGAGGTGCGATTGTAATTATGGACAAATCTTCCTACATTAAAGAAGTTGAAAGACAACTTAGCGATGCTAAATTTTATCTACGCCTTCCCGATGATCCTACTACCACTCTCAAACAATCTATTGATAACTTAGTATTAAATGGTTTTGAGTTTGGATATCTTACAACGAAAGAAAGAGACTTTCTTATTGTTGATTTTCCGATCACACCCACTATTTATATACTCCCTAAAGTACATAAATCTTTATCTCAACCCCCAGGAAGACCCATTGTAGCTGCAATAGGTTCCCTTTTGGAGCCAATATCACAATTTTTGGATGTTTTTTTACGACCGTTCGTTGAATTCATGTGGTCCTATGTCCGTGATTCCTCACATGTGATCAATATTCTTGCATCTATCACTAACTTACATCCTGATACGCTTTTGGTTACTCTTGACGTTGAGTCACTATATACCAACATCCCTCAGGCAGAAGCCTTACAGATTTTAGAACAGGTTTTATATTTAAGAAAAGATAACAGATGCATTCCTACAGTTTTTTTGATTGATCTTGCCCGTTTCGCAATGTGCGAAAACAACTTTTGTTTTCGAGACTTGTTTTATAAGCAGATCAAAGGTGTTTCTATGGGCTCTTCAATGGCCCCTGATGTGGCCAATTTGTACGTAGCTAATTTCGAGGACAAATTTATAAAAAATAATCCTTTCAATGCACATGTGAAATTGTGGATAAGGTATATAGATGACATTTTCATCCTTTGGCAAGGTTCAGTTGACACATTAGGAGAATTTAATACCTGGATCAATGATTGTGATATCCATCTTCGTTTTCAATTAACTTACGATCCTATTCAGATTCCTTTTTTGGATCTATTGATTATTAAATCTGGTGATTGTTTAACTACTTCTTTATACAGAAAACCAACAGATCGCAATCAACTATTGCATTACTCAAGTTTTCATAATGCTGCATTGAGAAATAATTTGCCGGTAGGACAATTTTTACGTACCAAATGTATTTGCACAATGGATCTTTCCTTTGAAACACATGCTACTAATATGAAAGAGAGGTTTAAAGTGAGAGGATATCCACAGTCCCAGATCACTAAGGCATATGTTAGAGCCTGCAACTCAAAAAGATCTGATTTGTTAACACCACAGGAGAAAAAGTCTAACGTAGGCATGGTTTGCCCACTTTTGTATTCACATCATTCCACAACTATTAGTAAATGTTTAAAAAAATATTGGCATCTAATACAGGCCATTCCTGGGTTCGAGGAAATTCCCTTGACCATTGCGCACAAACGTAATATTAATCTCCGTAGCCTCCTGGTCCCTTCCGCTTTCACAGAACGACGTTTCCTATCAAAATATAAAGGGCACTTCCAGTGCGGCCAATGTTCCGTATGTACCCACGTTATATCTATTAAAGACCATTTTTCACATCCATTAACCAATCAAAAGTTCTATTTAGACGATTTTTCAAATTGTACAACTAGCCATGTGATTTATGTTGTGAAATGTCCTTGCAACAAATTGTACGTAGGGAAAACCACATGCCCCATACGGACCAGAATAATCGAACACAGGAGTAATATTAAAAGAGGCACAATTGACAAACCGCTTGTCGCGCATTGGCAAATGTCAGCACAAAATATATCTGATTTAAAATTCTTTGTTATTAAGAAGCTTAAATTCAATTGGCGTGGTGGCAATGCTGATAATACTCTTTTGCGATTAGAACAACGTTACATTTTTAATTTGCATAGCCTGTATCCTGAGGGTCTTAGTATGGAAAGTGATTTTTCAGTTTTTCTCTAATATGGCCATACCTCATGACTGTTTCCTTTTCATTTTTTAATTAATCATTTTTTAATTATTTATTATATTTTTATCTTTTTAAGTTATTTATGGCGTGCGATCTGATCGCTTATTTTTGTTAAATATGATTGGTCCATCCTTTATCCATTCATTTATTTATTTATTTATCTATTTTTTATCAACATGTAGTGACTGCTCACATGGTAAAATACATAGTAAGGTTAGACATAAACGAGGGCGCGGGCCAGCTCCCGAGCGCCCGGCTAGTAACCGGGTGCCCGGCCCGAGGCGAGCCGGCACATGCTGCTCGGGTGCGAGCATGAAGAGCGGGGAGGTGGGGGGCGGGGGGGGAGAGGGGGGCGACAGGAGCGGGCGGCAGAAGCCAAACGGGATTGGCCAGCTGAAAGGGAATCATTTAAACTGATTGGATCCCCAGGCGCGGGAGCGCGTCCAGGGGATCCACCAGCCTGCACTTCCGTGCGCCCGAGCCTGCTGGCATCGTGGCGCGGCGAGAGGTGCACGCTGGTTGCTTCGGTTGCTTGCGGGCATTAGCTTGCCTGGTCGGGGTCGCTGGACGGTAGCACGGTACAGGTCCATCAACGTTGTCTGAAGGAGGAGGAAGGAGAGGATCGAGCTTCCCCGCCTGAGAAGAGCGTTCGGCACAGCGACCGGCTTCTGCAGTGCACTGTTAGTAGTGCTGCGGCGACACGCCAGGCAAGTGGGGGGGGGCCTAGTGGTGAGGTACTGCAGGTCCCAAGCGGGGTAGGTCCGACGGCGGGGAGGTGTCGGCGGCGTGCCGGTTCAAAAAATTGCATTCTCTCCGGGCGGCCTTTGCCATGCCCCCCCGTCGGCCTGGACCGCGTAAGCCTGGGAAGGGTGCGGTAGCGGGGAGGCAACCGAGGGTTCAGCAGGGGCGGGGGAGAGCGGAGACCCGGAGCACCAGACGGGCAGGGCTTGCAGGGAGTCCTGGGACTCCTGCAGCAGCGGAAGGGGGACAAGGGCCTGCAAGGTCAGCAGGAGGCTCCTGCGCACGGGCCCGAGGGGTAGGTGCTCGGGGGAGGGCCGGGAGAACGGCCAAGGGGGCCTCACGGGGGGGGAGAGGCATAGGAATGCTAGGGGGGCTTGCAGTGGAGCTGGGGGTAAGGGGAGGGGATACTGAGGGCGGGGGCATGCCCACCGGTATGGGGATAGGTGCTTCAGAGCCCCTAGGTGACGGAGTGCATGGTTCCCCTGGAGCGGCTGGGTTTATGGCTCACGCTGCCAGTAGCTCCCGTGGTGTGGACGGGGGGGGGCTTGCTGTAGGTCCCGGTGTGGGGTGGGGGACGGGGGCCCTGTCGGGCGTTGCTACAGGCGGGTGGTTTACGGATGGGGAGGGGTGGAGGAGGGGTGGTCAGGGCACGCCCTCCTCTGATTGGGCGGGGGCGTGGCATCCTGCCTGGGCTATGGGTTTTGCTCCCCAGGGTGTTCCTTTTCTGTCTCCGCAGGCTCCATTCCCTGGCTCGCCCGGGCCGGCCCTGGGTACCTTTGGCTTTCCGCGGAACATGGCCGCGCAACAGGATGTGCAGCCTCCAAGGATTGAGGTGGCGACGACCTCTTCGGTTAGCGAGCGCCAGCGGAGCGGGGACATGGACCATGGTCGACAGACGACGGAGCAGACGGAGGCTGCCACGGCTATGCCAGTGGGTGAGTTGCCTGTTGATGAAGGACGGGCGGGGGAGGAGTGTGGGGAAAGGGTGGAAAAAAGGGGCAAGGCCACCAGTAAACGGAAGCACTCGTGCCGGCGCAGAAGAGACACGGATTCATCGTCTTCCTCCTCATCCGAGTCCTCGGGGTCGTCTGCGGATGGGCAGGCGGGGGGAGCGGCTGCGCGCGGCTCTGTTCAACACCTGGCTACGTTATCCGAGTTGTGGGAGGGGGTTCCGAAGAAGTTGCGGCGCAAAATTCGGAAACGGAAATATATCGATATTTTTCGCCTCCTCGATGGCCGGAAGCGTTCCGGTGATAGCAAAAAGAAGCGGAAGGAAGATGAGAAGGCCGGTAGGGTTCGGAAGGTGTCAAAAACGGTGGTCAACTGGGTTAGGGCCTTTTTGAGGCTGGCCAGCGTGTGGGGTCAGCATTGGCCTGGACAGTATGGCATGATGCTCGCTTATGCTGATACAATCCTCGAAGCTTCCCAGACCCACGAAGGGTGGGCCTGGTTGAATTATGATAAGAAGTTTCGGGATAAGATGGAGGAGAACAGGTCCCTGACCTGGGCGACGCAGGACATCAACTTGTGGCTTACCCAGATGTCAGCGAGGGCGCCAGTGGGAGTGGGGTCAGGGAGGGGTGGCTGGTCATCCCCGGCCGGGACGAGTCGTTCCTTTCGAGGCGGGGTGGTGCAAACGCCTCTTAAAGGGGCGGCGGGGGCGACAGGGGACGTGTGTTGGCGTTACAACCGGGCAGCTTGCCCCTTTCCGGATTGCAAGTTTCGGCACGCCTGTTCTGCCTGTGGAGGAGGACACCCGGCAGCAAAATGCCTCAAGAAAGGCCCCGCCGGGCCAACCGGTGTTGCCGGCAAGTCAGCTGGGGGTGTTTAACATCGCCCCCACGCCGATACGAATTGAAGCGTTGCGAAGGTGGTTGCGGGGATACCCGAGTTCGCGCATTAAAAGATTATTGTTGTCAGGTTTCCAGTTTGGGTTTGTTATACCGATTATGGGGACGATGACGTCCTCAGTTGCACGGAATTCCCCGTCGGTTAGGAGGTTTGCGGCCGTAGCCGAGGAGAGAGTGAATACAGAGGTGCGGTTGGGCAGAGTGGCGGGGCCGTTTTCCCGGCTGCCATTGCCAGATTTTGTCCTATCCCCGATTGGGATTATACCAAAGAAAGAACCAGGAAAATTTCGGCTGATACATAATCTGTCCTTCCCGCCGGGGGACTCCGTTAACGATCACATACCCCGTAATTATTGCACTGTCCGTTATGCGTCGTTTGAGAAGGCGGAGGAGCTGGTCCGGAGAGTTGGGCGGGGAGCTTTGATGGCAAAGGTTGACATTGAGTCGGCCTTTCGCTTGTTGCCCGTCCATCCCGCGTCCTTTCGACTATTGGGTTTTCAATTCTTGGAGGGCTTCTATTTTGATAAGTGCATGCCGATGGGTTGTGCAGTGTCCTGTGCGTATTTTGAACGATTCAGCACCTTTTTGCATTGGGCACTGACCCGACTAGTGGGACGCAGTGAAGTGGTACACTACTTGGATGACTTCCTGTTTGTAGGTGACAGTGGTTCCCAGGCGTGTCAGGAGCTCTTGGATGGGTTCGTGGACTTGGCGGGGCAGTTGGGGTTCCGCTAGCGGAGGGGAAGACTGTGGGGCCGTGTTCACGGCTCACGTTCCTGGGCGTGGAGCTAGATTCCGATCTGATGGTAGCGCGCTTGCCCGGGGAAAAGGTAGTTCGGTTGCGCGTACTGGTAGCGAACACTCTGGCCTCAGCTAAATTAACGCTGCGCGAAATGCAGGCCTTGATCGGTTCCTTGAATTTTGCCTGTAAGGTGATTCCGATGGGCCGAGTCTTTTTACGGCGTTTGTCGGCTGCGACCGTGGGGGCGACGAAGGCGCATCATCGAATTAGAGTGACGAAGGGGATCAAGGAGGATCTCTGAGTTTGGGATGTCTTTTTGCAAGAATTTAACGGGACCTCCGTGATAAAGGAGTTGGAGTTCTCAAACCCTGAGCTCCAGCTCTATACGGATGCGGCGGGGGGAGTGGGTCTCGGTATCTATTTCGGAGGGGCATGGTGCGCGGAGAGATGGCCGGAGGCTTGGCGGGCGTCGGGTCTCTTGAAGAATATAACTTTTTTGGAGTTGTTCCCGATGCTGGTTACGATTGAGTTGTGGCCGGACAGATTGCGGAATCGCAGGGTGGTCTGGTGGTGTGACAATGCGGCTGTGGTGTGTATAGTCAATCGTTGCACTCCACGGTGTTTGCGGGTGGCAGCGTTGATGAGACTCCTCGTGCTTAGCTGTATGTGCTTAAATCTCTTGTTGACGGCTCGTCATGTTCCGGGGCATACTAATTCAATTGCCGATGCTCTTTCTCGTTTGCAGATGGAGAGGTTTCGGCGCCTGGCACCGGAAGCAGATCCCGAAGGGAGAACGGTCCCGTCGAGATTGTGGAGCTGTGGCCGGCTGTGATGAGAGAGCTGTTGCGGAGTTCGGTGGCTGAGAGTACCTGGGCTGCTTATCGGCAGGGCTGAAATAAGGTGGTGGAGTTCCTCCGGAGGTGTGGCTGGCAGTATGGCGCGGTGACGGACCACCTGCTCGGGCTGTATATAGCTTGGGCACTGGGCTCGGGGTTATCTAGAGCGGCGGTCCGGGGGCATCTGGCGGGTTTTGATTTCTTTGCAAGGGCGTTGGGTTGGGGGTCGGTCGGGGGAGGCTTTCTGGTTCGACGGCTCTTACGCGGTTGGGAGCGCTCTCGCCCGCCCCCCCCCGACCGTAGGCGTCCCGTCTTGTATAGCCTGTTGAGGAGGCTTTGCAATGCATTGCCAAGGGTTGCGGAGTCTCAATTCGAGGCGGTCCTGTTTCGGGCCGCGTTTACGTTGGCCTTTTTCGGGGCTCTGCGAGTCGGTGAGCTGGCGGCGGCGTCCAAGAAAGATGTGTCGGGATCGGGTTTGCGCCTCCAGCACGTACGGATGTACGGGGGGCAGCTTAAGTTCCTGATTCCGAGATCAAAGACCGATCAGATGGGAAAAGGGGCTTGGGTAATCCTAAATGCTATAGGCGGTGTCACATGCCCGGTGTCGGCCATGCGGGATTATTTGCGGGTTCGACCGAGGGTAGCGGGTAGCTTATTTCTGCATGAGAATGCCCAAGCGCTAACGCGTTTTCAATTTTCGGCGGTTTTACGGATGGTATTGACCCATCTGGGCGAGGACGCCTCGCTTTTTGCGGCGCATTCCTTTCGCATAGGTGCGGTGACCAGTGCGGCACAGCTCGGCTGTGGGGACACGCAGATCCAACGGATAGGCCGGTGGCAGTCTCGGGCATTCCAGAGTTATGTACGTTTATGACGTCCAATCACAGATACCGTGCATGTCTATATATATATACGGATTGCTATATATATATAATTACGTGGATGCATGCCCCCGGTGGGGGGGGGGCGTGATTGTGTGGGGGGGGTGTTATTAACTGTTATTTTCTTTTACAGATGTCGGACACGCTGGAAGGGCGTGTTGGTTGTTGGGGCACTCCTTTGTCTTCTGGGCGGAGAATCGAGCAGCGGTGCGGCCGGTCGGGCGCAACCTGGGCTTCGATACGGCAGTGTTGTCAGTCTCATGGCTGGGTCTGCGGGGGATGCGCTGGTTCCAGATGCTACCCATGCTACGACAGCAGCTGCAGCTCGGAGGGCAGCCGGCGATTCTGCTCGTACACCTAGGAGGCAATGAAGTGTCATCTTGGACTACCAGGCAGCTGATTAACGCGGCGAAGAAAGATTTGGCAGTGGTGCTGCGTTGGTGTCCAGAG
The DNA here is from genome assembly GCA_033557465.1 of Ichthyophis bannanicus. Taxonomy (NCBI): domain Eukaryota; kingdom Metazoa; phylum Chordata; class Amphibia; order Gymnophiona; family Ichthyophiidae; genus Ichthyophis; species Ichthyophis bannanicus. The sequence goes on along the minus strand of CM066037.1, from coordinate 362,963,444 downwards.
TTGGTGGTGGTCTGGTCTGACATCATCCCTAGACCTGCTTGCTTGGGTCAAAAGCGGTGGTCCAGGGGTTTGTATAAGATTAATAGACAGGTGGGCAGATGGGTGTGCGAACAGGGCGGTTACCAGGTGCAGCATTCATGGGTGGAAGTGGGTTGTGCGGGCCTATATCGGTGTGATGGGATACACCTATCCCCGGTGGGGTTAGACCTCCTGCTTAATGACTGGCAGGAGGCGCTGGAGGCAGTAGTTCGGGACAAAGGCACTGGTCGCTGATGCAGTTATTCCTCCTAGTATTTTCTCTTTTGGGGGGGCGGCACAGACGGCTAAAGTGTCTGTGCCGGTGGCGGGGTCCCGGGGGTTCCCGGGGTCCGGAGTGGCAGGCCATGAGGGCGGGGGGGGGCCCTCGGCATGGTTAAACCCGGTCGGCTTGTGCTACTGAGACGGCCAAGTCGGGGAAGGGTTATTGCCAATTGGCCGATGCTTTTACTGTGCGGGGGGCGGCGGAGAAGTCACCTTGCTAATCACACAGCGGGTGGCAGATCTTGCCGCGGGGCACAGGGTTGGTGTTATTATGTTATAACTGTTATTGAGGTTATGTTCAATAAAACTGCGACCAGTTTATGCCCAACTACTGTCTCTGTGCTTGATTTGGGGAAAAGGGGGCTAGGAGAATGGGTGTGGGCCTCCTACGAGCTGGGAACGAATGGAAGGGGGGGGCGGGGTTGAGGGTGATAAGGATTGGATAAAGGCGAGCGGGGGGTCCGGCTACCCGGTTAAAACGAGGGCGCGGGCCAGCTCCCGAGCGCCCAGCTAGTAACCGGGTGCCCGGCCCGAGGCTAGCCGGCCCATGCTGCTCGGGTGCGAGCATGAAGAGCGGGGAGGTGGGGGGGCGGGGGGGGAGAGGGGGGGCGACAGGAGCGGGCGGCAGAAGCCAAACGGGATTGGCCAGCTGAAAGGGAATCATTTAAACTGATTGGATCCCCAGGCGCGGGAGCGCGTCCAGGGGATCCACCAGCCTGCACTTCCGCGCGCCCGAGCCTGCTGGCATCGTGGCGCGGCGAGAGGTGCACGCTGGTTGCTTCCCTCCCACCCACCCTGTGGCTAGTTGGTGGCGTGTCCGGTATGGGTTGTCGCAGTTGGAGGGGGTTGCGGGGTCCCGGGGGTTCCCGGGGTCCGGAGTGGCAGGCCATGAGGGCGGGGGGGCCCTCGGCATGGTTAAACCCGGTCGGCTTGTGCTACTGAGACGGCCAAGTCGGGGTAGGGTTATTGCCAATTGGCCGATGCTTTTACTGTGCGGGGGGCGGCGGAGAAGTCACCTTGCTAATCACACGGCGGGTGGCAGATCTTGCCGCGGGGCACAGGGTTGGTGTTATTATGTTATAACTGTTATTGAGGTTATGTTCAATAAAACTGCGACCAGTTTATGCCCAACTACTGTCTCTGTGCTTGATTTGGGGAAAAGGGGGCTAGGAGAATGGGTGTGGGCCTCCTACGAGCTGGGAACGAATGGAAGGGGGGGGGGGACGGGGTTGAGGGTGATAAGGATTGGATAAAGGCAAGCAGGGGTCCAGCTACCCAGTTACCATTGTTGTACCATCTTTTATTAACACACTTTTTCACATGGTTTTTTGGTCCTTTTGGTTTATATGTACTATCCTTTATCCATTCATTTATCTGTTTTTTATCAACATGTAGTGACTGCTCACATGGTAAGATATATAGTAAGGTTAGGCATCCATTGGTGTACCATCTTTCATTAACACACTCTTTCACATGTTTTTATGGTCCTTTTGGTTTATATGTACCAGTTTTCCTCCCTACTTTTCACTCAGGGTGATCCTGCTCATCGCAGTTTTTACTTTTTCTATTTATTTTTTTAATTTTTTATTTACTGGGCAATCATGTCTTTTGCTGTTGATGTTTTATTTGACCTTTTTATTTACTAGCCTCATTTTGTAACCCCTTTCACACATTTATTGCTTTTTTGCAACACAATTCATTTGCATATTTTACCTGACATCACCAGCCTCGTCCTTATTTTATCCTTGCACTGCGCAGCCGTCGGCGTTTTGAGATTACAAAGAGAAAGCTGTATTTGGCGCGTTTGTTTGCTGGCTGTGCAATCTCATATTTTGAGGTAGTAAGTTTTTATTATGTTCGTTTCTAATAGTTTTACCACCAATTTTGTTTTTTGTCCGTTTGTGTTTTACTTGGAGCAAGTTTTATTTTCACTGATTTTACAGCCTTTTAAAGTCATCTGTTTATATAGACTATTTATTTTAATTATTTTTCTTTTTAAATGCAGAACGGCACAGTTATTGACATTCATGCCATTCATTGCTTTGGTTCGTTTTACAAGTTTGTATTACACTGTTAAGTTGCAATTTGATTTCTGCCCCCCCTTTTCCATTACATTGTTTACACTCCCTAGTTGAGGTTATATAACGCGGTCGCTAGGATTTTATAAAGTTATATTTATATAATTATTTATCAGTTTAGCTCACATTTTTTATCAGATACCATTTTATTCCGTGTTTGACTTTTGATAGGCTGCAATAGTAGTATTCCATTTTAGATTGGAGATTGTCCGACTTGCTATACAGCGTGGTTGTTTACTTGTAGTTATATAATTACTCATTGGCACGGTTTACAGTATTTTTTATTATTAGACACTGTTTTATTTACTCCGTGGTTCATTTTTAATTGGCTGTAATTAGTAATATTGCATGTTTGGATCGTTTGGCTCTTTACAATCAATTTGCTACACTCTTTATAGTTCCCCCCCCCCCTTTTTTTCAAACACGGTATGATACACCTGTTTCAATGTTTCTATTGTTGTTCATAAATTTGTCTTACATTGCTTACATTGTAATCCAACTTTTTTTGTATGGTTTTTCATTCTATTGTTTTCACTGCACTACACGGTCACATTATTTAGACTCTGTATTCTCCTTTTGCCTTCTCTTATTTGTTATCTAGCATGAGAGCTTGCAATTTTTGAAGCTATTTACTTATTTGTTCAATGACACTATTTATAGCATTTTCCATTAGATATCCTTTTTCATTTTTTATTTTCAGTTGTTTAAAATATTAACATCGCAGGTTTGAAGTTTGCATTAACTATTTTCACACACACTTTAACACTTTTGATAATACAGCTATATAGCTGTTTCAAAATTTCACGTTTATTTACAATTAGTTCATATAGATATTATTCACCTATTTCACAGTACTTCTAAGAAAATTTTGGCATATTGTTGGTATGGTTTTTATTTTTATTTATCTTCTACAATTTTTAACAAATAGGCGTGTGCACTACTCCTTATGTCTCCCATGTGGGTGGTCGTGTTATTTTTTCATTCTCTTAATTTTTCACTCCCTTTTTTTTGCACTACAATCATCTCAGGGAGTCAGATTTATAACATTTTCATGTTTGAGTTTTAATTTGTTGAGTTTCTAAACATGCATCACACTGCTCAGTTGTTTTAATTCACACAGTACATGTCATTATTTTATTTATACCTCACAGATTGCACATTTAAACCTATAGAAGGATTATCCACGGTCAGGTAACAGAGTTATATATACATATATTTTATATTTTTCATTTTTATCTTCCTGGTCTACCAGTTTTTACATGTTTATAGATATAATTTGTCTTCATCTCTCTTACATTTTGTTTTATCCATATTTATGTATTTTGATCTTTTATAGATTTATTTTATATTTGTTATTGCAATATATAAGGATCTTTATTTTTTATATGGATGTATTTTTTAAGTGTATATTGTAATAAGTTCATAAACTATTTTGTTATTGTTAATGATATAATTACTATTTTATTGTTTGTTTTTATTAGCTCATTATTGAGTGTATAATTTTATACTCTTGTCTGAGTCATACAAGTTAGTGACACAGGTATGTGTAACTTATATGTCCTTTTCTATTATTTAATTTATTCTTATACTTGCTTTTAATTAACCTTATATTAGACTCTTCTTACCATGTTTGTTTCCATATTTGTCTTCATCCCTCTTGCAATTAGTTTTATCCATATTTATGTATTTTGATCTTTTATAGTTTTATTTCATTTTTGTTATTGCGATACACAAGGATCTTTACATTTTTATATGGATGTATTTTTGAAGTGTATATTGTAATAAGTTCATGAACTATCTTGTCAGTGATATAATTACTATCTTATTGTTTGTTTTTATTAGCTCATTATTGAGTGTATAATTTTATACTCTTGTCTGAGTCATAAAGGTTAGTGACACAGGTATGTGTAACTTATATGTTCTCTTCTATTATTTAATTTATTCTTATACTTGTTTTTAATTAACCTTATATTAGACTCTTCTTACCATGTTTAATTGAAAAGGTTTAATTACATTTTATCTTTCTTTGTATTTATGTTAGCCGTACTTATTCGTTCCACCATTTAAGAATAACACTATATATATTTTATACATATTATATATTTGTTTTAGTCCGCTGTTTTTAAATTGTTTGTTTTAACTGTTTTTTAACATTTGTTATGCTGTTTGTATTATATTTTGTCTTAGCCATTTAAGCCCCTGAAGAAGGGATCTCCGAAACACGGCCTGTGTTGGGCCAGTGGCTGATGTTAGTTCAATAAAGGTTCATTCACGTCACCTTCCTTGCTATCCACGTCTCTTTGTTGGACTAATAAGTACTGCAGACAATAGATGATGAGACAGTGATATGGGCTTAGAGATCTGTATATATCGAGAGCTTCCCAGGACAACAATGAGTATATGAGGTACAAACCTCACCTGAAATCCCCCTCCCTCAATATCCTGCTACCTCATGTTGCCACTGCCCCTTTACCTAGGTGCACTACTGGGTCACACCTTTAGGGCATGTGTGTATGATGTCCTGACAGGGGTGCATGCAACAGGGGATACCTAGTAACCAAAAGTGTCTGACAGGCATGTGATGTGGTTGTTTTTTCATCCCCTGGCTGGACAGATGAACTGAAGCAATCCAAAATGGTCAATTGTTAGAGTGGAGAAATCTGCCAAAAAACTATCACTCACTCCAAAAGTAACAAAAAATGTTATGTTAAATTCATTAGGTAATATTCACTCTACTGTTCTTTGTTCTTTATACATAAACAAAAGAAAAAATAAAGGAGGTCTCAGACTTATTCGGCATGTTTTCAAGCAGAAGGATATCCAAATGCTTATGCCATCTTGCATCAACAACCATCCTTTATGACAATGCAGTTTATAAATGTACAGATCAAAAATTTGCTTAACTTCTGATTTTTCTTCAAGACAACTGCACAAGCTATTGCTTTTCCCAATGCCTCACTGCGGCGCCTTTCAAGCATTTCCCTTCATAAAGCTTCATCAGGGGCAGAAAAACACTGTCAACAAAAAACAGACACACCAAAACTCCATTATAATATAAACTTATACCCATCCCATAACACTATCAATTCTATCCATTCACATACCAATCTCATAAGACCAACTTTCAAAAACAGCGCTACATATATATGGGGTTAGACAAAATACTTCATCAAAACTAGTCATCAAAACTATTAAAATCACAATCTCTCATTATCGTAGCTACTCGAAACCACCACTTACTTTGAAGCTTTCATTAAAAGTTTATACTTCTAAATGCTGCAGACGATCACAACTTCCTTCAACATGGGCGATCCCCTCCACAAAAACGCCGCTCATGCAAACTACTTTCTAGATGCTCAGCTAAATATATATACTACAATGACGTCATAAAACAATACCATTCATCTCCAGGAACAAGCAGGAATGTAGTCTTCATATATGGGTATCGTCGGTACTGACGGAGCCTGCGTGGGAACGCTCCCCAGCATCCAATAGGAACGTTTTTGAAGAGGGACAGTTGGAAAGGCGGGAAGGCAGCGCGCATGTGCTGAGGGATGCTCCCAAAAGCATTCCTATTGGACGCTGGGGAGCATTCCCGTGCAGGCTCCATCGGTACCGACGATACCCATATGTGAAGACTAAATTCTTGCTGTTCCGAAGATCACCTGTTACAGGTGAGTAACTACGTTTTACCTGCCCATAAAAATCATTCAGCACTTCTTATTCCTTACCCATAAACACACCAACAAATACAAAAAAATACAAAAAAATACACAAAACATCCATATTCATCGGAACAGGAACAACCACCATGGACTCAGATGCAGCTACCCCAATCAATTTGCACATTAAGACCACCTGGAAATACGGTCTGTAGATTAAAAATCCACTTCTGTTCACAGCATATCAGCATTTGTTCTCGCGATTTACCCGCCCAACCTTCCTGTATACTATCTATACAAAAACATCTAAGTTCACCAAAAGAATGTCCTTGGTCTACACAGTGTTGCACCATAGGGGTTTCACGTATCTTACATTTTAATCTACTTTTATGCTCTCCTATTCGCACTCTCAAAGACCTATTCATCTTCCCTACGTACATCAGCCCGCATGGGCAAAGAATACCATAAACAACATAAGAAGACCCACATGAAGTTTGTCTATTCAATTTATGTAATTTAGGTAAAGGATATTTTTTAGGCTTCAAGAAAACCTTCCACAAGGCAGGCCTATGCCTTTAAGTGGAAAAGGTTCTCTATTTGGTGTTCAAAAAGGAACTTAATCCCTTTTCAGTGCCAGTGGAGGCTTTACTGGAGTATCTCCTCCATTTGTCATCCTCTGGTCTTAAGACCAATTCAGTAAGAGTCCATCTTATTTATTTTATTTATTTATTTATTTATATTCTCTTATATACCGCGCTATTCTGCATCAGTGCGGTTTACATTGAACAAACTGAAATTACATTGAACAGGGCATTATAACTTGGAGATAACTATTTTACAGGGAACATGGGCTATGGAGGGTTAAGTGGCTTGCCCAAGACCACAAGGAGCACCTGTGGGACTAGAAACCCCAGTCCTTCTGGCCCAAGGTTGCTGTCCTCTAGTGGGATTTGAATCACCGACCTTCCGACCTGCAGTACCTTGCCCCAACCACTAGGCCACTCCTCCACTCCACAGTGGAGGAGTGCCATTGCAGCTTTCCACAAGCCCTTGGATGTACAACTTGTTTCCTCTCAACCACTTGTAGCAAGATTTATGAGAGGTCTACTCTTAACAAAACTTCCCATTAAGCCACCACCCGTGGCATGGGATTTGAATCTTGTCCTTGGGCAGCTCATGAAACCACCCTTCGAACCCTTAGCCACTACATCTCTAAAGGTTCTTTCTTGGAAAGTGATCTTCCTAATTGCTCTCACTTCTGCAAGACGCATCAGTGAGCTACAGGCTTTATTGGCTGATCCTCCTTATACAAGGTTCCACCATGATAAAGTAGTCCGTAGGATTCGCCCTCACTTTATGCCAAAGATGGTTTCGCTTTTTCATTTAAACCAATCAGCTTACCTTCCTGTATTCTTTCCTAGGCCTCATGCCTCAATGCAGAAAGGAATCTACACACTCTAGATTGTAAAAGAGCCTTGGCTTTTTATCTTCAGAGAACTAAGCAACATAGAAAGTCTTCCCAGCTTTTTGTTGCCTTTGACTCTAGTCATCTTGGACTACCAGTTTCCAAGCGAACTTGGTCTAAATGGATTGCGAATTGCAGATCCTTCGCATAAGAGAGAAACATAGAAACATAGAAAAATGACGACAGAAAAAGACCACATGGCCTATCTAGTCTGTCCTTCCATATCAACAACTACAGCAGTCCCCTTTTTTCCTTTAGAGATCCTCTGTGTTTGTCCCATGCTTTTTTGAAATCAGATACCATCCTCATCTCTACCAACTCTACTGGGAGACTATTCCACGGATATACCACTCTTTCCATAAAGAAATATTTCCGCATATCACTCCTGAATCTATCCCCTTTCACCCTCATCCCATGTCCCCTCATAGCAGAACTTGCTTTCAATCGAAAGAGGCTCTCCCCCTTTGCATTTATGCCATGGAGGTATTTAAACGTCTCAATCATATCACCTCTATCCTGCCTTTCCTCTAAGGTGTACATATTAAGATCCTTAAGTCTGTCCTCATATGCTTTATAAAGAAGACCACTAACCATTTTGGTAGCCACCCTCTGTACTAACTCCATCCTATTTATATCATTTTGAAGGTGCGGTCTCCAGAATTGCACACAATACTCCAAATGAGGTCCCACCAAAGACTTATACAGAGGCACTATCACCTCCTTTTTTCTGCTAGCCATTCCTCTCCGTATGCACCCAAGCATCCTTCTAGATTTTGCTGCCGCCTTTTCTACCTGTTTTGCTACTTTAAGATTATCTGACAAAACCATGGGAGAGGTAGAAGGAGAACCAGAATAGTACGGAGTCCTTGAAGCCAAGCGAGGAGAGGGTGATAAGCAGAAAGTCGTGGTCAACGGTGTCAAAGGCAGCAGAAAGGACAAGAAGGATGAGGATCGAATAGAGGCCCTTGGATTTAGCCAGGAACAGGTCATTTGTGACTTTTGTGAGTGCCGTTTCAGTGGAGTGTAGGGGACGGAAGCCAGATTGAAGTGGGTCGAGGAGGGCCTGGGAGGTGAGGAAGTCAAGGCAGCAATGGTGGACTGCTCATTCTAATAGTTTGGATATGAAGGGAAGGAGGGAGATGGGTCGATAGTTAGAAGGGCATGTGGGATCAAGTGAGGGTTTCTTGAGGAGGGGTGTGACAACAGCATGTTTGAAGTCAGCGGGGACAGTTGCAGTGGAGAGTGAGAGGTTGAGGATATGATTGATGGAGGGGGCAATGGTGAGGGGGATGGAACGCAGGAGATGGGTGGGGATAGGGTCTGATGAACAGGTGGTGGGTTTGGAGGAGGACAGAAGGAGTGCAGTTTCTTCCTCAGAGATCGGAGGGAAGGAGGAGAGGGTGGCAGAGGGAGTATGGGTGGGAGAGGAGAAATGGGGAGGAGGGGAGGTAGATGGGGGGTAGAGAATTGGAGGTTTATCTTGTGAATTTTGTCGTGGAAGTAGTCGGCTAGGGTTTGGGCAGAAAGGGAGGGCGGGATCGGGGGCAGGGGACCTTGAGGAGAGCGTTGAGGGTATTAAAGAGACGGCAAGGATCAGAGGCAAGGGAGCTGGTCAGATGGATGTAGTAATCTTGTATGGCAAGTGCAAGGGCAGACTGGAAGGAGCCAAGCATGAATTTGAACTGTAGAAGGTCTTCCAGGGATCAGGATTTGGACCAAGCTCGTTTGGCAGAATGGGCGCAGATGCATAGGTAACAGGTAGTGGGTGAAAGCCAGGGTTGGGGAGTAGATCGTTTGACAGGACGTGGGGTGGGAGGGGCAAGGGTGTCAAGGGCTGAGGATAATGTGGCATTGTATGAAGATAACGCCTCGTCAACGGACTTGGAGGATAAAATGGTGGAAAGAGATGGAGAGATGGTGGAGGAGAGAGTCAGGGGACCAATAGTATGAAGGTTTCTAAATAGGACGGAGGAGACTGAATGAGGTTGGGACGGCGGTAGTTGAAGAGTAAATGTTAAGAGGTGATGTTCAGATGAGGGAAGGATTGATTTGCGGACGTTTGAAGGAGAGGAGTTGGAGAATAGTATTAGGTCAAGGCAGTGGCCGTGTAGATGTGTGGGGGCAATGGAGCAGGGCTGGAGGTCAAATGAGGAGGTAAGAGCGAAGAACTTTGAGGCATTGGGGTCGGAGGGGTTGTTGATGTGAATGTTGAAATCGCCAAGAATAAGAGTGGGGGAGGAGGAATCCATGAAGGCAGAAAGCCAGGAGTCGAAGTCGGTGAGGAAGGTTGATTTGGATTTGTCCGGTGGACAATAAATAACTGCTATTCAGAGGGGAATTGGTGAGAGGAGGCGAATGGAGTGGACTTCCAAGGAGTCTCCATGAGGTGGCAGAAGAGGTTGGAATTGGCAGGTGGGAGAGAGTAGGAGGCCGACACCACCACTGGGACCAGTAAGTCGTGGTGTATGGGAGAACTGGTAGCCTCCACAGCAGAGAGAGGCAATGGATGCGGTGTCATCTGTGGGGAGCCAGCTCTCAGTCAAGGCAAGAAGGTGTAGGGCATTGGAGATGAAAAGGTCATGAATAAAAGCGGTTTTTTTGATGACTGAGCATGCGTTCCATAGGGCACATGAAAACGGGAGGGCGGAGGGGGGGAGGAGAGGGATGTGGATAAGGTTGGATAAGTTATGTGTAGATTTCTTGTGTAGATTTCTTATCAGAGTAGTGTGGGGGTCTATTTCTAGGGTAATACCAAGATAGGGTAGGGTTGGAATGGGTATGTGGTATGTCACAGTACTATGGTTGCAGGCTGCAGCAGGCCGGGCTCTTTGAAGTTAAACATTACCTCTCCCACTAAGAGTGACAGAGACTTCAACAGTAGGCACAACCCCTATGGCATCACACAAGCATGTGGTGGAGCCACACATGTTGCCACGTTTGCTCATCTGCCTTGTGTCCTACATAAGTGCTGTTTTCTGTGTTGTTACAGAACACTGTGATGGTGACACATGCCACCAGATGTGGCCCATGGTCTCTTGGCATAGTTGCTTCACACTGTCCTGCTCACAACCAGGCCCTGTCCTCAACATTGGGTCAACACATCCTGTGCACATGTATGTGCTGATGATGGAGGCTGTCCTTGCATGTTCTGTAACAGATGTCCTTGGCTGCTACCTGTTTCACCCCCCCCCCCCCATCTTACTGGTCTTGTAGGTGAGTTATGGGTGGTGGATGGCCTATGCCGATGGTGCCAATAAATAGCTATAGGGATGGCATTCCTGACATGAGGTGGCAACTACCTACATATGATGGATGGTGGTGCATTTGGGGGCAAGGCTAATGGTGATAGGTGGTGGGTTGTGGGTCATGGCCTCTGACTACACCTGCCCAGAGGTGTCGGACTCTGTCTGCACATGCATATTGTTACCTGGCCATGTACTGGTTTTGTAGATGTTTCACGGATAGGCCGGTAAAGTGTATTGCAAAACTATTCATTCCCTCGGGTTTTGACCTGTTTTGATTTAGTACATACAACCTGGGGAGAGATTGGAGGATCATTTGGTTGTTATTTATTGACTCATCAATACTGACAAAATTGGCATGGCTGAATGGCAATATACACCTTTTATATAACACTGGAAAATGTCTATACTGAAGGCTTGCAACGCCACATGTATTCATCCCTTTTGCTATTACAACCCTATGTAAGCTCTGGTCCAACCAGTTATCCGCAAAACACACATATTTCATGGATTACAGTGCCCTATGTACAATCTGTGTCACTTGATCAGTTATTTGCTGTCTGTATAAACATACCTATTTTGACAGGCCCCTGACTCTGCAACCCCACTAAGCAGGCCAAATGCAGAACAATGTGCACTCCAAACAGGTCACAGACAAGACTGTGCAGACATATGAATCAGGGTTGTGTTATGAAAATATATCTCAACACCTTATGATTGCACGGACCAACATTAATTCTATGCTAACACATTGGAAATAATATGGTGCCATACCAAACCAGACCAGGGAAGGCCACACACCAGGACCCACAGACCGGCAGGGAGGGCATTGGTCCACAATGCTACAAAGACAACAAAGATAACACTGAAGGGGCTCCATGGATGCACGGCAGAGATGGGAGCATCTGTTTATAACAGTACTTTAGACCATACACTTCGCAGAAAGGGGCTTTATGGGGGTGTGGGCCAAAATATCAACCATTGCTGAAAGGGAACAGAAAAAATAAAAGGAACACACTTTTGGGGTTTACACAACAACATGTGGTGGACCCCCCAAACACATGGGAGAGGGGTCTCTGATCAGATGTGAAAAAAGGGGAACAGATGACCTCTGGCTCCATCATGCAACTCACCCATGTGTAACATGAACCCAACACTTCCCATCACCCCATAAACAACATTCAGACAGTGAAACATGGTGGTGGCAGCAATGTGCTGTGGGGATGGTTCTCATTGGTGGGGACAAGCAAACAGGTCAGGATTGTAAGAACACAGGCTGGCACTATATAAAGGCCCACATTTGTGAGTAACCTGTTTTAATCTGCCTGATCTTGGTGACTGGGATGGAGGTTCATCTTCCAGCACAACAATGATCATAGACATACCTTTAAAACTGGTTGAATGGGAAACCTATAAATGTCTTGGATTGGTCTAGTCAAAGCCCTGACCTCATTCCAATTGAACATCAGTGGCATGGGTTGCGTCTGCTGTACCCCAATGCAATCCATTTAACTTGCAGGAGTTGGAACAGCTTTGCCTTAAGGACTGGTTGGGAATCCCAGTGGCTAGATGTGGAAGGCTGATAGAGACATACCCCAATAGACTTGCAGCTGTCATTGCATCAGAATGTGCCTCAGCAACTTAGTGACTTTGGGAGGTGAATACATATGTACACTCCTTTCTTTTTTAAAGAATTGCACAATTGCAGTTATGATTGTGACAAAGTAAGGATACTTTGCTCCTTCAAAGTCATAGTCATGTTGTGTACTACACATGGTGCTATCCCCTAAAACTCCATTTCCAGTCCAGGTCGTAATGTAACAAAACAGGACAAACACCAAGGGGATGAATACTTTGACAGGGCACTGCACATGTCCCCATCAACTCTCCCCATACTCATTCTACACTGTCTTGACTGTTGTGTATAGCTGTTCAACTCACAGAGCAGGGACTAGACTCTGTGTGTATGGTGGGCCCAGTAGATGATGTGTGTTGACCCAACATTTATTTTATTTATTTATTTATTTGGACAGCTTTCTATACCGCCCCTTTCAGAGATCAGGGGCGGTTTACATGGAACACAACCAGTTACATAGAACCAAATATAACTATATACAATGTAAACAGATGAACTATGTACATGCTATACTGAGTTAAAGTGGGTGGTGTACCTTTCCCCATGTACTACTGTTTGTGGGTATTTGGATTAGGCATTGAAGCATCGCTCTTCATGCTCCCAGGAATGCTTCAGCTGGGCCATGTCATGCCTGACACTAGATGTCGGAAATAGCCTCCACTGTTTCCTGCAGATGAGCCTGCCCAGGACATGTAGATTGGCTTCAGAGAAGCGAGGCTTCCATGAATGGACATTCATGATGTTGTTAGTGGTGTGAGGGCTGATGTCAGAGGTTTGCGGCATTCCAATGTGTGTTGCTGGCAGCACATGCAATGGCAGGTCGCCGCAACACGCCTTACGTCTGGCATGCTACCTTACTTCTGGCATGGCGCCTTATTAAACAACACGGCACATAACATTAGTACATTGATGCAACACGCATATGGGGCCATGGTGTCTGTCCCCGGCCCTGTCAGGTGGTTGCATACCCGTGTTCTATATATATGTATTTATTATTTAATTATAAGTGTGCAGTATTGGCCAAATGTTTAGCATAGACACAGAAGCAACACAAAATATGCAGTTTCATGTTATTTAATACTTGGTAGGTGCACCCTTTGATTTTATAACTGCTTGCAAACGAGTAGGCATGCTGTGAACAAGGTTTAGACATAGTTCATTTGTAATTTCTCTTCACCATACAGTCTTAATAATGTCTTGAAGATGATCGAGGCTTTTTGGGCATTTTTCTGCAATTTTCAGCTTCATGATCCTCCACATGTTTTCAATGGGGTTCAAATCAGGTGACTGTCCAGGCCACTCCAGAACAGTAATGTTGTTGTCCTCGAACCTTTTTGTGACTTTTTTTGCAGTGTGACATGGAGCCCCATCTTGCTGGAACACTTCATAAGAACCAATGGCCAGGAACTGTGGCAGCGTCAACTCCTGCAATCCAATATAGGCATCAGCATTCATGGTGGTATTTCGTGGCAAAAACCACAAACCCCCATGACCCCTGCTGCCAAAACAACCCCATACCATCAGTTTTGGACTGTGTTTCATAGTTGGTACCATATGCAGAGGATTATTTTGTTGGTTGGATGGATGACGAATGAGGACCGTTGGGCAGTCAAACTGTATTATTGTTGTCTCATCACTGAACAGGACTTTTTCCCATTGTTCTTTGGTCCAGTTGACATATTTTTTAGCAAAGTTGTGCCGCCTTTTCATCTGAAATGCAGTTAACAATGGCTTCTTGACTGGTTTTCGAGCTGGGAGATTAAAATCATCCTTCAGGTATTGACGAATTGTTCTCGTGCTGATGTCAGAGCACAGGTGTGGCAGGCGTTGTTTCACTTTAGCAGATGAAATAAATGGATTTTTTCTGACCAAAATATGAATCTTGTGTTCAGTTATGGGAGTAATAACTCTTCGATGTCCAGATCTTTTTCTGGAACTCAGAGATCCTGTTTCTTCTGCACGCTTCTTTGTATGTGAAATTACGGACTGTGAAACACCAAGCATATTTGCAACCTCTGTCTGTGAGATGCCTTCCTTGATCAAGGCCAGGGCAATGCCTCTCTTCTTTGGTGACAATTCACATGCTTTTCCCATCTTTAACAGAATTATTTTGTGTATTTTTGCAGGGAAAAAACAATGTATGAACCATGGTATAATAAGGTTTTAAGGTTCTATTGACCAAATTTTGGCCTGAGGAAATAAAATAAACCTTCCAAAAATGCTATCAACATGTGTTTCCTTCATTTATGCTCTTTACTTTTATTTTATATCACTGAGGTGGAAAATTCTACTTGTACTCACCAACTTACCAACCCATTTGTTCTTACCCAGCCCTAATTCTCAAACCCCACACAGATTTGAAATCTGGGGGTAGAAACACATGAAAGAGAGATCAGTTGGGTTCAGCAGATACAAATAATTGTTCTACAACTCTTACCTGTTGAAGTAAATGCCAGAATAAGCTGTAATTGAGTCGTATTGAGTCGTAACTTCACAGAGCTGGTAAGATGTAAAATAGCGAAAAATCAGCAAAATTTACCATATCCACTAAACCGTACGATTATGTAAACAAAAACAAACTATAAATAGCCCACCTCCAAAGATTATTGATTTCAACACTATATTCTGGTGTCTGGAGAAAAATAAGTAAGCAAACTACGTAAAAACTGGAGTTTTTCTTTCAAAATTATGCCAGTTCAGTGATATTTCCTACCTATGCTAAACATTTGGCCAATAGTGTATATCTATCTATCTATCTATCTATGCCTCAGGTACTACCTCAAATCCCAATGCCTCCTTACCACATCAATCTTAGGTGTTTGCTCTGTGACATTGCCTTTAGCTCACAGATTACACATTACACAGGGCTAATCTGAGGTTGGATCTTCTCCATCAGGTGACACCAGGGAGTTCTGGGTGTTAGACAGGTCCACAGGGTGTGCTACTTTGCTTTGCTTGCACAGATGTCCTGTCTATTGGTTATATGGGTCAGTGTGGGACATATGACAGAACATTCCCTGTTCTGGGATGTTATACCAATCTGGTACACGTCTTGTGCCCTACATCTGCTGTGTTCATATTGACACACTCTGGCTATGGCCTACAGCAGAGGCCAAGCACACATCATGTTACTGTAGATACGCATGAACACACTGTTTCATCAGCGCATAGTAGAAACATGTAATCATGATGTCTGTTCCAGAGTCAGTTCAGTGCCCAGCCTGTTCCAGGGATCTTATCAGTGCATATCAAACATACATACTGACAAAAGCAAGGATGCATGGGCCACAGTCAGAATGCACTTGGCAGGGATTCAAAACCAGTCCTTTTCCTAACATTGCACATGACCCAACCATTAGGCTACATCTACAATCAGATGTTGTGCATAGGAAGCATGGACAGGTCTCATCCCCTGCAATGCCCTTGAGCCAAGGAAATAGGGTTAGGCCCTCAGCAGGACATGTTCACATATAGCATGTGTACCAAACCAACGTGCGCTTGGTGGACAAAGCAGCATACTGCTATATAACCATCAGTCACTTGCAAACACTCAACATTTCCTTGCCATCACCTTACATGGGTATTCATCATCCAGTGAACAGGCCATGGAGTCTAAACAATTTCTCCATACCTTACATAGGCAGGTCTCTAACCTCTTAACTATACCTCAACACAGTCAGGCGCAATGCTGGTGTCATTACAGATGATGCAGGCCTCTGCAAACAATGTGCTACACCCAGGACAGGATCCAGCTTTACAGACACATTTAGAGGCCATAGTACAGCACACCTCAGGCCCAGCTACAGCAGTGCACATGTAGTACACGATGCACACAATGCACAGTACTGCGGCTGATCATGCCACTCTGGTGCAGGCTACATCTCATGTGCATTCATGCTGGCTGTTCTTTCACCGTTCTCCACAAGCCAAACTACCCACACACTCACATGTGCCTGCTGTTCTAGTGTGCAGTACTGAACAATGTTAGCAGCACATGTGCAGGATAAAATATCCCCTGTGACCTGCTACACAGGGCATTCTAGGCAGAGCTGCAGAGACACTGAACATAGACCACCTTAATAAATAAATAAATAATACAACTCATTACCCGATACAAAAGAGAAGATCTCTTCCTGATGATTTGCACAGTGTCTTTTCATTTGTTTTTTCATGTGTCACATTCCCTAATTTTAATATGGATTCACTATTGTGAAACACTGTTTATATTTTGTATTGGTTCATGAGTTTTATTATTTATTTATTGATATTGTTATATGGATCTGTTTGATGTTGTCACATCTCCTTAGTTTTTATTTTGTTTTTATGATTGCTATACAATGTAGTCATGCTTTTTAGTTTTGTTTGTTTAAGTTCTTGAGTTTTATTTATTTATTGATGTATTTATAGAGAGACTTTTTATTTTTACATTATCTTTTTGTTTTGTTTTAGATGGCATTCTTTTATGTACATTTTAAGTATAGTTTTTATTATGTTATTTAACTAAAAACATTGACATAAAAATAAAACATAAACAATAATTACTCAAATAAATAAATGCCAATGTTTTTAGTTAAATCATGCCAGAATACCCCTGAAGAAGGCATTGTCGAAACATGGCCTGTGTAGGGTTCCCGGCTGGTGTTTCTCCCATGTACCCTTGATGTTCAAATTCTAATAAAGTTACCTTTTCTACCATGCATAGACTGGTTCCTTCTGATAGTTTTGAAAGCACATGCCATCCCACTGTCAGTTTGTAGTATACAACCCAATAATGGTCACTCATGCAGAAGGAATGACATCAAATTATAGAAAAAACCTTCGCAATACAACTTGAAAGTAAAAATGTAACTTCTTAAAACTTGCAATAATTATAGTGATAACAGTGGAAAAACAAAAAACTTTTTTGATCTTTTTAATCTTTTTAACTGGCAGCATAGGGTCTCAGCATAAACGGGCAGCCAATAGATTAATATTTTATCATCTAATGGACTCACAGCCCTTATAACATCAGCGACCCATATATAACAATCGCTACCAAATTTTTCTTAAAATAGTTTAGAAAACATCTTGAAAGTGACATAGTGCTTCAACGAGTAAAATCATGAAAATATTTCAAAAAAGCGAGTGCTTAGCTTAACTTTGGAGAAAAACTCTCTACTTCCCAACGCTGACAGACGCGCCAAAAAGTGTGTTTCACCTTCTCAGGTTTCTTCAGGGGAATCTCATAAAGCACTAAAGAACGACAAAAGCCAAGTTCATGAGTTACTAACTTCCATATACAATAGTAAAGCTTCAACCGATAATAGGTAGTGTAAAATACCTTAAACATTGAAAATCCAGTTCTCAAACCAACTCGTTCACTTTCGATATTTGTGAGACGCCGCGCATGCGGGATAGCTTTTATAAAACTCCTATCACATACCACAGCTGATCAAGTTTAAATAGCTGACCTCTTAAAGACACACTTCCCACTCTATATGAGCATTAAGCCCTGTTGGAATTATAGACTGAAGTTTGTAAATCCATCGTTGCTCATTAAACAATAATGTTTGGTCTATAGTTTTTCCATGATATGCGGTGGTAATACGCTGAATGCAAAAACATCGTAAATCAGAAAAGTTATGATGACAATCAAGACAGTGTTCAACTATAGGTGCTTCTTTTCGCCGACATTTCAACTTGCTTTTATGCTCCAGCATACGAGTTTTAAAAGCTTTAGTGCTTTATGAGATTCCCCTGAAGAAACCTGAGAAGGTGAAATGCACTTTTTGGCGCGTCTGTCAGCGTTGGGAAGTAGAGAGTTTTTCTCCAAAGTTAAGCTAAGCACTCGCTTTTTTGAAATATTTTCATGATTTTACTCGTTGAAGCACTATGTCACTTTCAAGATGTTTTCTAAACTATTTTAAGAAAAATTTGGTAGCGATTGTTATATATGGGTCGCTGATGTTATAAGGGCTGTGAGTCCATTAGATGATAAAATATTAATCTATTGGCTGCCCATTTATGCTGAGACCCTATGCTGCCAGTTAAAAAGATTAAAAAGATCAAAAAAAATTTTTGTTTTTCCACTGTTATCACTATAATTATTGCAAGTTTTAAGAAGTTACATTTTTACTTTCAAGTTGTATTGCGAAGGTTTTTTCTATAATTTGATGTCATTCCTTCTGCATGAGTGACCATTATTGGGTTGTATACTACAAACATGGCTGGTCCTTTACAAGAAATGGACACGTTTAGCTTCACTGATGAATTCATTTCTCGCCTTTGTAAGACCCCCACCCCGTTTTCAATCGACGGGGAGATGTTGGAATCCACCGAAGATATTAACTGGGAGAATCTATTGAGATTACAAAAGAAACAAGTTCGGATGGAACTTCATCGACTTTCTTTGATTGAATATGTGCGTCGCCGTCACATTCCATGAGGTTTGCGCATTTATAAAGAGCCCCGAATGTTCACTACTGATCATGGATTCATTGAAAAATGGAACCAAATTCTTAATAAATGTTCGCTAGACCTCATGGTTCACATTATTGAAACTACTACTACACACATGGCAGCCGTGACTGGTGAAATTACGGACCTCAATGCACAACTTAAAGTTAAAGAGAGTTCAGAGCATAGTGTAAAACAATTAGAACACATTGATACACAGGTTAAAACCTTAAAGGAAGAAGTTAAAAAAACAAAAGAGAAAAAACTACGCCGTGATTATGATGATTACACAAAGGGATATGTGTACCCCTGGATGAACGCTAAACGGAAGGATAAACCTAGAAAAAGACGAGTTACTTTTGAAAATACTTCGGAGGATTCAGACTCCACCGATTCGGGGCAAGGCTTTCGTAAGAAGGATTTTCCGGTTGTCTCCGAGAAGGAAGAAAAGAAAGAAAAGAAGGAGACGAATTGGGTATCAACACAACGAGGGGAGAGTTCCCGTCGCAAACTTTAGATTCCCCAGTGCTTAATCTTTCCGGAATTGACATACCGGTAGAACAACTTGCCTTACTGAATAAAGGCTTATCGTTTATTCCTTCCACACGTTTTGATGCATTTCAGTTCCGGGTGGACCTTGAGCAATTCATTCGCAAACTTAGTCTGAAAATTTATTTTGGCCAACACAGTCCTTCCACACCAGCTACATCAGTTATTAATCGAGCTCCGATACCTTTGAAGTCACATTGGACACCTCCGGGGCCGTTACACCCTTCCCTGGAGCTCTATCGAAATTTGATTTTACACGATATGCAGCAGATGGAAACTACTAAGTACAACACTAGAAATGCTCTTAGTTTTCAAGAGCGAAAAGCACTTTTGACCTTGCAAACTCGGTCTGACATTGTTATACGTCGTGCAGATAAGGGTGGGGGAGTAGTTATTTTAAACCGCGATCAATATTGCGGAGAAGCACTTCGCCAATTGTCAGATAATATGGTTTATCATATTTTACCAACTGATCCTACAGCTTCATTACAGGAGCAGATAAAATTTCTTACAGATGAAGCACTCGATTCACGTCTCATTTCTAAAAAAGAACATGCTTTCCTGAATTCTTCGGATCCAGTTATAGCTAAATTTTATCTAGTTCCAAAAGTGCATAAAGATGCCATTAATCCACCAGGAAGACCAATTGTCTCCACGCGCAATTCTGTGCTAGAACCTTTGTCAATCTACTTAGACTCTTTTTTACGTCCATTGATGACCTTGATTCCGACATATATAAAGGATACTACACATTTTTTGTGCATCTTAGAAGATTATTGACACCTGGCTCCTTTATCAGATATCCTTTTGGCAACTTTAGATGTAACCTCTCTCTATACTGTCATCCCTCAGTTGCAAGCTTGTACAGTAGTGATGGAAGCCTTGACCGATAGAAGAGATTTGTCCAACGCCCAGTTACGTTTCTTGTCAGATATAACCAATCTCACCCTATATAATAATTATTTTATTTTTGAGCATGTTTTATACCATCAGATATCCGGGGTGGCGATGGGGGCCACATGTGCCCCCTCGATTGCAAATCTATACATGCATTGGTTTGAAACTAAGTGGCTTGTAATTTCTCCTTATTCAGCTTCTTTGCTGCTATGGAAACGGCATATCGATGACATCTTTATTCTATGGAGAGGCAGCATTACTGAGTTACAATTGTTTTCTGGATGGCTTAATGATAGAGAAAATAATATTAAGTTTACGCTCACTTTTGACAACAAGCGAATTACTTTTTTAGATGTATTAGTACAAAAGGGAAATACAGGCTGGTGTACGTCTGTTTTCCGAAAACCAACTGACAAGAACACTTTCTTGCATTATTCGAGTATGCATCCAATTTCGTTGCGGAATAGTTTACCGTTATCACAATTTATCCGCTATCGACGAAATTGTTCAGATCTTCATGAATTTAAGAAATGTTCTCGAAAACTCAAAAGTCAGTTTCAACAACGGGGTTACCCTGATAAAATCATTAAAACAGCGTACACAAGAGCACTGTACACCAATCGAGATTGGTTGCTTCATCCAGTTTCAAATAGTAGTTTAGAAGCAAATGATCGGCAAGTTAATTTCATTACATCTTTTTCTCCGTATAGTAAAATTTTGCAACGATGTCTGAAGCGACACAGTAATGTTTTACACAGCATTCCAGAACTTGAGCAATACTCTGTTCGCTGTGTCTGGACACGACAAAAAAATTTTTAAGGAACTTTTAAGCCCGGTAATTTTGAAACCAATATCATCTTCAGAAGGAAATGTGACAGCGGGCCATCAAAAATGTGGAGCATGTTTAATTTGTGAAGTCACGGACGAACTCTCTGAATTTAGTTATCATGGGAAATCCTATTATTTACGTAACACAACTTCCTGCATTTCTACACATGTGATTTACGCAATTCGGTGCCCTTGCGCCCTGCTCTATATCGGGAAAACCAGTCGAGCTTTTAAAACTCGTATGCTGGAGCATAAAAGCAAGTTGAAATGTCGGCGAAAAGAAGCACCTATAGTTGAACACTGTCTTGATTGTCACCATAACTTTTCTGATTTACGATGTTTTTGCATTCAGCGTATTACCACCGCATATCATGGAAAAACTATAGACCAAACATTATTGTTTAATGAGCAACGATAGATTTACAAACTTCAGTCTATAATTCCAACAGGGCTTAATGCTCGTATAGAGTGGGAAGTGTGTCTTTTTTTTTTTTTTTTTGAACCTTTATTTAGAAATTTTCAGAATATACAAACATAAAAGGAAACATTACATGTGCAGTCATGACAAACAAGCCTGACTACTAAAACTAATACAGGCGGTGCACTACCAATTTGACTAGCTTGAATATCTTGGCTACCAAGAAGGAAAAGGGAAAAAAAAAAAAAAAAAAAAAAATAAGAAGTGGGGGACAGATCGCGAATGCCACTTCTCATTTATTAGGTCTATCTTGCGGTCAGCTCGAACTTCAGGGTGTCCCATTTTCTAAGTAGTCTTCTAAATGAAGGATTCTGTTGAACGTAGGCAATCTCACAAGCTCGATGATAGCAGACCAGATTCCACCAGTATGCATAGCTCAGTGAGCTAAACGACTTCCAGTGACTCATGATGGCTTTCAGAGCTAAACTCAGCAGCAAGTCGAATATATCAAAGAGCTCCTCTTTCAAATCCGGTACCTCCGCCAGCGATTTGTATATAACTATCCGAAAGGATAATGGCGAGGAAGTCCCACAGAGCTTCTGCACTCGTTCCCATACTTTTTGCCAGTACTCCGATAGCAGAGGACAGTAATATAGCATGTGCGTTAGAGTTCCCACATCGGATGCACAGGACCAACAGCGGTCATTCCCCCGTGACTGCCATTTGGAGACTTTGACCGGGGTCAAATAGGCACGGTGTGTAAGGAAGTATAGCATCTGTGTGAGCGATGCAGATCTGGAGAGCCGTACCCGGGATCCCCAGAGGGATGACCACTGGTCTGAAACTGCCAGGAGACCTGCATCGGCCTCCCACGCCAATTGTGCCCCTTCAGGACTACGTCCACCCGCTGCTCTAAAGAGACCTACGTACTTTGAGATCTGGCCTGTTACTGATCGAAGTTCAAGTATCCATTGGTACGAGGGTCGTCCATCGGCCATGTGTAGTGGTGTCACACCTGCTTTGCTCAGACAGTGACGCAACTGCCCCCACTGAAAGAAACAGGTATAGGGGAGCTGGAAGTCTCGCTGTAGTTCTGCGAAAGTTTTGTATCTCTGGCCATTGAGCAGGTGACCCAAAGTAAGAATTCCCTTCTTTATCCAGGCTTTCCATGCAAAGCTTGTGCCTCCTATCTTAAACCGTTGATTGTACCACAGCGGGGTGTCTACCGTGCATCCCTGCCTGTCTTCTAGAAGTGGGAGCAACATGTTGAAGGCCTGTTGGGTCGCCTGCAGAAGTTCTTTACCCTTGCGCTCAGAGCGTACAGATACTCCGATGCATTGTCGAAGCGGGAGAGGGTCACTCATTGCGGCCTCTACACGTAGCCAAGTGGGAGCTCCGAGAGCATCGGGATCTTCTGCCCACCAGGAGCCTTGGCGCAAGATGGCAGCGGTGTGGTAATGGTAGAGATCTGGAAAATGGACCCCTCCCTGTTGCTTAGGGAGCTTTAGTTTCCATGCTGCTATACGCGGCGTTTTCTTCGCCCACAGGAAGGCCAGTAATTTCTTCTCTACCTCTTGGTAAAATTTCTTGTCAAAGAATACTGGAAGCATGCTCAACATGTAAGTGAGTTTGGGGACAATTACCATTTTGATAGTTTCTAAGCGGCCCCACCAGGTCAGATTTAGGGGTGACCACCGCTGTGTGCATTCTCGCAGGATCTCATTGCACCGGATCTGGGTACGTGTAATCGTGTCTGACAGGCTGGTTCCGTATATGACCCCCAGATACTTGAAAGACTGTTTTTCGATCTGAAAGGAGTATTGCGTAAGCATATCCACTGACACTGTGGCAGTGAGCGGTATACTTGTCGTCTTATCCATATTTAATTTGTATCCGGAAATGCCGGCGTATTCTGAGATAATTTGTAGGACAGCGTCCATCGAATTCACATTAAGGAACAACAAGAGATCATCGGCATAAGCTGAAACTTTGCAATGATATCCTTCTAATGGTATGCCCTCTATACTGGACATTTGCCGGATCTTAAGGAGCAGGGGTTCCAAGGCTAGATTAAACAGCATGGGAGATAGGGGACAACCTTGCCTAGTACCCCTGGTAAGTGTAAACTCCCGTGAAGTGGCGCCATTCGCCGCTACCCGGGCTGTGGGTTTGGTGTATAACAACTGCACATTCTGTAGGAAGCTATTAGGCACTCCCATCCAACGCATGGTTTGAAAGAGATATGGAAACTCAACCCTGTCAAAGGCTTTCTCAGCATCTAGCGCAAGGCCGACTATGGGTTGGTCCAGCTCCTGCGCTTTCCTGAGGACGTGGGCAAAGAGTCGTCCATTGTCAACCGTGGAGCGTCCTGGCATAAATCCACATTGATCAGGATGGATTAAGGTATCCAGAACCTTGGAGAGCCGGTTAGCAAGTATCTTAGCATATATTTTGTAGTCAGCATTCAATAAGGAGATAGGTCTATAATTCCCCACATTTTCCGGATCCCTACCCGGCTTGGGATGTATCACGATTGTCGCTGAGGCTAAGGCGCCAACATCGGGGTGTTCCTCCCGCAGTCCTTCGTAGTAGAACAGCATCTCTGGAATTAGCAGTTCGGAGAAGGCTTCATAGAATTCCACTGGCAGTCCATCTGGGCCGCTGGCTTTCCCTTTGGCAAGTTGTTTGAGAGCAGTTTGGGCCTCCTTGAGGTTAATCGGCGCCGCCAATAGTTGTTGCTGCTGTTGCGTAAGCTGGGGTCCCGTAATTGTGGAAACGAAAGCTGAGAACGCCGACTCATCAGATGTGACTTCTGACTGGTAGAGCTTAGAATAGAAGTCTTCGCAGAGCGCTAGAATGATGTCGTCCGAGGTTTGCAAAACCCCGGTGGGATCCTTCAATCCGTTGATCCGGGTAATATTACGTTTAGCTTTAAGGGTATTCGCCAGTAAAGAACTGGCTCGGTTACTATCATGATAACTTCTCCCCTGTTGCAGTTTAAAGGATTCCTTGACTTCATCTTGTAAGAGGGCGTTGTACTGGATCCGGAGCTTCTGTAACCGTACGAGAACTGTCGGGTCAGTCCGTCGGGCCAGTATCCGTTCACCTGTTCGGATTTCAGCCTCTAATTCTGTCCGTCGCTTTGATTCTTCCTTGCGTTTACGGATTTTGTAGGCCGTCATGTGTCCACGGACACTGGCTTTGAAGGCCTCCCACCAGGCCCAAGTAGAAGTTTCCCCAAGTTGATTCTCCGCAAAGTAATCAGAGATATTTTTCTTCATATCAACACGGAATATCTCATCAGCTAGCCAGGCCTTCTCAAAGTAGAATCGCCCCAGCTGTTTTCTTTCAGAGCTCACGGTGAGGATCAAAGCTATCGCAGAGTGGTCTGATACTGTGCATGGAAGTAGACTAGCGCCTACAACCTGAGGTAGTAGTGTCTTGGACATGAGAAAGTAATCAATGCGGGTTTGCGAGTTGTGGGGCAGCGAGTAGAAGGAGTACTCCTTGCCATCGGGGTAGAGGAGTCGCCAGGGATCCACCAGCCCAACCGAGTCTCGAAGATTCTGTAGTGCCAGCGATGCCTGAGGTTTATACTGTGGTTTGTATGGAGTTCTATCTAGCAAGGGATCGGGTATAAGGTTAAAGTCGCCTCCTAGTACAATACGAGAGGAGCCAGCTCCCAGGAGCTCTTGGAGAACCTGGACAAAAAACAGCGGATCATCGATGTTTGGCCCATAAATCGTCATGAGAGTGTATGGTTCTCCATAGAGCTGAGCGGTAACTCTTGCCCAGCGCCCTACTGGGTCCGTTTTGGCCTCTTTTATGTCCAGTGGGAGGGATTTCTTCGCCAGTATGATTACTCCCCCCTTCTTCCTGAGGGCTGGAGCGGAGAGGACATTCCGATATGTGTTGTCGACTACTTTGTGGGATTCAGTGAGGGACAGGCGAGTCTCTTGTAGGTAGATTATATCTGCCTGCTGATGTTTGCAATAGTTCAAGATCTTCTTTCTCTTTAGGGGGTTAGTAATGCCCTTAACATTTAGGGATAACACCCGCACCTGACACTTAGCCATAATCAATCTTATTAGGGTGTAAACTCATGGCATTCGCGATCTGTAGCCCTAGAAACACTATGACAACGTAACTTGGTTGTGTAGCCTTACATATTAACAATACAACGCCGCCAGCTGTCATAACTTGTATGGCGAATCCCTTACCGCCCTTTAGGCCCACCCTTCTCCCCCCCAACATCAAAGAAGAAACAAGTGAAATGACAACAGTACATTCAAAGGCCACAATATTGTATATTATAGTAAATTGCACTGTGACCTTGCAGTAATTAAGTAATCAGCCCACCTACATGTTTGCAGACCTAGGCTACTCAGACAGGAAATCAGGACCAATACCCCCCTTGACATTCATGCTAGCCCAGGGGTTGAGGTATAGCAAGGTATAGCAACAAGACAGTAATACCAGCCTCGCTTAGGATCCCATGTCCATCCGAACTCGCTCCTGTAAGAAGGCCCGCAGAGTTGGACCATCTGTGAAAGTGCGGGTGTTGTTATCCAGCGTGACCCTCATGTTGGCGGGATACAGTAAGCCGAAGCGTGCTTCTATCTGCTGCAGCAGAGGCCTACAGGCCAGGAGTTCCTTCCGTCGTAGGGCTGTCTGCTTGCTGAGATCCGGATAGAATGCGATTTTCTGCCCCTCTACTTGAACATTTTGCCGTCGTCTCGCTGCCTGCATGATGTGTAGTACATGTTGGTATCGTAGCACTTTAATCACAAACGGCCGGGGCCTCGGAGTATGGGGTGACGGGTGCGACGGGACGCGGTGGGCGCGCTCCAATTCCAGGGGCCTCTCAAAGGTGATGCCTAGGATCTCCGGGATCAGCTTCTCGAGGTAGGAAACAGGATCCGATCCCTCTCGGCCCTCCGGTATCCCCAGGATGCGAATGTTGCTCCGCCGGGTTCTGTTTGCTTGATCTTCTAATTGTATTTCGAGTGCCGCCACCCTCTTGGTTATTGGGCCCATCTGCGCCAGTACAGAGGACTGCCGGTCCACCTCCGATTCGACGTCCTCGAGGCGTTTTGCCAGCTCCCCTGTGCGGTTCCTCAGCTCATGCAAGTCCTCTTTCACCTCCGCTAGAGCCCCGGAGTTGGCGGTAACTATGTCTCTGACTGTTCGGAGCTCTTGCAATATTTCCCGCAGCCCCTCCGAAGTAGCTTTGTCAGGCCCTGTTTTCTGTGGGGAGAGGAGGTCCTGTTTAGTCCGCTTGTTCGATTGTACCCCAGATTGTTGGAAATCCAGTTTTGCGGGCTTTAGCGCAGCCATCTCTCTAACACTCCTTCTGGGCACTGATTACGGAGTGTCAGGGTTCGTTTTGCCGGCAAGAGCTCCGGATTCTTTTAATGTCGGGAGGGAGCTCCGTTCTTAAGCGGCCATCTTTACCACGGCAGACTCCACCCCGGGAAGTGTGTCTTTAAGAGGTCAGCTATTTAAACTTGATCAGCTGTGGTATGTGATAGGAGTTTTATAAAAGCTATCCCGCATGCGCGGCGTCTCACAAATATCGAAAGTGAACGAGTTGGTTTGAGAACTGGATTTTCAATGTTTAAGGTATTTTACACTACCTATTATCGGTTGAAGCTTTACTATTGTATATGGAAGTTAGTAACTCATGAACTTGGCTTTTGTCGTTCTTTAGTGCTTTATGAGATTCCCCTGAAGAAACCTGAGAAGGTGAAACGCACTTTTTGGCGCGTCTGTCAGCGTTGGGAAGTAGAGAGTTTATCTCCAAAGTTAAGCTAAGCACTCGCTTTTTTGAAATATTTTCATGATTTTACTCGTTGAAGCACTATGTCATTTTCAAGATGTTTTCTAAACTATTTTAAGAAAAATTTGATAGCGATTGTTATATATGGGTCGCTGATGTTATAAGGGCTGTGAGTCCATTAGATGATAAAATATTAATCTATTGGCTGCCCGTTTATGCTGAGACCCTATGCTGCCAGTTAAAAAGATTAAAAAGATCAAAAAATTTTTTTGTTTTTCCACTGTTATCACTATAATTATTGCAAGTTTTAAGAAGTTACATTTTTACTTTCAAGTTGTATTGCGAAGGTTTTTTCTATAATTTGATCCCACTGTCAGTGACAGATGCAGGTTGGCACCTGTCACACCCCACTATATCCCAACTATTTCCAGCTGGGCTACACACACTGCAGCACACCCACACAGTCACACAGTACTGCTATGGCAGCATGGTGTCAGTGATGCTGCCAGCATTCATGTCCACCTGCAGCAGCATATCTGTGTGTTCCCACAGTCTCTGCAGTGTCATATAATGCATCTTAGATGTGTACCCTACGCAGCTGCCCTGCCACCCTCCTGGACCCACAGATCCCACGGTGTCACCCACCTGACACCTCCATAGCACCAACCATGTGTCACCTCCTTTGCCACTTTAGCAACATCAGCCTAGTATCCTGTCATAGTGGGGCACTGTGCTGTTGCTGCTAAGAGAGCACTTCTATCACTAACTTGGGCTCCCCTGTCTGTGTACCACATTGCACACATTAAAATAGTCTCTCTCACCTCTGAAATGTGCCTTTCTGTGAGGTTTTGATCTGTGTTAGGGTTCTCAGCATTAAGGTGCCTTTCAGCAGGTTGTGCAACCAGCATTAAGGGAGTGTGCCTCGTTAACATCAACTCCCTGCCTTGTTAGTGCCCAGTCTCCATCCCGTTGACTCCTACTCTCTACCTACAGCATGCTTTATACTGCTGGAGCCTTCACCATGAGTTAATGCAGCATTTCCATGGCATTAAGGACGCAGATGTGCCGATAACATGCATCAACGGCACACTTGCTCCCTTGCTACGCTTTAGTAAACATACTCCCTAGTCTTTCTGCTTTTTGTAGAAGTTAAGAACCGATCTATATTTACTCGGTCCACTCCATTCATTAATTTATAGACTCTATCATATCTCCCCTTAGCCATCACTTTTTCAAGTTGAAGAGCCCTAACCTTTTAAGCCTTTCCTGAAAGGGATATCCGCTCATCTCCTTTACCATTTTGGTGGCTCTTCTTTTGACTTTTTCTAATTTTGATATATTCTTTTTAAGATATGATGATCAGAATTGCGGTCTCACCAATGGAACGATATAGAGGCATTATAATATCCTTCATTTTATTCTTCATCCTTTCCTTATGATTTCTGGCATTCTATTTGCTTTCTTGGCTGCCACTGCAAACTGGGCAGAGGGTTTCAACATATTATCCACGATGACAACTAAATCCTTTTCCTGAGTGGTGGTTCCTATGGTAGAACCTTTCATCATGTAACCTAGTTTGGGTTGTTCTTCCCTAAGTGGCCGATTCAGTCGTGGTCCTCCTGTCCCTCTGTGCGCCCAGTCGGAACTGGACGCACAGAGTTAGCCGGGATTCTGATCCTGTGGGGCACATCTAGCCATGCGGGATCAGAATCGCATCCAGGCCTGTATGTGCAGGCCAGAACCCCGATTCAGGTTGGCCTGCATTTACAGGCCTTCCCCAGATAGCTCAGTCAGGGTTTTTGAATGGCGTCGTGGCACCACGGTGTCCGGTTGCCTTGGCACCGTGGCTCCATTCTAAAGCCCTGATCCCCGGCTGCCGGACCAAAACGTACATTGCCCGCAGCCCGACCCCAGATCTGGCCTCCCAAGGCCAGGGTCGGGCTGTGGGAAATTTCCTTGGTCCCCTGCCGTCTCATTTGGGCTCTGGTCTTGCCAGATCCACCCGACTAGGGGAACTTATTCCACCTCAGAGGTGGAATAAGTTCCCTGTTAAGGCCGCCGGCCCAAGACATACAGGGCTGACATTGAAATCAGCCCTGTACATCCGGGGCCGATGAATGCCCACTGCCCGCCCTAATGCTGCCCCCGCTCCGCCCCTTTCCTGCCCCCATCTAACTTCCCCATACAATATGCAGGGAAGTTAGTCGGGGTCGGAAGGGGGCCCAAATAGTGGGGATGGACGTCCCAACAGGACGTCCATCCCCACTATTTGTGTCTTGGAATGAGCCTGTAAGTGTATAACTTTGCACTTTTCTACATTAAATTTCATCGGCCAGTTGGACCCAGTTTCCCAATTTCTCAAGGTCCTTTGCAGTTTTTAACAATACTCTTGTGTTTTAATAATTTTGCATAATTTTGGTCATCTGAAGATTTGATCACCTCACTCATTCCCCTTTCCAGGTCATTTATGAATATGTTAAAAAGCAATGGGCCCAGCATAGATCCCTGGGGTACCCCACTATTCACCTTTCTCCATAGGGAAAATTAGCCATTGAACCCTACTCTTTGCTTTCTATCTTTTAACCAGTTCCTGATCCACAATAGTACACTGCCTCCTATCCTATGACATTTTAATTTCACCAAGAGTTTCTCATGAGGGACCTTATCAAAGGCTTTCTGAAAATCCAGATATACTAGATGAACTGGCTCACCTTTATCTACCTGTTTATTCTCACCTTCAAAATAATATGACAGATCAATAAGACAATACCTTCCTTGGCCAAATCCATATTGGCTTTCACCTATTAAACCATGACTATCTATATGTTCAGTAATTTTATTCTTTATATTGTTTTATACCATTTTGCCAGGTGCTGATGTCAGTAGTTTTCTGGATCACCCCTGGAATCCTTTTTAAAAAATGGCATTACATTGGCTATTCTCCAATCCTGAGGAACTACAGATGATTTTAATGATAGTTCACAGACAGTAATCTGCAATCTCATATTTCAATTTTTTTCAGCACCTTCGGATGTATACCAGCCAGTTCAGGCGATTTGCTAGTCTTTAATTTATCAAATAGTTGTAGTACATCTTCCTGGTTTATCAAAATTTGTTTCAGTTCTTCTGATACATCACCTTTAAAAACCATTTCAGGCATGCGTAATTTCCCTACATCTTCTTCAATAAAGTCCAAAGCTAGAATTCATTTAGTCTTTCAGCTATGGCCTTGTTCTCCCTTAGTGACCCTTTTACCCTTCTATCATCTAATGGTCCAACAGACTCTCTCATAGGTTTTTTGCTACAAATGAACTTCCACAGCAAGCTTTTTATCAAAATCTCAGTTTGCCTGCCTTATCAATGTCTTGCTTATGTTGTTTCCCGTTTTTGTAATTTGGCTCATTTTTCTGTTTTCTGAAATATGCTTTTTTGGCTGCAACAGTCTCTGACCATTTTTTTGGCCTTCCTTCCACCTTTCTTAAATGGTGGAATACATGTGGTCTGGGCTTCCAAGATAATATATATATATTTTTTTAAACAACGTCCATGCTTGACCTTTAATTTTTGCAGCTGCTACTTTTAGATCTGCTGCCCTTGTTATAGTCTATTTCAGTTTAGTTCATTGCCTATCCACTTCCCTTATCTCCTTCGACCCTGCCAGCTCCTCCTTCAGGTACTTTCCCATTTTACTAAAGTCAGCATTTTTGAAATCTAACACACAGGCTGGGACCTGACTCTGGCTGGCCTGCACATACAGACTCCAGCCCAGCTAACTCAGTCATACTCCTGGCTGGAGTTGCGGTGCCATGGCATCCAGTTGCCATGGCACCGCGGCTCCATTCAGGAGCTGTGATCCCCGGCTGCCATTGACTTTCTTCATTCCCCATAGCCCGACCGCTGATCTGCCTCCCATGGTCAGGGTCGGGCTGTAGGGAATCTCCTACACCCCCTCAACTCTTTGCCGCTGCCTGGACTCCCATCCTCTGATGTCTAGGAGGACTTATTCCACTTCTGGGATGGAATAAGCCCAACGTCTAGTCTGTTGGCCCTGGACTTACAGGGCTGACTTCAGAATCGGACCTGTACATCTGGGGCTGCAGACTGCCCACTGCCCGCCCTAACTCTGCCTTCACCCTGCCCTGTCCCCACCCCCATCTAGTGTCTATGTACAAACTCCTTGTTCATATTGGGAAGCTTCAGATGGGGATGGCAGGGGGGCGAATAGCAGGGATGGATGTCCCAACAGGTTCAGAATAGACCCCTTAATGGTTAAATTGTGATATCTACTGAGTGGATCATATAAAAGTCTTAGGAGAGGAGAGCTGGGAGCTAGGATAGGTGGTATGGTTGGGGGGGGGGGGTCAGGGGAGTTTATGGTCAGAACTAGAAGGCAGCAGTTAGGTAATAGTGGCATAATGTTCCAAGAATAGGAGTGCCTTTATCGATTTCCAGAAATCCTGCAGATCTTCGGTAGTTCTTATATTCTTGGGGAGGGAGTTTCAAAGTGTTGGTGGATAGAGGGAGGGTGCCCTATTGTATGTTAGCTGTTTGGCTTTAGTCTTGACCTTTGGAATAAGTAGTAAGTTTTTGGTGGATACATGTCGGTTTTGTGTTTCTGGATCCTTTTCTGTCAATGGCTGTAGGGTGACTGAGCTCGTGGATTATTTTGAAGATGATGGTCAGTGATTTGAATTTGATTCTTTCTAGTATTGGGAGCCGGTGCAGCTGTTTTAAGATTGGTGTTATATGGGTGCTGCTTGCTGTGCCCAAGATTATTCATGCTGCTGTGTTCTGTACTAAATGAAGTGGATGGATGCTATGTTTTGGAAGGCCTTGGTAAATCGAGTTACTGTAGTCTAATAACAACATGACCATGGCTTGGCAGATGGTCATGCCATTTTGAGTGAACTCTGACTTGGCTTTTACCTCAAACCACACCATACAGTGATCACTGTTGCTCAAGTGGGCACCCATGTGGATATTAAACATACTGTCTCCGTTAGTGAGCACCAGATCCAGTGCTGACCCTTCCCTGTTGGGTTCCTTCACCAGTTGCCTGGGCAATGTCTCTTGTAGGGCATCCATGATCTTCCTACTTCTTTCCATATTTGCAGATGAGATAATCCAATCTACATCTGGCTGATTACAGTCTCCCAGTATCACCACCTCACCCTTTTTTACTACCTTTGCAATATCATTGCTCAAGTCTCTGTCTATTTCCTCCATTTGTACTGGAAGTCTGTAGACTACACCAGTATGCATGGAAGTACTATCTCCTCTTTCCAAACCAATCCACAGTGCTTCTTCTTTTATCCTACTCCCCTGCATTTCAGCTGTTTTAGTACTCTTTCTGACACTGAGGGCTACTCCTCCTCCTTTCCTGCCCTCTCTATCTCTCCTAAATAAATTATATTCAGGTATGGCAATATTCCTGAGTGGAGGAGTAGCCTAATGGTTAGAGCACTGGCTTGGTAACCAAGATGAGGGTTCATTTCCCACTAGCACTCTTTGTGGCCTTGGGCAAGTCACCTAACCATTTCCTCGGAAGAAAGGCCTGGCAATTTACTTCTGGTCATACTGCCAAGACAACCCAGGAGTTGCTGGGTTTCCAGGAGTCAGCATTGAATCAAAGGTACCCATTGTATTTTTTTGCATAGCAATATTCCATTCATGAGACTCATTAAACCATTTTTATTTGTTGGCCACAATGTCTAAGTCCATTTCCATCCTTAGGGCTTCGAGGTTAGGAACTTTATTACCTAGACTGTGAGCATTTGTGCTAATTACCTTCCAGGAGGTTTTGGTTGGCTTGTCCATATTTTGCATGGGTTTTATTCCTGATTCCTCTTCCCCTGTGTTATTGATGCATGAATTAATATTATGCCTCTTTCTATTTTTACCATTTTTGTAATACTTCTGCTAGGGCTGACATCCTGAACTTGTTTTCCATCTGTCACCCCCTTTCCCTAGTTTAAATGCCTGTCTATATATTGGCTGAATTTTTCACTTAGGATCTGTTTTCCATGCTATAGAAAGATGTAGACCATGGTTACAGTATAGCAGGGGTAGCCAAACTGTGGCTCATGAGCCACATGAGGCTCTTTGACATGTAGAGCCAGATTCATATAGAGGCATGTCTGGGCCGTCCAGATGGCCCCGAGCAAGATGGGCCATTTTGGACCTGATTCTGGACTGCAGGAACAAAATGTTTCCGTGGTAACCAGAATCTGGCCCAAGGACAGCCCAGCATGCCCCTACCGCCTGCAGGGACATCCTCCCTGCAGGCACCTCCGACTCCTGCTGGCCGACCCAAGGCTGGCCTGCTGTGGCCTGGATTGGGTGGCGGGGACACCTCTGCACCTAGCCCCGGCCCCAGCCCCGGGAGGGATCCCTGGGCCCAATTACTGGTTTTTTGCTGCTTATTTCACCTTTGAGGTGGAATAAGCAGTGTGTCACCATGGGCCCGGCAGGACGTACAGGGCTGTGACCTGAATCAGTCCTGTATGTCCTGCCAGGCTGGCCACTGGCCCACCCCCACTGTGCCCCGATCCCGCCCCTCCCGCCCTCCGCTGGCTCTTCCCGTCCTGATGCACAGGACATACAGGGAGAGCCAGAGGTACAATCTGGTCCCAACAGCTTGCAACCTGCATTTCAGATTCGGGCCCATAATGTGCGACTCACGGAAATATGCTGACTGTGTGTGGGCAATGAAATTAGCGGAGTGTTAGTGTGATACTGGGCACTGTAGAGTTTGGTTGCGTTGAGTGTGTTGTAGCTTAGTTTCTTTTTACTTTTAGAAGTGTCTGTGAAAATTTTGTGAAGGAAAGATGGCATCATCAAATTGTAGGAAGCGAAAGTATGAAAATGAAAACAGAAATTTTAAGGCAGAGTGGGAGGAAGATTTTGTATTCACTGTTAAAGGAGGTAAACCTTTGTGTCTTATCTGCAATATGTCACTCAGTCATTACAAAGCCAGTAACTTGAAACACCACTCTGAAACAAATCACAATTTTTTTGTCTAATTATCCACCTAAATCACCACTAAACAGCCAACACTGTTGACAACATTCAGTAAGGAAGCTGATACAATGACTGAAACTAGTTTTGTTATATCATGGAATATTGCTCGTGCTAAATGACCATATTCTGATAGTGAATTTGTTAAGAAGAATAAAAACATAGAAACATGACATTGCTTTTTTTTGTTCCTGGTACCCATTCACTGCTAGCTGTTTGAAGCCACTGACCTCATCAGGTATTAGAGATCCTTAATTAGCTTGCAAAGGAGCTGGGCAGCTGAGTGCTCTATAAAGGTCTACAGGGCTTTGCAAGCACTGACATTCCTAACAGGGACTTGGTTGCAAGCAAGGTAATACTGTGTGGCTTTTAACTACAATCTCTCTACCTGAAAATTCTTAAAGGGGTTTTGGTTTTCATTTCTAAAAGCTTATTCTTTGTTTTATACTGCAAAGGGGGAATTTTTTGTGGTCTTGTGCAAAGCTCTGTCAGTTAGAGGTCATTGGTTTTTTGTTCCAGTTACCCTTTCAGTGTTAGCTCTTTGAAGCCACTGACCTCATCAGGTGGTTTATTAGTAAAAGGCTTTACTGAAATCTAGATACACCACATCTAGGGCTCTCCCTCGCTCTAATTCCCTTGTCAGCCAGTCAAAGAAATCAATCAGATTTGTCTGACAGTACCTGCCTCTGGTGAATCCATGCTGCCTCCGATCCTGTAATCCATTGGACTCCAGAACCTCACTATTTTCTCTTTCTACAGCATTTCCAATAATTTACTCACCACAGAGGTTAGAATAACCGGTCTGTAGTTTTCAACCACATCCTCACTTCCGCTTTTGTGTAAAGGGACCACATGTGTCTCTTTCCAGTCCTCTGGCACCACTCTGAACACCAAAGAGACATTGAAAACATCAGTCAGTGGAGCTGCTACAATGTCCCCAAGTTCCTTCAGTATTCTTGGATGTATTCCATTCAGTCCCATCGCTTTGTCTACTTTTAGTTTAGCTAGTTCCTCACAAACACAGTCTTCTGAAAATCGTTTGAGATCCCCGTCGCTTCTGTTCCTGATTTTTGGGTGTTTTCTGAGGTCCTGCTCCTGGCCTTCATCTGTGAACACATAACAGAAATATTTGTTAAGCAATTCTGCTTTATCCTCTTCAGCTTCTAGATATTTCTCCCCTTCTCCCTTGAGTCTGACAATACCAGTTTTACCCATCCTCCTCTCACTAACATATCTGAAAAATGTCTTATCCCCCCATTTTGTTTGCATTGGCTATTTCTTCTTCTTTTTTTTATGTTTGCTTTCCTGACTACTTTTATAGCTTCTCTAAGTTTTTCCAAATATAGATGCCTGTCTTCCTCTCTCTGTGATCTCTTGTATTTCATGAAGGCCTCCCTCTTTTTCTTCACCTTTTCAGCTACTTCTTTTGAAAAGCATAGTGGCCTCCTTTTCCTTTTACCTTTATTTACCCCCTCACTTGGTTTGCAGCTTGTCGTGCTGTGAGGGCTTGTGTGCATCAGTGATGCTGAGAGCTAAGCTATCAGTAGCTTAGCTACTGACAGATCTCAGTCGAGGTGCCAGACTAAGACAAACCACCCATCTGGGCAGCAGCAGAATGGGATGGTGTTGTAAGCAGAGGTTCACATTCCTGTGACAAATGCAACAACACTGAAATTAACTGCGCTGAACAAAGGCCTGCAAATCTACTTCTGTATCTTGCCATGAAAACCCAATGGATAGTCACAAAACAAATTACACTATAGTGCTGGAAGATGAGACCCCCAGGTTGGATGGCTCTCAAATGGCTACTTTGGATGAACTGAAGACTTCTCAGAGTAAAGCCAGCATTTATGATGTGGTTGGATCTGCTGATGTAGCTGCACATGAAATGAGAGTCAGAAGTTGCAAAGATGCCTTCCATATTGGTACATGGTATGTACAAAGCATGAACCAAGAGAAGTTGGAGGTGGTCAAGAATGAAATGGAACGTGTACAACTCGATCTGTTGGGTATCAGTGAACTGAATGGGCTGACTTTGGGCACTTTGCATCTGAAGATCATATTGTCTACTATATTGGAAATGAAAGACAAAGAAGAAATGGTGTTGTATTTATAAGAAGAAATTTGCATTTATAAGAAGAAATTTGCAAGAACTGTAATGAAATACAATGCAGTCAGTGAATGCTTAATTTCTATTCGTCTATGAGGAAAAAACCTAGTGAGGCACTGCTCATCCATAAGATCCAAGTATTGGGCCCTGAGTCTGTATACCCTCTGATATGAGTGGCTCCTGGTGGCCCTCATGCAGTAAGGCCAGTGCAACCAATATGTTGAAGTCATTCATAGCTGCTACATCCCACTACCAGCACCCACAATACTGCACACACAGAGTCAAGCAGCAGGGGACCACAAAGAAACGCAGAGAATGGGGGCAACCCCAGGGCACACATAGACATCAGGGAACCACACAGAGATAAAGATGTTGGAGCTTCCCAGGCTTGGGGGTGGTATACAGGGAGTGTTGGATTTGCACAGCTGGGGGGAGGGGGTCAGAGATGTAATATATAGGGATCTTGGAGGGGGTTAGTTTGAGACAGGCACAGAATAGAGTGGAAGGACAGAAAAAGTAGCTCAAAAGACACTTATGTGGACACAGATGATGGTCAAACCAGTAACTCACCACCCCCAAAAAATACTCTCTTGCAACTGCTCATCCAACTCACGAAATGCTGCCACCACAAAAAAAAATATTCACAACTGTCTCACAACTCTGCAAACTGTCCTACTAGACTACAAACTGCTCCATCTCAAGAAACAACCTCCTACTACTTCCCTACCACTTTGCAAAATGCCCCACCACCAAATAATACCATCGCAACACTGCTCTGACACCACACAAACTGCCCCATCCCTAAAAACTATACCTGCAACTGCCCCCTCCCTACGGACCCAAGATACACAGGCACATGCTACACACAGAACTGACCCTATACTCAGGGGTTATGAACAAGCCATAAGTTATGACCTAGTTACTGAAGCCACAGGGAGGCTATATAAAATACAGTATGCAACACTGGTAATATGCAAAATAAGTGGTAATATGCTTCCACTTAGAGTATGGATGGAATTTGATCATGCACCTGTGGTATCAAAGCCTGAAGTAGGCTCTTGCAATGCATGCAAATTAACAAATCCCTCCCTATATGGTTTATGGTTTAATAAGAACTTAATATACTGACTCTAAAAATGCAAAGTGGTTTAGAATACAAAAGCAGAGAGAAAAGAACTCCATTACACAGATAGAATAGTAGAAATGGAAAGTAAAAGTACGAGCAAAGTAATCAAATAAAAACAGAAGAAAACAGATGCCAGGACCTTCCAGTTCACACTGCCCATTCTACAGCTGATCACCAAAGGCAGTTAGTTTTAAGGCAGACCAGAATTTCTCATAAGAGAGTTCAGCTCAGATGGCTGAGGGAAAGATAGTTCCATAGAAAGGGGGCTGTAAAGTAGAAAATTGATGATCTGGAAGCCTCCAAGTGGGCACACAAAACTGGCAGGAGAGAAAGTTTATCGTCATGAATGGATCTGAGAGCCTGACCAGGAGTATGGAGGACAGTGAGGGAAGCAAGATATGCAGGACTGAATGTATGAAGGATTCTGAGCCATAACTAGAATCTTAAACTAGATGTGAAGAAAAGCAGGTAGTTGATGAAATATGATTACCGAAGCATAAACATGATCTAACTTTTGAGCACTGGCTGGAATTGTTACTGCTGTATTCTAGATGGTCTGAATTTGCTGAAGAAGGGAATAATCTTTCAGTAGTCTAGTCACAAAATAATTAATGTATAAGCTAAAGAACAGAGAGCAGATGTTTCCAGGAATGCCCATAGATCATAAAGCTGATGAAGAACAAGAAATGTGGACTTGACAACTGAAGAAATTTGTTTTGCAAATGGAGGTTTAGAATCAATGATGACTCCAAGATAGCTAAAAGAATCAGTGAGTGTAATAGACTGGTTAGACAGAACCAGAGAAATGGATGGCTGTTTGGCTGAACCTGTAGCAGTGCTCTTAGAGGGAAACAACCAACCATATAATCCGCAGTCTGCAAATTGTTAAGTGCATTGAGTGACAAGGAAAGCCCTCTACATCTCTGGCTCATAAACAACAAGTTCATCAGGACTCATCTTGCTCAGTGAACTTAAGCCACCTCTGCTCCCAAGTTCTACAGATGCCATAGCTAAAGAAATGACAAAATTAAAGCCAAGCCACTAATGCTTGTTTGAAAATCACTACCTCACATCAATATATATACAGTACAAATAATAAATAACAATATTCAATTTATCAAAATACTGCTCATCTGTAAGCAGGGATGCATGTTAGACTGTCTCACATATCTTGCTCTTTGCTGAAACCTGGACATTATGGGGTCTAGTCCGAAATGCGAACAGCGGGGATGGATGTCCCGTTGCGATGTCCATCCCTGCTATTTGCCCTCTTTGTCATCCCCGATGAAAGCCTCCCCTTAGGAACAAGGAGTTTGTATGGGGAGGCTTAGACAGGGGCAGGATGGGGTGTCGCAGAGGCAGGGTGAAGGTAGGCAGAGGGTGGTCTGTTGCCCTGGACATACAGGGCCGATTTTGAAGTTGGCCCTGTACTTCCGGGGCCGGCAGACTGGACGGGGGACTTATTCCACCTCAGAGATGGAATAAGTCCCTGTGGACGTCAGGGGATGGCAGGCCCAGGCAGCGGAAGTGGGGCGAGGAGGT
This sequence comes from Ichthyophis bannanicus, assembly GCA_033557465.1. Lineage (NCBI taxonomy): Eukaryota > Metazoa > Chordata > Amphibia > Gymnophiona > Ichthyophiidae > Ichthyophis > Ichthyophis bannanicus. The sequence continues at coordinate 362,924,360 of CM066037.1, read as the reverse complement.
GCAGGGTGTTCCCCGCAGCCCAACCTTGGCCATGGGAGGCCAGATCAGGGGTCAGGCTGTGGGGAAAGGAACAAGTGGCTGGGATGCCATGGCACCACAGCTCCATTTAGGAGCCTGACTGAGGTAGCCGGGCAGGGGTCTGTACGTGCAGGCCGATCTGAATCATAGAAACATAGAAATATGACAACAGAAAAAGACCACATGGCCTATCTAGTCTGTCCTTCCATATCAACTACAACAGTCCCCTTTTTTCCTTTAGAAGTCCTCTGTGTTTGTCCCATGCTTTTTTGAATTCAGATACTGTCCTCATCTCTACCACCTCCACTGGGAGACTATTCCACGGATCCACCACTCTTTCCATAAAGAAATATTTCCGCATATCACTCCTGAATCTATCCCCCTTCACCCTCATCCCATGTCCCCTCGTAGCAGAACTTGCTTTCAATTGAAAGAGGCTCTCCCTCTGTACATTTATGCCACGGAGGTATTTAAACATCTGAATCATATCACCTCTATCCCGCCTTTCTTCTAAGGTGTACATATTAAGATCCTTAAGTCTGTCCTCATATGCTTTATAATGAAGACCACTAACCATTTTAGTAACCACCCTCTGTACTGACTCCATTCTGTTTATATCCTTTTGAAGGTGCAGTCTCCAGAACTGCACACTATACTCCAAATGAAGTCGCAACAAAGACTTATACAAAGGCACTATAACCTCCTTTTTTCTGCTAGCCATTCCTCTCCGTAAGCACCCAAGCATCCTTCTAGCTTTTGCTGTCACCTTTTCTACCTGTTTAGCTACTTTAAGATCACCAGACACAACCACGCCTAGGTCCCGCTCTTCTTTAGTGGACAAAAGTACTTCACCCCCTATACTATATTGCTCCCTTGGATTGCTGTACCCAAATGCATGACCTTACATTTTTTAACATTAAATCCCAGCTGCCAAATTCTAGACCATTCTTCAGACTTAGCTAGATCCCTCCTCATGTTATCTACACCTTCCTGGGTGTCTACTCTTTTGCAGATTTTGGTATCATCCGCAAAGAGGCAAACCTTACTTGACAGCCCTTCCGCTATATCACTAACAAAGATGTTAAAAAGAATCGTACCAAGGACAGATCCCTGGGGCGCATCCCCACTATTTGCAGTACAGAATAAATCCCATTGTGTCCAAGCCCAGGAACTGATCGATTTGATTGACTTTGCCTCAAGTCTGCAAGCCATAAACCTTGGGAGGGAGGCAAGATGGCGCCAATATGCAACATTCAACAGGAGACAGAACACAACCCGGCTTTTGCACAGCTCAAGATTTGGTTCAGAGAAATAAAAAAAGATTGGGTTGCAGTATAGACAGAGATAGCTTTGCCTGGCGCTGATCTTTGGGCTGACATTGCTTATTTGGGGCTGCAATGGGCAACAGTTGTTGCATCATGCCTTGAGAAGCAGCATGGTTATCAAGAGAATGGCTGTTTGAATCCCACTGGTGTTCTGTGTTGATCTGCACAAATAAAATAAGCAGACATAGCTCTGTCACAGTCCTTTGACACCCCTACCACTTTGAAGGCAGGCTGGATAGGACATATGGCCTTTTTTTGCTGTCATGTTTCTATGTTTCTATTGATAACATAGAGCAGAGTGATGATGAGTACTCTGAAGTTATGATTACTTTTGAGAAGCAGATTCAGGCTCTAGCTCAAATAAATGATGGAATAAGATTGAGGACCACGGGAATAGGCAAAGAGATTGCAACTTGGTTTCAGGGGATACCAGAAGCCTCTGATTATGAGGAAGGCATGGTGATGCTACAAAATATTTGTTCTGTGATGCTCAATTCTGAACAATCAGGAGGAAAGACCAAAACACTTCAGATTTTGAGGGCCCATTGAGTCCTGTCAAGCTCACGACCAAGCTGCCCAAAGGAAATCATTGCTTGCTTCCATAGTTTTACAGTCCGAGAGTGGGTGGCAAGAAATGCCTGTGCTTTGGGAAGCATATAGTAGGATCCTTAGCAAAGTGAATTTTATCAAGATTATTCATCACTCCCTTTAAAAAAATGGATGATACTGAAAGACTTTACATCCAAACTCACTTTAAATTTTCCGGGCAGGGTCCCCGACAAAACAAAAGCAAATCATGGCATTGATTCATGCTTAAGCACGCTGCAAAGGTCTCTGCCAGTCCCGCCCCTTCTGAGGTAACCGGGGGCGAGACTGTCAGAGACCTTTGGAGCATATTTGAGCACAAAGCAACACTGCAGTTTGCTTTTGTTTTATCGGGGACTCTGCCCGGAAGGTTTAAAGTGAGTGAGGAGAGGGAGGAATGGACTTGGGGTGGCAGGGCTGCAGGTACATGGAAAAACAGCTGCAGTTTCAGCAGAATGACTGAACAATGTGGGAAAGAGGACTCTGTGCCTAGCTTGGAAGGTTTTAAAGTGATGAGAGGGGAGGGATGGACCCCGGGAGGGCGAGGCATGGACATGGACACAGACCCAGGGGGATGGGGGGAACATGGAAAAGCAGCCATGATTTCAGGAGAATGGCTGAGCAACTGGGGTAATGGCTGTACAAAGCTGTGGAGACCCTCAGGAAGCAGTGGACAGGGACTGCAGGAATGGAAGAAGCTTCATGCAAAAATGAGATGGGCCAGTCTGGAGATGGCAGATCATAGGCACTGTGGCTGGCAAAGTGATGGGCATGAGGGAGCAGGCTGGGTGCGTGCTGATGGACAGATGGGTTGTACTGTCCATCATTCTGTGCATTTGCATCACTTTAAAACATCATGCTCCTATTGTAGATTGCCTATGCCCATTTGATTTGTTTCAGTGTTTAATAGGGGCATGAAGGTTTTAAAGTGGTGCACATGCTCAGAAAGATGGACTTTTAAAATAAGAACCCAATGATATTTCTAGCTAATACTGAGCTAGCAGTGGCTTAGGAAAGATCAAAGAAAATAATTTTAAAACAGTAGCATATTTTGAAGTTGAAAATACATAATTGGACATCATGGACCCAATATTCAAAAGGCATTTACACGGTTTACTGCCATGTAAATATCTTTAATTGGGATATTCAACATCTTCTACATGGTTAGTACCATTGAATATCCCCTTCAAAACCTGCTAAATGCCACAATGCTCTGCGGTTAGCATTGGGGTGTGTTAGGGGCATTCTGCGGTGGAGTGGAGGCAGAGACTGTCGCTAACCGGTAGTGGCGATATTGCACCGCTACCTGGTTAGTGATCTGCGGCTAAAACTAGGCCAGATTTTCGCTCATCTAGTTTTAGCCACAGATGCTAACTGGGTAGTGGTGCAACACTGCTGCTTCCTGGCTGGCCTCGGCGACTCCGGGGCATGTGTGGTGACACCAGATATTCAATGCCATCACTGCGGCATTGAATATCTGGTGTTAAGGCTCAGTGGGCAGGGCTGTGCACCATAGCGGTGCATAGCCTACCCACCTGAATATCGGGCCCCATGCTTTTAAGTATTTAACCGTGTTTTGTATATGTGTGTGTGTGCCTGGAAACATTTTGATCAACCACATTGCTGTGCATATTAGGAGTTTGGGTCTTTATGAATGTTGTGTGTGTATGCTACTGTAGGAAAGGGAGACTAATTGTTGCTCAAGCTTCTCCAGGAGTTAAAAGTAAGCTGTGGCAAAAAGAACGTAATGCTTATAGTGACAATCAGTGAATGAAAGAATGTGATTGTGTTTCACACAGGACAAAAACCTCTTTAGACTGAATTTTTATCAGTAAGTATGGATGCGAGATTTAGAAACTCAGTGGGAAAGCAAATGCATGCAGGAATAAAGGCGTGTGCCTGCACTCAATGATGACACTTAGCTTGATTTGGCAGATGTCCTAATCTGAAAGCTGAACCAAGCCTGAGGGTGACTGAGGGTGCTGTGTGAGGGAGAAAGGGGAGATCAGGTGAGATTTAGATAGAAAATTCCTCTTAAAATTGAAATGTATTCATACTAGCTAATTTCCTTTCCTAAATTTCTGCTTGAACAGTTTAGTTCACAGCTAAAACACACTTTTTTGCTCGCTGACAACAAGGAAACACAACATATATATATTGTCATGAGGTAGCGCTGTCAGAGCCCAGGGAAATAGGGAACTCTGAGCAAAACATAGCTGACAGCTCAGAAATACACGTGGAGAAAGGTTACCACGGGCAACAGATACAAGCTGGGTCACGAGGTGTAAGGGAACGCCCAAACACAAGCCTGGATAGGAACTCATTAGGAAATGAGGGGCAGCTGCGTAGGGGCGGAGTCCAAACAAACACCACGAGAGACAGTTAAAAGTCACTCACCTGAAGGTAGTGGGAGAGCAGTTGGAGGCACGTTCAGGAAGAGAGTTGGAGGGACGTTCAGTGAGAGAGTTGCTGAGGAGAGAAGCCAAAGGAACCTTTGGAGAGAAGCCTCACGAGGGAAACACAGAACTGTGGAATCCAGGAGGGACTGCTTTGAGAAGCAGGGCACAGCTCTCCAAAATCCCCGGGAACCTTGCTATGAAGGGAGCAGAGGTGGCAGTCCGGTGGCCAGGCTAAGGAGAGCCAAATTACCCAGCATAAGGTACCAAGCAGGGAATAGTTTTTACCATGAGGAAACTTTTATACCAGAGAAGCAGCTAGCAGAGAAGCACAGTGAAAGGTTTTCACACAAACGGAGCTCGGCTCGGCTGAGAAACCAGGAAGAGGTCCAGAATACAGAGAATTACCCTGCACTTACCAGGAACTGTGTAGCTCTCTTGACCGTGATTCTAGTGAATGTGGTAATTACCCATTTCCCTCTAGTGCAGTGGAGGAGGGGAATGCTGTGAATTACAGAGAGGAACTTTGCAACGGAAGCTTTACTCCAGGAGAAAGTTATTCCGATAGTGAAGAGATGCAATATGAGCCTTATGAGGAATCTTTGAATGGCAGTGATATGGACTGTACGTACACTATGGCAGATGCCATATCCTCTCTATGTTAGAGTGCTGTGAAAACTGTTTAAAAGAAAACAGGAAGAAGGTTTTACATTTGAAAAGGACTGTTTTCTTTTTCCTTCTGTTTGTTACAAAAGCTGAAGTAAAAGCCAAGTTATGTTCCAGCATTTCTTTAATTTTGATGCCAGATGAATGGTCCGTTTTCCTTTGTTTCAAATGCTAAAATATCCAATCCCGGACGGGGAATAAAATCCTGTATTATAACCTTACACTTGGTCTGCAACTACAATTTCTTTGACTGGTGTTTAGAACCACAGGTTCCAGAAGGCATTGCAAAGCCTTCCCACAAAGACTCTATAGCTACTAGAGTACTACCCCACTGACGTACCCACGCCGCTGGCCTCTGGGGACGCTGGTGGGTGACAATATATATATATATATATATGCAAATGATATGCAAATGTGCCCCTCTCACCCACTGTCATACTACTCCCATTGTGGGTTGCTTCCTCTTATTTAGAATTGAGTTTGTTTGGGGTAGATAACAGATCGTACTGTTTATTGGGGTATGATTGTGGTGGGGAAAGAGGGATTTTAGCATAAAGGGTAAGTAAATGGATGGGACTGGGGTTTTCCTAGTGACAATCATGTTGGGAGGTGGTACATTTATATTGTGCTTTTATGATCAATTGGGCTTGTGACCTTTATTTATTTATTTATTTAACATTTCTTATATACCGCTTTTCATGATATCAAGGCGGTTTACATTGAACAAACTGAAATTACATTGACCAGGGCATTATAACTTGGAGATAACTATTTTACAGGGAACATGGGCAATGGAGGGTTGCGTGGCTTGCCCAAGACCACAAGGAGCACCTGTGGGACTAGAAACCCCAGTCCTTCCGGCCTAAGGTTACCTGGTTGGTTTCTTTGTGTTTGCAGTTTAAGGCGTGCCCAGTTGGGGACTGCTATCCTTTATTTCAAAAATCTTTTATTGGTATTTATCAAAATAAATTACAAAATGACACAAACAGAAACAACTGCTGTGTACTAAATCATGCATAATCAAATCCACCTACAATCTCTATTGACGAAATCATGGCCGGCCCGTCCACTAGGCAGGCTAGGCGGTTGCCTAGGACAGCAGACCTCTGTGGGTGGCATAAGGCCCATGGCTTGCCATGTGTTTAAGCACACATGACCTGTCACTTCTGCCCCCCCTCCGATAGTGTCAGAAGCTGCAGGCCATGTATGCGGAGCATATAGCCTGCCACAGATCACTGCCATCGCACCAAGCCAAGCCTTCTTCTATCCACTGACCCCGCAGACAGAATCGGCAACAGCTGGGGGGGGGGGAGGCGGCACAGCTGGGGCTTCTACCTGAGGTGGAAGAAACCCTTGGGCTAGCCCTGGACAAAATGATGTAATGGTACCATATTTCTAAACATTTTCACAAATGACCCTTTCTTTTAGCAATCTCTTTTTCATAATAGCTCAGCATACTTAGTGTCATCATTTATGTACACTTACATCAGAGCTATCTTTCCAGTTGCTAAGGATTACTTTTAATGCCATAGACAACAAAAGATCAGAAGGGTATAGTTTGAGCCTTGGATAAAACAGAACAACATCACTACAAGAACATTATAATAATCTTATATGAAATTGGTTCAGTGAGGTACAAAATGAGACAAATGCACTGCTGCACCTCCTGCCAAAAGCGAAGTAATAATAAAGCAGGTTTGACAGTGTCCCCTTTTCCACACCACAGGACCAACAATTACCACTTAGTGACATTTTAGCCTTAGAAGCTTTAACATATGCTAAACAAAAAGAGACTGAGTTAATGAGACTGACCAGGAAATTCTAAACAAAGAGTCCCAGAATCTGTCCCATTGCCCAGCAGAAAATTCCTCATCAATTTCTGCCTCCCAAACCTTCTCTGCTCCAAATACATTGATAATCAGCATTACAATGAAAAATATGATAAAATCTGGAAGCAATGTACCCAAGAGACCACTCCTTGAGACAACAGGTTTCTAAAGGCCTATCCCCAGGAAGTTCACTTAGAGAGATAGTTTAAGAAAATGTACTAGCTGCAATGCCTGAAAATAACAATTACGAGGTAGGTAGCTCCAGCCAAGTTTAAACATTTGAACTTTCCCAGTGCACCAGAGATTGGGCGGGAAGACTCAGCAGCAGCGGCAGCGGTGAGCAGGGAGGTAGCTCCTCCCCAATCCTTGAAGCTACCAAACGGAGCCGCTCCAGCCAAGTTTAAAAATATGAATTGTCCTGGCGCACCCATGCCTAAGGGCCATGCCAAAAGGCCCTTAGGCGTGGCCCTTAGAGCAGCCTGTAGAGCGCTACACAGGAGAATGCAGTATCCAGGCTCGCTCTGACATGTCCCTCCATACCCAAGGACTCTCCCACTGACAGTAGCAGCTGCTGCAACTCTTCCTACTATCTTATACAGATACTATCCACCTTTAGAAAGCATAAGTTTCATGTGCATGGCTACCCAGCTAGACACAACGTTGTTGCCCACTATGCTCTATCTCTGAATCAGACTCGCTTCCTTGCATTCCATACCTGTCTTAGCAATTGACAGCTAAAGCCTTCCCACTTCAGTTAATCCCACAACCCTTTTACCCCCTGTGAACATGCTACACCTCTACTCCTACATCCTTATCTCACTCCTAGCCTCTTATGCAATCATACATACTTCAGCACTCACCACCAGCCAGCATCCCCATTATAGTCTAGTCACACAACAGACTTCAACCTCTCACTCTCAAACCTCGTAGCAGGACCTCTCACAACACAATCAAGATCCATCCACCCCTCAAACCTAATACCTCTGACTCTTTGACCTGTCACCCCCTTAAGTGCATACTTATCAACACCAGATCCATACATAATAAAATCCCTATTCTGTTTGACTATATCAAGAACAACCATCTTGATATAATCTGCATTATGGAATCATGGCTTGAGGAATCTGACAGCGTACTATTAAATCAAATTGCCATACCATTCTACCAGCTCTTCAACTGCCCCAGAGCTCACAAAAAGGGAGATGCTTATTACAGCTAAGGAGGCCCTCCAACTCAAAACCACCAATTCGAACACCACTCATGACTTGGACACTATAACCTTATCTAACTCTTACCTATCCATCTGCCTGACATACAGACCACCAGTAGTAGAGTCCTATGACCTCTCCCCATTCATCGAATAAGCCTGCTCCGAACATCATAGGAACAAATAGTTCATTCTTCTGGGAGACCTCAACCTACCAACCTTGCCCACAAAAGATGCTTCATCATTCCTACAGGCAATGGAAACAATACAACTCAACCAAATCATCTCAGAAGCAATGCACATCAGAGGCAGAACACTAGACTTCATTTTTACTCGTTCTAACTGGCCTCACCAGCATCTCTCTTCCATGACCCAAATCTTTTCAGTACCCTGTTCTGACCATAGCCTGCTCACCTTCTTCCTCCCAAATAACCCCATTCCACGTACACACAAACCTCCCCCTACTCACGGATGGAGATTTCAGACATTAAACAGAGTAATACAAGAGGATAGAGCACAAGATAGCCCAATCAACCTTGATGCCTTAATCCCCCAATGGAACTCACACATTTATTCCTATGCCTCTAAGCTCAATTTTATACCCAAGATGAGAAGACAGCAGCTTGTACCATGGTTTACACCCAAGCTTAAAGCCCTGAAAAGCAAACTCAGATGGCTGAAACGCAAATGGAGATGCCATAAGAACCCAGCTACTCACCTAGTGTACACCAATGCTCTAACTCACTACTGTTCCCTCTCTCTCCTAAAGAAAAAGGGAATATTATACTAACCTACTCAACTCCTCTCTCTCTCAACCACCCCAGAGAGCTATTCGACATAACTCAACAGCTCCTCAGGACACCTTCCACTTCAAAACCCAGCTCAGCTATTTCGCCAACTGAAATGGCCCAATACCTACAATCCAAACAAGCACACTCCACATCAACATCCCTACCCTCCAGTTATGTTGCCAACCCTACTGACACCCCATACACTAGTACCTGGTCAACATTTACACCTCTATCCACCAAGCAACTGGAAAACATCATATCATATCTCAACAGCACTACATCCCCTTTGGACCTTGCCCATTCTCTTGAATCAAAATCGCCAAGCAAGTGTTCACCCCAATTATTCTGCAGATCGTCCAGTCATCACTTTCTTTGGGATATATGCCTACTGCCCTAAAGCAAACTTCCATCAGACCATTAATAAAATCCCACACTGCCGACCCATCTGTGCCTTCCTATTACAGACACATCTCTACCATCCCCTCTCTCGTCAAAATCATTGAGAAGGCAGTTCAACTTCAGACACAAGATTTTGTTGACTCCCATTCCCTCCTCAATGAACACCAGCATGGCTTTAAGCCCTTTCATAGTACTGAAACTCTACTAATCTCTCTACTAGATACATTAATACATGGCTCCAAACCTGGTGCAAACAAGGCTTTAGATGAATAAGTGACTGGGGAAACAGAAGGATCAACAAGAGGCTATACTGCACTGATGGACTACATCTCTCCGTTGCAGGGAAAAGGATTCTAAGCGAAAAATTCACGCAGTATGTGGACAGGCATTTAAACTAGGGAAAGGGGATGACGGGTGGAGAAGGACAAGTTCAGGATGTCACTCCCAACAAAATCGTAACATTGGAAACAGCCAAACTTTTAAACCACACATCAATGGCAAGTGGGAAGAGGTGTGTAGAACAAAATCCATGCAAAACACAGGCAAGCCTGTCAACAAATGCTGGAAACTAATAAGCACAAATGCTCGAAGCTTAGCCAACAAAGTGCCTGACCTGGAAGCCCTAATGGTGGAAATGAACTTGGACATTGTAGCCATTACAGAAACATGGTTTAATGAGTAGCATGAATGAGATACAGCCATAACTGGCTATAATCTATTTAGAAGAGATAGAGAGGGTAGAAAAGGAGGAGGAGTAGGCCTATATGTCAAAGGCAATATTAAAGCCACTGAAATGTAGGGGATGTGGGGAAAAGAAGAAGTGCTGTGGATTGTGTTGGAAAGAGGAGATGGCAGTGTCATCCATACTGTATAGTCTACAGGCCTCAAGCTCAAACCGGAACATAACTGACATGGTTCTAGCAGTGGCACTGGTATGAAACTTCGGAGATGCATTTGCATCAATTGATGCACTTTGGGGCTTCTAGTGTTAAATTACTCAATAATATCTCCCCCTCCTACCTTACAACTAAGATACAAGCCCAAACTGAGGTTAGGAGCAGGAAGAAAAGTACTCAAAACCTTCTCTCAATATCATCCTCATTTGAGAAGACTAAACAAGCTACCAGCAACAGAGTCTTCACCTATACAGCATTCACTCTTTGGAATTCCCTTCCTGATCCCATCAGATCAATCAAAGATCTCCAAACATTACTTTTCTCTGAATACTTAAACAACTGTACTTCCAACAATACCTATTGCCACAGCACCTAGTGAAGAGTATCTTGGCGGGGCTGATCAGAGAAGCATGGTGGCTTCTATGCTCTTATTGGAAATCATCATCAACAGTCTCCAGCTGGCTGCTGCTTCAGGGCAATATACATTTTATACCAGGCACCGAAACCTGAGTGTTTCGTGAATGGGCAGTTAAAGGGATCCGAAACTTAGGTCATGTGGTGGATCCGCAGGGTGCATGTAAATCTTTTAAAGATCTGTGGGATGAATATGCACTGTCAAGTGCACACATGTTCGTGTATACTCAGATACGACATTATGTGATGTCCCTTCCACGGAACTCTTTGACAGCAGAGACAGCAATGCAGATCCTACAGTTCTTTGACAGGAGGGCAGGGGAGACCCTCAGTTTCTCAGTATTCACAGAAGATGGCACAGTGGTCCACTCCTTTAGATTTCAATGGGGTAGCACAGAAATGGGTGGAAGATTTAGAGGCTTGGTTCTCCCCAATGCAGTTTTAGGTACCATATGTCGTATTTCAGGACAGGCGATATCAGCTAGACTGCGTGAGATGCAGTTTCACATGGTAACTTGTATGCACTTTTCTCCACATCAAGCCCTATGGAGTGGAATAATGCAAGATGATAGATATCCTAGATGCCTAGTGCCCAGGGCAGATCTTGGTCACATGTGGTGGACATGTGGGAAGATTCAGAAATACTGGAGGCAAATTCAGGCCTATGTCAACTCCCTGTTGGGTCAGAGGGTGGAGTGGATGGAGACCCTTGTGATATTTGATAGGTTGAGAGCCTCAAACCCTAAAGGAAGGTGGCTGCGGCTGCTGGTAAGGAAGGCATTTATGGTGGGCAAACAAACCCCTTTTGAGGCACTTCAGGGAGGTGGAGCGCCCACATTCTGGGAGTGGCACAGTTGTTTTCATCAGCTGTTGCTCCTGGAATGTTTTGATGCCAAGGGGGATATGCAGAAACATGAAGCTTTCTTAGCCCTATGGGAACACTACATAACTATGATGGCACTTCATGAGTGTAATGAACTCTTAACAATTTAGACGGGGGGGGGGGGCCCATCCCGCAAGATGGGGGAGAGGAATGGCTTCCAGGGTCAGTGGAGGTACAGGGGGAGGGGGTTAAATAGGGGGCTGGGGGGGGGGAAGTAGGGGGAGGGGGGACGGGTTAGCTCGGGACCCGGTTCTACTGGGGAAGGGGAGGATAAACACATAAAAATTACAAACTCAAAATGTACAGAATTGTTATATATGTACTGAAGTTCTAGGCACTGTGTAAGTTTACGCACAGTGCCCGGGTGTTGTACTTTGGATTGGTTCAATAAAGATTATAAAAAACAATAATAAAAAAATCCTATAGCTCAGGGACCATTTAAAATCTATCTCTGGTCACTGGTTGCTCCAATTGCCAAATACCTATCTCTTGCCACTGCTTTGATGCAAGTATTTGAGAGCATCCTTACTCCACTGAAAGGGGAATCTGCTAACAAGATCTTTCATCATACATTTGTTCAAAAAGAGCACAACTGATTTGTCTCAATCAACTTTATAACCAGATATCTGAGAAAATTATGCTGTTCATTCCAGTAATCAAGGGATTTATAGGCCATCAGATCATCAGCATAAATAGACACTTTACAGTGCAAACTCCCTCTATGCTGTCATTCTGTGTAAGTGCTATGGCAAGCTGCTCTAAAGCAAGATTAAACAGAAGTGACAGTGGGCAGCCTTGTCTTATTCCTCTATACAGGGTAAAAGAGACAAATTAATGCCATTAGATATCACTCTGGCTTTGGAATTGGTGTAAAGCAGCTGTATCATCCAAATACACATAGGTCCAAACACAAACTATTTTAAAATTTGAAATACTCTCACTCAACATAGTTGAACGCTTTCTCTGCTTTGGTTGAGGACACCAAATAAGAGCCTGGCAGTTCATTTGTCACAGTTATGATAATACAGAAAAGGTGAGTGTTAGCCATCGTGGAATGGCATAACATAAAGCCATTTTGATCCGTATTTATAATAGAACCCAGCACCTTATTTAACTTCTACACAAGAATTTTAGAATATACTTTATAATTGGTGTTAATAAGGGAGATCAGTCTATGAACATATTCCAGATCCTTGTCTGATTTAGGAAGAACTACCACACAGGCCTCCAAAAAGGAACCACTTGCCTGGCCCTGCTGCAAGAAGGAATCATACACCAGAGTCAGCTTGTCAGAAAGAATATCTGAAAATGTGTGATAAACTCTGGACTTAACCCATCTAGATCTAGAGTTTTCCCAACGGAGAGCAACTTAATACCCTCTAATATTCCTGATAGCATAATCAATTGTTCCAAACATTCCCATTGGGACTCAGATATAGTAGGCCTGTCTAAGTCTGACAGAAACCTATTTATTTTCTCTGAGTTATATGGTACCTTCTTTTTAAAGTAAAATTAATACAATCTCTGTAGACTTAACCACAGGACTCCTTTGATGAAACTTAATCTACTAGATTCTATTTTGAAATCACCTGCCCTTAAGATACTGCACCAAAAGATGTCCTGCTTAATTACATTCCTTGTAATACCTAGTAGTCTGCTGAGCCAAGTGCAATTCTTGCTCGTTGACTTAAAACAGAGTTGTAATGATAGCACAAAATTTGCAGTTGCAGGAGTTGAGGATAGTCATATTTCACACAAAGGACTCTGATTCCACAATTTCACCTTCCAGCATCTCCAGCTCCTTGTTCCTTTCTCCAGTTGCCACCCTTTTAATAGTGGCTTTAAAAGCATCCCACTATATGTCAGAGGTTTTTAACACTTTGGGCCCCATTTTCGAAGGCAGTTACACAGGCCATATGCTTTGGCACACATGACCTGTTGCTTTTGACCCCCCTCCAAGTAAGCAGCAGGCCATGTGTGCCGATGTACATGGCCTGCCGTGGACACCGTGCCATGCCACCCATAGAGGTCTGCCTCTATAGGCGGCTGCCTAGCCCATCTAGTGGATGGGCTGGCCCTGCCCATCAGCCCTCAGCCTCCACCAACATTTGCAAAGATCTCCTAACCAAAATGGCTATCCCAGTCTTCTTATACACTGCCTCAGACAAGGCTTAAGGTTCAGATTTCAATGGGACAACTCTAGAGAATAATGGCTATTAAAATGGGTTTCCTGTAAAAATATAAAGCAGGCTTTAAACCTATCAAGATGAATCAACATTGTTTTCTTTTTAATTGGGTTGTTGAGACCTTTAGCAGAAATGAATTTCCATTGCACATGTGGCATACTCATCATCTTAGCCATAGGGAGGAGAAATCAAGAAATATAAATAAAAGTAGGGCAAAGCTGCTAAATTTAAATAGTCTACAAGGAAATTTGTTGGAAAGGTAAGTCAGTCTTCCTTCTAGATATATGTGCATGGCAAAACCATAACAAACTCTTCAAAAATCATGGACCACTGAACCTGCTACCAACAAGAATCTACCAAGGAAAAAGTATAATATTCAACCCTTGGTTCCTCCCTGGATCTTGCAAAAAAAAAAAAAAACCCAAACAGTTAGAAAAGTCCCCCACTGACATATTTAAAACAAATACCCCAACAAAATATCCCTCAGCTATTCAGATAATCCCCCCATCCCAACCAGATTTAGTGTACCTCAATATACCCCTCCTCCAGAACCATCAATGCACACATTCATATGCAATCATGGCTATTTGGCCACAATGATTCCAAACCCATCCCTCTAGCCCCGAATTTGCTTCTCAGAAGTAGCCACAAGAGAGAGTGGAGGTAAGCCTCTCGGTGACATCACTCTCCTAGGTGGAAACAGCCTAGCAGCACCACTCAACTGATATTAAACAAGTACTCCAACCAGCATACACCATTATAATTCCTGCACCACCTCTCCTCATACTGCTCTTCACCTCAACCCATGCTTACATACCAACTACATCATATATCATCCCCATAATACAACAGCCTTATCACATCAGATTTCAAACAATCATTTCTAAACTATGAAGCAGAAATGCACACAATCTCATTAAAATTAAACCACCCACCTGGCTTTCTTCCCTGGCTTCAGAAACAATCACCAATCACCCATTAAAATGTGCTCTTATCAATATGCGTTCTGTCTGTGACAAAATTCCCATCATCACAGACTTCATTAAATAGAACTATATTGATCTATTATGTTTAACCAAATCTTGGCTTGAAGAAACCAACACTGTCTTAGTTTATTTTTTTAATTTCTATTTATTATTTTTTACAAAAAATCCAAGCATACAATCTTGAATGGAAACAGGTAACAAAGGTCAGTTAAACATCCAACCCATTATAGAAATAAAACTTAACAGGAAATCAAACAAAACCCGTTCCTTCCCTCAAAATAAGGGAGAATCCAACTAGGAAAAAAGATAGTTACATAATAAGTGAGGAAAATAATACTGAAGGGAAACAGTCAGGCAATATCCTCTGCAGTGAAACCTACACTGTATCAGAGGAACGACGGGTATTAATGAAGGCAAGCAACTGGGATGGATCATAAAAAACATATGTTTTTTATGAACACTGTCTTAGTTAACCAACTCATCAACCCTTCATATTCAGCTATCAACCACCCTAGAACCGCCATATGGGGTGGAGGGATCCTTATAATAGCGAAGGAGCCCCTCCAATTCAAGATGAACAATGTGAGCTCAAGGAATGACCTGGACATCCTCACCATCTCCACCACCCATCTATCTCTATGTCTTGCATATATATCACCAACAGACAGCCCCACTGACCTATCCCCGCTAATTGAGGAGGCAAGCTCTCACCACCACAGCAATAAATGGCTCACTCTATTGGGCAACCTCAATTTACCCACTGCAGCTAACAAACACTCCTCCCCTTTTGTCCAGGCCATGGAGGCACTCCAACTCAAACAGATCATTTCTGAACCAGCGCACTCCAAGGGTGGAATTTTAGATCTTATCTTTACCACATCCAACTGGTCATATCAACACCTCTCAACAATAACTCAAAACACTCCAGTACCCTGGTCAGATCACAATATACTCACCTTCTTCCTACCAAACCTGACCACTACAACCAGGTGCAAGGCCCCCTTAGCAAAGTCAAGGAGGTTTTAAACATTTGACAAAGATCCTTCATCAGCAACATCCTACCTATGACCATGGATGATCCAATCAACCTCAACACTTAATACTAGAATGGAACGAATGCATCTTATCCTCTGCCAACATACCAGCTAATACACATGGTCTCAAGAGAACCCAACATGTCCCCTGGTTTAAACCTGACTTCAAAATCCTAACAAACAAACTCAGGCAACTAGAGCACAAATGGAGGTGCCACAGGAATCCATCCAACTACCTAGCAAATAGAGCTACCCAATCCGAATACTGCAAACATACCTTCCTCAAAAAGTGAGAATACTACACCCACCTAATTAGATCTTCACTTAATAAGACTATGGGACTTTCAACATAGACGTAAACCTACTCAGAAACACCACCAGGAGCATGCCCCATGCCACATTATCCCTTGAGGACATGGCAGTTTTTACAGACCAAGCAATCATTAACCACCACCACGGCCCCCCAGCACAGTGATTCCTATAGCACCACAAGCAAGCTAACCTGGTCAAGATTTAGTCCTCCATCTACCCAGCAGCTTGAAAACATCATATCAAACCTCAATAGTACAACCTCCCTCTTGACCCCTGTCCTTTCTCCTGATTAAAAACTCAAAGCATGACCTCATCCCGACCATCCTACCTATGGTTCAAGCTCTGGGCTACATGCCAAAGGATCTCAAGCAAGCCTTCATTAGGTCACTACTAAAAAACCCAACAGCTGACCCTTCCACTCCATCCTCATATGGACTGATCTTAAGTATCCCAGCCCGTCAAAATCATTGAAATACAAATCCAAGGCTACATAGACTCCTACGCTCCTCTTGATCACCAACAGCATGGCTTAAAACCCTTTCACAGCACTGAGACTCTACTAACCTCTCATCTGGACACCTTAATTAATGGTACTGAAAAAAACACACAAGGATTCATCCTCATCTTTCTGGACATGTCAGCCACCTTCAACTCTGTTATACATGAACAACTCATATCACGTTTACACTCAATCATCCCTAGAGAAACAGTTCTACAATGGGTTCACTCTTACCTGGAAGACGGGAATCAGCAAGTCAAAATGGGATCGGAATTTCCCTACCCTTTCAGTCTATGCCAAGGCCTATCCCAGGGCTCTGACTTGTCATCCTTGATGTTCAACATCCTCATCCAACCGCTATGCAGCAGCATAACAAATCACAACTCCTTATACCATCTGTATGCTGATGACATCCCAATCTATGTTCCATTCTTCATCAATGACCCAGACTTCTCTACAATAGGACAATGCCTGGAAGTGGTCATCAACTGGCTAAGCAACCAAAAGACAGAGGTCCTTCATATAACTAAGAATCCCACTTTCTCTCCACCATCTACAATCAGCTTAGCTAATTTAACACTACAGGTCAAGGATTAAGTTAAATATCTTGGCATTACACTAGACCAAAATCTTAACCTTTAAGTCCCCATCAAGAAAACTGCCAAGTCTGCTTACCTCAGAATGAAAGCGGTTCAGAACCTTTGACCACTATGAAACCAATCCGACTTCAGAAACATCTGTCAGGCCCTCATCACCCTAATACTGGGCTATGCGAACTCCATCTAACAGGGTCTACCAAAAAACAATCTGCTCCCTCTACAGCTGGCACAAAATACAGTGGCCAGGATAATCACAGTAGCTACTCAATGAACGCAAATCACCCCATAATAAAGTAGCTCCATTGGTTCCCCATCTATCTGTGAATGAAGTATAAAGTCTCCTTCATCACTTTCAAGATCTTCCACGATCTCTCAGTAAATGTCCTCTGGACCCTCATAACCAAACCCTTTAATAACAGATCAAGAAGAACAGCCAACCACAGCCTCCTATCACTCCTGGCATCTTTCTCCTGCACTAACCTTGCCACCTCCAGTAGAGCATTCTCCTTCTACACACCCATGACTTGAAACTCCCTCTCTGTAGAGACACAGCTGCAAGAGTGCTCCAGGGTGCTTCCAAGTGGGAACACATGACACCCATCCTTAAACAGCTCCACTGGCTTCCCATAAAAGGTAGAATCATGTTCAAAACCGTAATGCTGACCTTCAAGATCATAAATAGGTTAGCCCCACCAGCCCTAAGAGACCTCATACAGATAACCCCCCTGAACAGAATGAGAAGATCTCCTGCGACCAATAAACTAATAGTCCCAAGAGAAACAACCAAGAGCCGCCAGACAACAGTGAACAGGGCTTTCAAATTCTCGGCACCAAAATGCTGGAACACCCTCCCACCCAGTATACGGGCAATCACTAATTTAACCCAATTTAGGAAAGCTCTGAAATATTACCTTTTCCTCGTACATTACCCGGATGACAGCACCCCAAATGCCTCATCAGTAAACTAGCCAAGCCAAACAGATGTTCAGCCAGTTCACTCTGTACAGTTGTAAATAGTTACCCACGTTTTCATCCAAGTTCTGTTTCCTGTTAATTGTAAACACTAATCGACGGTTTTGAAAAGTGTATTTAACTGGTTCTATGTAAACCGCACTGATGGAAAATAGCGCGGTATATAAGAGAATGTAATAAATAAATAAAATAAATAAAATTCGCTCCTTAACAGACATTGGAGAATTTTGGCCTAAGCTGAAGACCTACCTCTTCTTAGAGCACTTTGGTTCAGACATCTAATGACCCACCTGTCTCACCCACCCCTTCTCAGCAATTTTAGCTCCCACTCCTCTCCTCTTGCTTGGACAAACACTAGCACATCCCCACTGTTACATATTGTCTTTTTGCCACTCTAAGTCAACCAGTTTTTAGTTGAATTGTTATTGTTTAATTGTTACTTTGTTAACCCTGTTCTATGTAAAGTTACGTTTGTTAAACCTGTTCCATGTTAACCGCCATACAGATACAGTGGTATAAAAGAACTGCTAAATAAATAAATAAAGTCATAACCTTGGCATGCTCAACATGCTACTCTATATTATCAATGTAGTGCCCCAAATAAGCAACATCAGCCCAAAGATGATCCCCAAAAAAAGCTCTCTGCCCGCACTGCAACCAAATCTTTTTTTATTTCTCTCAACCAAATCTTGAGCTGCGCAAAAGCAGGGGAGTTAAAATCCTCCTCACTGCACTCACCATCACTAATGTCCATACGTCCTGTTTTCTGTTGAATGTTGCATACCTCTTCCATACCTTTATACCTCACTAGAAATGAGATCCATCAAGCAAAGCCACGCTCAAGTTCTCTGTTATCACAAGAACACTAATGTATCCCTATAGACATTACACATACCCCGAATTAGTTCCTTAACAGTTTTTTCAATACAGTGCTACATATTCACTCTCAAAATAAGCAATAAACTCACTCCTTATTTCACAAACATTCTGAACAGGCTTCAAATGCTACCTCAAACCATCTGCCATACCTTACAATCATAAGCAGCACTTTCATATCTCCAAACATTCATATAAGTTGTTGTGTATGCCAACATGACCTTTATTGATGTGGTTGCCTGCTACCCTGGGTCCTGCCACGATGCATTTGACCATGCCCAGTCCAACCTGGGACAGGTAGCAGTCTGGGGCCAGCTCGGAGATGCATGGCTGCTAGGTGAATGCGTACATATGTGAGCCTCAGGACAAGCCCAGAACAAGTGATTGCTGTAGTATGATGCTATGTGTAACGCACACAGATGGAGATGTATGCGTTACGTACATATTGCAACACATGATGACCACTGAGTGTATATGCGCGCTGATGTTCTGCAGATCCATGTGTACAGCAGGCCATATTGCACATTGTGGAGACAACCAGGGGAAGCCCCATGGCCAAGAGCAGACAGCACACACTAACATGTAGCATGTGGAAGAGAGTGGGCTGGCACCATGTAGTGGAGTCACATGGCAGCAGCCCATGTAGGGAACAAAGGAGCTGGTACCAAAGACTGGCAAAGCTTCAATAGTTCCTTTATTTTCTCCAATGCGTTTTGGCCTTAGCCTTCTTCAGGGGGTATGGAAAACAAGCCTCAAAAAATACAAATTAAACACAAATTAAAACATATAATATCATATAAAGAAATATAATGTACCATAAATATAAAATTATAGAACAAGAAAAAGCCATAAATAATTAAAAATTAATAACTGATAAATTAAAACACATAAGACCCTAGTGTGAATAGACATATATAAATAACTGGAAACATTGAAACCATCTAAAAAGTATAGAAACAATGCACACCAGCGGAGACCGAGCGGAGAGCCAACATACAAGTCAGATCATTAGTCCCCCCCCACCATCCCGAAACTGTATATAAGAATGTATAATAACTCATGATGTAGAATAGCGCACTATGTATATAAACCAACTCTAATCATTTCCCCGCCAACACATACACATCACACTGCATGAAGACATTTGCCCCTCCCCTTGATTGTTTGCCATGGAAACCGCTTTGATTGAATGATAAGGCGGTATATAAATACCATTAAATAAATAAATAAAATAAATAAATGTGTGTAAATAAAATGGATATATATATATATATATACAGATTATGATTAGCACACTTACATGTAATAATTTCACATATAGATCCAGAGTACAAATAAAAAATGTATAAAAATCATAGTAATAAAACATTGATATGTTCTAAAAATGAATAACTAGATCAAATTGTACATTAAATGAATAGAAAGAATAAAAAAGTGATAAAAGAAGATGAGGAAGACATATATAGTACCTTTAATGATCCAGCCAGATATGTAGAGAGAATACACTGGAGAGGAGATAGATAAATAAATAAATAAATAAATAAACCATAAATAATTAAATAAAATAAATAAACAAATCAAATGTAGTATTAAGGTAATGGCATAATGGGAGAGAGAGAGAGCTGCTACATAGTGACTTGTAAACAGGAACTTGTCAGCCCTAATCACGTCCTACTAGAAAAAAGTAATATTCTAAAAACAAATGATGAACCAGAAGTAAAAATAAAGATAATAATAATAATAAAAATCAAAATACTCAGGCACAATCCATAGTAAAAAAAAGATTGTTATAAATATGTTTAAAAAATGTGAATTTGAAACAAAACTAAAAATCGGTGGGAGTATCGAAAAGGACACCCAATGAATGTGAAACACACTTATCGGCAGACAAACTGCTAAATAAAATCAAGGAAGAGCTCGGCAAAAATATAAATACAATGAGTATAAAAATTTTTAAAAACGAAACTTAAAAACGGTGGGACCATCAAAAGAACAACCAATGAGTATGAAACAAACTTATCGGCAGAAAAACTGTTGAATGGCCTCAAGGAAATAATGGCAAAAATATATAAATGTGAAAAATATGTAAATATGTAAATTTCTAAATATGACCAGACACCCTATTGTAATATAACAAAATGAAGGGCGTATCATTAAATAAGAACCAAATAAATAATTAAAAAGAAAGCAGAGCAGCCCATGTAGGGCACATCCATGTCTGCCTCATCACAGCCAGCAGACCTCCCAACTACATCTCCATGCCACACCTGCCCTCCCCCTTTCCAACAGGCTAGCCCATATCACCATCCCCCTTTGCCCTGCCCCAAATTCTGGCTGCCGCACAAGTCATATGCTGGTGTCCTCTCACTGCCACAGTGTTCCTGAATGCTACATATTGTACCCCACTTCTGCTAGTAGATGGTGTGTTGTATGCTGACTGTAACAGCCCATAGCCATGCTCATGTGCACATCTCACAATGCCCCCACAGGTGACCGTGGATATCCCCTTAGGACCAGTGCGCCATCCCATGAGCTGGCAGGAGGAGCGGTACAATGCCACCCAGCAGCATACTGAGTGTTTGTGGAGTAAGCAACAGGGCTGCTAAAGAGCCACTTCCGGTGCCTCGACAGGCATGCTGGAGAACATTTATGCCAGATACTTGCATCATGCTGCATACTCCACAACCTTGCACAGATGTGGGGAGTGCTGGACCCAGAGTCTGAGGCTAGGGAGGAGTGGGAGACCGCAGAGTCAGCAGATGGTGATGGTGCAGAGGCCAGGAGCCAGCAGCAGGCTCAGTCACTGGCCCACCATGCACGGCTGATACCAGATAATTTCTGAAGTGACTGCCCCACACCATCACCAGGATAGGATACACCCATTCACCTATAAAGTGCCCACAATGACACTACATGTGTAGAGTATTTATTTCCCTCCACGTGTGTTCCCTGCCCCCGGGCTCACAGCCGGCCACGGGCGATTGCTGACACGTGCACTGTGACACAGTGATGTCTGATGACATGCTGGTAGTGGCATCACCCTCCCCATCAAGGTAGTCTGCTGCACATGGTTCAGGGCTACCAAGTGGCTATGCTGGTGCTCTGGCAGCCCCAGCACCCACCCCTGGGCCCACAAGAGGCCCACTAAACTGTGCAGGGAACCAGAAATCATTGCCTGGTATGCCGCCATTTCCCTCATCAGACACAGGTGTCTCTCCAGATGGTGCTCCACTCACAGTCGGTGTTCCTGCCACTCCTTGAACTCAGCCTCCTTCACCTGTGGCTGCCTACAGGTCCTGCCATATACCATGCAGCTCGGCCTGTATGCCCTCGGTGCTGGCCACCAGGCGTGCACCCTCCTGCAGTAGCTTCTGGTCCACATCTGTGCCACCTGTGTCCACAGGGTCCTCCAGGATGGGAAACTGTAGCTCAGTGAGTGGGGCATCATCTGTCTCCACTTCCCCAGCACTGGCAGACACACTGGCCTGCTCCAATGTCCTGGGAGCTGTATCGGCCTGCTCCTTTGCCCTGGATGGTGCACCAGACTGCTCCTTTGCCCTGGGTGATGCACTGGACTGAGCCTCTGCCCTGGCAGGCACACCAGCCCCTATGGTTGTGCTGCATCCTTGCTGTGCACTGGCATCATCCACAGTGGGTGGTGAGGCTCCCCCTGAAGCATCGGTTCCAGGCTGTGAGGGTAGGGTCTCTGGCAGGTTGGTGGGAGAGCAAAAGTGGCAGAGGTTAGGGACATGAGTTGCCAGCTCAGCCTATGGGGTGCCACCAGGCCCACTATGGAACTGGTAGGTAGATTCCCAGACCACACCGTCCCTAACCCATGTAGCACCCAAGGTTCAACAGACAGACAGGCAGGCTCTGGGTGGACAGAACCATGGCGGGGACACATACATGGCCATCATGATGCCACTGAGGCCATGAGGCACCCCTACTCACTCTCCTGTGTGCCTGGGGTGGAGCTGTCAAAGCCCGCAACCCCTGAAATGGAGGCCTCCTCCACGAACTGCAGCACCTGTTCCTCCAGAACAGTCTGCACTGCTGTTCAGGTGGCAGCCTGCTATTGCTGGCCCTCTTCTCCTTCATAGCCTGCTGTACCATCTGCCACTTCTTCTTGATATCCATCCACGGTCCCCTACACCACTCGCACAGACACACCGCCCTACCCCCACTTTTGAATGAATTTTATCAGCCCTAGTCCTAATGCTGAACCATACCATCTGGCGATCACTGGATGTGAGATGATTACCCACTATAACATCAGAAACACTTTCCCCATCGGTAAGCACTAAGTCCAGTATGACCCCATCATGTATGGGTTCTGTTACCAGTTGCCTGAATAGTTCTCCCTGTAGAGAATCCAGGATCTCCTTACTTCTAGATGACACTGCACAGGGATGTGCCAATCCACATCTAGCATATTGAAATCACCTATCAGTAGCACTTCTCCTTTCATGGCAATACTGTGTATGTCTTCTTTTAAATCTTCGTCCACTTCTACTCCCTGTGAGGTGGATCTGTATATAACTCCAGTGCAAATGGATTTCCCTTTCCCTCTTTCTAGATTAACCTACAGTGCCTCATCTCTTCCTTTTAAGCCCTGCAGTTCTATAGCTTTACCAAAACCCCTTCAAGAATTAACTTTCTAAAATTAACACAAAAACCTCTTTGACTCAATGCTCTCTTTAACATATAGCGCTGCCACACCACCAAGTTGATCAATCCTGTTATATATCATTGCTATATAATTTGTACCATAGTACCGTAGTGTCCGATTGGTTATCCTCCTTCCACCAGGTCTCCTAAATGCCTATTATAGTGCTATATGTTCTAATTCTACCATCTTACTCTTTAAGCTTCTAGCATTTGTACAGAGACATTTCAAGAAATGTTCGCTTGAACTTACAGCTTACAAACTTTATAGCAGTTGAAACAAATAATTTGCAATCTCTCCACTCTTTCTGCCGTTTATTTAAAAGTACCTGGGCCATTATAGTCATTATTTGAACCTCAGCATTGGGATATCCTAATTTCCATGTTAGGATGGTATCTTTCATAGATACCTTACTCAAAAATAGTATTCCTAAACAACAATCAGCTTTCCCCAAAGCTTCTAGTTTAAAAGCTGCTCTGTCTCCTTTTTGAACATTAGCACCAGCAGCCAGGTAACACCTCAGTTAAAGTGAAGTCCACATTTGAGGAATAGGCTCCCCCTTCTCCAAAATGTAGCATAATTTCTAAGAAATCTAAAATCTTCCTCCGTACACTACTGTCTCATCTATGCATTGAGACTCTGGAGCTCTGCCTGTCTTTTGGATCCTGCCTGTTGAACAAGAAGCATTTATGAGAATGCTACCCTGGAGGTCCTGGATTTCAATTTTCTGCTTAAAAGCCTAAATTTAGCTTCCAGAACCTCCCTCCCACATTTTTCTATGTCATTCATACCAAAATGTCCCAGGATAGTTGGATCCTCCCCAGCACTGTCTAAAATTCTATCTACGATATGTGTAAGATCCCACACCAGGCAGGCAAATGACCAGGTGATCCTCACACCCAACTATCTGCATACCTAATGATCAAATCTCTAACTAAGATGGTTGTCCCAACCCTTCTTTCCTGGGCAGAAGTCCCTGAAGATATAGCTTCGATATGTTATACCAGGGAGAAGAATGTTACACATCCAGCCACATATCATAGTGCAGTAACATATTTTCATGTTAGGTTTCATTACCTACCAATCAGCCGTCTCTCTCAGCTGTCCAGGGGCAGCGGCTTGCCCAAGTGCTGATTGAGATAGCACATATGAATCATAGCAGTGATGACTATTTGGGCATTACAAACCACTTGCTTTGTCATACAGTGGTTATTATTCTGGTTCCTACTTCTCCTGGCTAGTTACTCTCAGGGAGATATGTGTGCAATCTATAGCACCAAGTACAGAGGTGAACCCAGCAATGGCATGGAAATCCTGCATGATCTACTGTCACTGGTCCTAGCTTTTGGAAAAGCAATGAAATCCTGCATCCTTCTCAAAAAGGAGTTTGATGAATTTCTCAGTGCAGTGGGAGGTGGCACTCTGGATAATGCCAGTGGTTGCCACCGCAACATGTTGGAAGTTACAAGTGGCTAGGAGACAATGGGCTGTGCTAAGCTTCACAGCAACAGGCAGTACATGGCTTCTGTGTTTGCTGACTCCAGGTCAACTATTTCAGCTCACAGTGGACAGCAATGTTGGTCCTGTTCGGCCTGTACCTCTGAAAAACTTTCTCCTCTGTGAGTTGGAGGAAAATGACCTTGGGCTGGTAAACACATGGGACAGCCACCTCCCATGCTGCTCAATTGACTGCGAATGTTGTTGGACCTGGCACAGTCTCCTTTGGATCTGCCATTTCCTCATTCAGATGTGCCTGTAGTACCACTACATATTTCCCGGGATGGCAGCAGCTGCAGCCGTGGCAGGCGACAATTGTCAGGAGTATTACAAATGGATTTTCAGAGAGCAATGACACAAATTGCATAGAACGCTGTCCTAAATTTAACTGGATATACACCAGCACTTGGCCACCTCAGCTACAGTAAAAATCTATGATAACCACGTATGTTGCTGTTGCACCCACATCCCACCCTCTTATATCCTTGCCGATATTCAGTTTGCCTATGGCGGTCTCCAGCAATATTCATCCACTAGTGGGCAGCTGAATACAGAGACAGTCCAAGGGTTTCTGCTGCCCTAGGCATAAACCCCATGCTTGCCACCCCCTCAGCTGATGCCACCCCCCAGCTGACACTAACCGCCCTCAGTTACTGCTGCCACTGTTGCTGCCACCCAGATGCTGCCGATTCCATCTCAGGCGTGGGAGGTGGGCAGCGGCAGTGTTTCCAAAAGGAATTGGTGGCAGATGGGAGATCACGGTTGCCCATGTGTGCCGCTGCCCACCTGGGCCGATCACCCTAGGCAAATTTGTCAATTAGATTACTAAGGAGCTTCTTTGCAGAAGTGTGCAGGATGTTTACAGATTTTGTATGGTTTGGGAAGGGACCAGGAAAAAGTAATAACTCATAAGCTACCCCACACTATGGGGATGGGATGGTGCTCCCTAATTTACTATTGGTTCTCCGATTTGAAGGCCATCAGAATTTGGTGCCTGTCTGGTGATACCCCATATTGGGTAAAATTGGATTCTTTCCTAGTGCGTCCTTACACCCTCTTGTAACTTTTGAGGGACAACATAAATTTCAAGAAATTTCACTCTGATCAACTGTTTTAACTAATATCATACACATCTGGAAGAGTGTGTGGTATACCACAAATTTCTACTTCCTTCTATTGGTGTGGCATATCAGGGAAATGGGTAATTTATCTTTGTGTAAATTATTTTTTCATAAGAACATAAGATATGCAATACTGGGTCAGACCAAGGTCCATCAGTGTCGAGTCCAGGTCACAAATACCTGCCAGGTTCCCAAAAAGGTACACAGATTCCACATTGCTTATCCTGGTGGTTTTTCTGTCCTCTTTAATATTGCTTTATGAACTTTTCCTCCAGGAACTTGCCCAAACCTTTTTTAAACCTAGCTACACTAGCAGCTTTTACTACATCCTTCAGTAATGAATTCTAGAGTTTGAGTACACATTAAGTGAAAAAAATATTTGCTCCTGTTAGTCTTAAATGGGCTACACTGCATGTCTCCTAGTCTTTCTACTTTTTGAAGGAGTAAATAACTGACCTATTCTATTCCATTCACATATCTCCCCTCAGCCATCTTTTTTTGAAGTTGAAGAGTCCTAATCTTTTAAGCCTTTCCTCATAGGGGTAGTCTTCCATCCCCTTTACAATTTTGGTGGCTCTTCTCTGTACCTTTTCTAATTCTACTGCATCCTTTTTGAGATATGGTGGCCAGAACTGCACACAATATTCAAGGTGCGGTCGCAGCATGGAACAATGCAGAGGCATCATAATATCATTTGTTTTATTGTCCAGTCCTTCCTTATGATTCCTAGCATTCTATTTGCTTTCCTTATTGCCTCTCCAGTCCAGTCCAGATGCATGGGTTTATGTCTTGAAGGACTACAAAAGGGGATTACTACTTCTGGAGAGAGATCTGCAATTGTAAGTATTTACTTCTGGGACTTTTTCTAAATCTTGGGGAAAAAGGAATTCTATAGATTAAAGCTGATTAATCTGTGAACCCAGTGTATTTGCTAAATCAGTCAGGGCCTAGTAACAGCAAAGAGCTTTAATTTAAATCAAATCAGAATATAACTTAGCATAAAAGGCAAAACATGGTCAGTATTCCTTGAGCAATAAATTATTTCTAGAGACCTTTTCAAAGAGGCCTTCTACATAGGGGGCAAGAGACCTGTGAAATCTTTTAAATAGGTGTTAAAGCCAGGCAACAGATCAAAAGGCCAGTTTGAAAGACTCCCACTTTCAAGCAAGGACAGTGTTAATCACTCAGGAAATTGGTCACAGCTTACCTCAGAAGCACAGGCATGAATAGTTCAACCAGAGTTCTGTGCTTCTCAGTCTTAAAGGACTACAAAAGGGGACTGCTACTTCTGTAGAGAGATCTGCAATTTTAAGTATTTACTTCTGGCACTTTTTCTAAATCTTGGGGAAAAAGGAATTCTTTAGATTAAAGCTGATTAATCTGTGAACCCAGTGTATTTGTTAAATCAGTCAGGGCCTAGTAGCAGCAAAGAGTTTCAGTTTAAATTTAAAACACAAAAGAGAGCTTTCCAGTTAAATTTAGAACCCAAAACTCCCTCTATCCAAGCAAGGGCTGTGGGACTCCCACTGGAGATTGGTCACAGATTACCTTAGAAGCACAGGACAGGGTACTGTGTAGCAGCCAGCTTTTAGTAAGTCTTTTTTCCCTCCCTCCCTCCCCAACACCCACCCACTCACCCCTGGGATAATCGTAGTTTTAGAGCTGCTTAAACCTCTTAAAGGAAAGGAGGTGAAATATTCACTTTCAGGTGCAGCTGTTTATTCTCATCAGCATATATTAAGGACCTGAGATTAATTAAATTTCAACTGAACAAAGTACATTAAACGTATTAGGTATAGTTTTATTAGTTTAAGTATCCTCAGCAACCCTTAGTAAGTAGAGAACTTAAATATCTAAAAACAACCTTAAAACGAAGATGAAGACAGCAGTCCAGCAGAGAGATGGGGGCTTTCCAGTCTTTTGCACTGAGTGTCACATGTATGATTTTCTCCCAGTTGGTCAGGGGTCTTATGTGTGCACAAGGTGCAAGGAACTCTTTGCTCTCAGGGAACGAGTCCAATCTCTGGAGGCAAGACTTAGAAGACACATGGAAGGCAGAGAGGTACATAGACGAGACCTACAGGAATATAGTCCTGAAGTCCCACCTCCAGTCTGGCAGTATCTCTGTTGCCATGGAGGAGAGATGTCACGTGACAGGAGAGTATCACCCTGGAGTGGCAGGAAGTGATCCTATAGCAAGTACCTGTTCTCCAGATGATGTAAAACCCTCTCGCACCGAGGAAATTTTTCCAGGGCCAAGTGCCCATGAGGGAAGGGTTAGGACAGCTGTTATAGTTGGTGATTAGATCATTAGGCATGTAGATAGCTGGGTGGCTGGTGGACGGGAGGATTGTTTGGCAACATGCCTGCCTGGTGCCAAGGTAGAGGACCTCACACGCCATCTAGACACAGTCTTAGATAGTGCTGGGGAGGAGTCTGATGTCTGGGTACATGTCGGTAGCAATGACATAGGAAAATGTGGTAGGGAGGTTCTGGATGCTAAATTTAGGCTTTTAGGTTGGAAATAGAAATCCCGAATTTCCAGGGTAGCTTTTTCCGAAATGCTTCCCGTTCAATGTGCAGGACCCAAAAGGCAGGCAGAGCTCCAGAGTCTCAATGCGTGGATGAGACAACGGTGCAAGGATGAGGGTTTTGGATTTGTTAGGAACTGGGGAACATTCTGGTGAAAGGAGGGGCTCATCCGAAGGATGGAACCAGGCTGCTGGCATTAACCTTTAAAAAGGAGATAGAGCAGCTTTTAAACTAGATAATAGGGGAGAGCCAACAGTCGCCCAAGAGCGCATGGTTCTGAACAATGTATCCTTGAAGGATTTTACCAAAAAAAGTGAAGTTAGGGCACATCAGCAGAGATGTTACAATAAAGACAAAGGTAGCCCAAATGCACTTGAGTACGGAGCAGACAGAGCTTAAAAATTCCAAAGTACCCCTGCCTACCAATAACCAGATTAATATGAATAAAATACAGCATCCAAAATGCTTGTATGCAAATGCTAGAAGTCTAAAAAATAAGATGGGAGAGTTAGAATATATAGCACTAAATGAGAAGTTAGATATAATTGGTATCTCAGAGACATGGTAGAAGGAGGACAACCAGTGGGAGACTGTGATACCTGGGTACAAACTATATCATAATGATAGAGCTAATCAAATTGGTGGAGGGGTTGCACTCTATGTTAGAGAGGGCATTGAGTCAAAAAGGATTAAAGTTCTACAGGAAACAAAATTTGCTGTAGAATCTCTATGGATTGAAATTCCATGTAAAAAGGGGAAGGCAATGGCAGTGGGATTGTACTATCGACCGCCTGGCCAGAATGAACAAATGGATGATGAAATGCTCAAAGAAATCAGGGAAGCTAACAAAAGTTACAGAACGGTAATAATAATGGGTGATTTCAATTACGCTGGTATTGACTGGGTCAGTATCACAGCAGGACATGCTAGGAAGATAAAGTTTCTAGATGAAATAAATGACTGCTTCTTGGAGCAGCTGGTTCATGAACCAACCAGAGGGGAAGCCATTTTGGACTTAGTCCTTAGGCGAATACCAGATCTGGTGCAAGAGATAAGGGTGATGGGGCCACTTGGCAATAGTGATCATAGCATGGTTGCATTTGATTTAATTAGTGGAGGAGGGATGGTAAGGAAATCCACATTACTACCTTTTAACTTTCAAAAGGGAGACTATGCTAAAATGAGGTAAATAGTTAAGAAAAAACTAAAAGGAGCAGTTGCAAAGGTTAAAGAGTTACATCAAGCTTGGGTGTTGTTTACTATCTTGGAAGCCCAGACCAGCTGTATTCCATGCTTTAAGAAAAGTGGAAGGAAGTCCAAAAAACTGCCAGCATGGTTTAAAGGTGATATCAGAGAGGCTGTTGCCAAAAAAGCATCTTTCAGGAAATGGAAAAAAGAGCCAAATGACGAAAACTGGAAACAGCACAAGCACTGGCAAGTTAAATGTAAGGCATTGATAAGGCAGGCAAAGAGAGAATTTGAGAATAAAATTGCTGTGGAAGCAAGAACGCGTAATAAAGACTTTTTCAAATACATTCATAGCAAAAAACCTGTGAGAGAGTCAGTTGGACCATTAGATGATAGAGGGGTAAAAGGGGCAGTAAGAGGGGACAAGGCTATAGCAGAGAGACTGAATGAATTCTTTGCTTCAGTCTTTACTGAGGAAGATGTAGGGATCTTACCCATGACTGAAGTGGTATTTAAAGGTGATACTGCGAAAGAATTGAAAGAAATATCGCTACACCGGGAAGATGTATTACAATTATTTGATAAACTGAAGAGTAGCAAATCACCTGGACCGGATGGTATACATCCAAGGGTTTTGAAAGAACTGAAATATGAGATAGTTCACAGATTACTAACAGCAGGTCTACAATCAATAAAATCATCTGTAATACCTGAAGATTGGAGGATCACCAATGTAACACCAATTTTTAAAAAGGTTTCCAGGGGTGATCCGGGAAACTACAGACTGATGAGCCTGACGTCAGTACCGGGAAAAATGGTAGAAACCATCAGAAAGAACAAAATTACTCAGCATATAGATAGTCATGGCTTAATGGGAGACAGCCAACATGGCTTTAGACAAGGAAGATCTTGTCTTACTAATCTGTTATGTTTTTTTGAAGGTGTGAATAAACAGGTAGACCAAGGTGAGTCGGTTGATATAGTGTATCTGGACTTTCAGAAAGCCTTTGACAAGATCCCTCATCAGAGACTTTTGGCAAAACTAAAAAGTCATGGGATAGGAGGTGATGCACTATTGTGGATCAGGAACCGGTTAAAAGATAGAAAGCAGAGGGTAGGGCTAAATGGCCAATTTTCCCAATGGAAAAAGGTGAATAGTGGAGTACCCCAGGGATCTGTGCTGGGTCTGCTGTTTTTTGACATATTCATAAATGACCTGGAAAAGGGAATAACAAGTGAGGTTATCAAATTTGCAGATGACACAAAACTATTTAATGTTGTTAAAACCCATGAGGATTGTGGAAAATTGCAAGAGGATCTTGATAAATTGGAAGACTGGGCATCCAAATGGCAGATGAAATTTAATGTGGACAAGTGCAAAGTTATGCACCTAGGAAAGAACAATCCAAATTATGGTTACACCATACAAGATTCCACATTGTGAACCACCACCCAGGAAAAATATTTAGGCGTCATTGTGGATAACATATTAAAGCCCTCCACCCAGTGTGCAGCGGCGGCCAAGAGAGCATGTAGAATGTTAGGTATCATATGGAAAGGAATGGAAAATATAACAAAGGATATAATGCCTCTGTATCGTTCCATGATGCGACCACACCTTGAATATTGTGTGCAATTCTTGTCATCGTATCTTAAAAAGGATATAGCGTTATTAGAATAGGTACAGAGAAGAGCCACCAAAATGGTAAAGGGGATGGAAGGATACACCTATGAAGAGAGGTTAAAAAGGTTAGGGCTCCTCAACCTGGAAAAGAGATGGCTGAGGGGAGATATGATAGAGGTCTATAAATTAATGAATGGAGTGGAACGGGTAAACGTAGATCGATTGTTTACGTCATCAGAATATAAAAAGACTAAGGGACATGCAATGAAGCTACATGGAAACCTATTTAAGACTAATAAGAGAGAATATTTTTTCACTCAATGTGTAATAAAGCTCTGGAATTTGTTACCGGAGGATATAGTAAGAGCTGTTAGTGTAGCTGGGTTTAAAAAAAAGTCTGGACACGTTCCTGGAGGAAAGGTCCATAAACCATTATTAAAAGGGACCCGGGATATCACTGCTTGACCCAATACAAGCATTGAGGAACCTGTGTCTTTTGGGGAAACTGCTAGGTACTTATGACCTAGATTGGCCACTGCTGTAAACAGGATACTGGGCTTGATGGACTTTGGTCTGACCCAGTAAGGCATATCTTATATTCTTATGTTCTTATATATATTCTTATGCATTCCTGCCAGCAGATGGAGATTAAGAACCACCGGTTTGATTTGGTCATCATGGAATAAAAGGGTCTGTGCAGGCTTGATCTCACCAGTATTTCTCTGTCTCCAGCAGATGGAGGTTGTTTTATCCTGTGCAGTCTGAACTGAATTGGAAAGATGGTTTTGAGGTTGCTTCATCACTGGGCATAGGTTGGTGTTGGCCTCCTATAGTGCCTTGGAATGCAGAACCCAGTAGTCCGGGTCCCTTCACCCACCCACTTACTCTACTTTGTGGAGATTAAAACACAAAACAAAAGATAAGCAGTGGAACAATTGGGGTGCAAAACCCAATGGAGTCAGGTATCTCCTCCGCCATTACCACTCCTCCTCAGAGGATCCTGAACCGGGGGTTCTTATTCCTCAGTGATGAGATGGCAGTCCACTTTTGCCTCAACACAAGCAGACGTGTTTCTTTGTAGTGGCTGTATCTTAGGGATACTCGCTGTTCCAGCATCTGTGTTTCACTTCTCAGGACCTCCCTTGCAAAGCTTGATTCTTAGGGAAGTCTATAGCAGCTTCTCAGAGGGAGTACTGTTTGGGTCCTGCCTCAGGTGTAGGTCCATTTTTCTCTTCCTATTGCTAACATTGCAAGCCTCCAGCACGAAGGTTAATGCATTCCAAGGCTTCAGACCAGGCTCTTCTTTTTCCCTCCCCATTGTGGGGTACTGCTTTGTTACATCCCACGCGTTTGGATTGGACAGGAGAGATGATAAGGAAGGTGAAATTAGACCTTATGTGCTAATTGTCTTTCCTTGAGTCCCTCCGGTCCAGACCCGGACCTGTCTTATGTTCTTTATTTCATTCCCAGCCTTCAGTATTGGTTCTATTCATCATTTACATTATAAGCTCTCAGTTGATTACAGCTCTGTGCTGGCACATATCTTGGGGCTTATAGCCCAGAAAGCGTTGCTCTCCATTTCCTATTCTTCTCACTTAGGGTAGCAAAAAAACTTCTGCAGTGAGCACGTTGTGAAGATTTGAATATATTGGGGGAGCATTTATTATTCTTGAGTTGCAGAATCTGCTTTGTTACAGGTGAGATTGAGGTTGCACAGATCCCTTTATCCCATGACGTCAAAATCAAAACAGTGGTTCTCAGTCTCCATCTGCTGGCAGGTATGTGTAAACCCATGCTTCTGGACTGGACTGGAGGGACTCAAGGAAAGAAAATAAGAAAGATCTAATTCCACCTTCTTTGCTGCCACTGCACACTGGCCAGAGGGTTTCAATTTATTATCCACGATGATACCTAAATCCTTTTCCTGAGTGGTGGCTCCTAATATGGATCCTTCCATCGTGTTACTATAGTACGGGTTCTTCTCTAAGTGCATAATTTTGCACTTGTCTACATTAAATTCCATCTGCCATTTGGACATCCAGTCTTCCAATCTATCAAGGTCATCTTATAATTGTTCACAATCCTCTTGTGTTTTAAGAACTTTGAATAATTTTATGCCATCTACAAATCTGATCACCTCACTTATTATTCCCATTTCAAGGTCATGCTAAAAAGCAGTGGGTTCAGCACAGATTTCTGGGGTACTCCACTATTCACTATTCAGAAACTTAGTCATTTAGTCCTATTCTCTGTTTTCTATCTTTTAACCAGTTCCTGATCCACAGCAGTACACTGTCTCCTATCCCAAGTTAACTGGTCTGTAGTTTACTGGATTGCCCCTGGAATCCTTTTTAAAAATTGGTATTACATTGGCCATTCTTCATTTTTCAGATACTACAGATGATTTTAATGATAGTTCAGAGATTACTAATAGTAGCTCTGCAATCTCATATTTTAGTCAGCACCCTGAGATGGATACCATTCAGTCCAGGTGGTTTGCTACTGTTTAGCTTACACTGGTAAACATTGAAATCGTTACTGACTTTAAAAGGCCCTAATCTGTAGTATCTTGGTGAGCTGAACATGAATATAACATTAAAAAAATGTTACTGGCTCTCGTTTTGAAGATATTGCATGTAGTTCATTTTTGACGTTTCACCATGTAAATTTATCCAGTAGGACATCAACAACATCCCAAATAAGCCTTGAATGATGTAATATTGCATCACATTGCATAATACCAGCATGCACACATCATCCAGAGTTGATTGCATCATTTTCTGATGCAATGCAATACTACTGCCAGACGGCTGCTGAAGCCATCTGACGTCAGCAGTGTACTATACACAGTCGAAAAGTAATCTGGTATTCTGTTCCAATATTGAAAGTCTTATGAATGCCTTAAAAATCACTCATGGCCCACAAGACTGGAGACTATTTATAGACTCTTCGAAACTGAGTCTGAAGGTTGTGCTTTTGAACAATGGAAACCATCTTCCATCTATTGCAGTAGCGCATGCCGTCCACATGAAAGAGACATACGATAACTTAAAGCATCTACTGACTTCCATTAACTATAACAAGTACAGCTGGCACCTCTGTGTTGACTTGAAGGTAGTTGCCCTTTTAATGGGACTGCAGCAGGGATATATAAAATACATGTGTTTCTTATCTGAGTGGGATAGCTGAGCAAGGGATTGGCACTACTTGTGGAATGAATGTAATCGCAGACAAAATGTAACAGTTGGAGAGAAGAATATCCAGCACCAAACTCTGGTTGAGGCTCACAAAATCCTGCTACCACACCTTCACATCAAACTAGGTTTGATGAAAAACTTCGTGAAAACCATGGACCGCGCACTTCGCCAGCTTTCCGATACCTGCATGAAAGGTTCCCTCGACTCAGCGAAGCAAAGATTAAAGAGGGAGTTGTTGTGGGTCCTCAGATTCAAGAGCTCTTCAAAGATGACCGGTTCAACAATTTGCTGCAGGGTGATGCGAAACAAGCATGGAATCCTTTTCGCCTAGTGTCAATAAACTTTCTCGGGAATGTTAGGGCAGAAAACTACAAGGAACTAGTAGAAGACATGCTGATGCAGTGTCAGAAACTTGGCTGCAATATGTCTCTAAAGATCCATTTCCTTGATTCCCATCTCGATTTCTTTCCTGACAATTGTGGTATGGTTAGTGATGAACAGGGCAAACGTTTTCACCAGGATTTCGCAAGAATGGAGCAAAGATACCAGGGAAAATGGTCCACTACAATGCTGGCTGACTACTGCTGGACACTCCCCCAGAGAAGCTCCTGAACAGCTGTACAAGAGACAGGTGAAAAAATCTAAGAAGTAGTCTATGACTTAGTTTTTTACAGGTATTAACCAAAGGCCTATTATATTTACTATTGACGTGCATTTTGTGATGTAAACATTAATTCTTGTAGATTACAAAAAAACTAGAGCCAACTTTGCAATTTCACTGTCATATTCGTGTTCAACATATAAAAATTGATAAGAAATGACTATTTTTATTTCAGTAACATGACTTTTGTAAAAATTTGTTGACCAGTGTTATCAAATAAGTTTATCAAGATTTATTTCAATTTTTATGATACATCACCTTTAAATATATTTTCAGGCATGGGTAATTTCCCTACATGTTCAGTAAAGACCAAAGCAAATAATTCATTTAGTCTCTATGTTATAGCCTTGTCCTCCCTTAGCAGCCCTTTTACCCCCTATCATCTAACGGTCCAACTGATATTCTCACAGTTTTTTTTACTACAGATGTACTCGAAAAAGTTTTTATTATGCATTTTTCTTCCAAGGCAAGCTTATTTTCAAATTCTCTCTTTGCTTGCCTTATCAAAGCTTTGCATCTAACATGCCAGTGCTTATGTTTCATGTTTTCATCATTTGGCTCTTTTTTTCCGTTTCTTGGAAGATGCTTTTTTTGACTACAACAACCTCTGTGATCTCACCTTTAAACCATGTTGGCAGTCATTTGGCCTTCCTTCTGCCTTTCTTAAAGTGCGGAATACATCTGGTCCGTGCATCCAAGATAGTATTTTCCAATAACACCCATGTTTGATGTTAACTTTTAACCTTTGCAGCTGCTCCTTTTTGTTTTTCTTAACTATTTTCCTCATTTTATCATAGTTCCCCTTTTGAAAGTTAAAAGCTAGTGCTGTGGATTTCCTTGCTGTCCTCCCTCCATTTATTAAATGAAATGTGATCATGCTATGATCACTATTGCCAAGTGACCACAACACCGTTATCTCTTGCAAGCGATCCTATATTCCACTAAGGACTAGGTCTAACCCTTTTGTTGGTTTATGAACTAGTTGCTCCAAGAAACAGTCATTTATTTCATCTAGAAACTTTATCTCCCTAGCATCCATTATTACTGTGTTGCAACTTTTGTTAGTTTCCCTGATTTCTTTTAGCATTTTATCATTGGCCAGGTGGACAGTAGTACACCCCCACTGCCTTCACCTTTTTACATGGATTTTCTATCCATAGAGATTCTACAGTGTATTTGGTTTCATGCATAAATTTTATCCTGTTTGATTCAATGCCCTCTAACATAAAGCGCAACCCCTCCACCAATTTGATCTACCCTATCGTTGCGATATACAGTAGTTTGTACCCAGATATCACAGTGTCCCTTTGGTTGTCCTCCTTCCACCAGGTGTCTAAGATTCTAGTTATATCTAATTTTTCATTTAGTGCTATATATTCTAACTCTTCCATCTTATTTTTTTAGACTTCTAACATTTGATATAGGCATTTCAGAGGTTGTATTTTGTTCCTATTAACAATCTGGTAATCAGTTGACAGGGGTAATTTGTAATTTTTCAACTCTGTCTGCTCCATAGTTAAAGGCATCTGGGTTACTTTTACCATTATTGGAACCTATCTAGCGGATGCCCTCACTTCCTCCTTTTGCTAGCATCCTTCAAGGATGCATCATTCCGAACCATGCACTCTTGGGCGACTGTCGCCTTTATCCTACTATCTAGTTTAAAAGCTGCTCTGTCTTCTTCAGGTGATGTTCAGAACCCAGTAAGATTTGAAAGTGATTTAAAAACTTAGAAAATGAGGGCAGATAAGGACTAGGCATGCATGGGACAAAGAAAATTTCATTTTAAATGAAAACAAACTGAAGGGTTTTTTTGTATTTGTCATAATTGCGCCCCTACTATCTGTGCTGCAGCTTTTTTACATGCCCAAATCAATTGTGTGCATATTAATTCATAGCTATATACATGCACAAGCAATTTGCATGCATGCTTAATTTTTAGGTGCCCAAACAAATGCCCAACTAAGCCCGACATGCACATGCCTAATAAAGATGATGTGGCCTATGTAGTCCACCTACCCATACTAAGCTGTAGAGTCTTTTCCTCTTCCTCAAATATCTTCTGTGCTTGTCCTATGTTTTCTTGAATTCAGATATAGTTTTCATTTCCATCAGCTCGGCTAGGAGGCTATTCCATACATCCACCACCCTTTCCATAAAGAAATATTTCCTTAGATTGCTCCCGAGTCTATCCGCTTTCACCCTCATAATATGCCTCTTGTACCAAAGCTTCCTTTCATTAAAAGAGGCTCTCCTTCTGTGCATTTATGCCATGGAGATATTTTAATATCTCTATCACATTTCCTCTCTCCTGCCTTTCTTCCACATTATATATATTATGGTATTTAAGTCTGTCCCCCATATGCTCTATGACAAAAAACATTGATCATTTTAGTAGCCACCATCTCCTCCGACACCATCCTGTTTATACTTTCTGAAGATGTGGTCTCCAGGATTGCAGACAGTACTCCAAATGAGGTCTCACTAGAGACTTATACAAAGACATTACTGCAGAGGTTCCCAACGTCGGTCCTTGGGGGACCCCAGGCCAGTCAGGTTTTCAGAGTACCCACAATGAATATGCATGAGATAGATCTGCATACAATGGAGGTACGTTTGTGTCGCATAACAACCCGACCTGGATGCGATTATTTCATAGAGGAGACTGGCGGGCCTTCATTGAATAGTTCCCCGGGACATTGCGCAACTACAACTACAACTTCGGCTTGTGATATTCTGAATGATCAATTTGTGCAATTCAACCGTTGAGGGAGCTGGCTATCAACATTTTCTGGACGACACCAGATAATGGATTCTCTTGGGCCCAGCTAAGTACTTCTATGCTTCATAATTGCTCATTTCAGATTTGTATCTGAATTTGAAGATTTTTTCATTGCATGCACAGTAGCAATTTGTTTATGCTGAGACTGGTCCTTCAGGGCTATTTCTAGTCTCTAGCGTATTTGGGTCGACTTGACCTTTTAAATGAAAGTTGATTAAAAGGAGGATCTGTTCATTGAGTGTGTTACTGCGCCCTCACGACAGATGATCCGACAAAAAAGAAAAAATTTTGTTTGTTAAATACTGTCCAAATCACCTTTGATTTTCATATGGGAACTATAAAGTGATTTCTTATATTTTTACAATGGAGGCAGTGCATGCAGATCTATCTCATGCATATTCATTGTGGGTACTCTGAAAACCTGACTGGCCTGGGGTTCCCCGAGGACCGACGTTGTGAACCTCTGCATTACTGTATGCCTTTTCCTGCTGGCCATTCCTTTCCCTTTTGGATTTTGCTGTGATCTTTTCTACCTGTCTGGTTACCTTAAGATCATCAGATGAGACCACTCCCAGGTCCAGCCCTTTTTTGTGCACCGAAGTACTTCATCCCCTATATTGTACTGCTCCCTTGGATATTTCAATCCCAAATGCATGACCCTGTATCTTTTAGCATGAAATCTTAGCTGCCAAATTCTAAACCATTCTTCAAGTTTTGCTTGTCCCCCCCCCCCCACCATGGGTGTCTACTCTATACAGATGTTGCAATATCACTTACAAAAATATTAAAAAGAACCAGATGAAACACAGACCCCTGCAGCATACCACTGGTAACATCGTTATCCTCAGAATAAACTCCATGTACCACTACCCTTTGTTGCCTCCCACTGAACCATTTTCTAACCCAGTCAGTCATTTTACGGTCCATTGTAAGAGTACTAATTTTATTTATAAGTTGCCTAAGTGGAACTGAATCAAAGGCTTTGCTGAAATCTAAGTATACCACATCTTGCATTCTTCCCATTCCAACTCTCTGGTCACCCAATAAAAGAAATTAATAAAAAGTTTTCTGAAAAGACTTGCTTCTAGTAAAACCATGCTGCCTCGGATCTTGCAATCCATTGCATCTCAGAAACGCCACTTTCCTTTGTTTTAGCAGCATTTTTGTTGATTTGCTCATCACAGAGATCAGACTTGTAGAGGGTCACACTGAGCAGCAGCAGCCAGTGTTGCTTAAGAGGTAGGCTGTTGCCACTTTAAATAAAGCCTGGATAGTCAGTGCTGGGAAATATCCAGCAAGCGACACCGAATATCTGGTTTGCCCCGATTGTACTTTTGCAATCCAGTCAGCAGTGATATTCAGCCGCTGGTTGGATTGCAAAGGTGGCTAAAGTTAGGAAGCCTTTCACCTGTCCTAACTTTAGACAATTTAGGTAACCGGTCAGCAGCTGAATATTTTCACTGACTGGCTAATTCATGGTGCTTCCTCCTCTCTGCCCCCAGAACATCTGATTTCTAACTAAATAACTGCGTTAGAAGGAGCTATTCAGCAATACTATTCACGTTAGTGCTGCTGAATAACCCGGTCAGTGGGATTTATGTGTTTTTCAGGTCTGCAAGCCTCATATGCAATGTTCCTGCTAAGCTGTGCTGAGTCCTCGGTTGGCATTCCTGCCTGTGGGGGAAGGTGCAAAGCGATCGCAAAAGTGATTGTGCTTAGGACTGTACAGCAACGGCAGACCCTTGGGACCTGCCTATGCCACGCGATCCTAAGTGTGATCACTTTCGCGATTGCTTTGCAAATTCCCCCACCGGCAGGAATGCTGGCAGAGGACTCAGCGCAGCTTAGTGGTAACATTGATCATATGCAACTCTCAGTTGTTCCCAAACTCCTCCTTATTTCTGCATTTGTGTAAAGGGACCACATCTGCCCTTCTCTAGTCCTACAAAACCACTTCCAACTCTAAAGAAGCATTGAAAGGTCAGACTGCAGAGCCAACAGAACTTCTCTATGTTCCCTCAGTACTCTAAGATGCATCACATCTAGTCCCATTGTTTTGTGTACTTTTAGTTTAGATACCACCTCAAGAGCAGCCTGCTGAAAATCATTCAAATCTGTTTCACTTACATTGCTATTTTATACTCCCAGCCCTTCATCTGTGAACACAAAACAGAAATATTTGTTAAGCAAGTCCACTTTATACTCAAACAGGGGCATTCTGAGGCGTGAATAGCGGGGATAAACGTCCTGTTGAGATGTCTATCCCTGCTATTCAGGCCCTCTGTCAATCCCAACTAACTTCCCTGCACTGTACGGGGAGGTTAGACGGGGGCAGGAAAAGGGCATTCCGGGGGCAGAGTTAGGGCAGGCAATGGGTGGTCGGCAGCCCCGGATATACAGGGCCGATTCCAATGTCAGCCCTGTATCTCTGGGGCTGGTGGCCTGAACGGGGAACTTATTCCACCTCTGAGGTGGAATAAGTTCCCATAATTGGCGGGGGATGGCAGGCCTGGGGCGCAGCAAAGGTGGGAGGGGGCAGAAGAGATTTCCCGCAGTCCGACCCTGGCCTTGGAGGCCGGATCGGGGGTCAGGCTGCAGGGAATGAAGATTTCAGTCCGGCTGCCGGGGATCACAGCTCCTGAATGGAGCTGCAGTGCCATGGCAACTGGATGCCATGGCGCCACAGCTCCATTCAGGATCCCTGACTGAGTTAGCCGAGGAAGGCCTGTACGTGCAGGCCAACAAGAATTGGGGTCGCGGCCTGCACATATAGGCCAGGATGCAATTTTGATCCTGTAGGGCTAGATGTGCCCCGCAGGATCAGAATCCCGGCTCACTCCGTGCATCTGGTTCCAACTGGGCACACAGAAGGCCGGCACATCCAGAATGGAATTGGGCCCATTGGCGTCTACATTTTCCTTCCTTTCAGCCTTGAGTCTGCTAATACCACTTTTGCACTTCGTCCTGTCACTAACATATCTAAAACTAGCTTTTTTTTTAGCGCTGCATATGCCTTGCAGCACTATATAAATGATTAATAATAATAATAATAATAATAGTGGTAGTAGTATTTTACTGCATTGACTATTATTTTTCATTTGTATCTTTGCTTTCTTGACCACTTTCCGAGCTTCAGTTAGCTTTTCAAGGTATTGTTGCTTTTCTTCCTTTTTCTGCAATCTCTTGTGCTTTATGAATGCGAATCTAGTTTTCCTTACCTTTTCCACTACTTCTTTGAAGAACCATAGTGGCATCCTTTTCCATTTTACTTTTATTAATTTTCTTACAAAAGATTCCTGGCCCTTAAAGTATTTCCTTTCATTTTTGCATACTGTTTTTCTAAATCTCAAGATGTTCCCATCTAGCTAATGACTCCTTGAGGCATTCCACATCTTGGCAAAGTTGGTTTTCCTATTGTCTAGGACCCTCTCTTTGTGATCATTTAAGTATTCCACATTAGGAGTTACTGTGGCACAGTTGGGAATAAGAACCTGATTTTGCAATGACCATGGGGATTTGAGAGACTATATTTTGAGAATTTAGAAACTAGAAATCAGTTTTCTAAACTCTATATGGAGGTGGCTGGTCTCCTAGTCTCTCCTCAGGGACATAGATATGTGGCAGAGTGGTTGAATCAGATAGGCAAATAGAACTTCTTGTATCAGAGCTTGGGATGACACTTCTATATCCTTAACCTTTGGGTAAGGATATAGAAGTGTTCTATATCCTTACCCAGAGTTAATATTCAGGTTAGAATTCTGATGAGGGCATACCTCACTCCACAGATACTGCTAAGTATATGATACAAGTTTCCCATTTATGCTGAAGAGGGTGCCCTTGGACAAATGGATCATTTATAGTGACAATAACCAAAAATAGTTATAGATAAATAATATAGGGGGTGATAATCTGTATCTTAAAATTGGACGTCTCTCTAGATATTCATATTTTTCTTTTGGATATGGTGATTTATTCTTTGCTGCTTCAGAATATTCTTGTTCAGAATTTTTTGCTAGCTGTTAAATATGTATTCACTATATTTTGGAAGAAGAACGCCGTTCCTTCCTAAAATGAATGAATGACAGACAGATTTTATGTCGGCTTCCCAAAGGTTTGGGTGTGCCTATAAATGGCAGCAGTTTGAGGTGTGCATTTTTTATAGAGTGCAAGTTGGTACACATATACTTCCTAAAATGGATGCATATGCTAAGCATAAAGTATGCTTCTATGTGTGAAAGGTGTGTGTGTGGCCATCCGCACATACTTTCCCATCTGTATGCACATTTATGCTATGTGTGTGCTGATGTGGCAGACACAGGGATATTCACAAAATGGTGGCCCACACATAAAAGCCAAACTTTGACAGTGAGGGCACCCTCCTACTGGCCAGACTTATATTGGCATGGTAGAATGGAATCTTTCCAGTGCAAGACCAAAGAAGGGATGCTGCAAGAATGTCTCTAGGGCCTGGGAAAGACTAGAAAGGTGATTCAACCAGCAGACTTTATGTCCCAAAAAGGTAAGTGCACAAATGTTTGTTCTCTGTTAAAGATAACACCCAAGGTGGTGATGGAATCTTTTATGATGATGGGAATGGCCACTATCTGTGGTGAGAATTGACAAAGTGATTTATCATGTGAAACCCAGATTGCAGATGATTTATTGAGGTTAAGAACCATCCTGAGTGCTGTAATCCAATGGGTGCTTTTTCCCAAGGGCCCGATTCCATCCTGAATGTCCTAGCCCTCTGTGCGCCTGGCTGGAACTGGACACACAGAGGGAGTCGTGATTCTGATCCCGCGGGGTTAGATGTGCCCCGCGGGGTCAGAATCGTGAACAGGTCTGTATGTGCAGGCTGGGACCCCGGTTCCATCCGGCCTGCATGTACAGGCCTTTCCTGGCTATCTCAGTCAGGGCTGTTCAATGGAGTCGTGGTGCCATGGCATCTGGTTGCCATGGTACCGCGGCTCCATTGAAAAGCTGCGATCCCCGGGCGTTGGCTGCAGAGGCCAGGGTCAGGCTGCGGGGAATCTACTCTGCCCCCTCCCGCAGCTTCCCAGCCCTGGGTCTGCTGTCCTCTACCAACTAGGGAACTTATTTCTCCTCCGAGGTGGATTAAGTTCTCTGTGCAAGCTGCTGGTCCCAGAAGTACAGGACAGACATTGGAATCGGCCCTGTATGTCCAGAGTCGATGACTGCCCACTGCCTGCCCTAACGC
This sequence comes from Ichthyophis bannanicus, assembly GCA_033557465.1. Classification (NCBI taxonomy): domain Eukaryota; kingdom Metazoa; phylum Chordata; class Amphibia; order Gymnophiona; family Ichthyophiidae; genus Ichthyophis; species Ichthyophis bannanicus. The sequence goes on along the minus strand of CM066037.1, from coordinate 362,881,001 downwards.
TGCCCCCGATCCGCCCCTTTCCCGCCCCATCTACCTTCCCCGTACAACATGTGGGGAAGGTAGACGGGATCTGGAAATGGCCTGAATAGCGTTGGGACATCCATCCCTGCTATTCATGCCTTGAAATGACCCCCCAAGTGTTCAGAAATGGTAGTTTGATTAATAATGATGTGAATGTGACATGCATAAAAATGAACCTCAAAATCACAGCTTTGGATTAGGGTGGTATTAGGCTGATAAAGATATTAAAATGGGACTCCACACTCTAGAGCAGCGGTTCTCAACCTGGGGGTCGCACAGGATTTAGCAGGGGTCACCTCACTCCGCCAAGTTAAAAAAAAAAAAGCACAGAAGTTGATGCCGCTGCCGAGTCCGCTTCTCTGCAGTGGCAAACTTACCGCCTCCCTTCTAATGCAGCCGCTGCTCCCTGCCTCTTAGGGAACCGTGGCTGTGCCTGTAAAACCATTGCGGAGCCTTCATGTCTCTCGACGGGCTCAATGCAGCATTGTCCCGCCTCCAAAGGAAGTTGTTTACCACTTCCTTTGGAGGTGGGACAATGCTGTACGGAGCCCGTTTAGAGACAGGAAGGGCTCCGCAACAGCTTCACAGGCACAGCCGCTGTTCCCTAAGAGACAGGGAGCCACGGCTGCAGAAGAAGGAGGCAGACATGGGGAGAGGGGAGGAGGGGGCTGGGAACCTGCAACGGGGCTGACATGGGGGAGGGAGGGGGGCTGACATGGAGGGAGGGCTGACATGGAGGGAAGGGGCTGACATGGACAGATGGGGGCTGACATGGAGGGAGGGGGGCTTACATGGGCGGAGGGGAGGCTGACATGGAGGGAGGGAGGGGGCTGATATGGATGGATGGAGGGAGGGGGCTGACATGGATGGAGAGGGGGCTGACAGGGAGGGAGGGAGGGGAGCTGACAGGGAGGGAGGAAGGGGGGTTGATATGGATGGAAGGAGGGAGGGGGGATGACATGGACAGGGGGGGCTGACATGGAGGGAGGGAGGGAGGGAGGGGGGCTGACATGGACAGAGGGGGGCTGACATAGAGGGAGGGAGGGAGAGAGGGAAGGGGGTTGACATGGACAAAGGGGAGAGACAGGGGGACATACTGGACAGACGGGATAAATGCTGGACAGACGGGAGAGACAGTGCGGGTTAGGATTATAATGGGCTGATGGGGGAGCTAGCACTGGTAATGGGCAGATGGGGGGGGCTAGAACTGGTAATGGGTTGATTAGGGAAGGCTAGGACTGGGAATGGACTGATCAAGGGGGGGATTGGAACTGGTAATGGGCTGATAGGGGTAGGACTAGTAATGGACTGATGGGGGGCTAGCATTGGAAATGAGCTGATCGGTGAGGTTAGGACTGGAAATGGGCTGATTAGAGGAGGCTAGGACTGGTAATGGGCTGATGGGGGGTAGGACAGGTAATGGGCTGATTAGGGGAGCCTAGCACTGGTAATGGGGTTGAGAGGGGACTAGCACTGGAAATGAGCTGATTAGGGGAGGCTAGGACTGGTAATGGGCTGATGGGGTGGGGTAGGACTGGTAATGGACTGATGGGAGACTAGCATTGGAAATGAGCTGATGGGGGGGGGGTGTTATGACTGGAAATGGGCTGATTAGTGGAGGCTAGGACTGGTAATGAGCTGATGGGGGGGTTAGGACTGGTATTTGGCTGATTAGGGGAGGCTAGCATTGGTAATGGGGTTGAGGGGGGACTAGCACTGGAAGTGAGCTGATTGGGGGGCTTCGACTGGGAATGGGCTGATTGTGGGGAGGGGAGGATAGAGCTGCTGGCCCTGGAAGAAAACTGGGGGCTAAGGCTACAAATGGACTGAAACGAGGGGATGGGAGAATGGAACTGGAAGGGAGCTGATCTGAGAGGGGCTGCCATGGTATTTGTACTAGAAGGGACTGGTCAGTGGGGAAGGAGGGGGACTGGAAGGGAATGGACACCAGTGGCGGTCATGGGAATGCAAATTGACATTGGAAGGTACTGGGAGTGAAGACTGGAAAGGTGCTGATACTGGGGAGGGTTACTGGGACTGGAAATAGGCTGATGGAAAGAAGTGAAGAAAACGAAAGAAGAGATAAGAAATGGCAGATAGACCATAGACCACAGAAAGAGAACTAAGAGAAGACAGGAAAGCAGAAGCCTCAGATCGGGACCAGCATGATCAGAGAATAAATTGGTCAGACAACAAAGGTAGAAAAATAATTTTATTTCATATTAGTGATTTGACTACAAAATCATAATAATTTTGAAATCAAATATTGTTACTTGTTATTGGGATTAATTATTGTGGTTTAAATAAGTAAATTTTATAAATAAAAACATAATGCAAAGGCCTATAATATATTAATAATTCAACAAATAATTACAGCGACAATGCGTTAATGGTAAGGGAAGAGAGACGCATTTGATTTTATCATTGGGGGTCATCACAAGATGACCAATGGTAAAAGGGGTCACGGTACAAAAAAGGTTGAGAACCACTGCTCTAGGGGAAAGATGGAAGAGGTATCTCCTTCTATGATGACTTGAAAGAGCAGTCTGATAGATAGGACTCAAGCCAGCCTAATGCACACTTCTTTTAATCTAGCTAATAGAAGTTGATTGTTGTTGTTATTAAGTGCCATTGAGTCGGTCTTGAATCATGGCGACACTCTGGATAGTTGACCTAAACTATGTTCAGCCATCAGTCAAGTGGCTCATTGTTGATAGAGTGGCACCAATAGCTGCTATTATTGTATCAATCCATCTCATTGCTGGCCTTCCTCTTTTATGGTTACTTTCTACCTTGCCAAGCATTATGTCTTTCTCTAACGATCTCTCTCTTTGCATGATGTATCCAAAGTATGAATGTCAAATTCCTGTCATCTGAGCTTCTAAGGAAAGCTTAGGATAGATCTCCTCTAGTACTGACTGTTTTCTTCTTTGGGTAGTCCATTATATACACAGTATTCGTTGCCAGTACCATAATTCAAAGGCATTAATTTTCTTCAAGTCTATCTTTCTCACTGTCCAACTTTTTATGTATTTATTTATTTAAAAGCTTTTCTACACCGCGCTATTTAAAATCAGTGCGGTTTACAAGGAACATTTCTTTGTACAAAGTGGAGGGACCTGCTTTGCACTTACACTGAACAGGTGTAGCAACTTGGATTTAAAACTGGGGGTAACTATATACAAACTAAGCAATTAGTCACTGCGCTGTTAACGCGACATGCTTGCTCCATAACTATGTACAGATTTTTCGGTGCACTATATACAAACTGAGCAATTTGTCACTGTGCTGTTAACGCGGCTTGCTTAAGAACATAAGAACATAAGATATGCCATACTGGGTCAGACCAAGGTCCATCAAACCCAGTATCCTGTTTCCAACAATGGCCAATCTAGGTCATACGTACCTAGCAGTTTCCCCACAAGATACAGGTTCCGCAATGCTTGTACTGGGTCAAGCATTGATATCCTGGGTCCCTTCTTAATAATGGTTTATGGACCTTTCCTCCAGGAACTTCTCCAAAACTTTTTTAAATCCAGCTTGTCAGACGGCTGCCTGAGTGAGAATGTTCACAGTCTTGGCAAGTGCATATATCAATATGATTTGCAAGGGATTGTGGGAAATGCAGTCCATTCACACCAGACACAGCTGCTCACAATAATTAGTTGTGTTTGAGTGTAAAGCCAATAAGATATTTATTTATGGGGTTATTTCTCCCAACACAGATATGCTTGGTAGCACATAAAACAGGATACTTGCTTTCAGTGTTAAACTTAGAAAAACAAAATCAGGAAAACAACAGCTGAACTTGTCAGGCAATCAAAGCAAAAGAATAAAGACCTGGTTGGTAACAAACTGGTCTTTTCTGTAGGCTTTAGCTAATATTTTCTTAGCAGTGTATCAAACAACAAACAAAATCCACAAAGAAGAGAAAAACTGTTCTTTTCAGGTTAACTTCTTATATCTTCCCACATAGATTCAGAAGTGATTCCCTCAGAGCTCACAAGCAATTAGGTAAGGCTCAATTGCTAGCAGTTACCCAGCTGAAACCCCTTAGCTGGCTTGCTTTCTACTGCGTGGCTCAAATCCTACTTCAGGAGCTTTTCTGAGTAGATTAAAGAACAAGTTTGTATTTCTTTGTGATGGTTGCTGTACTTTGTAACAGAAAATTACCAAAGGAGTTTAGACAGAGAGCAATCCATGTATTCACAGCCTGTATCTAAGACCGCTCCCCCTTCTTCAACAATCATGGGTTCAATATCATGGATTGGCACAGAGGAATTTCTCAATGTAGCACTCTCAGGAGAATACTTGTTTCCCTGCTGTCTTTCAAGGTTATAGCTAGGGCATAGATCAGTGTTCATACCTGAGCTTCCATTGCTGTTAGAGTTCCTCTCTAAATAGCCTGGCCAGTACGTAGTACAGTTCTTATGTCCAGCCTTCCAATCCAGATCCCTGGACACTGGATCTCTCTTCACATACCTTCTGGCACGGGTCTTAGGGTCCCTTCCAAGTGCAGCCGTCTCCCTCACAGGTACCGTCTGGAGATGCCTAGCTCTGCAGCACCACTCCTCTGGTTTTCCCCAGTCCAATGGTGTACGCTGGCCTCTTGAATGTCCCCCAGTATACGCACTGCTCTGGACTCCCCTAGACCTCCCAAATGCTTTTCTCTTCTTTCTTCCAAAGGGTTTCTTGCCCTTTCTGTCCGTCCACACTGGCTTCAGCTTCTGATGATCCTCCAGATGAAACAGGATAATTCTGAGGATAATTCTCTGTAGAATAAACTCTACCTTTATTCTGCTTTGATGAGTGCTCCACCCTAGCACAGCGCAGCTGTGCTGAATCAGGCCCTGCCCTTTGAGATGAGTGCTTGGGGATTACCTCATAGCCCTCCTGATTGAACACACGTTTCCCCACTTCAGCTCCTCTAATGGCTGTTGGAAACCTGGTGCATTCTGGGACTGGTAGTCTTTTATGGGAAAATTCTGTTTTCTTATTTCTACCAGAACTGACAGGTTGCTTGTTCAGAGTCACTTCACCTTTTCTATAGCTCCTTCCTGAGCTATGATAAGCTTCCTTATCACAAGCTACACTAACATCCTTTACTACATCCTCCGGTAACAAATTCCAGAGTTTGATTACACGCTGAGTGAAAAAATATTTTCTTTTATTAGTCTTAAATAGTTTACCCTGTAGCTTCATTGCATGTCCCCTAGTCTTTCTATATTCTGATAACGTAAACAATCGATCTACGTTTACCCGTTCCACTCCGTTCATTAATTTATAGACTTCTATCATATCTCCCCTCAGCCATCTCTTTTCCAGGTTAAAGAACCCTAACCTTTTTAGCCTTTCTTCATAGGAGCTTGCTCTATAATTATGTACAGATTTGTCAGTGAGCTGTGTACAGGAATGTCAGTTATTTAATCGAAATAGTTGGGCTGCTGGGAGTGTTTGCTTCACCTGGCCAAGGGTGTGCTGATGGAGACTTTAGAGTGGGTGGGGGTATGGTGGGCAGAATTGTGTCATTGGGGTGTGAGTTGAACAAATAGATGGTGCTTTAGTACCTTCCTGAATTGGGTGAGGTCAGTGATTGTTCGGATAGCATTTGGTAGGTCTTTCCAGTGGGTAGGTGCGTAGAGAGCAAAGGCTCTGTTCTTTGTTGCCTGAGAGCATCTTGTTATTTCCTTGGGGACTATTAGTGTGTTGGTGGCGAAGGTCCTCCTGGATCTGTTGGGGGGGGGGGTAGGGTGGAGGAGGTTCATCATGGAGGTGGAGGATAATTTGTTGATGGGCTTGAAGGTCATTAGTACTACTTTGTAGGTGAGCCGGCATTTGATTGGCAGCCAGTGTAGGTCTTTTAGGATTGGGGTTATGTGATCTCTTCTGGATGCCCCATGTAGGAAGCGGGCAGCAGCATTCATTGCCAACTATAGTGGGTTCTGTGTGCTCTTGGGAAGTCCATGCAGGATAGCATTGGCATAATCGAAGCAGGGAGTTACCAGTGCTTGGAAAATTGTTCTGAAGTCCTCTGGCTGTAGCAAGGGTCGGAGGTGCCAAATCGTCCGCATCTTATGGTAGATTGCTTTGATGGTGTTATTTATGTGTGCTTTCAAGTCGAGGTGCCAGTCAAGAGTGATGCCCAGGTATCGGATGGTGGGTTTGCTTAGGAGCTCTGCATCTCTCACCTTTATTGCTGCAGGGGGGGGGGGGGGAAGGCTTTATTTTTTGTGAATAGTACATCAGTCTTGTTGCAGTTGATCTTAAGATTCTGTGAGTGGAACCATATGATGTTATTGAAAATACCACGGCTTGGACAAGTCAAGTCTTTGTATGGAGAAAGACATCTCTGCTCTTGAGAATCTTGTCTAGGTCCTGCCAAGAGCAAGCATCATCGAATTTCTTGACTGCTTGTCCTTTCTTTATTGATTGTTGATCCAAGTAGGTTAAAGTTATCCACTATTTTGATTTCTTCTCTATCAATGATGAACTTATTGATTTGGTCAGTTGTCAGGATCTTTGACTTCTTAACATTAAGGTGCAGGCTCATTTTATGACTATGTTCCTTGATCTTGAGAAGCAAACGTTTCAGATCGTCTTCACTTTCAGTCAGAAATGTGGTATCAGCATAGCAAAGTGTGTTGATGAGTCTTCTACCAATCTTCACACCTTGGTTGTCTTCATACAGTCCAGCTTCTCTGATGATTTGTTCTGTATATAAGTTAAACAGGTAAGGGGAAAGTATGCAGCCTTGTCATACACCTTTGCTGATTTTAAACCATTCTGTTTCTCCTAGTTCCGTTCAAACTGCTGCTTCTTGATCAATGTAAAGGTTGTGCAAGAGAACTATCAGGTGTTCTGGTATACCCATGCTTCTTAATGTGGCCCAGAGTTTCTCATGGTTTACACAGGCAAAAGCCTTGCTGTAGTCAATAAAACACCTATGGATATCCTTTTGGTATTCTTTAGTCTTTTCAAGGATCCATCTCACATCTTTGATGATTTCTCTCGTTCCTCACCCTTTCCCGAATCCTGCTTGCACTTCAAACAGTTCTTGTTCCAGTATGGTTATAGTCTCTACTAAATGATCTTTAGTAGAATCTTTCTGGCATATGGGATCAGAGCAGTCGTGTAATAATTTCCACAGTCAGTTGGATCACCTTTCTTCAGCATTGGTATAAACACAGATCTTTTCCAGCTTATTAAAAAGGTCAAATGCTGCAAATAGATCTAATTGCAGCAGTAAGACTTTTTTGTTGCTGTTAAGTGCCATTGAGTTGGTGTCAACTCATGGCGACCTTTTGGATAGTTGTCCTAAATTGTGTTTGGTCTTCAATCAGGTGGCTCATTGTTGACAGACAAGCACCCATAGCTGCTGTTACTGTATCGATCCATCTCATTGCTGGCCTTCCTCTTTTGCGTTGACCTTCTATCTTGCCAAGCATGATGTTTTCTCTAATGATCTCTCTCTTCGCATGATGTGTCCAAAGTATGAAAGTCAAAGTCTTGTCATCTGAGCTTCTAAAGAAAGCTTAGGTTTGATCTCCTTTAGTACTGACTGGTTTGTTCTTCGGGAAGTCCATAGTACTGTATACTCAGTATTCGCTGCCAGCATCGTAATTCAAAGGCATCAATTTTCTTCCTGTCTATCTTTTTAACTCCATCTAAATATTGGAGGATTTCATCTCACATAGAGACCAATGTTTCAATGCTTTCAAATGCTCAAAAGCCTAACTCGGATGCAAGGTCTTATTTGATTCAAGGAAAGGCTACCAATAAGTTAAGAAAGTTTTTCCTGTTATTTCTTCCAGCAAAGGCAAAGTTGAAATTGGTCTAGCTTGATGGTGAAGCAGGATCTAAATTAGTATGCTTTAGGTCGTCTTCCACTATAATGGACTGTTCCCTTTGAGAAACTCAAGTTTATTAATTCTAGTATACTATCAATTAAGTAAGGGAGTAAATCCTTGAGGAGCAACAAGGGGAAAAGGATCAGCAATTGAAGATTTTAGATTCATTGAAATGCATATTTTCTCCAATCCAACTCTGTTTATAGGAGGAACGTTTTTTAAAGTATTACAAAGCATTGTCTGTAGAAAAGGCAGAAGGGTATGGTCTGCTTTCGAGGTACTAGAGAACAGGTGTATAATTGTCCCTTAGAAAAATAACCATCTTTAACAGAGAATAGAATCTCTATTGGGTTGGTGAAAAAAAGTACTGTATAGACAACCGCAGAAAACCTTAATTTACATTTTGTCACACTAACAAAGGAGTTTGCCATATCTGATCATCTATCTGCAAATTGCCCTCCACATAGTGGCCACAAATATGTGTTTAGATTTGTCTGCATGTATCTTCCAGGGAAGGGGATGGCAAAGGTTTCATCTCAAAATAGTGATCTGAAGCAGTACATTGGTGTTGAGCCTATGAGGAGTGAGAGAAGGGGGACTAGGAGTGTGAGTGTAAGATAGGGCTCCAACCTGTAAGGCACATTCCTGAGTGACACTGCCGCTCATAGAGGGTTATACTATAGAGCTGCAAAGGAAGTTAAATGAAGGAAGGAGCATATAGGTTCTAGTGAAGGAAAGATGAAAGGGGGCGACAGAGCTGCAAATGAAAGACCTAGCAGCCAACATATATCCTACATTGCCCCAGCCTCTGACCCTGATACCTTATTCGAACCTTATGCAAGGAGAGAAATATAAATGATAAACTGTACCAGGAGTATAAACAATATCCGCAAACAAAAAACCCCCCTGGAATTACACCTTAAAGTGCATATTATCAACTTTCTTTAAAGATCTATATATAGTGATTCTATAAATAGTAATATCTTAATTTTATTGGTCTAAGTTTATATTACTTCACAAACTCTTTTGAGGGGCTGGGAGTAAATCACACCTTCCTTTAAAAAGCAAACATGTAAACATAACAATGAAGAGAAAAGTCTAAAAGCTGAAATCCCTCTACAAGGCAGTGACCTCCCACAGCATCACTGTAATAAAACACTCCTCTTTGTATTATTACTTTATTAAGGTACTGCACCCTTAAAAGTTTATCCCGCTAAGCTTAGCTTGATATCGCTTTTACTGTAAATCTTATCAAAACTATATTTTACTTTTTATATACCGATTCTCTTTAATTTAAGATTTTATATCACTCCGATGGCAAAATTCTAATGGCAACACATGTATATTTAAATGTACGACAGTCAACGAGTGATCAGACTGACCACTGCTGATTCAGTCACCATTCTCTTTCACTCTGTAAATGAATGAACCAGTCAGTTTAAACCAGGCCACCATACCTAAAATACAAATAAGAACTCACTAGAGAAAAATATATATTTCTTTTAAATAGCAACAAAAGAGTTCACTTAGCTTCATAAATTCGCGAGCATCCCACGAAAGAAGAATCACCCTACAAAGATCTCTGTTTCACCAAAAAGGCTTCATCAGGGGCCATACTTCACTTTGTTACAAGAAAGTTTCTCCAGCCATGGCAATGTCTGATTTAAAACACACAATGAGCCAATCAAAGGCACAGAGGAGGCACACATGCCATTTACAAATAAACCCCCCCATTCTATTTTATTGTTTAAGCCATTAGGATCCATAGAATTGAGGTTAAAAATCCATTACAGTTCTCTGCAATAATATTTTGCCTCGATCACTTCCTTGTATTATAGGAGAAATAATGTCAATAGCCAGACACCGCAAGTCCCCAAATACATGATTAAATCATTGACAATGTTTGACCTATGGAGATTCTTCTTTAGACTTTGAAAGACTGTATTTGTGTTCCAAATGTCGAACCCATAATTGTCAGGTCATCTTCCCAATATACACTTTGAGGCCAATCCTGAAAATGTGTATGTACGGGCAGCAGTGTAGAAATAGAACCCAATTCCACACACATGGGGATAGATGCAGCCGTGTGCACAGAATCACCTACATAGACAAGCTAGATGCGGCCCACATACAGTGCTATGTTGTACAAAGACAGGTATACACCAACAACGACATTGTATGTCCCCATGCTCACCGTATTCTGAAAAGATGTACGTCTGCGACCCTGCTCGTTTCCATGATATACCCATGAATGGCTACGCCCCTCTTCAAGACAAGCAGCTGTGTAGCTGCTGTGGGAACAGACAGAGCTGTTCTGAGGTTGAATGACAATGTAAGATGGCAAGACTCACTGGTGGATATGAGTTAGACAATAGAAACCAGTCCATGGCATACCCAGACCACTACAAAGCACTCGCAGTGTACAGTACTGTAGCAGGAAAATGGGTAGAGTGAACCTACTTGCAAAAGATATAGTGCAGCACTACAGGCATGGCAGTAGGCACCCCTCCTAATGTATGCACGTAAACCATGAGCAACTCCTAATACGGCTTCAGGATAAGGTAATTAACGGCTCAGCATGGAGTTGGTGCAAATCCTATCTAACGGACAGATGGCAGCAGGTATGGGCAGGATCCACAACCTCTGAGCCTTTCCAACAAAAACATGGTATACCTCAGGGCTCCTCATTCTCCGCCCTCTTATTCAATATATACATGCAACCCATATGTGAAATAATCCGCTCATTTAACATATCATGCCTAATCTACGCAGGTGACGTACTACTCTTCACCCCATTCACGATCGACCAACTGGACTTCTCTCCACTAGTAAAATGCTTCGAGGCCGTAACCGACTGGCTCCACTCAGAGTCTCAAGATAAACTTCAGCAAGACGGACGTACTATTCATTACAAGAAATCAATCCTTCTCACCACCGCTGACCTTAATAACAAGAGATGCTGAACTCCCAAGTAGACCCACCATCCGCTACCTAGGCGTGACTCTAGACCAGCAGCTCAAATTTAAAACGCACATCAGCAACACTATCAAGCAAATTTACCACAAAATACGAACATTGCGACATCTCCGACCCCTGCTGCAACCAGATGACTTCAGAACAGTTTTTCAGGCACTGGTGACAACCCACTTCGACTACGCCAACGTGATCCTGCATGGCCTACTCAAAAACACGCTAAACCCACTACAGCTGGCAATGAACGCAGCTGCACGCTTCCTACACGGAGCCCCTAGAAGAGATCACATCACCCCAATCCTAAGAGACCTGCACTGGCTACCAATTTACTGCCGGCTCACCTATAAAGTAGTCCTGATGACCTTCAAGGCCATCAACAAAATATCCGCCACCTCCCTAACGGATCTTCTCTACTCCACTCCAGCAAACAGAGCAAGGAGGACATTTGCCACCAATACCATACAGACCCCTAATGAAATAACAAAATGCACCCAGGCAACAAAGAACCAAGCCTTTAAGCTTTATGCTCCCAGCTGCTGGAATGCGCTCCCAACCACCATCCGAGCGATCACGGATCTCACCCAATTCAGAAAAGCACTAACACCACCTCTTTCTCCTACACTACTCACAACCCAGTAACTCAACTTCACTCACGATACACACTGCTAGGCAACTGTAAGTTACAGACAACTCATGTTTATATTGGAGATAGTTGTAGATAGCTGTAGATAGTTCTCCCAGTTTGAAATCCAAGTTGTATCACCCGTTCAATGCAAGTGCTCAACAGTCCTCCTGTTCTGCACAAAACTGTTATCTGTAAGCCACACTGATTTTAAAGAGCGCGGTATATAAAAGAAATAAACTAAATAAATAAATAAATTGTGAATGGCTCAGGAACATGACTGTACAATGCTAAGGACATGATCCCAGCAGAACAGGCCTCCCATAGGGAACTACCCAAACACTTCCCCTGCCCTACAAAAGGGCCATTGGAATGACAGCAGTCAACAGTGCAAGCACCACACAGACATGCCCAGAGACACCACTGGCACATTAAATATTAACTGCCAAGCATTAGACCATTCTTGCAGCTTTTGTAGATCTTTCCTCATGTTCTCCACTCCCTGAGGGGAGTCCACTCTGTTGCAAATTTTGGTGTCATCTGCAAAAAGACAGACTTTTCCATTCAGCCCTTCGGCAATATCACTTGCGAATATATTGAACAGTACCGGTCCCAAAGCCGAACCCTGGGGCACACCGCTAATCACCTTCATTTCATCCAAGTGGGTTCCGTTTATCATCACCCACTGTTGTCTGTCAGTAAATCAATTTCTGATCCAGTTCACCATCTTGGGACCCATTCCCAAGCTGTTGAGTTTATTGATAAGCCTCCTATGAGGAACAGTATCAAAGGCTTTGCTGAAATTCAGGTAGATCACATCCATCGCATGCCCTTGATCTAGTTCTCTGGTCACCCAGTCAAAGAACTCAATCAGATTTGTTTGGCAAGATTGTCCTTTGGTATAACCATATTGCCTTGGATCATGCAACCTGTTGGTTTTGAGGAAATCCACTATTCGTTCTTTCAGGAGCACCTCCATTACTTTTCCTGCCACAGAGGTAAGGCTTTCTGGCCTGTAGTTTGTCATTTCTTCCCTATTACCACTTTTGTGGAGAGGTACCACATCAGTCCTTCTCCAGTCCCATGGAACTTCTCCTCTCTCCAAGGATCTATTAAAAACATCCTTTATAGGCCCTGCAATAACTTCTCTGAGCTCTTTCATTATCCTGGGGTGTTTCCCATCTGGTCCCATAGACTTGTCCACTTTCAGTTTTGCAAACTGTTCTAACACATCATCTTCTGTGAATGGTGTGGTATCTACTCCATTCCCATTTGTATATTTGTCAATAACAGGTGGTCCTTCTCCAGGATTTTCTCTAGTGAAAATAGAGCAGAAGTATTCATTTAGCATTGTTGCTTTTTCAATGTCACTTTTCACAAATCCGTTCCCAGCATTTTTGAGTCCTGCAATTCCACCTCCGATTTTCCTCCTCTCCCGAATATATCTGAAAAAAGTATTGTCACCACACTTCACATCTTTAGCCATCTTTTCTTCTGCCTTTGACATTGCTATCCTTATTTCTTGTTTTGTTTCTTTTAGTTTGATCTTGTATTATTTTCTGTGTGCCTCTGTTTGCGAGCTTCTGAATTTTGTGAAAGCTGTGTTTTTTGCCTTTATTTGTGCAGCCACTTCTTTGGAGAGCCAAATATGTTTCCTTTTCCTCTTGTTTTTAATTACTTTCCTTATGTATGTATCTGTTGCACCTTTTATTGCTTTCTTTAGTTTAGTCCATTGCAATTCCACTTCCCTTAACCCCTCCCACCTTTCTATCTCCTCCTTCAGTACTTGGGCCATTTTACTAAAGTCAGCATTTTTGAAGTTTTTTTTTTTAATTTTTATTTTTTTAGGCTTTACAATAACAAAATATACAACCACTAAACACACATTTTAACATCAACATTGTGAGGGAGTAATCCATACTGGCCAGGGCCTATAGCCATTTACTGTGAACCCAACTGATTGCCTACTAGGTTTAACTGAGGGGTGCATACCTAACTTTATACATTCAGCTCACTGTCTATGAAATTCTGAGAACATAGTCATCCAGTAACCTCCATTTTCCCAAATTTAGTACTACTTTATCCGAAGAGTGTAATTTACAGTACAGTTTTTCATAACTAGCATTTTGACAAACAAGATTCCACCACAGCTCACAACTTAACTTTTGAAAGTCTTTCCACTTTGTGAAGATGACCTTTAGAGCTATTGCTAGCATAAAATTTAGCAAAAAAACCCTTTTCTCCTTAGATAGGCCAGGAATATTCTCAACTGACCTTAAACATACTACACTCAATGAAAGCATTGCTGATATGTCTAAACACCCTTTGTATTTTAGACCAGATCTGAGAGCAAAATCTCTGAACGTTAGGACACTCGAATATCATGTGCTTAAAGGTACCAGCAACTAACTGACAGGACCAACATTTATCTCCTGACTTTTTATCCCATTTGGCTTTTTTCACCGGCATGATATAAGCCCTGTGCAAAAAAACAAAAAACAAACCATTGACTGCGTTGTCGCTGCCGACCGGGAGACCCTTGCTATTGGACTCCATAACACTTTCCATTCCTTGGAGGACATGGTGCGGCTTAGTTCTGCATCCCAGTTTTTTCGACAGTCCCAGCAAATTATGAGAAGCATATTCTCTGAAGCATGCATATATTTTGGAAGTGGCGCCTGAGCTACCCGCTATTTCTTTTAAATAGCCAGCTACAGCTCCTTCTTCGACCAGGTCGCCTATAATGATTTTAGCTGCTTCAACACAATGTCTAATTTGGCGCCATTGCCAATAGGCAGTAACAGGGAGGGAAAATTCCACTTGCAAAGTAAGAAACTCTTTCCAACCCTTTGCTTCCAAGAGTTGGCCCAGCGCCCAAATACCTCGCTCCTGCCAGCTCTTCCAAGCAAACGTCCTTCCATTAATTTTAAACATCGGATTTGACCAAAGCGGTATCATTTTGGAAGGGGGATTATCCTTACTGGCCAACTGAGTAAGAGTCAAAAAGGCCTCTTGGGTAGCGGAAATCACGCTCCCTGCCGGTGACCCTACTGGATACTTCATACCAATGAGATGGCCTAAAGGACAGGGCATTATTATTTGACTTTCAACCTCTAACCAAGTCGGTTTATGAGAGATAGCATCACCTCCTAACCATAATGCCCCCTGTTTTAGTAGAAAGGCATGATGGTATCACCTAAAATCCGGGAATTGGACTCCCCCCTTATCTTTAGACGCTTTCAACTTTTTCAGGGCAATCCTCGGCTGCGAGCCACCCCAAAGAAACCTGGCTAAACTTCTTTCCAAAGCAGCATAGGAGCTTAAAGGAAGCAGATAGGGTAGCATTTCCAATAAATAATTAATTTTGGGCATTAGAGTCATTTTTATAGTTTCTAATCTACCCCAAGGGTGAAGGGGAGACCAAGAAAGTGACATTTTCCATATCAAATTCACCAACTCCTCTATATTAATTTATGTAGTGTACTCAGTCGAAAGGCTGTATCTGATTCCCAAATATTTGAAACTATCCGCCTCCCACCGGAGGGGGAATGCCATCATCAAATCTCGTGAGGATAAACTATTCATAGGAAAGGCCACCGACTTAGATCAGTTTATTTTATAGCTGGACATCCCTGAGTAGTGGTCTATCAACTCTAGGATCCCTGGAACATCCGCCGGTTGGGTAAATAGTAAAACATCATCTGCATACGCAGATAATTTCACCTGCATATCGCCCACAGTTACCCCAGAAATACTGGCATTTTGCCTGATGGCTATTGCCAAGGGTTCAAGAGCTAAGTTAAAGAGTAACGGGGAGAGAGGACATCCTTGATGCGTGCCTCTGTGCAATGAAAAGGGCACGATAGGCTACCATTTGCAAGAATACGAGCGTGAGGGCCTGTATACAGAACTCGTACCTTATTTATGAAGTCCACACCAAAACCAAACCATTCTAAAGTTTTGAACAGAAAAGGCCATTCAAGCCTGTCAAATGCCTTCTCTGCGTCTAGGGAGAGGCCTACATAAGGAAGCTCAGTCAGATTGGCCCTATCAAATAGGATATAAAGTAATCTTGCATTGTCAGAGGTTGCTCTTCCTGGAATAAAGCCACACTAATCAGGATGAATTAAGTCCCCTATGACTTTGGATAGCCTATTAGCCATAACACTTGCATATATTTTATAATCCGAGTTCAATAAAGAGATTGTAATTGCCAACTTGATTAGGATCTTTCCCAGGTTTTTCCAGTACTATAATTGTGGCTTCTGAAAAGTTTCCCAAGTGCCCCTGGGAGCTGCATAATTCGCCATAAAAATCCAGTAACTTTGATAACAGCTCATCACTAAATACTTTATAAAGCTTTATTGGTATGCCATCCGGCCCTACAGCCTTGCCCGGGGGCATGTTATTGATTGCCAAGCATATTTCTTCCCTTTTTATGGGCTTATCTAATTCTCTCATCTGTTGTTTCTCTAATTTAGGCTGATTTAAATTCTTCAGAAACTTGTTTAAGGCCACTGGGTCAGGTGCTAATTCCGAGGCATACAGCTTACAGTAATAATCCTCAAATGCTTTCAGGATTTGCTCATTGCTAGTTAAATTTCCAAGTTTATCATCTGCTATGGAAACAATATGAGATTTCTCCTGCTTCCCTCTTAAAGTGCTGGCAAGACGTTTATTCATTCTATTTTGCTCAACATGGTACCAGGATCGCTGCTTTATCATTACTTGCTTCACTTCTGTACTCAAGATTTCATTATATTGATATCTCAACTTCTGGAGTCTTATCATTATGTTAACATGGCAGATAACTGTTCACCAGCCCTTATCTGTTCATCAAGAGCTATTAACTGGGCCTTTCTCCATCTCTGCTCCTTGATGCTAAAACTGGTAATTGAGGCCCTAAGAAAAGCTTTAAACACCTCCCACCAGGCCCAGCACGTTGTGTCCTCTATCCTATTATGCTGAAATACTCTTTTATTGCAGCTCTCACTTCTTCCTGAAAAGCAGAGTCAGCTAACCAAGCTCTTTTAAAAGACCAGGTCTGATTAGGTTTATTTCCTTCTGGGATTGTTAATTTCAACTGAATGGCCGCATGGTCAGATATATGCATGCTCAAAATCCCAGTCTCACAAGATGCTGATACTAATGATCTGGAGATCAAAAAATAATCCAATCTGGAGGAAGAATTATGCGGCTGAGAATGGAAGGAATAGTCCCTGTCATTTGGATGAAATAATCTCCAAATGTCAACCAAACCTATGGATTCCATTAGGGCCTGAAGAGCAACCCTGGCTCTGGCGACCCGCTCCACCCTCCCGGGGTTCCGATCTATTAAAGGGTCCAGAACGATATTGTAATCCCCACCCATAATGACTGGAGTAAGAGTATCATCCTGTAATATACCAGCTAGCTCTTTGAAAAATTTGGGGTCATCTGAATTGGGCCCATACACATTTAGAATTGTCAACTTCGCCTCACCTACAATAATAGTCACTTTTGCTCATATCTCCTCTAAATCATTGCGCGAGGAATCTATCTTAACTCCCAAGGTTTTATGAGCCAAGATAGCCACACCATTCCTCTTTTGAATAGCGGGAGAGTGGCCAATTACTGAAGAAGAAAAGGTTTCTCCTCCAACTTTTTGGTTTCAGCTAGGGACAAGTGTGTTTCCTGCAACAGGACCAAATCAGCCTGCTGATGCTTACAGTATGCTATGATCTTTTTCCTTTTTACTGGGTTTTTAATACCTTTAACGTTCAAAGATAAGATATTTATTTCTTAAGGCATAAAGCAGCAATAATTACCCCACAAAGCATGTCCCAGAACCCCAGGAAAGTATAGACCTCACTTTCCACACCCTCAGAGAGCAACCAATTACCCCTAAACAATAGGGACCCCATTCAAAAGGTGAGGCAGTACAGGAAGAAAGAAAAGAACTGCTTATGGCACGCCCCCGCCCTATGTAACTTTAACTAACACCACTGCCTATCTTATCGTATTACAATATCCAAACTGACTTATTACCAAATGGCATGGAAGTCAGAGCCCCCATCCATCAATAGACAATGAGGCCACCTGCCCTTATCATTGTTGTATTCCTACTATCCTTACCACCACGACAAAACATTATGCAGACTATACCCACCTGTGCGATCTAAATCTCAAACAGGAGGAACCCTTTCAAAATACTTTATAATGTCTAAGGCTTAAATGGTAAGGCACCTTGTAATGCCAAAACCTAGAGATTAGGCATATGTCCCAGTACAAGTTTCAGACAGAAAGTTTCAGTTTGCAATTTCTCGGGAAGCCAACCTGATCTCACTCAAAACCTTGAGTGTTTTCAAAACACATGCAGAACCCTTGCGCCCCAGTAAATCAGTCCAACTCAGACAACACTTTAAATGCTTTGGCGAAGTTATGCCAGTTTAATTCTTTAATGCATCTGAAGGGCTTCTTGATCTTCAGTGTACCGCTCCAGCGCCGCAGGGTCTTCGAATGATTTTGTAGCATTGTTAAGAGTTACTTTAAATCGGTCTGGGTAGAACAAACCATACTGTGCCTGTAATCGCTGGAGTCTACCTCTGAACGCCAAGAATTGTTTTCTCTTGTCAACAGTTGCTTTGCTGAAATCGAGGAAAAGTGCTATTTTATGCCCCTCAAACTGGAGAGAAGTAGAAGCTCTTGCCTTCGCCATTATTTGCGCTATGTGCTGGTACCTGAGCACACAAAAGATCAGGGGTCTTGGATATCTGCTCTGTTGTTTTGTCACCGATGGGACTCGATGCACCCATTCAATTTCAAATGGAAGAGTAAAATCAATTTTCAACAGCTCCAGGATTAAGTTCTGGAGGAAGACTATTGTGTCTTTCCCTTCTGAGCCTTCGGGTAACCCCACAATTCGAATGTTATTCCTTTTGGCCCTATTGTTCATGTCCTCCAGGCAGCGCACCAATAACACCCATTTCCAGGCTGAGTGGGTGAGCTGTTGAATTCGTTCTTCATGGGCTATAAGAGTCATCTCAATTTTCTCCACTCTACCTGTAAGTGTTGACATCTGATCCTTCAGATCTTTGAAGTCTATCTGTAATTCAGCTAGAGATTCTCCATTTGCCTCGATGCAACTGCAAACCACCCAAATTTCCTTTAATATTTCTTGTACTCCCTCCGTCGACTCGTGTTGCGGCGCCATTTTGTGAGGGGATAACCTGTCCGTCTTTGATCTCTTTGTACCGGTTCCCTGCGAATTCACGAAGTCTAGCCAAGTCTGCTTACTGTTTGCTATGTTCACCGGGTGGTGAGAAGCTTTCGAATACTTCCCTTCACTATCCAAAAAATGATAGGACAGGATTAATTGCCAGGGTCCGGGGGAGAGACTCTCTTATGCGGCCATACTGGTCCTGAGCTGGCTCCACCTCCCAGCATTTTTGAAGTTTACGACTTTGAGTTTGCTGTGATTGGATTCCACCTTGGCTTTTATCTCAAACCACACCATGTGATTATCGCTGCTGCTCACATGGGCACCCACCTGGATATTTGACAAGCTATCTCCGTTGGTGAGCACTAAATCCAGCATGGAGCTCTCCCTGGTCGGTTCCATCACCATTTGTTTATGTAACGCATTTTGGAAGACATCCACAACTTTTTTACTTCTTTCCAGATTTGCAGAAGGAACACTCCAGTCCACATCGGGTAGATTAAAGTCATCCAATATGATTACTTCCCCCTTCATGGCTATCTTTGCAATATCAACAATCAATTTGCTATCCATTTCTTTGGTTTGAGTTGGAGGCCTGTAGACCACACCAGTATGGATGACAGTGCCATCTCCTCTTTCCAACACAATCCACAGTGCTTCTTCTTTTCCCCACATCCCCTGCATTTCAGCAGCTTTAATATTGTTTTTGACATACAGGGCTACTCCTCCTCCTTTTCTACCCTCTCTATCTCTTCAAAATAGATTATAGCCAGCTATGGCTATATCCCATTCATGTGACTCGTTAAACCATGTTTCTGCAATGGCCACAATGTCCAAGTCCATTTCCACCATTAGGGCTTCCAGATCAGGAACTTTGTTGGCTAGGCTCCGTGCATTTGTACACATTGCTTTCCAGCATTTGTTGAATGGCTTGCCTGCCTTTTGCATGGGTTTTGTTCTACATGCCCTTTCCCACTTACTATTGATGTGTTTTTCAAGTGTGTGGCTGTTTCCAATGTTTTTCTTTTGCTGGGAGTGACATACTGAATTTGTCCTTCTCCTTCCGTCACTCCCTTTCCCTAGTTTATATGCCTGTCCACATAATGACTGAATTTTTCACTTAGGGTCCTTTTCCCTGCAGCGGAGAGATGTAGTCTATCAGTACAGAATAGTCTCTTGTTGATCCATATGTTTGTTTGCTCCTGGTTTGGAGCCATGTATTAAAGTTGTTTGTGATGCAGCCTTTCTGCCGCCTTACCATGAACAGGTAGAACTTCTGAGAATGCTATAGTGTTGGCAATGGGCCAGAGTTTCTCTCCCAGAGTCTGGAAGTCCCTTTGAACTGTAGAGGCATAGGTCATTTGTACCCAAGTGGATGACAATATCAGTTTTGGAATGCTCACTTTCTGTACTAACTATACCAACAATTTGGTTTGTATTCCTGCTGGCTGAAGAGTCTGGGAGGCATTTGACCATCCTCTCTCCTTTGAGCTGTGTTCCCAAGTTGGTGCCTTTGATGATGGAATCTCCAATGAGTAGTAGTTTTCTGTTTTGTGATTTTTTCTTCCTATTTGATACATTATCAGTAGATTTGGCATTAAGTCTATCATTTAAGGGCACTTCAGTTTCCATCAACTGGGCACCCTCATTATCCAAGGCAGAGAAGGCATTGTTCAGGGATATCACTTGATGTATAGGGTGTCTCTGCATTAAAGGTCGCAGTCTACCAGAGCCCACTGTGATCCATTTGTTTCTGGGCTTTGTGGAAGCGGTGGCGGATTTTGTTCAGTTTGTAAAGTAGAGGAAATATGTTTAATAGCAGCTAATACTTCTCTTAGTAGAGTCAATTCTTTATGCATAGCAGCTAACTTGAGGCATATAAGGCATGCTCTTAGGATCCAAATGATTCTTCTTGGAATGAAAGCACCACAGTTATTGCATTGAATACATGACATTCTGATTCAGCTGTCCTCTATACTTGTAAGCTGCTAGAGCTGGGGCTGGGGCTGCAGTTCCATCCCAGCACAGGCGCTTTCTAGATGTTTTTCTGGTGCAGACAGAATTCTCTGCTATGAAGGATATATGTCAGGCCTGGGGCATATCTTTTTTAGGGCCTACTGTAAAATGACTTTGTGGTAATAAAGCCTAACCAATGTATTTATTGGGGTTTCTAGTCCCACAGGTGCTTCTTGTGGTTTTGGGCAAGCCACTTAACTATTTTACAGGGAACATGAGCAATGGAGGGTTATCTCCAAGTTATAATGCCCTGTTCAATGTAATTTCAGTTTGTTCAATGTAAACCACCTTGATATCATGAAAGGCGGTATATAAGAAATGTTAAATAAATAAATAAATAAATGTATTTATTTAACTAAGCTTATATACTGCTTTTCACTGGGTCAAAGCGGTTTACATCGAACAAAACATTTGCTACATGGAATGGAAAAACATCTTGGTACATAGAACAGAATAAACATCTTAATTAACAGATAACAGGACTCAATAACAATTAATTACATAATATGTGTAATAGCTAGCTATTTTCATCAATAAACTATATACAATTAGGATAGCTATACCTTGAGGTATCTGCTTTAATTATATACAGGTTTAGGTTTTGTTATATGTGTGATTGTCTCGCTGAAGCCATGTCAGAGGGTGGGTTAGGTGGTGGGTCTAAAGTGGTCAGAGAATAAATGGGTTTTCAAGTATTTGCAGAAGGAGGGAAGGTCAGTGATGTTCCTTAGTGTGTCAGGCAAGGAGGTCCAAAGGTTAGCGTGGAGAATTCAAATGCTCTTCGGCAAGTTTGTTGATTAAACTTTGCTTTAGATTATGGTATTTTGAGCTTGTTGGTTGTTGCAGGTCTTCTTGGTCTGTTTGTAGTGAATTTCTGAAGGAGGGATTGGAGGTTAGTGGCTAGGTGTGAGTGAAGTGCTTTGTTTTTTTTTTTTAAATTCTTTATTTTCGTTTTATAACAACAAAGGAAAAGGAAGACATACAGCTAAAAGACAGATACATAAAGTGTAATACATACACCAAAGTAAACCCCTGCCACCCCCCTCCCCCCTGCTTCTTCTCTAGAAAACTAATCATTCCCGAAGCGGGCGTGTACTTACATTATTGTGTTACAAAACCTAACGGTGATCTGAAACATGATGAGTGCACATTATACAGGCATGTTGGAACAATGAGCAGATTGTACATAATCATTAAGCATCTGCCATTTAGACAAGCGAGAGTGAGTTTGGGCATGGGGAATAGCTCTCCGAGGTATCTGCTCATATTTACTATATAAGCAGACGAGGTTCCACCATTCATTGACAGTAAGTCGAGAGCTATCCTTCCAATTCCTCGTGATTAAGCATATGGCTATACCCAGCATGAAATCAAGGAGAAAGCGACCCTTCTTAGGAAGAGAGGGGACCTCCGCCACAGAGCGGAGTCCCACGATCTTCCAAGAGAGAGGTTCGTGAAGGTGTAAGATAAATTGAATACAACCCCAGACCCGCCCCCAATAAACCTGTAGTTGAGGACATTCATAAATAACATGAGCGAAGGTTCCCACAGCAGTATGGCAAGACCAACACTGGTCCCTAGCATTTGTGTTCCATTTGGCTATTTTTTCTGGGGTATAAAAGCATCTGTGTGCAAAAAAGAAGAGAGTTTGGGTAACAGAGGCAGACCGGGAAACCCGCACTACTTTGCTCCAGAAAACGCTCCATTGCACGGGGGTTAAAGTGGTTTGCAGTTCGCGCTCCCAGGCTTGTTGGGCACTAAAAGTGGCCGTGTCTGTACCCTGACATAATATTTTATAAAAGTTAGAGGCTACCCCATGTGTACTACTAATAGAGTGAACTATCTCTAATAGCCCGTTCTCAGTAGGGGCAGAGGGCGGCATGATTCGAGCACTTTTGAGGCAGTGTTGAAGCTGCATCAATTGAAAGTAGTGTTTCGCTGGTAACGCAAATTCCTTTTGTAAATCAGAAAAGGTTTTCCAACGAGCTGCAGAGAAAAGCTGTTGGGGTGTCCAGATCCCCCTTGAGTACCAGGGTTTCCATGCTATCGTTCTATTTAGGACTTGAATTCTGGGGTTATTCCATAGCGGGAGTCCGTCCTGAGGACATACGTTCGGGCCCAGTGATAGAATGAGAGTGTTAAAGACCGCAAGAGTATCGACAATCATTGGTGGATGGCGGGTGTCTACTTGATAGGACATACCGGGGAGATGGGTCAACGGAATTGGGCTACTAAGCTCCTCTTCTATGTCAAGCCAAACTGGTCTGCTGTCTGTTGAGGCATCTAGCCATCGGGCACCTTGCTTAAGTAGGAAGGCTTGATGATATCTAAGAAAATCAGGAAATCTGGTACCCCCTCTTTCCTTTGCAGACTGTAGTTTTTGTTTAGCTATCCTTGGTGGCTTGCCCTGCCAGAGATAACGGACGAGAAGGCCCTCAATATCTTTATTTCAAATCATTTTTATTGAAGTTTTCACACAAAGTACATACAGCTAAAGATTAAACAGCGAAGTCCCATCCCCCCTCCCCATGGAACAACAAAACCAAACAAAATCACACAAAACAAAACACCGCAGGGCTCTGAGCGCCAGAGGCCTGCGAGCTGAAACAGCTCCCCCTTCCCACCCCCCTCCCCCCTCCCATCAGCACAGGGCAACCCAAGAGTAATATAGCAAAGGAGCAAAGCAGTACATGAAGGCAGGAGGCACATCAGACAGCACAGCAGTGGGGTAGACAGAAATCAACAGGGTGTCCATCCAGGTCTCCCAGCCTACAGAGAATGACAGGCCATAGCGCTGGAGAGGCGTAGGTACACATGGTGGCTTGGAGATCCCCCCGATAGGGACCACAGCTACTACCCATTAAGCAGTCCCCCTCTTCCCCGAGGGGATAACTGAGAAATCAGAGGGGACCAGATTCCCAAAAACCCCTCCCAACACCTGCCTCCTTTCTGTTGAGCGGTGGCTTTTTCCATGCAAAACAAATCTAGCATAGAGTTCTCCCAGAACACCAAACAAGGAGGTGCGGAAGCCACCCAATGCTTCAACAAGGTCCGTTTGACCAACAGAAACCCCCTCTCAAGTAGCGCCCTGTGCATAGGTGAGAGCCGCTCATAGCCCAGCTCCCAGTTATGAAATAAACAAACCTCACGTTGCATAACCACGCCCAACCGCAACCATCCTTGAAGTTTAGCACAAACTTGCATCCATAGTGCACGCACCTTCGGACATCCCCAGAATTTGTGGGTCAATGTTCCGGGACCATCCCCGCACCACTCACAAAGAGGAGAGGGCTGCAAACCAACTGCATAGGCCCACGGAGCACTAGCATACGCCCGCCATAGGAATTTGTACTGCATTTCTTGGAGATATACCCACACCGGCCCATGCGGGATGCCCTCAAAAGCTACCCGCAGCATCTCCATCGTCATTTCCTCAATCCCATCAGCGCGCCACCTGTCCGAGAGCGTCTGCAGAAACACCTGGACAACGTAGGTCCGAAGAAAGGCGCGTACTGTCGGCTCCCCTGCTCTCCCCTCTACTAGCCGTTCCAGAACTATCCGTGGCGCTGCCGAAACCGGCCGACTCGTCCCACCCCCGACCCCCCCAGCTGAAGTTAAATATGAGCGAACCTGTAAATAGCCATAAAAGTCCTGTCGACGAATCTGAAATCGGCGTTGTACCTGATGGAAACTATCCAAGATGCCATCGTCGCCCGAGAAAAAATCACCAAAACACACGAGACCCCTCTCCCCCCAGTGCCAGAAGATATTGGGGCGCGTATATCCGGGAACAAAATCCAGATTACCCACCAGCGGCAACAGCGGAGACCGAGTCCAAGTCCACCCAAATCGCTGACATAACACCTTCCAAGCCGCACGGAGAGCCCCCAGATAACCCCCACCGATCCCGGTCCGGAGCGTCCGGGGGAGTTGACCAACATGTAAGAGATAAAGACCATGATAGGGAGCCAGTGCCTCCCGCAACTGCCGAACCGGGGCACACCCTTACCCTTCCAGCAGCGCCCGTATATGCCGAGCCAAATAACGAAGATTATAGTGCCGCAAAGAAGGCATTTCCAAACCCCCCTCCTCTCGACGACTCATCAGAGCTCGAAGGGGGATACGCGCCCTCCGACCCCCCCACAAAAAACCGCGCAGATCTGTTTCAAAACGTTTCCAATCTTTATCCAGGATCCATAACGGCAACATGCGTAACACATAAAGCCACCTGGGGAATTCCACCATGACAAACAAAGCAATTCGTCCTCTTAGCGACAAAGGGAGGTTGCGCCAACCAGCAAAAGTTTGAGTACTTCTCTCCAACAAACCAGGGATATTGACATGGTACAGGCGCTCAGGCAGATCAGGCAAATGAATCCCCAAATATTTGATCGTCCCGACCGCCCACACCACTGGGAAGGTTCCTTCCCACCGCGGACGAACCCTCCCGCCAACATCGAGCGCCTCCGACTTCAGAACGTTCACTTTCAAGCCCGAGAAAGCGCCAAATTCCTGTATCAGATCAAGGGCACGCACTAGGGACCGCGGCAATTTCGTTAGGCTCAACAACATGTCATCCGCAAAGGCACTAACACGGATCTCCTCACCGCCAAGGCGCATACCAGTGATCTCCGGGTCCAACCGCAACGCCCGCAAAAGTGGTTCCAAGGCTAGCACAAAAAGAAGCGGAGACAGAGGGCAGCCCTGCCGCGTGCCGCGCTCAAGCACAAAAGGTTCTGAAAAGACACCATTCGAGCCCACACGGGCCATGGGCCGAGCATACAGCGCTTGCAACCATCCCACAAAATCCCCACGGAAACCAAAAGCAGACAATGCTTCCCACATGTAGACCCAAGCCACTCTGTCAAACGCCTTCTCGGCGTCCAGGCTAACCAAGAGGAGAGCCTCCTCATTACATAAACAGTGTTCCATTCCCAACAGTAGCCTGGCTATATTCCGAGAAGCCTCTCTCCCTTGCACAAAACCGACTTGGCTGGAGTCAACCAGAGACGGTAAGAAGGGCGCAAGCCGAGCAGCCAGGACGGATGCCAAAAGTTTCATGTCACAGTTAATGAGAGAGATTGGGCGGTAGGAAGCCGGCTCTAACAAGTCCTTCCCTGGCTTCGGGATCACCGTGATATCCGCACTGCGCATATCCCGTGGGAAAATACCCTGTCGCCGGGCCTCGTCAAACATCACTACCATAGATGGGGCCAGCTGCGGGGCCAAGATTTTGTAATATTCCATACTGAACCCATCGGGGCCAGGGACCTTGTGAGTCTTTCCCCGCGCAATCGCGGCCTGAAGTTCCGCCGTCTGCAATGGTACATTAAGCTGTGCCAAGGCCTCAGCCGAAAGTCTAGGAAGGGACAAGTTGCGAAGAAAAGCTACCCCCTGGTTGTAATCTCGGTCCTCCTCCCTATAGAGCTGCTGATAGAAGGCGCGAAAAAGCTGCGCTATGCGTGTAGGCTGATGCTGCAGAGCACCATTCTGGTCCCGAAGCACAGGAATAAAGCGGTTACCACGGGGATCCCGCACCAAGCGAGCTAGAAGCTTTCCCGCCCTATTGCCGTACAAGTGGAGGCGATGCTTGTAATAGTGCAGCGAGAACGAGGCCCTCCTCTGAAGCAGAGCATTGAGCGCCGCCTGTGCGTTAACCAATTCCCGTTGGGAGTCATTGGCGCCTCGAGATACTCGGCGCTGTAAGATATGTAAAGCACGCTCCGCCGTCACAATACTTTGGTTCAAATGCTTACGTCGCGAGATCACATAAGAAATAATCGCTCCTCTCATCACGGCCTTACTGGCCTCCCAAAACAACAATGGGGGGCAAGCGGGGGTATCATTGAATAAAGCATACTCCTCCCATTGTTTTAAGAGAAATACCCGGAAGGCCTCATCCTCCCACAGAAAAGCCGGAAATCTCCACCCCAATCTGTCTGGCCTCTGACACTCCCACGTAATCCAGACCATACCATGGTCAGAAACAGCAATGGGCTCTATATCGGCCTGTCCAACCCGGGGAAGCCCACCCTCACTAACAAGAATATAATCAATGCGAGACCATGTAAGGTGCGCTCGCGATTGGTGGGTGTATTCTCGCATCCCCGGGTGTAAAACCCGCCACACATCCACAAGGGCCCCCACCCTACACAAATAGCTAATCCCTCTACGGGACCACGCTCCTGCTCCTCCCCCAGATGACTTATCCAAACAGGGGTCATGGGGGCAATTAAAGTCTCCAGCCACAATGACCTTGGCCCCCCCCGCGTGCTTCAACAGATCAATCAAATGGGTAAAGAAGGCATGGTCATATACATTGGGCGCATAGACATTCAACAGCCAGATGGATTCATGGTATAATTGGCCCTTCAACAATACATACCTGCCTTGTGGGTCGGCCTGGATCTCCTGCACTTCAAGGGAAACCCCCCTTCTGACTAAGATCACCACTCCCGCTTTCTTCGTCCCCGACTCCGCCCCAAATGCCACCTCTACCCAATCCCGGGCAAGTTTCTTATGTTCTACAGCACTCAAATGGGTCTCTTGCAATAAAGCAATGTGGGCGCCCTTTCGCTTGAGCCCCTGGAGAATTTTTGTACGTTTAATCGAAGACCCAAGGCCGCCCACATTCCAAGAGACTATCTTAATCTCAGGCATGGGACACCCCTGAAGATTACCCATGGCGATAACATTAAGTGTAGCTCCCGGAGGTGCCCAGCCTCACCTCCAGGTCCCTCGCCCATCCCCACCGCTGCACCAAGCTCCCAAGTGTAGAGAACCAACCTCCCCCCTGTAGTGCCTTCTAAAAGAAAAAGTGTGCTATCCCTACCCCCTACCCCAGCCTTCCCACCCGCCCCACTAAGGCTCATTTCCCCCCCCCACCCCTACCCCTGCCCAACCCTTCCCCCCAATAACACTCCCCCCCCACCCCCTCCCATCCCATAGCAAAACCTACCTCCCCGCTACTGACCTACCCCCCCACCCCCAACTTGCAAACGAGCACCCCAACCGCTAGAGGTGGGGCTTGACTTCGGGCCCGGCCCTGCAGGGCCACCCCAACCCCCCCCAGCAATACAGCATAGCACACAGTACCCGTCCCAACAACTAATACATAACTTCCCACACAAGCAGCAAATATCCCCACCAAACATCATACATCCCCATGGCCAAGACCCGCTTAGGGGACCACCAGCAAACAATAAAGGACCCCTTATCCCCCCCCCTCCCAAGTATCAAAGCCTCCCCAAAGCTCCAAACAAAGTGAGTATTAAGAAATCCCAAACATATACTAGGTATGGCCATTTACATCAAACCATGCCAAAGAGTTCAGTGGGGGTGCATCTGAAGTAAGGTCGTCCCGAGGAACGCGGGAAACCATGCTCTCAAGTGGCCTCCTCCCGGGCCGGCGAGGACGCTGGTCGCCGGTTCAGAGCGTCCAGAAAGGCCTGCGCATCTCCGAACTCTGTGAAGACATGGTTGACACCCGAATGTGAAATGCGCAGGGTAGCAGGAAAGGCCAGCGTGAACCTCAATTTCCTCTGGAAGAGAGCAGAACAAATTGGCGCGAATCTCTTGCGTTTGGCAGCAACGGCTGCTGAATAGTCTTGGAAAAGTAGAATTTTATGGCTCTCAAAAAATACTTCCCGCTTCTGCCGAAAGGCCTGAAGAAGTTGCAACTTATGTTGGAAGTTCAGAATGCGGGCAATAACTACCCGCGGCGCGGGTGGGACTCGAGCTTCGGCCCCAGTCTATGCGCACGCTCCACTTTCAACGGACCCACCAAGGCATCAAGACCCAGAGTTTTAGGTAGCCAAGTTTCCACCAAGGGCAAAAGGAGAGCATCCGTGGTGGATTCCGGTATCCCCACCAAACGTAAGTTATTCCTCCGGGACCGATTCTCGAGGTCCTCCACCTTCTCCATTAAAGCAGCTATCTGTGCCTGTTGTGCCTCGTGCTCTCCGGCCCTGCTTCCCCCGGCATCTTCCAATGCAGAAACACGCTGCTCCACCTCCTCCATTCGTTGACCAAGATCAGCTAAAGCCGTCCCCATAGAGTCAAGCTTGTTAAGGATGCGGTCAAATTTAGGGTCCAGATGTTTCACAACCTCTTTAGCCAATTCTGCAGTTGCAGAATCAACGCTCTCCGCTCCCGGCGAGGCCGGATTAAGGCCGCCAGGCAGCACGGTCCCGGCTCGGGTACTTTTCTCCCGCTCCTTTTTCGGCGGTGGAGGCATTTTGCGCTGCGGTTTCGCTGCCACCGCACCCCGTACAAGTTGCCCAGGAGTGTGGGACTCAACTGCTCACCTTCCACGGGTAAATTTAGCAAAGTTTAATCAGTAAGGTTGAGGCGGCCCTGGAGCGAGCAGAGTTCACGTCCTCACTCGCTCATGAGCCACCGGAAGTCCTCTCTCAATATCTTTATAAGTATGTAGCGGGAGTAAGCATGGCAGCATTTCTAAAATGTAGTTCACTTTGGGGACTATCATCATTTTCACAGTTTCTAAGCGGCCCCACCATGTAAGAGATAAGGGAGACCAATGATTTGTGAGCTCACGGACTTTGGAGACTACCTCTTTGGCATTAAAACTGATAGTGTCTTCTAAAGGAGAACAGTAATGGACCCCGAGATACTTCACCATGCGGGATTGCCAAAGGAAGGGAAAGGCCTGCATGTCAGCCTCATGTACCCAGCGGTTCAGTGGGAATGCTACAGATTTGGTCCAGTTAATTTTATAGCCCGATAATTGTGAGTATCCGTCAATCAGATCCAAGACCGCTGGAACCGAATCGAGGGATACGAAAAGCATAAGGTCATCTGCATATGCAGAGAGTTTAATCTCCCTATGACTGAAGGGGACACCTCGAATACGTGCGGACTGTCTAATAAGGAGGGCTAGGGGTTCAAGAGCTAGATCAAAGAGCATTGGTGATAGGGGGCAACCTTGACGCGTGCCTCTTTGGAGATTAAATGGCTGAGACTTGATGGCATTTACACAAATACTGGCGACGGGTTGAGTATACATGACTTGGAGATATCGGAGGAAGCCCTCCCCAAAGCCATACCATCGGAGAACTGCAAATAAGAAGGGCCATTCTAGGCGATCAAAGGCTTTTTCGGCATCCAGGGAAAGACCCACCCATGGATGATCTAGATTGGCAGCACTGGATAGCACATGGCACAAGGTCCGAGCATTGTCAGCAGTTGATCTGCCGGGTATAAAACCGCATTGGTCGGGGTGAATTAGGGTGGCCATCCTGTCAGATAGCCGGGTGGCCAAGATCGTTGCGAAGATCTTATAATCGGCATTAAGTAGGGAGATTGGACGGTAGTTGGCGGTTAGTAGCGGGTCTCTGCCTTCTTTCTCAAATACTACCACATTAGCTGCAGAAAAGGATCCCAAAGAGGATGTATCTACCGCAAGGGCAGTAAAATAGAGTTTTAAATAGGGAACTAAATCTGCACTGAACGTTCTGTAGAATTCGGTCGGGAGACCATCGGGCCCTGCGGCACGGCCCGAGGCTGTTCGTTTTAGGGCAGATTGGATCTCTGAAGTAGAGAAGGGTTCATCCATCGCATCCCTATCATCTTCAGAGAGGGTCGGCCGCTGAATGCCAGAAAGCAATCGCTCGAATGTCTCTGACGAGAACTCACATTCAGATTGATATAGGCGGGTATAGAAATCCCGAAAGAGCTCTACAATGTCGGAGTCTGTGGTCACTATGCCCCCTCCCTGTGGAGCTCGAAGGGCCGCTACGCGTTTGGCTTCTTTTTGACCTTTCAAGGCGTTGGCTAAGAGTCGACCGGCTCGGTTATTTTCACGATAATATGTCCCTCGCTGAAGCTCAATACTCTTAGAAGCTGCAGTTGAGAGGATTGAATTATATTGAAAACGGAGACGCTGTAATCGAATTAATACACATGGATCAGTACGTGAAGTTAGAACTCGTTCGCCTGCTTTTATTTGTTGGTCTAGTATGAGTAGCTGCTGTTTGCGTTGTTTCCGCAGTTGGATTTGATAGCTAGTGATCGTTGCTCGAATGGCCGCTTTGAAGCCCTCCCACCAAGCCCAATTCGCAGTATCCTGGGGTAGATTAAAATGGAAGTAATCCTGTATGGCTGCTCGAATTTCTAACTGGAACTCTGGCTGAGTTAACAGGGCTCTATCAAAGAACCAGGCCCCCGAATTCCCTTGGGGTGCAGTAGTGTGTAATTGAAAGGAAATGGCAGCATGATCTGAAATATGTTGGGAGTGAATCTTTGCAGTGTCCACCTGAGGAACTAACAGTTTTGATATTAGAAAGAAGTCTATGCGAGACTGGGATTTATGAGGGGAAGAGAAGAAGGTGAAGTCAAGCTCATTGGGGTGTAGTAACCTCCATAGATCAACTAAAGCAAGATCTTTGATCAGGGAGGTAAGCGTGGTGTGACTCTTGGGGGGACCACTTGTCCTAGGCGGCTGTTTGTCAATCAGGGGATCAAGGACTAGATTGAAATCCCCCCCAATTATCAATGAAGTATTAGCAGAGGCCTGCGCAACCTGAGCAATGGTAGCAAAAAAGGCAGGGTCATCCACATTAGGAGCGTAAAGGCATATACATGTAACTTCAAGGCTACCTATCTTGAGGTGAACTCTGGACCATCTACCTTCTGTATCTGAGCTAGTCGCAATAATAGTAGCATGCAAAGATTTCCTAACCAGTATGGCAACCCCACATTTCTTAGAAACGGCTGGGGAATAGGCGGCCACCATGTAAGGTTTAATATTGAGTTTAAGAGTTTCCTTCGAATTTAAATGCGTTTCTTGGAGAAAAATCAGATCCGCAGCTTCCTGACTGAGGTAGCTTAGGATTTTCTTCCGTTTTATCGGATTATTGATTCCTTTTACGTTCAATGAGAAAATCTTACATGGTGCCATCAATCGGTAATAGACATTTTAGGTAAGGGCGCTTGAAAACATACAACATAATCAGAATCTGTGCAACAATGACATAATCACCGAGTATTCTGGCTAATACACCCCATATTGAAAAGTATGTACCAAAGTATCTTAGAGAAGAAGCAAAACCCCCAAAGAATATGGCGACCATATGTCTGCGGGAGGAGGCCCTAGAGAGGAAATAGAAAGACATGAAAAAAAAAAAGAAAAGAAACACCAGAGTCCATAATTAACACTGTCTCTGATACTCATCGAGGCTACTGTGGGTAGATGGAGTCGGGTCACAGATATCATCAAAAGTAAGGCAACAAACTGCCCTCGCCAGACTCTTTGCTGGGCTGCGGCAGATCCAATATGGCAGGTACAGCGGATATGAGAATACTTGCAGGAATATTCTGGAAGTCAGCGCATCAAGTCGGCTTCTTTGGAATCCAAAAACTCCGCTAGTAGATCAGGGTCCTCAAATGTTCTTGTCTGATTGTGAAGCGTGACTCGGAGCTTGGCCGGGTACATCAGGCCATAGCGTGCTTGGAGTTGTTGAAGCCTCGGCCGGAATTCCAGAAAGCGCTTTCGGCGGTCGACTGTGGGTTTAGCCAAGTCGGGATAGAAGGAGATCTTGTGGCTCTCAAACTCCATATGGCCCTTTGCCCGGGAGGCACTTAGAATTTGCACCACGTGTTGATATCTCAAAAGTCGAAAAATGATAGGCCGCGGGGTCTTCATGTTGAGCGTTATGCTTGTGGGTACACGATGAGCGCGATCGATCTCCAAATCTTTGGTAAAGGTGATTTGGAGCAGGGAAGGGAGGATTTTGCATAAAAACTCTTTCATGTCTCCCGATTCCGCTCCCTCCGGTATGCCCACGAGTCGTATGTTGTTGCGGCGCGCTCTATTATTGCCATCTTCCACTTCTTTCTGCAAGGCCCGCACCTGACGTTCAACTTTGTCGAGTTTGGACAACCGGGCCGCATGGGAGTCCAATATGCTCTCCATTTTGTCCTGACGCGAAGAAAGCCCTTCTAGCTTGCTTTGCAGCACACCAAAATCTTCCCGCAGCGCTCGGAGTGCTTCACCGTTTGACTGCACGAGGTTTTTGACCCCTCTAATCTCTGCGAGGATTTCCTGCTGCATTTCGGGGCCCTCGCGCAAGGCCAGCCCCTTCTGCGGGGACGGAGGTTCAGTTTTGGAACGTTTGCCGTGAGAAGCCGCTGGAGATCCAAATTCCAGGCGCGTGGGTTTGGTCCCCGCCATCTCACCAATGTGCTCCGGCAAGATCAGAGTAGAAGTTCCAAGTATGTACGGTGTTAATTCAGGATTCTGAGTAGGCCTCTCGGGAGCCTCAGCGTTATGCGACCATCCCGCTGGACATCAGGCTCCGCCCCCCCCATGAGTGAAGTGCTTTGTGCATTAGGAGCAATGTCTTATATTTAATTCTGCTAGGGAGGGGCAGCCAGTGGAGCTGTTTTAGGATGGGTGTAATGTGTTCATATTTAGTGGCACTCTGGATTGTGCATGCAGCTGTGTGGAGTGCAGATTGGAGGGGGAGGAGGGTGGTCTTTGGTAGGCCCTGATAGATATTGTTGCAGTAGTTAGCATGTGGGAGAGTGAGGGCTTTGAATGCTGAGCAGAAGTCATCTGGTTCGAGGAGGGGACGGAGTCATTGCAGGGTCTTGGTTTTGAAGTAGATTGTGTTGGCTGTTATTGTTACATGAGTTTTGAAGGAGAATTGTTGGTCGAGGGTTATCCCTAGGTATTTTAGCTCTGGTTTAACATTTATCTGTGTGTTGTTTAGTGTGATTGTGGTTGGTGGGATGAATGATGAGTTCCTTGTAATGAACATAGCTTCTGTCTTTTTGTAATTTATTGATAGGTTGTTCGCTGTAAGCCAGTTGGAAACGTCTTTGAAGCAGTCTTGAATTCATGTGTATGATGGTTGCTTAGTGTGTAGTGGACAATATAGCAAAATGTCATCGGCACATATGTGGAAGTGGATCTTATGGTTTTTAATGATCGTGCAGATGGGTTGGAGATATAAGTTGAAGAGAGGTGTGGAGTGTGTGGAACCTTGGGGTACGCCTTGTGTTTGTTGGTATAGTTTGGAGGTGTTTGTGCCGTTTTATCTTTTACTGTTAGTGAGGTAGAACTGAAAACATTTGAAAACAGTGTCTTGGATGCCATATGACCGTAGGCACTGGAGGAGTGAGCCATGGTTGACTGTATCGAATGCTGCGGAGATGTCCAGAAATATCATTAGGTAGGCTTGTAAGTGAACTTGTATTCCTTGGGTTAGTGTGTTGATAAGTGATGTTGTTAGACTTTCCACTCCATGCAGTGGCGGAAACTGTGCTGTTGTGGATCAAGTAAGCAGTTCTCATCAATTTGGTCTTGAAGCTGGAGTTGTATGTTTTTTTTCAATGACTTTTTCTAGGAAGGAGAGACTGGCGATGGGGTCTGTAAGATGCAGGGTCTGAAGGGTCAAGGCTTAGTTTCTTTAAGGTGGGGCGGATAGAGGACAGCTTGAGGCAGTTTGGCATTATTCATTGTTGTAGAATTTCATGTGTTAGTTTGGTGAGGAATGGGCTGAGTTTGATCTTTGAAGCTTTAATCCAGTTAGCTGAGCATGGATCAAGTGGTGAGTTGGAGGTGTTGAGCACTGTTAGAATGTTTTCAATCTCTTTGTTAGTGATCTTTCAAAAGAATGGTGTCAGACGGAATGGTGGTGGAAAGGAGGTGTTGAGGTCCTGGTGGGGATATAGCTTCTTGTATTGAGCAGCTAGTTGGTGGTGGTTGACAGTAGGAGTTTGGTTGTGGTTGTTGGGTGGTTGTATGAGGCGCTTGACTATGTCAAATAGTTTTCTTGGGCGATTGATAGAGGTATTGATGATCTTAGTGTGATAGTCATTCTTGGCCTTATCTGTGGTTGAATGGTAATTCTGAAGTAGTGCTATGTATTTGTTGCAGTCTTCAGTTTGTGTGGTTTTACGCCATTTCCATTCCAGTTGTCTTAGCTTGGTTTTTAGTTGCCGAAGAGTACTGGAGTACCAGGGCCTTTTGGGGGTGTGGTGTTTTTGGGTTAGCTTGTGTTGATTGGGTGGTATTTTAGCTGCATCTCCAAGTATTTTGTTCCAGGTGTCTGTCAGTATTGTTGTATCTCATGTGTCCATCCTTATGTTCTTTGTGGTATACTGCAAGATGGCTTCCTTGTTAAATTGTCTGAATCGTTGTGTGGTCTGTTGTTGTTCTGTCTGACTTATTGTGGATTTTAGGGAAAGAGCGAAGGTGATGAGGCTGTGGTAAGACCATTGACTTGGGTAGGCTTGTAGTGTGTGTGGGGAGCTGGTATATATTGGGATGGTGGGGGAGAAGATTAGGTCACAGGTGTTGCTTTTGATGTGTGTGAGTGAAGGCCATTGAATCTATGGCTGAGAGGAAGATTTCTGCCACATTGGTAGAAACATAGAAACATGATGACAGAAAAAGACCACATGGCCTATCTAGTCTGTCCTTCCATAACAACAACTACAACAGTCCACTTTTTACCTTTAGAGATCCTCTGTGTTGGTCCCATGCTTTTTTGAATTCAGTTACTGTCCTCATCTCTACCACCTCCACTGGGAGACTATTCCACGGATCCACTACTCTTTCCGTAAAGAAATATTTCCGCATATCACTCCTGAATCTATCTCCCTTCACCCTCATCCCATGTCCCCTCGTAGCAGAACTTGCTTTCAATTGAAAGAGGCTCGCTCCCTGAACATTTATGCCACGGAGGTATTTAAACATCTCAATCATATCACCTCTATCCCGCCTTTCCTCTAAGGTGTACATATTAAGATCCTTAAGTCTGTCCTCATATACTTTAGTAGCAACCCTCTGCACCGACTCCATCCTGTTCACATCCTTTTGAAGGTGCAGTCTCCAGAATTGCACACCATACTCCAAATGAGGTTGCACCAAAGACTTATACAGAGGCATTATCACCTCTTTTTTTCTGCTAGCCATTCCTCTCCGTATGCACCCAAGCAGCCTT
Organism: Ichthyophis bannanicus; assembly: GCA_033557465.1. Lineage (NCBI taxonomy): Eukaryota > Metazoa > Chordata > Amphibia > Gymnophiona > Ichthyophiidae > Ichthyophis > Ichthyophis bannanicus. The sequence goes on along the minus strand of CM066037.1, from coordinate 362,845,355 downwards.
CTAGCTTTTGTTGTCGCCTTTTCTACCTGTTTAGCTATTTTAAGATCATCAGACACAACCACGCTCAGGTCCCGCTCTTCTTTAGTGGACAAAAGTACTTCACCTGCTATACTGTATTGCTCCCTTGGATTTCTGCAGCCCAAATGCATGACCTTACATTTTTTAACATTAAATTCCAGCTGCCAAATTCTAGACCATTCTTCAAGCTTAGCTAGATCCCTCCTCATGTTATCTACACCTTCCTGGGTGTCTACTCTATTGCAGACGTTACCCGACAGCCCTTCCGCTATATCACTAACAAAGATGTTAAAAAGAATCGGACCAAGGACAGATCCCTGGGGCACACCACTGGTAACATCCTTCTCCTCAGAGTGAGCTCCATTTACTTGTACTCTTTGTCGCCTCCCACCCAACCAACTTCTAACCCAAGCAGTAACTTTAGGGTCCATCCCTAGGGTGCTCAGTTTGTTTATAAGTCGCCTGTGAGGAACAGTGTCAAAGGCTTTACTGAAATCTAAATACACCACATCTAGAGCTCTCCCTCGGTCCAACTCCCTGGTCACCCAGTCAAAGAAATCAATCAGATTTGTCTGACAAGACCTGCCTTTGGTGAATCCATGCTGCCTCGGATCCTGTAATCCGCTGGACTCCAGAAACCTCACTATTTTCTCTTTCAGCAGCGTTTCCAATAATTTACTCACCACCGAAGTTAAACTAACCGGCCTGTAGTTTTCAACCACATCCTTACTTCCGCTTTTGTGTAAAGGCACCACATGAGCCTCTCTCCAGTCCTTTGGCACCACTCCCGACTCCAACGAGGCATTAAAAAGGTCAGTCAGTGGAGCTGCTAGAACGTCCCCAAGTTCCCTCAGTATTCTAGGGTGTATCCCATCCGGTCCCATCGCTTTGTCTACTTTAAGTTGAGCTAGTTTCTCACGAACACAGTCTTCTGAAAATTGTTCAAGATGTCCCTCGCTTCTGTTCTTATTTGTGGGTGTTTTCTGAGGTCCTGCTCCTGGTTCTTCATCTGTGAACACAGAACAAAAATATTTGTTAAGCAATTCCGCTTTATCCTTATCAGCTTCTACATATTCCCCCCTGTACCCTTGAGTCTGACAATACCACTTTTGCCCTTCCTCTTCTCACTAATATATCTGAAAAATGTCTTATCCCCCCATTTTATTGCATTGGCTATTTCCTCCTCCTTTTGAATCTTTGCCTTCTTGACTACTTAATAATAACTACTTAATAATAACTATCAAAGTTATTTCTTCCTGTTCAAATGTAAACACAAAGTACCATCGGAAATGTGTAAATTCTTTGTTCAATGTAAACCGCGCTGATGCTGAATAGTGCGGCATAGAAGAGACTTTAAATAAATAAAAATAAAATAAAATAAATAAATACTTGGCTAGCTTCTCTAGGTTTTTCCAAATACAGATGCCTGTCTTCCTCTCTCTGTGATCTCTTGTATTTCATGAAGGCCTCCCTCTTTTTCTTCACTTTTTCAGCTACTTCCTTCGAAAACCATAGCGGTCTCCTGTTCCTTTTGCCTTTATTTACCATTTTAACAAAAAGGTTGGCTGCCTTTAAAATACCCCCTTTCAGTTTTGCCCACTGTTTTTCTACATCCCCAAGCTGTTCCCATCCCACTAACGACTCCCTGAGGTATTGGCCCATCTTTGCAAAGTTAGTCTTCCTAAAGTCTAAGATCCTCACCTTGGAATGGATTCTAACAGCCCTAGTCCTAATACTGAACCATACCATCTGGTGATCACTGGATGCAAAATGATCTCCCACTACAACATCAGAAACACTTTCACCATTGGTAAGCACCAAGTCCAGTATGGCCCCTTCACGTGTGGGGTCTGTTACCAATTGCCTGAATAGTTCTCCCTGTAGAGAATCCAGGATCTCCTTACTTCTAGATGATACTGCAGCAGGAATGTGCCAATCAACATCTGGCATATTGAAGTCTCCTATCAATAGCACTTCCCCTTTCCTAGCAATGCTGCGTATGTCTTCAATTAACTCTCTGTCCACCTCTTCCTCTTGTGAGGGAGGTCTGTATATCACACCAATGCAAATAGATTTCTCTTTCCCTCTTTCTAGTTTAACCCACAATGCCTCCTATCTCCCTTTTAAGCTCTGTAATTCCAAAGCTTTAATAGTAGTTTTTACATATAGTGCCACTCCTCCTCCCCTTCTTCCTACCCTGTCCTTTCTGAATAAAGTATAGCCAGGTATAGTTACATCCCAGTCATGGTTTTCTGTGAACTATGTTTCCGTAACTGCCACTAAATCCAAGTCAGCCACTCCCACCAAAGCTTCAACTTCAGGGATCTTATTTCCCATGCTACGGGCATTAATACACACTGCTTTCCATATGTTACCCCTGTTACCCATTTCCATAAAGGTATTTAATGTATCACATACCTGGGGGATTCCACTTACCTGGGGGCTTTCTTCACCCATCCCCAACGAATCTAGTTTGACAAGGTCCCTCATCAGAGACGTTTGGCAAAACTAAAGAGTCATGGGATAGGAGGCAGTGTACTACTGTGGATCAGGAGCTGGTTAAAAGATAGAAAGCAGAGGGTTGGGCTAAATGGACAATTTTCCCAATGGAGAAAGGTGAATAGTGGTGAACCCCAGGGATCTGTGCTGGGTCCGCTGCTTTTTGACATATTCATAAATGACCTGGAAAGTAGGTAGGTAAGGAGGGGAGGTTGAAGTCTCCTAGGATAAGATTCTGGTCGTTCTTGGCGATGGAGATTTCAATGATGTGTTCAGTTATGCCAGATAGGTCATTGGAGGTAGAGGTGGGAGTTCTGTAGTTTAGGCTGATGGTTAGATGGTCGTTCGTGATTGAGACTGAGTCTATTGCATCAGTGCTTCTGGATGATAGGGGACAGAAACGGAGGTTTGTCTTTGTTAGTAGCACTACCCCTCCTCCCCTACGGTTATTTTGTGTGCAGTGGAATAGTGAATAGCCTTCTGCTTTAAGTTGATTGAGGATGACATTATCTATTTCTGAGAGTCATGTTTCCGTAATGCCTCATTTGTCTAGCTGGAATTCTGTGAGTAGGTCCATAATAGCATGAATTTTATTTTTCACTGATCTGGCATTGATCAGTGTGCAACTGTGTTGTTTGGAGGGCAGTTAAGACGGGAATGGTGTGGAAGGGTGCTGGTATGTCTATGAGGCGTCTGTATAAGTGTTGCTGTAAGCAGGTTAGGGGAGTGTATGCAGGATGGTATGTGTAATGTGTGCAAGGGGGGTATTGTGGGGGGAGGGTATAAACTGCTAGATATAAACTGAACATGGTGGATTATATAATGGAGGGTAGGTGAGCAGTGTCTTCTATTGCAAGGTTTTCAGTGAATTTGTTTGCTCCTAGAGTGACACAGACCCTGTTGGAAATGTGTGAGCTGTTTTGCTGTGCACTGTTATTTTTTATTACCTTATTTGATGCTGTCCCCACCTGAGAACCTCACCAAAGGGCCCTTTGGTGATGCCCTCAGGTGCAGGTCCGCCAGGCATGGATGCGCCTGAAGGCACTCGGCCTTTTAAATTGAACAGTTGTGACCTCTTGGGCCCAATTGGCCTTGGTGGTGGGGAGTTGGGAGGGGCTTGCCTTTTTAAAAAGGGTTCCAGGGGTGATCCGGGAAACTACAGACCGGTGAGCCTGACGTCAGTACCGGGAAAAATGTTAGAAACCATCATAAACAATAAAATTACTCAGCATGTAGATAGTCATGGCCTAATGGGAGACAGCCAACATGGCTTTAGATAAGGAAGATCTTGTCTTACTAATCTGTTATGTTTTTTTGAAGGTGTGAATAAACTGGTGGACAAAGGTGAGTCGGTTGATATAGTGTATCTGGACTTTCAGAAAGCCTTTGACAAGGTCCCTCATCAGAGACTTTTGGCAAAACTAAAGAGTCATGGGATAGGAGGCAGTGTACTACTGTGGATCAGGAGCTGGTTAAAAGATAGAAAGCAGAGGGTTGGGCTAAATGGACAATTTTCCCAATGGAGAAAGGTGAATAGTGGTGAACCCCAGGGATCTGTGCTGGGTCCGCTGCTTTTTGACATATTCATAAATGACCTGGAAAGTGGAATAACGAGTGAGGTTATCAAATTTGCAGATGACACAAAACTATTTAAAGTTGCTAAAACCCAAGAGGATTGTGGAAAATTGCAAGAGGATCTTGATAAATTGGAAGACTGGGCATCAAAATGGCAGATGAAATTTAATGTGGACAAGTGCAAAGTTATGCACCTAGGGAAGAACAGCCCAAACTATGGTTACACGATGCAAGGTTCCACATTAGGAACCACCACCCAGGAAAAAGATTTAGGCGTCATTGTGGATAACATGTTAAAACCCTCCGCCCAGTGTGCAGCGGCAGCCAAGAGAGCAAATGGAATGCTAGGTATCTTAAGGAAAGGAATGGAAAATAAAGATATTATAATGCCTCTATATCGTTCCATAGTGAGACCGACCTTGAATATCATGTGCATTTCTGGTCGCTGTATCTTAAAAAGGATATAGCGATATTAGAAAAGGTTCAGAGAAGAGCCACCAAAATGGTAAAGGGGATGGAAGGATACTCCTATGAAGAAAGACTAAAAAGGTTAGGGCTCCTTAACCTGGAAAAGAGATGGCTGAGGGGAGATATGATAGAAGTCTATAAATTAATGAACGGAGTGGAACGGGTAAACGTAGATCGATTGTTTACGTTATCAGAATATAGAAAGACTAGGGGACATGCAATGAAGCTACAAGGTAAACTATTTAAGTCTAATAAAAGAAAATATTTTTTCACTCAACATCTAATCAAACTCTGGAATTTGTTACCGGAGGACGTAGTAAAGGCTGTTAGTGTGTTGTTAAGTGCCGTCGAGTCGGAGTCGACTCAAGACGACCCTCTGGATAGCTATCCTAAATTGTGTTCGGTCTTCAGTCAGGCGGCTCATTGTTGACAGACTGGTACCCGTGGCTGCTGTTATTGTATCGATCCATCTCATTGCTGGCCTTCCTCTTTTGCGTTGACCTTCTATCTTGCCAAGCATAATGTCTTTCTCTAATGATCTCTCTCTTCGCATGATGTGTCCAAAGTATGAAAGTCAAAGTCTTGTCATCTGAGCTTCTAAAGAAAGCTTAGGTTTGATCTCCTCTAGTACCGACTGGTTTGTTCTTCGGGCAGTTCATGGTATACACAGTATTTGCCGCCAACACCATAATTCAAAGGCATCAATTTTCTTCCTGTCTATCTTTTTCACTGTCCAGCTTTCACATCCATATGATGTTATTGAAAATACCATGGCTTGAACAAGTCGAATCTTTGTATGGAGAGAGACATCTCTACTCTTGAGAATCTTATCTAGGTCTTTAATAGCCATTCTGCCAAGAGCAATGCGTCGTCTGATTTCTTGACTGCTTGTTGCTTCTTTATTGATAGTTGATCCAAGTAGGTTAAAGTTGTTCACAATTTCAATTTCTTCTCCTTCAATGATGAACCTGTTGATTATGCCAGTTGTCATGATCTTTGTCTTCTTTACATTAAGGTGCAGGCCCATTTTGAGACTATGTTCTTTGATTGTGAGAAGCAAATGTTTCAGATCATCTTCACTTTCAGCCAGTAATGTGGTATCATCAGCATAGCGAAGGTTGTTGATGAGTCTTCCACCAATCTTCACACCTCTGTCTTCATACAATCCTGCTTCTCTGATGATTTGTTCTGCATATAAATTAAACGGGTGGGGGGAAAGTATGCAGCCTTGTCTTACACCTTTGCTTATTTTAAACCATTCTGTTTCTCCTTGTTCCGTTCGAACTGTTGCTTCTTGATCAATGTACAGATTGCGCAAGAGAACGATCAAATGTTCTGGTATACCCATGCTTCTTAATGTGGTCCAGAGTTTCTCATGGTTTACACAGTCAAAAGCCTTGCTATAGTCGATAAAGCACAAATAGATATCCTTTTGGTATTCTTTAGTCTTTTCAAGGATCCATCTCACATCCGCAATGATGTCTCTCGTTCCTCGCCCTTTTCTGAACCCTGCTTGCACTTCAGGTAGTTCTTGTTCCAGGTATGGTTGTAGTCTCTTTTGAATAATCTTCAGTAGAATCTTGCTGGCATGTGGGATCAGAGCAATTGTGCGATAATTTTCACAGTCAGTTGGATCACCTTTCTTTAGTATTGGTATAAACACAGATCTTTTCCAGTCAGTTGGCCATGATGTTGTCTTCCATATTTCTTGGCAGAGCCTTGTGAGTACGGTAACAGCTGCATCAGATTGCTGCAATACTTCTATGGGAATGCTATCAATGCCTGGTGCTTTGTTCTTTGATAAGGCTTTCAATGCTGCTTCAACTTCTTCTTTCATCACCAATGGTTCCCGATCATAAGGTACAGGTTGAAACGGCTGTTGGTCCACTTGATCTTTATCATATGAAAACTCTGTATATTCCTTCCACCTTTTCTTGATCTTCTCAGCATCATTCAACATAGAACCTTGAGCATCTTGTAACATTCCAATTCGAGGCTGGAACTTTTTCTTTAACTCTCGTAGCTTTAGGAAAGCCAATCTTGTTCTTCCTCTAATAGTTTCTGCTTCTATTTCCTTGCAAGTGTCATTGTAGTACTTTTCCTTGTCCTGTCTTGCTGCACGTTGGAAATCTCTGCTGAGTTCTGCGATTGTCTTTCTTTCTCCTCTGGCTTTAGCTTCTCTGCGTTTCTGGGCAATTTTCAGAGTTTCTTTCGATATCCATTTTGGCCGTTTTTGCTTTTTCACCTTTTGTAGAGACTTCTCGCTTTCTTCCAACACAACCTTCTTGATGTCATTCCATAACTCTTCCGGAGCTCTGTCATTTGTATCTAAAGCAGCAAATCGATTTTGCAGGCAGTCTTTAAATTCCAGTGGTATATTCTCAAGGTCATATTTTGCTGCATTCATGAGTGGTTTGCTCTTTTTCAACTTTAGCTTGAGTTTGCATACTAGTAGTTGATGATCTGTACGACAGTCAGCTCCAGGTTTTGTCTTTGTTGATGTTACAGAGCTTTTCCATCGTTGACTTCCACATATGTAGTCAATTTGATTTTTATATAATCCATTCGGTGAAGTCCATGTGTACAGTCGCCGCTTGTCTTGCTGAAAGAAGGTGTTTGAGATGAACAGATCATTGGCCTTGCAGAATTCTATCAGTCTTTCTCCAGCTTCATTTCTGTTGCCAAGTCCATATTTTCCAACTACTTTGCCTTCTTCTTTGTTGCCAACTTTTGCGTTCCAGTCACTCATGACTATCAGAATATCCTGTTTGCATGTTCTGTCAATTTCAGCTTGTACTTGTTCATAGAACTCTTCAATTTCATTCTCTTCTGCAGCTGTTGTTGGGGCATATACTTGAATTATAGTTGTGTTGATAGGCAATCCTCGTAGACGAATAGAGATAAAGCGTTCGCTGACTGCATTGTATTTCATTACAGTTCTTGCAAGTTTCTTCTTTATTATAAATGCAACACCATTTCTTCTTTGTCTTTCATTTCCAGCATAGTAGACCATGTGATCATCTGATGCAAAGTGCCCCATGCCAGTCCATTTCAGTTCGCTGACACCCAACAGATCAAGTTGTACACGTTCCATTTCATTCTTGACCACCTCCAACTTCCCTTGGTTCATGCTTCGTACGTTCCATGTTCCAATGTGTAAGACATCTTTACAGCTTCTGACTCTCATTTCATGCGCAGCTACATCAGCAGTCAGACTTCCCGAGGGCTTTGATCCAACCACATCATAAATGCTGGCTTTACTCTGAAAAGTCTTCAGCTCTTCCCCAGTAGCTAGTTGAGTGCCTTCTGACCTGGGGGTCTCATCTTCCAGCACCATAGCACAATTTGTTTTGTTGTAACTATCCATTGGGTTTTCATGGCAAGATACAGAAGTAGATTGCCGGGCCTTTCTTCCGCGCAGTTTAAGTTTGGTGTTGTTGCCGTTGTCACAAAAATGTGATCCTCCGCCGTCAACACTGTCCCATTCTGCTGCTGCCCAGATGGGTGGTTTGTCTTGGTCTGGCACCTCAGCTGAGACCTGTCCATCTTGGGAGACCCTGCCAGTAGTTAAACTACCGATAGTTTAGCTCTCAGCATCACTGATGCACGCAAGCCCTCACAGCACGACAAGCTGCAAACCAAGTGAGAGGCTGTTAGTGTAGCTGGGTTTAAAAAAGGTTTGGACAAGTTCCTGGAGGAAAGGTCCATAAACCATTATTAAGAAGGGACCCAGGATATCCATGCTTGACCCAGTACAAGCATTGTGGAACCTGTGTCTTTTGGGGAAACTGTTAGGTACGTATGACCTAGATTGGCCACTGTTGGAAACAGGATACTGGGCTTGATGGACCTTGGTCTGACCCAGTATGGCATATCTTATGTTCTTATGTTCTTATGATTGGGGCTGAGGGCTGCCGCCAGTGTTCCCATACCTGAAGGCTCTCAGTCTTTTAAATTTAAAAGTTGTGTCTTCTTCAGCCTGTTTGGACTTGGTGGTGGGCTCTGGGTCATTGTTATCTCCGTCTGAATTGGAGCTTTCCCTGGCCGCTATAGTTTGACAGTCACTGTTTCTGTTCCCTTGTTTCCAGTAAGGCTGTTCTAGGGCTCTCAAATAAGCATGGCTTGTTCCTATGCCCTTACGTCCTGGCTTATAAAACTCTGGCCTGCTTCTTTTCCTTTCAAACTGGATATCTGCTTTACAATTGTTTCTAGGAGCTGAGCTTCTCTTTATGAATAAAGTGACACCATACCTTGGCTTCCTGTAGCCGGTATAACTGGAGTTTTCCTTCTCAGGCACTTCTCTCAGGACACAGTCTCTTTGGCAGACTTTCTCTTGGAAGCTTCTGGGCACTCCTTGACCTTTCTGTAGCCTAGGAAAACCTGGTGAGGAATCCAGACTTCCTTGCTTCCTGGTATAGGTAACTCTGCTATCAGTACCTTTCCTTCTGGAGCCTTTCAATCCTGTTTCAGAGTCTTCTGGTGAGCGTAGGCCTCTCTCCAGGTATTTATTTATTTAGACAGTTTTGTATACCGCCTTATCCTTCAATCAAAGCGGTCACAACACAATTGGGGGATACATTTAACATGCAGGGATATGAGACACATACACTAATACTTACAGGGAACATGGGCAATGGAGGGTTAAGTGGCTTGCCCAAGACCACAAGGAGCATCTGTGGGACTAGAAACCCCAGTCCTTCCGGCCCAAGGTTACTGTCCTCTAGTGGGATTTGAACCCCCAACCTTCCGGCCTGAAGTACCTTGCCCCAACCACTAGGCTCTCTCCTTCTGAGCTCTTTACCTCTGAGGTCTCCTGCTACCAAATCTTTCTCCGGACTGACTCTCCACTGTCCGTCTTTCTCTCTGGCTCTTTCTGCGCCTCTTCCAGCTCCTGCTGTCGTTGTCATGCTGCTTGTCTTGGCTGCAGTGCTTGACCTGGCTGGGCTGCTGTTCCTGGCTGTCTCAGCTCCCCTTCTCCTCCTTCCTCCTCCTGCACTAGCCTTCTGCTTATAAAGGCATTCCAAGTTTGAGTTCCCCGGGCTACTTTTCAGGTGCAGCTGATTAACGTCTGCAGAATCATCAGCCGGGTGTGTTAACTCAGCCTCTGTAAGTTTTCACCTGCTCCCTCTAGCTGCGCTGCAGGGCAATTGCATCTTCTGCACATCATTTGTTTTGTGAAAGACAGCGTTTTTTTCTAAGTCTTCACTTTCATTAGCATCCGCTCTATGACATACTGCAGCAGGAATGTGCCAATCAACATCTGGCATATTGAAATCTCCTATCAGTAGCACTTCCCCTTTCCTAGCAATGCTGCGCATGTCTTCAATTAACTCTCTGTCCACCTCTTCCTCTTGTGAGGGAGGTCTGTATATCAAACCAATGTAAATAGATTTCCCTTTCCCTCTTTCTAGTTTAACCCACAATGCCTCCCCTCTCTTTTAAGCTCTGTAATTCCAAAGCTTTAATAGTAGTTTTTACATATAGTGCCACTCCTCCTCCCCTACTTCCTACCCTGTCATTTCTGAATTAAGTGTAGCCAGGTATAGTTACATCCCAATCATGTGTTTCTGTGAACCATGTTTCTGTAACTGCCATTAAATCCAAGTCAGCCACTCCCACCAAAGCTTCAACTTCAGGGATCTTATTTCCCATGCTACTGGCATTTATACACACTGCTTTCCATATGTTACCCCTGTTACCCATTTCCATAAAGTTATTTAATGTATCACCTACCTGGGGCTTTCACTTACCTGGGGGCTTTCTTCACCCATCCCCAATGAATCTAGTTTAAAGTCCTCTTCAGTAGATTAGCCAGGCTACTACTGAAGATGCGTTGACCTTTCTTGGACAGATGGATGCCATCTCTGCTCTGCAACCCTTGGAACAGCATCCCATGGTCTAGGAAACCAAAACACTCTCGATGACACCATCCACGCAGCCATGCATTCATCTCCAGGATGCGAGCCTCTCTGCCTTGGCCTTTACCCTCAACAGGGAGGATTGAAGAGAACACCACCTGTGCACCTAACTGCTTCATCCTCTGTCCCAGAGCCATGAAGTCACTTTTGATACATTCCGAGGTATACCTGGCAGTATCATTTGTTCCAACATGGATTAGCAACATTGAGTAATAGTCAGTGGGCTTGATGAGTCTCGGCAAACTCTCCGTAACATCTTGGATTTTGGCACCAGGCAGACAGCATACCTCTCTGGACATCAAGTCTGGTCGGCAGATGGATGCCTCAGTACCCCTCAGAAGAGAGTCTCCAACCACCACTACCCTTTGTTTCCTTGTGGTCACTGATTCTGCAACTTTGGGGTACTTGAGCTCTGGTTTTTCCCTTTCCAGGGATGCTTTCACCTCCTCCACTTCCAGTGCTGCATAATGGTTCTTCAGTTCAAGGGCTGGAGAAGTTGGATTGGTGATTTTGCAGGCCCTGGTGACTTGTGTCCAACCATCGACATTCTGTTGGCACCCATCTTCTCCTGTGCTGGAGAGCTTGGTTGCTGCAAGAAGCATCTCATCAATGTACTTCTTACTGTCTTGAATGCACCTCAGCCTCGCCACCTCCTCTCTGAGTTCCTCCACTTGTTTCCTTAGAGCTTCAACATGCAGGCACCCTGCACATTGAACCGGTCCTTCAACAAGCATTAGGATCTCTGTCTGGACCGAGGCAGAAGCTGTAACGTGGGCAACAGCTTTAGCGATACAATTTTTCCCAGCCATTGTTCTGTTCGTGGAGCTTAAGTATCTGTTAAAGCAAAAGAGAGAGATCTACCAAGTACCAGCCAGTTTCCCAGCTGTCCTTTCAGAGAAAAAGCAGTTAAATCTCCTTAATTATATTCAAAATGTGCTGGTCCAATTCTCTGTGCTTTGTCAAATGGGGAGGTGTCCTATAAAGCAAGACTACTTGCTAGGGGTGGGTGGGAGTCGGGGTGGGTAGGGAGGGAACTAACACCTGATTAGGTGTTAGCAGTTCCCAAAGCTGAGGAGGTTACTGGAGTTCAACCACCTACTGTGCTCAAGGAAAGTCCCACTAAAGCACCAAAAAGAAAGTAACCTTGCTTTAAAAATGTACAAAAAAACCTTTTAAGAGCTCCCAGTCAGAGAGCTAACAATTTAATATAATAAAACAAACCCTTAAATCCTTACTGTTGGTTGATCTGGAGAGCTCCTGTAGGAAAGCCTGAACAGGGCAGGGCACTGGAGTCTTTTATGCAGGCCCTCAGCTGCTCTCAGGTAATCAGGCCCACTAACTCCTGATTAGCTTTTAGCAGTTCCCAAAGCTGAGGAGGTTACTGGAGTTCAACCACCTACTCTGCTCAAGGAAAGTCCCACTAAAGCACCAAAATGAAAGTAACCTTGCTTTAAAAATATACAAAAAAACCTTTTAAGAGCTCCCAGTCAGAGAGCTAACAATTTAATATAATAAAACAAACCCTTAAATCCTTACTGTTGGTTGATCTGGAGAGCTCCTGTAGGAAAGCCTGGTCTTATATACTGCTCTATTTTGCAGGCAGAACGGTTTACATACAACAATGAAGGAGATATGCAACAATAGAAGGCGACATGCCAGGTCACTTGCATCGAGGTTGATAGGTGTGCTAAGGCTCAAGAGAGGGATCAACATGCCATTCCTTGAGGGGCTTCATTTCAAACAAGGTAATTCTGTGACCTTTGTTAGATGTTCTCTGCTTAAAAGTTCTTTAAAAAGGGGATACTTTTGTGAATGGCTTTTTTTGCTGCTGAAAGTTACTGGTATATTTTTTCTAGCTGTTTGCAGAGGAGGATCTTTCTGTTTTAGGCAAGGCTTTTTATTTTACTGTTTTTTTCTTTTTAGCTTTAGATAACATTTTCTGCTGATTTGCTTTCTGATTTATTTTTACAGCTGTATTGCAGAAGGGTATTATTTTTTGTGTTCCTAGGGAAAGCTTGGGAGACCCTGCCAGTAGTTAAACTACCGATAGTTTAGCTCTCAGCATCACTGATGCACACAAGCCCTCACAGCACGACAAGCTGCAAACCAGTTGAAACTGGACAGTGAAAAAGATAGACAGGAAGAAAATTTATGCCTTTGAATTATGGTGCTGGCGGTGATTACTGTGTATACCATGGACTGCCCAAAGAACAAACCAGTCGGTACTAGAGGAGATCAAACCTAAGCTTTCTTTAGAAGCTCAGATGACAAGGCATCGACTTTCGTACTTTGGACACATCATGCAAAGAGAGAGATCATTAGAGAAAGACATCATGCTTGGCAAAATAGAAGGTCAACGCAAAAGAGGAAGGCCAGCAATGAGATGGATCGATACAGTAACAGCAGCTACGGGTACCAGTCTGTCAACAATGAGCCGCCTGACTGAAGGCCGAACAAATTTAGGATAGCTATCCAGAGGGTCGCCATGAGCCGACTATGACTCAATGGCACTTAACAACAACAACAACAGGGAAAGCTTTATTCTACTGCTATTTTTTTCTCCTCTCACTTTCAGGTTCAAAGAGGAAGGCAAGCTCTTTGAAGTCATTACACTCCTGAGGAGTTAGTGTTCTTATAGGAATCAGGTAGTTGAGTGTTGTATAAAGGTCTACATTGCCTTCCAAATACTGCCATTCCTAGAGGGTTTTAAAGGGGGCTATTTTTATTTTTATTAGATAACATTTTCTGCTGCTTTGCCTATTATGTTCTTAGGGAAAGCTCTTTCTACTGCTATTTATTTCTCCTTCAATCTTCAGGTTCAAAGAGGAAGGCAAGCTCTTTGAAGTCGCTGCACTGCTGAGGTATTAAAACATGGATTTCCTAAATGTATTGTCAAAAGTGCTCATAATTGGGGGAACCAGAGTGTTTCTCAGCAGAGTGAGACCCATATCATGGCACCCGTAGCCTGATGGAATTATGACTGAAACCAGCACTGAGAGAGAGGAACCATGGTGAGTCCCACCTACCCAGAAGTGAGGTTGACTCAGGCTGTTGGGGAGAGTTAAAGATCAGTGCTGTCACATCATGGCTGCAGATGCATGGCCGCAGGTGTGCAATGAAAGGAACATAAGACCAAAGAGCCATGCCCTTTTGGTACCTTTTGGGGCCTTGGGGCTTGGTCCCATGGTGAATTATTAAGAAGAATGCCTAAGGGATATAGGAGGAAGGCAAAAGATAAGACTGATTTGAAAGGTAAGACTGACTCTAAGGCCAAGATGGATGTTGACTCTTGTGCTGGCAACTGCAGGTCTGATGGATAGCGGGATGGGAACAGCTGGGGGATGTAGAAAAACAGTGGGCAACACTGAAAGGGGATATTTTAAGGGCAACCAACCTTTTTGTTAAAATGGTAAATAAAGGTAAAAGGAAAAAGAGACCGCTATGGTTTTCGAAAGAAGTAGCTGAAAAAGTGAAAAAAAAAAAGAGTGAGGCCTTCATAAAATACAGGAGATCACAGAGAGAGGAAGACAGGCATCTATATTTGGAAAAAGTTAGAGAAGCTAGCAAAGTAGTCAGGAAAACAAAGATTCAAAAAGAGGAGGATATAGCCAATTCAGTTAAATGGGGGATAAGATATTTTTCAGATATGCTAGTGAGAAGAGGAAGGGTAAAAGTGGTATTGTTAGACTTAAGGGTGAAGGAGAGGAATATGTAGAAGCTGATGAGGATAAAGCGGAATTGCTTAACAAATATTTCTGTTCTGTGTTCACAGATGAAGAGCCAGGAGCAGGACCTCAGAAAATACCCACAAAAAAGAACAGAAGCGAGAAGCCTCTTGAACAGTTTTCAGAAGACTGTGTTCGTGAGAAACTAGCTAAAGTTAAAGTAGACAAAGTGGGATGGGATACACCCTAGAATACCGAGGGAACTTGGTGACGTTCTAGCAGCTCCACTGACTGACCTTTTCAATGCCTCAGACTTGAGAATGGTGCCAAAGGACTGGAGAGAGGCTCATGTGGCCCCTTTATACAAAAGCGGAAGTAAGGATGTGGTTGAAAACTTCAGGCCAGTTAGCATAACCTTGGTAGTGAGTAAATTATTGGAAGCACTGCTGAAAGAGAAAATAGTGAGGTTTCTGGAGTCCAGCAGATTACAGGATCAGAGGCAGCATGGATTTATAGCAGGCCCATTGCTTAGCTGGGTCCCGGTCCACCTGGGTTGACACCTGCTGAGGAGAGAGTAAGAAAAGACAAGACAAGAGCGCTCCAAGTTCCAGGCAAAATTACCTGTTTTATTCTGCTATAGCAGATGCTTACTCAGCACAAAGTAAGAGGGAGAAGCCTAGATACAGACTTTGGGGGCTACTTTTATACTATTTTTTACCTAGCTCTTTTCAATCTAGCAAGCATTACCTACACCATTTATTAACCCCCTCCTCTCCTTCCCCCCACATGAGCATTCAAGACCAAAGCAAAGCTGTTTTTATTTGATAATTGCTGAGTAAAAAGATTGTGGTCAAGCATGTCTGGCTTCGTAGTCCTTTGACCTATATTCCCTGGGTCTTCTGTTCCCTTTTCTGAGAAATAGAGTCAAAAGGCACCTATCTTTGGGGAACTTCTAGAGGAAAGAAGCTTTAGCAAAAATAGCTATTTGTCTAGATAAACACGGGCTCTGATTGGTTCTTGAGGGGCAGCTTGGTTACTTGTCTCCTTTCTTCTACTTGTGGTTGCGATCAGGTTCCCTTTTCAAAGAGCAGCTTGCTAGCAAGCTATAAGACAATATTCCTTGCAAAGCTATCCCTTTTTCCCATCTCAGATTCACCAGAAGTAGGTCTTGTCAGACAAATCTGATTGATTTCTTTGACTGGGTGACCAGGGAGTGGGACGAGGGAGAGCCCTAGATGTGGTGTATTTAGATTTCAGTAAAGCCTTTGACATCCTTCCTCATAGGCGATTTATAAACAAACTGAGCACCCTAGGGATGGACCCTATAGTAACTTCTTGGGTTAGAAATTGGGAGGTGACAAAGGGTACAGGTAAATGGAGCTCACTCTGAGGAGAATGATGTTACCAGTGGTGTGCCCCAGTGATCTGTCCTTGGTCTGATTCTTTTTAACATCTTTGTTAGTGATATAGCGGAAGTGCTGTCGGATAAAGTTTGCCTTTTTGCAGATGATACCAAAATCTGCAATGGAGTAGACATCCAGGAAGGAATAGGTAACATGAGGAGGGATCTAGCTAAACTTGAAGAATGGTCTAGAATTTGGCAGCTGAGATTTAATGTTAAAAAAATGCAAGGTCATGAATTTGGGCTGCAGCAATCCAAAGGAGCAATAAAGTATAGGGGGTGAAGTACTTTTGTCCATTAAAGAAGAGCGGGACCTAGATGTGATTGTGTCTGATGATCTTAAAGTAGCTAAACAGGTAGAAAAGGCGACGGCAAAAGCTAGAAAGATGCTTGGGTGCATACGGAGAGGAATGGCCAGCAGAAGAAAGGAGGTGATAGTGCCTCTGGATAAGTCTTTGGTGCGACCTCATTTGAAGTATTGTGTGCAATTCTGGAGACCGCACCTTCAAAAGGATATAAACAGGCTGGAGTCCATACAGAGGGTGGCTACTAAAATGGCTAGTGGTCTTCATTATAAAACATTCGAGGACAGACTTAAGGATCTTAATATGTACAACTTACTGTAGAGGAAAGATGTGATAGAGGTGATATGACTGAGACGTTTAAATACCTCCATTGAATAAATGCACAGTAGGAGAGCCTCTTTCGATTGAAAGCAAGTTTTGCTACGAAGGGATATGGGATGCGGGTGAAAGGGGATAGAGTCAGGAGTGATATGCGGAAATATTTTTTTATGGAAATAGTGGTGGATCCGTAGAATAGTCTTCCAGTGGATGTGGTAGAGTATCTTAATTCAAAGAAGCATGGGACAAACACAGAGGATCTCTAAAGGAAAAAAGGGGAATGTTGTAGTGATTGATATGGAAGGACAGCCTAGATAGGCCATGTGGTCTTTTTCTGTAGTCATGTTTCTATATTAAGATTATGTTGGCTGGGCCTAGTTCTGTTCTACCTGATTTATCAGAGTCATCTGCCTCTTCTCTGTTCAGTGCTTCCATCAGCCCCATTGAGTTCACCAATCTTCCCTTTCTTGGAGATTTGCATTGTCTAACATCCCAGGCTGATACCTACCTCCATGCCCCCCCCCCCCAGTGCAAACTGGGTTAGAAGAGGTTAGTACCCCCTCCAATGGGAATGTTTGTGAGGGGCAGTCCCTGGTGCTGCTGCCCGCTGTGATACCTCCATTGGAAGGGGTGTTGGCACCTGAGTTTAACACTGTGTCTCCTGTTAATGTTTCTTTACTAGATGTTAGGAAACCTATTTCTCAACTAACTTGCTACTGAAAGAAATAATTGAGCAGATTAATCGTTTTCCATAGACAAGGTGGTAAACTGCAGGAGCAGAAACTTCATTTTCAAAATGTTGACCAAAAGTTATACAAAGGTGGGGTTTGAAGTAGGATCTCTTCAAATGACCAATATCTCATTTATTAAGGATAGCATAAAGTATATGTTCATGCTCAACTTGAATCCTTAGAAAATGTAATGAGCAAAAATAATCTGAGATTTTTAAATTTTCCGAAAAACACACTTGTTATCTTTTATTATTTTGCTAAATAAGTACTTGGTGGAATGTTTGAAATTGTCTAATGTGGATGCAATATTAATTACTAATTTGTATTATGTGTCTGTATATCCCAAAGAGGGAACTGGCTCTGATGTGGTCCTGGAGGGGAGTAGTCCATCTGAAGCTTTTGATTTAACTAATTTCCTTGAAGACTTTCAGGACAATATCCTATCTAAAGCCACCTTAGTGGTCAAGCTGCAAGCAAAATGGATAAATGCTTAAAAATTTTAGGCTTATTTTGCAAATAAGGATTCTCAATTTTGTGGTCAAAAAGTGTTTCTTTTTCCTGATATTTCCAGAGCAAGACAAGCATATTGGAAGAGTTTTCTTCAGTTAAATCCATGAGTTCTAGTTTTAGATTCAACCTTTGTTTTTTACAGTTTCCGTGTAAATGTTTGCTATCATATCAGGGATCTAATTATATTTTTACTGATCCTCTGCAGTTGGAGGAATTCTTGGCTGGTAAGAGAAACTAGCCCATTATTAGGTTGATCTGTAATTATCTCCTTTGTTTCTTCTTTTTTGTTTCTGTATTTGATTTCTGGTTTGTGGAGCACCTGCTCTATTGATTTTTTTTTGGTTCTATTTGCTGATGATACATCTTCTCTCTTGTCCGCATGTTGTGTGATATTATTTTTGAACATACAGTTGCGGTCAACATTAATGGCACCCTTGCAGTTTAACCCCTTAATGTCCACCTAAAAAAAGACGGCCAGTGAAATGGCTTTGGACTCTATATGCACACTTATTTGACACATAAAAGAATCATAAGGGAGGATGAGGCTTTTCGGGTGTTTCTCTTGAAACAGTGGGAGGAGTACGCATTATTCAATGATATCCCCACTTGCCCCCCACTGTTATTCTGGGAAGCCAGTAAGGCGGTGATGAGAGGAGCGATTCTTTCCTATGTGGTCTCGCGACGTAAGCACTTGAACCGTAGTATTGTGACAGCGGAGCGCACTTTGCGTACGCTGCAACGCCGGGTATCTCGGGGCGGCGACAGTATCTCCCAGCGGGAACTTGTTAATGCGCAGGCGGCGCTTAATGCTCTGCTTCAGCGGAGGGCCTCATTTTCGCTGCATTATTATAAACATCGCCTCCATCTCTATGGCAATAGGGCGGGAAAGCTTTTAGCTCGCTTGGTGCGAGACCCCCGTGGCAATCGGTTCATCCCGGTGCTTCGAGACCAGAATGGTGCTCTACAACATCAACCTCGACGCATTGCGCAGCTCTTTCGAGCCTTCTATCAGCAGCTCTATAGTGAGGAGGCCCGAGACTACCGACAGGGGGTAGCCTTTCTTCGTAACTTGTCTCTTCCCAGACTTTCGGCCACGGACTTGGCACTGCTTAATTCACCATTGAGGCCGTCGGAGCTCCTGTCCGTGATTGCGCGGGGGAAGAATCACAGGGCTCCTGGCCCAGATGGTTTCAGTATGGAATATTATAAAATCTTGGCCCCGCAGCTGGCCCCATCTATGGTGGCGATGTTTGAGGAGGCCCGGGCACAAGGTATTTTCCCACGGGATATGCGTTGTGCGGATATTACGGTGATCCCAAAATCAGGGAAGGACTTGTTAGAGCCGGCCTCCTACCGCCCAATCTCTCTTATAAATTGTGACATGAAACTTTTGGCGTCCGTGCTGGCAGCTCGGCTCGCGCCCCTCTTACCGTCTCTTGTTGACTCGGGCCAGGTCGGCTTTGTGCAGGGGAGGGAGGCTTCTCGGAATATAGCCCGACTGCTGTTGGGAATGGAACACTGTCTATGTAAAGATGAGGCTCTTCTCTTGGTCAGCTTGGACGCTGAAAAAGCGTTTGACAGAGTGGCCTGGGTTTATATGTGGGACGCGCTGTCCGCTTTTGGTTTGCACGGTGATTTTGTTGGCTGGGTGCAAGCGTTATATGCTCAGCCCATGGCCCGAGTCGGCTCGAATGGTGTCTTTTCGGAACCTTTTGTGCTTGAGCGTGGCACGCGGCAGGGCTGTCCTTTGTCCCCGCTCCTTTTTGTACTAGCCTTGGAGCCGCTCTTGCGGGCATTGCGGTCTGACCCAGCGATCACTGGTATGCGCCTAGGCGGGGAGGATATCCGTGTTAGTGCCTTTGCGGATGACATGTTGCTGAGTTTAACGCAACTGCCTCGGTCCTTAACGCGTGCACTCCATCTGGTGCAGGAATTTGGAGGTTTTTCGGGTCTGAAAGTGAACGCTATGAAGTCGGAGGCGCTCGATGTCGGGGGGAAGGTCCGACCGCGGTGGGAAGGGCCGTTTCCCTTAGTGTGGGCGGCCGGGACGATCAAATATTTGGGGATTCAGCTCCCTGACCGCCCCGGTCGCCTCTATAGTGTCAATATTCCTGGTCTGTTGGAGAGAAGCATCCGAACATTTGCTGGCTGGCGGAGCCTCCCTTTATCGCTGAGAGGTCGGATTGCATTGTTTGTCATGGTGGAATTCCCCCGGTGGCTCTATGTGTTACGTATGTTGCCAATATGGGTCTTGAACAAAGACTGGCAACGCTTTGAAAAATGCCTGCGAGGGTTTCTGTGGGGGGGGCGGAGGGCGCGAATCCCCCTTCGAGCTTTAATGAGCAGGCGCGAGGAGGGGGGCTTGGAAATGCCCTCTCTGCGGAATTATAATCTTCGCTATTTGGCTCGGCATATTCGGGCGCTGTTGGAGGGGGAAGGCTGTGCCCCGGTTAAGCAGTTGCGGGAGGCGCTGGCTCCCTATCATGGTCTTTATCTTTTGCACGTTGGTCAACTTCCACGGGCGCTCCGGACCGGGATCGGCGGGGGGTATTTGGGAGCTCTCCGTGCGGCCTGGAAGCTGTTATGTCAGCGATTTGGGTGGAACTGGTCTCGATCTCCGTTGCTGCCGCTCGTGGGTAATCCGGAGTTTGTTCCCGGCTATGCACCCCCCAATGTTTTCTGGCAATGGAGGGAGAGGGGTCTTGTATGTTTAGGTGATCTTTTCTCGGGTGACACTGGCATTTTGGATAGCTTTCAGCAGGTGCAGCGCCGATTCCAGATTCGCCATCAAGACTTTTATGGATACTTACAGGTCCGCTCCTATTTAGCTTCTGCTGTGGGGGTCGGAGGGGGAAAGCTTTGGCTCGCTTCGGAATCGCCACGGATTGTTCTGGAACAGCTAGTGGAGGGCCGAGCGGGAGAGCCGACTGTGCGCACCGTGCTTCGGCCCCTTGGAGGTCTCGGGTTCCTACAGGCGCTCGCGGCAAGGTGGCGGGCTGATGGGATTGAGGAAATGACGACGGAGATGCTGCGGGTAGCCTTTGAGGGCATACAACATGGGCCGGTGTGGGTGTATCTCCAGGAAATGCAGTACAAATTTCTATGGCGTGCGTATGCGAGTGCTACGTGGGCTTGTGCCGTTGGTCTCCAATCATCTTCTATCTGTCAGTGGTGTGGGGGTGGTCCCGGAACATTGACTCACAAATTTTGGGGCTGCCCGAAGGTGCGTGCCCTATGGGCACAAGTTTGTACTAAACTTCAGGGGTGGTTGCGATCAGGCGGGGTTTTGCAACGTGAGGTTTGCTTGTTTCATAACTGGGAGATGGGCTATGAGTGGTTCTCCTCTGTGCACCGGGCACTGCTTGAGCGGGGGTTTCTGCTGGTCAAACGGACCTTGTTGAAGCATTGGGTGGACCCCGCACCTCCATGTTTGGCATTCTGGGAGAACTCTATGATTGATTTGCTCTACATGGAAAACTCCACCGCTCAGCAGAGAGGGGGCAAGTGCTGGGAGGGATTCCTGGAAATTTGGTCCCCCATGATTTCCCAGTTATCCCCCCGGGGACGAGGGGGGCTGCTTAATGTGTAGTAGGGGTGGTCCCTAAAGGGGGATCTCCAAGCCACAGTGTTTACCTGCGCCTCTCTTGTGATGTGTTCTGCCATCCTCTACATGTTGGGAGGGGTAGCTGAGCCGCCCGCGGTTTTTCTGTCTACTCCACTGCTGTGCTATCTGCCTTCCGGTGTATTATTGCACTTTGCTCTACTGACCTTGGGATGCCCCCATGGGGGGAGAAGGGTTTTTTAGGTGCTGGTGGGAGGGGGGGTTGGGGTTGGGGGAGCTGTCACCCTTGCAGGTCTCTGGAGCCTAGGGCCCTGGACTGATTGTTGTTTATTTACGGGGGTTGGGGGGATAGGGCTCAGTTGATTTGTTTCTAGTTGTGTGTATGTTCTGTGCAAAAAATTCAATAAAAATGATTTGAAATAAAAGAATCATAAAACAAGACCAATTAAAAAAGGAAATAGTAGGAAATAGTATAAAGACTGGAACATTGCCAGGAAATGATTATTGGCACCCTTATAAACAATTCAAATCAGTTTGAACAGAAGAACCACATTCCAATTGCAGTAAAATTAGACACACCTGTGAACAATTGTCAGTACTCACATGACTTGAATCAACCAATGAATGATGACTGTAATGTTTAAAATGGCCACTGTCACTCTGTGTTCCATTTTCACAATGGTGAAGACAAGAGAGCTACCTGAGATCATCAAAAAAGCCATCAAACTTCAAAGAGGTACAAGGCCATCTCCAAAGACCTTGGGATTCCTATGTCTGCAGTCTGCAATGTTATTAAGACGTTTTCTGCTCATGGAACTGTCAAGAACCTCCCAGGATGTGGTGGGAAGAGGAAAATTAATCCAAGAAGTCTTTGAAGGTTAGTGCGAATTGTTGGAAAAACACCAGTTAAAACATCCAAAGAGCTTAAGACTGACCTAGCAATCTGGAATGGTGGTTTCAACCTGCACCATATGCCGCACACTAAACAAAGAAGGACTACATGGTCAAAGGCCATGGAGGATCCCTCTGCTCAAAGACAGACATAAAAAGACACACCTAATCGTTGCCCAAATCCACTTTGAGAAACCACAATCCTAGGAAAATGTTCTGTGAACAGATGAAACCAAACTTGAGCTCTTTGGCAATGCACACCAGTGATACATTTACAGGCAAAGAAATTAAGTTTATAAAGAAATAAATACCCTTCCTATAGTTAAATATCGTGGAGGTTCTATAATGTTGTAGGGTTGTTTTGCTGCCTCAGGAACTGGAGTCCTGGAATGTATTAAAGGAATCATGAAGTCAGAGGACTACCAAGGTATTTTGGAGTAAAATGTGCTACCTAGTGTCAGAAAGCTAGGACTGGGTCGAAGGTCATGGGTACTGCAGCAGGACAAGGACCCAAAACATACATCCAGTTTTAAACTGGCCAGCAATGAGTCTTGATCTCAATTCAATCAAGACCCTTTGGAAATAGCTGAAAACTGCCATTGGAAAAAGGAATCCTGGAAACATTCATGAGCTGGAACAAATCACAGTTGAAGAGTGGGAGAAACTACCAGCAGACAGATGTGCAAAAACATTGCTTCAACACATGTTCAGAGGCTGTCATCCCTGCCAAGGGTTGTGCAACCAAATGTTAGTGAAAGGTGCCATTATTCCTGTCCAGATCATATTTAGCTTTTTTCTCTCAGAAATTACTACATCTAAGTTGCACAGACATCTATTTTTTGGCTGTATACCTTTGAGCATACTAAATGTATTAAAAATATGATGACATATAGTTGGAAGATTTCCAATTATTTCTCAATATGTTGTGCACAACATACAGTACCTAAAATGCAAGGGTGCCAATAATGTTGACCACAATTGTATGTGATAGAATGTTATGTATATGATTTCTTTAAATGTCTTTGTTATTTTTGTTATTTTATGGTATATTATATATATATATATATATATTATAAACCTTGAATAAAAAAATGCACTTATTGGAATCAAGATATATTATTGGAAGAAACTAAAAGCGAAGGAGGTCAAAGGGAAGGTTAGCATAAAATTCATTACCGGTGGCTGGTGAATTGCTGTGTATCTCTTAGGACGAGAGAATATAGTTTCCTTCCTAAGTGTTGTTGAGGTGAGCCTGTTATAAAAATCTATACTAAATTTTAGCAAGGCAATTGAAGTATGATAGGAAAAAATGAGAAACTACATACTGGCCAGACATCGCACAGGATAAAAAGATGCCCACTCACAGCCTCCACACTAGGGCTAAAGATGGTGGCAGTGATAGTGCAGACACTGTAGATGCAGATAATATCCCTGCCATGGATAAAGGCCATAGTGAGCATGTTCATGTACTCACTGTGGCAGGAGATAAACCACAGAAATGAATGAAAAAGTTAAGAGGATTAACTACAGTTAAGTGGACTTTTGCAGATAAACAGGAGACAATGTACTGCTACTTTCATGCTACAAACCCTATATTTAAATCAA
This sequence comes from Ichthyophis bannanicus, assembly GCA_033557465.1. NCBI lineage: Eukaryota > Metazoa > Chordata > Amphibia > Gymnophiona > Ichthyophiidae > Ichthyophis > Ichthyophis bannanicus. Next base: position 362,821,888 of record CM066037.1, on the reverse strand, counting down.
GAGAGTATACAAAGAGAATCCACCAAAAACTGGAAGAAGGAAGAATATTGCCACAAGGAAAACTGCAAAAAGCAATGGATTAAAATTTAAGATCTTTAATTTCACAGATCAAAGTAAAGAAGTATGTGAATGATAACATCTTGAATCAACTAAGGGCTTCCATGGAAAACGAAATACAGAGAGGAGGAGGAGACCTAGGTGAGAATACCAGAAGAAAGGTATACACAGAAAAAGAGCAGTAGAGGTGGAGATGGAGCTTAGAGATCTGGAGCTGCAAGAGAGTGAGATGAACAAAGGACAGGTCAGGGAATCAACTGAAGAGGAAGAAGAAAGGGATGAGAAAGACCCAGAGGTGGAGGAATTCAAGATTGAACTCCTAGTCCACATGGAACAAGATGAATACGCTGGATTCCAGGCAAGGGAAAGATTACTGAAGTTAAAATTTAACACCTAAGGTTAAAAATATGACAATTAAGATGAACAAGGCCATATCCTCTATAAAGAGAACATTTATTGACATCACCAAAATAAATTGAATACAGTATTGTGCAGCTGTATGAACACTACCAACTAAAATGCACTGAAAAAAATCATACATCAACACCAGGACCACATTGACAACCACGCCCCACTAGACCCACATCAACACGGTTTCTGCCCAAACCATAGCGTCGAAACCCTACTGATATACCTCTTCAATAACTTGATCAAGATTATTGACAAATGTCAAGAGGGGTATCATTATGATTTTCATTGCCATCACATCACCTTTCGACAGAATCGACCACAGCACTCTTCAGTCAAGACTACAAGAAATTGGCCTATTCAGCACCACCTTGAATTCGTTATCTCCTACCTCACAGACAGACAACTCTAAGTCAAATGTAGCCCTGTCACCTCGCTACCATTCATAGCTAAACAGGGTGTACTGCAAGGTTCTGCCCTCTCTGCACTGTTATTTATGTTTCAATCTTTTTATTATTGTTAACCAGAACAGTCCACTGTTCTAAGATATTGGCTTTGAATACATCATTGCAAATATTCAAACAACACAACTGGTAATACACAAACCGTCTACAGATTGATATTTTTATTTTGTATTTTACCCCTCCCCCACCACCCCCTTCTGTTCACAACCTATTTGCTCCATCATCAATAAACACAACATTCAATACACTATCTACGCCGATGACATTATGATATACACCCCAATCAACTTCGACAACCCAGGCTACTTAAAAATAGCGGACTGCCTTCATCAAATGACAAGCTGGCTTCTTCAAAACAACTTGACCATAAACTACAAGACAGAAGCTCTACTTATCACCCGAAACTCCGCCTTCACCCCACACCCACAATCAATCTGAACAACATCACAATACCAATAAAGCCTGAAGTGAAAAATATCTCGTAATTACCCTCAACAAAAATCTGAATCTCCAGTCTCACATCAGCAACACCACCAGGACCGCCTACCTCAAAATAAGAATCAGATGCCTCAAGCCGATTCTCTCCCAAGATCACTTCCGTACTGTTTGCCAAGTACTCATCACACCCATTCTAGACTACTGAAACTCCATATACCTTGGGCTCCCAAAACACTCCTTCCAGCCCTTGCAGATGGCACAGAACACCACTGCCTGCATAACAACTGGTTCTGCAAGGCACAATCACATCACCCCCATTCTGAACCTCCTATATTGGCTACCAATTAACTCTTGCATCAGATACAAAACTCTACTAAACATCTTTAAAATCAAACAGAACCACTCGGCGAATAGTCTGCAGACCCTCATTAGCTCTGACTCAAGCACCAGACCTAGGAGGAAAGGCACCACAGACACCATCACAACCTCCAGAGCCTTCACCAAAGTGAGACAATCCACTTCAAGGAGAGCAATATCCCTGGCTGCTCCCATTCTATGGAACTCCCTCCCGGACTGCCTAAGATCAACCCTGGACATAAAAGACTTCAGGAAGTTGCTTAAAACCACACTCTACATAGAACATTATGGTGACATCACATAACCTGACCAAAGACCCCTACATTCCGCATCCTAATTGTTCCTGCCTTCGCTCACCCCCCGCCCGCCTCATGCCATGCTCCTCCTCCCTTCCCACTCACCCCAGTGAACCCTCCACTTCCTCCCTGTATATAGTTCATTGTATCTAGCTCATCTTGTACATAGTACATAGCACATCTTGTAATTAGTTATACTAAAATTACACCTATGTAAATGCATCTGAATAGCCACTGCATGCCTACACCCTCACACTATGTTACATGTTTTTATTGAAGTGTAAATCACTTTGATTTAAAGGATAAAGTTGTATATAAATCCTTTTAAATAAATACAAAAAATAAATTTATATGTTCCAACATTAAATAGAAAGCAGCAGCATAATTGCAAAAATTGCAAAGATATGAAGAAAACCAAAATGAAAGATATCAAAATAAACTATTTAGAGAGAACCCAAGACAGTTCTACAGGGAACTGGGAAAGAGCATTAATATGGTAAAAACACCACCAACCAAAGCTGAAACAAACCTTCTGGAGAAAACTATAAAAGGACCCCATAGGGCATAATCAAGAAGCAGAATGATTACCTTGCATACAAGAACATTTAGAAAAATCAAATATCAAACCTATGGAATGGCCTGCAAAAACTAAAGAGCTGAAAGCAGGCTAAAACGAGCCTAAACTGGAAGAGCCCTGGCACAGATGGAGTAACCAACTTTTGGCTCAAACAGTTGACATCACCTACCAAGACCTTCCAAATTGCAAAAAACAATTGATCAAGCAGCTGGACTTAACACCATGGCTTATAACAGGAAGAATATTTCTCCTTCCAAAGGGGGATCCAAGTAACCTTCCCAAAAATTACAGACCAATAACTTGTTTGCCTACAATCTATTAGCTGTTCACTGCAATAGATGCAGACAGAATAGATGATCACATCGAGTCAAATAACATCATGGCAATAGAGCAAAATGACAATAAGAGGGGAGCATATGGAACCAAAGACCAGTTAATGTTGAATAAGCCAGTGCTAAGAAAAGCAGAAGTCTCAGTATAGCATAGTAGAACAGACAGCAGTTCAGGGGAAACAAAATCAGCTGTACTTCTTTCCTAACTTGTTAAACTTTCACAAGTCAGTTCTCCCTGTCCTTCCTCCAGGCTCAGTTAAAGTTCCTACCTCAGAACTCCTTTGCAAGGCTTGCCTTGGAAGGACTTCTGGCTCCACGAGCCTTTCTACCTCCTGCAGTCTGCTGGGTTCTTATCCTCTCCCTGTGAGTCACGCCCTCCCAGCCCATAACTCTGGGCTGCAGAAAAACCACAACATATTATGGCCATTGGACTCTTTATCTTGAGCCAGCCACTTGAGGGGTTGGTGGTCCATTACCAGCATAAACAGATGGTCAAGCAGGTAGTATTTGAAGGTCTCAAGTGCCCACTTGACAGACAGGGCTTCCTTCTCGATCACCACATAATGCTGGTCCTGTGGAAGCAGCTTTCTCTTGATGAATACTATGGGATGTTCTTCACCTCTAAATTCCTGGGCCAGAACAGCTCCTAGGCCCAGCTCTGAGGCATCAGTTTGCACAATAAATGGTAGAGAGAAATCAGGGATAATCAGGATGGGCTCAGAGCACACAGCCTTTTTGAGGTGTTGGAAGGCCAGGTCCAGATCCGGTGACCATCGAATCTGTTTGGGAGCTCTCTTCTAGAGAAGATTGGTTAACAGCTCTGCTGCCTCTGTAAAATTAGGGATGAACTGGTAGTAATAGCCAATCAATCCAAGGAAGGCATGAACCTCTTTCTTTGATTTTTGGGTGGGGGCCTGGATAATGTCATCCACCTTCCATAGTTGAGGTTGTATCTGCCCATTCCTGGTTAAATAACCCAGGTATTGAATGTCCCGACTGACCAGAAAACATTTCTTGGGTTGACCATCAATCCAGCCTTCTTCATTATGGCTTATACTTGGGTTAGATGAGTGATTCAGTCTCTGCTGTAGATGATGATGTCGTCAAGGCATGCAACTGCATACTCCTTGTGTGGTCTTAGTAGGCGGACAACTAGGCATTGAAATGTGGCAAGAGCCTCATGTAATCGAAAGAACAGTACTGTACACTGAAACAGACCTTGCGGTGTTAAAAAAGCAGTCTTCTCTTTGTCAGCCAGAGTCAAGGGCACTGGCTAGTATCCCTTGGTCAGATCCAAGGTTGATATACAGCATGCTCCTCCGAGTTGCTCTCTGGGCTTTGGATACTCTTCCACTTTAGAAAATGCATTAACCCTCCAGAAGTCAATGAAATATCTGATGCTTCTATTGGGTTTAGGAACCATGATGATGGGCGATGACCAGTCATTCAGAATCCTATAACTCCCAGGTTAAGCATCTCTTCTAGTTCCTTGGTGATGGTCTGTCGCTGGGCATCCAGAATCCGAATGTTGCTGGATAACCACCCCAGGGTCAGTAATGGCATTATGATGAAAACCTTTAGGTTCCAGTGGATCAAACCTTCTAAATTTATTTTTGGGCAGCAGAGAGCTGGTCTCCAATCGGGACTTGAGCTGGATCCTATGGGGCTGAAATTTCAAACCCAAAGTCATCTCCCTGTACCACTAAAGCTGTCACTGGAGTCCACTTTTTCAATAGGTTAATGCCATAAATTTTGGCTTTCTTCCATTTATCTGGCTGGGCAATCTTGTAGTTAACAGGTCCCACTTTCTCTTCCACCTCATAAGGCCCCTGCCATTTACAGAGTAACTTGCTCTTGGATGAGGACAACAAGACTAAAACTCTGTCTCTTGGTTGAAAGGTGTGGTGCACAACTACCTGATTGTAGCCCCTGGTCTGCTTGGATTGGGCTTAATCCAGACTGAGTTTGGCCACCTCTCTGGCTTTCCTCAGCTGGTCTTACATTTGTATAATGTACTCTATCAAATTACACCTGGCACAGGGTTCTTTTCCTGTTTAATATTCCTCTTGGCCGTCTTCTGAAGAGCAACTCAAAAGGTGAAAATCCCATAGAACTCTGAAGTATCTCACGGATGGCAAACATCAAATAGGGTAGGTGAATGTTCCAATTCTTCCTGTCTTCCTGCATTAACTTTTTTAACATCTGCTTCAGAGTTTTATTGAACCGCTCAATGACGCCATCAGTCTGTGGGTGTTATACTGATGTTCACAACATCTTGACCTTCACCAAGGCACACACTTGCTTCATCACCTTGGATACAAACAGTGTTCCTTGATCTGTGAGGATCTCATTGGGTTTTCTCATCCATGAGAATAAGTCCCAGAGAGTATTCATAATCACAGTAGTCTTCATATTCTTTAGAGCAATGGCATCCAGGTATTGGGTAGGATAGTCCAGTATGACATAAGAACATAAGAACATAAGATATGCCATACTGGGTCTGACCAAGGTCCATCAAGCCCAGTATCCTGTTTCCAACAGTGGCCAATCTAGGTCATTTGCACCTAGCAGTTTCCCCAAAAGACACAGGTTCCACAATGCTTGTACTGGGTCAAGCATTGATATCCTGGTCTCTTCTTAATAATGGTTTATAGACCTTTCCTCCAGGAACTTGTCCAAACCTTTCTTAAACCCAGCTACACTAACAGCCTTTACTACATCCTCCGGTAACAAATTCCAGAGTTTGATTACACGTTGAGTGAAAAAATATTTTCTTTTATTAGTCTTAAATAGTTTAAATTGTTTACCCTGTAGCTTCATTGCATGTCCCCTAGTCTTTCTATATTCTGATAACGTAAAGAATCGATCTACGTTTACCCGTTCCACTCCGTTCTTTAATTTATAGACTTCTATCATATCTCCCCTCAGCCGTCTCTTTTCCAGGTTAAAGAGCCCTAACCTTTTTAGCCTTTTTTCATAGGAGTATCCTTTACCATTTTGGTGGCTCTTCTCTGAACATTTTCTAAAATCGCTATATCCTTTTTAAGATACGGTGACCAGAATTGCACACAATATTCAAAGTAGGGTCTCACCATGGAACGATATAGAGGCATTATAATATCTTTTGTTTTATTTTCCATTCCTTTCCTTATGATACCTAACATTCTATTTGCTCTCTTGGCCGCCGCTGCACACTGGGCTGAGGGTTTTAACATGGTATCCACAATGATGCCTAAATCTTTTTCCTGGGTGGTGGTTCCTAATGTGGAACCTTGCATCGTGTAACCATAGTTTGGGTTATTCTTCCCTAGGTGTATAACTTTGCACTTGTCCACATTAAATTTAATCTGCCATTTTGATGCCCAGTTTTCCAATTTATCAAGATCCTCTTGCAATTTTCCACAGTCCTCTTGGGTTTTAACAACTTTAAATAGTTTTCTGTCATCTGCAAATTTGATAACCTCACTCGTTATTCCACTTTCCAGGTCATTTATGAATATGTCAAAAAGCAGCAGACCCAGCACAGATCCCTGTGGTACACCACTATTCACCATTCTCCATTGGGAAAATTGTCCATTTAGCCCAACCCTCTGCTTTCTATATTTTAACCAGTTCCTGATCCACAGTAGTAAACTGCCTCCTATCCAATGACTCTTTAGTTTTGCCAAAAGTCTCTGATGAGGGACCTTGTCAAAGGCTTTCTGAAAGTCCAGATACACTATATCAACCAACCCACCTTTGTCCACCTGTTTATTCACACCTTCAAAAAAACATAACAGATTAGTAAGACAAGATCTTCCTTGTCTAAAGCCATGTTGGCTGTCTCCCATTAGGCCATGACCATCTACATGTTGAGTAATTTTATTCTTTATGATGGTTTCTACCATTTTTCCCGGTACTGACGTCAGGTCTGTAGTTTCCTGGATCACCCCTGGAACCCTTTTTAAAAATTGGTGTTACATTGGCGATTCTCCAATCTTCAGGTATTAGAGATGATTTTAATGATAGTTCACAGATTACTAATAGCAGGTCTGCAATCTCATATTTCAGTTCTTTCAACACCCTTGGATGTATACCATCCAACCCAGGTGATTTGCTACTCTTCAGTTTATCTAATAGTTGTAATACATCTTCCCGATGTATCGATATTTCCTTCAATTCTTCTGCACCTTTAAATACCACTTTATTTATAGGTAACATCCCTACATCTTCCTCAGTAAAGACCAAAGCAAAGAATTCATTCTGTCTCTCCGCTATCGCCTTGTCTCCTCTTAGTGCCCCTTTAACCCCTCTATCATTTAATGGACCAACTGACTCTCTCACAGGCTTTTTGCTATGTATGTACCTGAAAAAGTCTTTATTTCGCGTTTTTGCTTCCGCAGCAAGCTTCTTCTCAAATTCTCCCTTTGCCTGCCTTATCAATGTCTTGCATTTGACTTGCCAGTGCTTGTACTGTTTCCAGGTTTTGTCATTTGGCTCTTTTTTCCATTTCTTGAAAGATGCTTTTTTGGCAACAACAGCCTCTCTGACCTCACCTTTAAACCATGCTGGCAGTTTTTTGGACTTCCTCCTACTTTTCTTAAAGCGTGGAATACAGCTGTTCTGGGCTTCCAAGATAGTATTTTTCAACAACACCCAAGCTTGATGTAAGTCTTTAACCTTTGCAACTGCTCTTAACTATTTTCCTCATTTTATCATAGTCTCCCTTTCGAAAGTTAAAAGGTAGTACTGTGGATTTCCTTACTATCCCTCCTCCACTAATTAAATCAAAGGGGATCATGCTATGATCACTATTGCTTAGCAGCCGCAACAACCTTATCTCTTGCACTAGATCTGGTATTCCACTAAGGGCTAGGTCTAATATGGCTTCCCCTCTGTTCGGTTCCTGAACCAGCTGCTACAAGAAGCAGTCATTTATTTCATCTAGGAACTTTATCTCCCTAGCATGTCCTGCCGTGACACTGACCCAGTCGATACCGGGGTAATTGAAATCACCCATTATTATTACTGCACTGTAACTTTTGTTAGCTTCCTTGATTTCTTTGAGCATTTCATCATCCATTTCTTCATTCTGGCCAGGCGGTCAATAGTACACCCCCACTGCCATCGCCTTCCCCTTTTTACATGGAATTTCAATCCATAGAGATTCTACAGCAAATTTTGTTTCCTGAAAAACTTTAATCCTTTCTGACTCAATGCCCTCTCTAACATAGAGCTCAACCCCTCCACCAATTTGATCAGCTCTATCATTACAATATAGTTTGTACTCAGGTATCAATGTCCCACTGGTTGTCCTCCTTCCACCATGTCTCTGATATTCCAATCATATCTAACCTTTCATTTAGTGCTATATATTCTAACTCTCCCATCTTATTTTTTAGACTTCTAGCATTTGCATACAAGCATTTTAGAGGCTGTATTTTATTCATATTAATTTGGTTATTGGTAGACATGGGTAATTTGGGATCTTTAAGCTCTGTCTGCTCCATACTCAAGGGCATTTGGGCTACTTTACTCTTTTTTGGAACCTCTCTGCTTTTGGTAGTATCCTTCAGCGATACATTCTTCCGAACCATCCGCTCTTGGACGACTGTCGGCTTTCCCCTTTTATCTAGTTTAAAAGCTGCTCTATCTCCTTTTTAAAGGTTAATGCCAGCAGCCTGGTTCCATCCCAGTTAAGGTGAAGCCTATCCTTTTGGAAGAGCCCCTCCTTTCCCCAGAATGTTCCCCAGTTCCTAACAAATCCAAAACCCTCATCTCTGCACCATTGTCTCATCCACGCATTGAGACTCCGGAGCTCTGCCTGCCTTTTGGGTCCTGCTCGTGGAATCGGAAGCATTTCGGAGAACGCTACCCTGGAAGTTCTGGATTTCAACTTCCTACCTAAAAGCCTAAATTTAGCCTCCAGAACCTCCCTACCACATTTTCCTATGTCATTGGTACCGACATGTACCAAGACAGCAGACTCCTCCCCAGCACTATCTAAGACCTTATCTAGGTGGCGCGTGAGGTCTGCTACCTTTGCACCAGGCAGGCATGTTACCAGGTGATCCTCACGTCCACCAGCCACCCAGCTATCTACATGCCTAATGATCGAATCACCAACTCTAAGGGCTGTCCTAACCCTTCCCTCATGGGCACATGTCCCTGGAGAAACTTCCTTGGTGCGAGAGGGTTTTACATCACCTGGAGGACAGGCCCTATTTACAGGATCACTTCCTGCCACACCAGGGTGATGCTCTCCTGTCACATGACCTCTCTCCTCCATGGCAACAGGGATGCTGCCAGACTGGAGGTGGGACTTCAGGACTATATCCCTGTAGGTCTCGTCTATGTACCTCTCTGTCTTTCTTATGTTTTCCAAGTCTGCTACTTTAGCCTCTTGAGAATGGACTCCTTCCCTGGGAGCAAAGAGCTCCTTGCACCTAGTGCACACGTAAGACCTCTCACCAACTGGGAGAAAATCGTACATGTGACACTCAATGCAAAAGACTGGAAAGCCCTCATCTCGCTGCTGGACTGCTGTCTGCATCTTAGTTTTAAGTTTGTGTTTAGATCTTTAAGTTCTTTACTTTCTAAGGGTTGCTATGGATATTTATACTAATAAAACTGTACCTAATACGTTTAATACACCTTGTTCACCTGAAGCTTAATTAATCTCATATCCTTAGTGTATGACTCATTTGGGTGACGAGCTTCACCTGAAAGCACCTCCTGTCTTTTAAGATGTGTAAGTACCTATAAAGCTACGATTATCCCACGGGTGGGTGGGTGTTGGGAAGGGAGGGAAAAACACTTATTAAAAGAGGGCTGCTACACAGTACCCTGTCTTGTGCTGCTGAGGTAAGCTATATTCTGATTTTATTTAAATTATAGCTCTTTGCTGCTGCTAGGCTCTAACTTATTATGAAATGTAAATTACAAGCTCTCTGCTGGGTATGAAATGTAACCAGAAAGTTCTCTTCTGTGTTTTAAATTTAAACTTAAACTGCTGCTGCTAGGCCCTGACTGATTTAACAAAAAATAGTGGGTTCACAGATTAATTAGCTTTAATACAAAGAATTCCTTTCAGAAAATTCCCAGAAGTATATACGCACAATTGCAGATCTCGCTCCAGAAGTAACAGTACCCTTTTCTAGTCCTTCAAGACTGAGGATCACAGAGCTCTGGTTGAGCTATTTATGCCTGTGCTGCTGAGGTAAGCTGTGACCAACTTTCTGGGTGATTAACAGTCCTTGCTTGACTAAAATATACTTGTTGCCTTGGGTGGTTCACTCCAAGGATCCTCCCAGATCTATGGGCAGTCTTTCAAATGGGGTTTCAATAATGGGCACAGAGGCACTAGAGGGGCTAGTCGGACTATGGTGGGGTTATGATGTTGGCAGGAGGGGCATGTCTGGCAATATAACTGCACCTGTTTATGGACCCCAGGCCAGAAAAATCAGGCAAAACATTCTCTAGTGTGTTCTCTATTCCCAGGTATCACCCTTAATAAATGGGTATGGGCCAACAATAATACCTGCTAATGATAAGGCTGGGGAACTATCAGTTGTTCTATTTCTTCCCCCTTTAGGGCATCCTCGGCCACTCTAAATAATAAATCTCTCTTTAGCACAAAATAGGGAAAGGTTTTTGCAGGGGACTCTCCGTTACCTACTGGAACCCCATCCACCTCCAAAACCCGCTCTGGGGCATGTTTAGGGAACTCATCATCTTGCTGGGCCTTCCTGAAGCTCCCTAGGTCTTCCACCCAGCCCCCACTCTGAGAAGGGGACAATTGTATTTGGGTCACTAACCCTGATCCTTGAACTATCCCCCAGGTGATTCTTCCCTAGGCTCTTCGTCCCCTTATTCCTCTCACATAGCCCCCCCCCAGATTCCATTGGTAGCGTAGCTTTTTCTGGCAATGCCAACTCCGGGACTTAGCAGGCTTGGGATTCTTGACATATAGATCTGGGTCTTCTAGGGGAAAGTCTCTGGGAAATCTTCCTGGTCCGACAGCGGAGAAGTCAGTTAGCTGGGCCTATATTGCTCCGATGTTTGGGTAGTCTCAGCCATTCACCCCTGGATACGGGAGCCAGGGTAGCACCACGACCTGGAATGTTGCTTGCCCTGCTGGAGTCTTACATGAAACCTGTGCCATTGGATAATGCTTCTGGTCTCCATGCACCCAAGCCATTTTTACCATCTTTACATAGTCAATTTGAAGTCAGGTTACAGTTTCCTGATGAATGAGAGTCTGCACACTCCCGGAGTCTATCAAGGCCTGGAGGTGGGCTCCCTTGAGCTCCGCTAAAGTCAGAAGGTTCTGTGCCCCGGGATGGGAAGTGTCCACAAAAGTGCAGGTGTGAGGGGTGGCTAGGCTGACATTCATGGGTTCTTCCGTACCCAGGGCACATTCCCGAGCAAAGTGTCCCCGGGTTTCCATAACGAAAACAGGTGAAGGGGTCATGGCTGGGACCATGCCCTTGCTTAGGAGATGACTTTGGGGGTCGGAACATGGGAGTCAACATCTGTTCCAGCTTATGGGAGACTTCTTCACCTTCTCACTGTCCACTTCAGTCACCAGCTGGGCTTCATGATACCCCTGGGCTATTTCCAGTGCACTCTCCAGTGTAAGCATGGGGTGATGACATACCCACTGTTTCATCAGTGCGGTCAAGCCTTACAAAAACTGTTCCAACAGCACAGTCTTGGCTATTTCGTTTCAAGTCTTCCCCTCCAGTTGCAGCCACTTTCATGCAAGATCCTTCAACCAACAGAGGAACCTCTGATGGCTTTCTTATCTGGATCTCCCCCTTTCTGAATCACAGGCAATAGGCCTCTGGGGTCCAGCTGGCCCATTCCAGTCTGGTGACCTTGATAGTTGCATACATAGCTCACCCATTTGGGTTGGCATTCTGGAAGGCAGTCTGACTGCTGCCCATCAGCAGATTCCCCAAATAGGTAGTCCATGTCACCTCTGGCCACCTGGCCATGCTGGCAGTTCATTCAAAGTTCACACATAAATGGTCCTATTCATCTTCTGCCATCATTTTAAGAAGCGCTTGCACTGGAGGGTGGAGTTGCGCTCTCTGCAGGGCCTGGGTCAATTGAGCTAGGGAACTCTTCTGTAGCTCCCCCTGCACTCGAATGAGATCCTATATCAGTTGCTGCTGTTGTTGCTGTCCTTCCAGCAGGACATGTTGAAACTGCTGCTGACATTGTTGCTGTTGCTGCTGATGCTGCTGCTTTTGCTGCTGATTCTGTTGCTGTTGCTGATGACCTTCTGTCAGAATCTGGAGGAGCCGCTCCATCCTGGCTTGTCACTGTGCTCTTGCAACACCACCACAGCTTCCTCGTCTGCAGCTGAGTTAACCCTGCAGCATTCTAGCTCCAACAAACTTTTATCAGCCTCTAGTGGCCAAAACAAAGCCTGCCTATCTAGTTTTGTTGTTGTTAAGTGCCATTGAGTCAGTGTCGACTCCTGGCAACCTCTAGATAGTTGTCCTAAACTTTGTTCGGTCTTCAGCCAAGCGGCTCATTGTTGATAGAGTGGTATCCATAGCTGCTGTTATTGTATCGATCCATCTCTTTGCTGGTCTTCCTCTTTTATGGTTACCCTCTATCTTCCCAAGCATTATTTCTTTCTCCAATGATCTCTCTCTTTGCATGATGTGTCCAAAGTATGAAAGACAAAGTCTTGTCCCCTGAGCTTCTAAGGAAAGCTTATGTTTAATCTCCTCTAGTACTGACTAGTTTGTTCTTTGGGCAGCCCATGATATACATATTATTTGTTGCATAATTCAAAGGCATCAGTTTTCTTCCTATCTTTTTCACTGTCCAACTGCCTATCTAGCACAGACTATATTTTCTTCAAGCTCCCTAACTCGGGTGAGGCTAACCCTCTTAACCCATACAAACAAAAATATCCTAACCTGCTGTAGATGCCCAGCTCTGGAAGGATATGGATCTGCCCTCAGTCATATGGTTTTGCCCTCAGTCACATGGTTTTGCCCTCAGTCACATGGTTTGAGGAAATTCCACCTCTACCACCATATGCGGTAGTGTGGTGTGCAGCGGGAAGGGATTTTCTTTCAAAGGCTAGACAGAAGTTCAGGGAAAACAAAAACTGTTTTTATTTTGTCCTAGCTTGTTAAACCTCCATAAAGCAAAACCCAGAACAGACAGACGTTAAGGGGAAACAAAATCATCTGTACTTCTCTCCAAGTTTGTTAAACCTCCACACAGGGGCAGCCCAAGGGGGGTGCGGGGCCATGTGCGGAGACTCGGTGCGGGGCCTCATTTGCATAAGGGGCCTCATTTGCATAAATATTTGCATAATGTTACCATATACTAACTTTTAGTAAACATGCCTCTTAATGAGTGTATGGATAAAGAAAGACTAAAAGATTTCTACATTACTATAATCCAGTGCCAACCACCAGACACATTAGGAACTACTACAAACACTGCCCATTTAGAACCCATAGCAAACCCGCCGTATCCTAACAGCACTACCAGGACTCACAAAGCACCATACCCTACCTATCAAAAGGAAACATGCAAATATTAAACCAATACATTTCAGAGAACAACAATACATGACCTACTGGGGAAAGAGAACAAGTGGCAATGTCTAATAGGAACTACATAAACAGAATACCTCAGCTCAGTTACACATGCAGAACATAGACCATCACCAAACAAGGAATCACAATTTAGAAACAGGAAGACAATAATTAAACTGGGAGTCCCAAAAGCCAAACTTGGAATGTACAACACTGTAGAAATAAAACTATACATTAATTTGCTCTTGTACTAAACAACGCGCAGACGTTAATGATGCACATTTACCAGAGCTGACATATTCCAATTAATAAATTCAAAATAAAGAGATATTTTTCTACCTTTTGTGCATTTTTTTTCAGCTGCAATTACTCCAGCCACTTTCTTCTGGTTTCTTCGTGTCTTCTGCTAACTCTCCATCATCTGCGGTCCATTTGTCCTTTCTTCTCTCTTCTAGTTTTTTCCATTCTCTCTCTACATCTGCTTTAACATACTAATCTTTCTCCTTTTGCTCTTTCCTCATTCCTATTTCATCCACTCAAATTTTACACCTCCATCCTCAATCCCCACTTACTCTCCCAATACACGGCCAATTGTAGATTTTTTATACCTCCCACACAAAATATTTTTCCCCTCTCCATTTTACTCTCCCAGCCCCATGCCATTCTAATCCTCCCCCAACATCATCTCCCTTCTAGTTCCAGCCTCACCCAGCATCCATTCCCTTCTAGTCCCTGCATCAGCCCATTTCCAGTCCTAGCCCCCCATCAGCCCATTTCCAGTCCTAGCAACCCACCAACCCAATACCAGTCCTAGCCCCCCCATCAACCCACTTCCAGTCCTAACCCCCCATCACCCCATTTTCAGTTTAAGCCCCCCCTATAACCCATTACCAGTCCTAACCCCATCAGCCCACTTCCAGTCCTAACCCCCATCAACCCATTTCCAGTCAGCCCCCCATAGCCCATTGCCAGTCCTAACCCCCCCATCAGCCCACAGCCCATTACCAGTCCTAACCCCATCAGCCCACCTCAAGTCCTAACCCCTCCCCATCAGCCCATTTCCTGTCCTAGCCCCCCCATAGCCCATTATCAGTCCTAACCCCCCAAAGCCCATTACCAGACAGCCCCCATCAGCCAACAGCCCATTACCAGTCTTAACCCCCCCATAGCCCATTACCAGTTCTAACCCCCCCAACAGCCCACAGCCCATTACCAGTCCTAACCCCATCAGCCCACCTCAAGTCCTAACCCCTCCCCATCAGCCCATTTCCTGTCCTAGCCCCCCCCATAGCCCATTATCAGTCATAACCCCCACATAGCCAATTACCAGTACCAACCCCCATCAGCCCACAGCCCATTACCAGTCCTAACCCCATCAGCCCACCTCAAGTGTTAACCCCCCCATCAGCCCATTTCCAGTCCTAGCCACCCCATAGCCCATTACCAGTCCTAACCCCCCCAACAGCCCACAGCCCATTACCAGTCCTAACCCCATCAGCTCACCTCCAGTCTTAACCCCCCATCAGCCCATTTGCAGTCCTAGCCCCCCATAGCCCATTACCAGTCCTAACCCCACCCAACAGCCCACCTCAAGTCCTAACCCCTCCCCATCAGCCCATTTCCTGTCCTTGCCCTCCATTGCCCATTACCAGTCCTAGCCCCCCCCAACAGCCCACAGCCCATGACCAGTCCTAACCCCATCAGCCCACCTCCAGTCTTAATCCCCCCAGCCCATTTCCAGTCCTAGCAACCCCCCAACCCATTACCAGTCCTAGCCCCCCATAGCCCACTCCCAGTCCTAATCCCACCAGCCCATTTCCAGTCCTAATCCCCATCACCCAATTTTCAGTTTAAGCCCCCCCCATACCCCATTACCAGTCCTAACCTCCCCATCAGCCCACTTCCAGTCCTAATCCCACCAGCCCATTTCCAGTCCTAAGCCCCCCGCACCCAATTGTTAGTTTAAGCCCCCCATAGCCCATTAACAGTCCTAACCCCCCATCAACCCACTTCCAGTCCTAATCCCATCAGCCCATATACAGACTTAGCTCCCCCAAAGCCCATCACCATTCCTAACCCCCATAGCCCATCACCACTCCTAACCCCCCCCCCAGCCCATCACCACTCCTAACCCCCCCCCAGCCCAGCCCAGCCCAGGGAAAATTAAAAAAAAAAAAAAGCTGTCTGCTGCCGCTGCCGGGGCCGCCGCGGCAGAATCGAGTGTGCCGCGGGCCCCCCCCCTGCCCAGCAGAGCCTGCCCTCCCCTGTATCACCTCTCTCTTTGCAGCTGCAGTCACACGTGCCGGCTTTCAGAGCGCGAAGGAACTAGTTTCCCTTTCGCGGCTCTGTTAAGCCCGCGGGGGCTGATGGGAACTTCCCATCAGCCCCCGCGGGCTTAACAGAGCAGCGAGGGAGAAACTCTCCCCTCGTGCTCTGAAAGCCGGCGCGTGTGACTGCAGCTGTAAAGAGAGAGGTGATACAGGGGAGGGCAGGCTCTGCTGGGCAGGGGGGGCCCCGCGGCACACTCGATTCTGCCGCGGCGGCCCCGGCAGCGGCAGCAGACAGCTTTTTTTTTTTTTTAAATTTACTTTTAGATCAGAATGTTTTTTTGCGCGGGGCCCCCTGAAACGCGGGGCCCTGTGCAAAAAACATTCTCGCTCAATGGACGGGCCGGCCCTGCCTCCACAAGCTGGTTCTCCTGACCCTTCCTCCAGCCCAAATTAAAGTTCTTACCTCAGAACTCCTTTGCATGGTTTGCCTTGAAAGGACTTCTGGCTCCACGAGCCTTATGGCCTCCTGCAATCTGCTGGATTCTTAACCTCTCCTTGTGAGCCACACCCTCCAGCCCTTTACTCTGGGCTGCAGATACTCTTAAAGGGGACTGTTGATACTTCCTTTGGAGAGGGATGGGTAACATTCTATAGACCCCATCATACATGGATTGATTATTAGAAATCTTTTGACAGCATCCCACACTTTTGGATAATAAATTGCCTTGAAATGTCTAAAATAAATCCTGATTTGATAGAGTACATTAAGTTCACCATGACAATGTGGCAAACCACATTCTTTTTGAAGTATAAAGATGCTCAGCACATCATTTCTAATATCAAGATCCAACGAGGAATATTTCAGGGAGATTCCCCGTTGACATTTCTGTTTTGTATGGCGCTTAAGCCAAAGGGTACTCTCATCAGTTCTTTGGGATACCAATTTAGCTTGTATCCTAAAGGAGGGAAGAATAGCCTAATGGTTACAGTACTGGCTTGGGACCCAAGAGACCATTGTTTAAATCCCATTAGCACTCCTTAGGGCTTTAGGCAAGTCACTTAACCCTCCATTGCCTCCTTTGCACCAAGTCATTAATGGCCCTGTTTAATATATATTACCAAGTTTAAGTTACAATGTAGACCAATTTGACTGAAATGATAAAGCAGTATAAAAAAACCTAATAAATAAATAAACCCAGAAGTAATGTCCCATTAACTGTAGACAACCTGATCCTCTGCTACAGTTCCAGTGACCAACAATTAGACAAGCAATTCTATGTAGCGAAAAGCTTTTCTGATGACATTTTAGAGAATGAACAGGAAGGCATATATAAATATCTCGGAGGAAGGAACAGTGCTCAAGCAGAAATTACTGAGAGAAAAGATCAGTAAAAAATACTTTTGTGCTTTTAGTGCCATCAAGTCAGTGCTGACTCCTGGTGACCCAGCTGCCTCTGGGTTTTCTTGGTAATGTAGAAGAAGATTGCCAGGCTTTTTCTTCCAAGGCAATGGAGAGTAAAGTGACTTGCCCATGGTTACAAGGAGTGACAATAGGAAATGATCTTTTGAGTATGAGGCAGTTGCTCTAACCATTAGGCTACTCCTCCAAATTGCTCTTGAAAAGTGATTTAACATCATGGAATAAGATAGAAGCCATGAACCAGCTAGCAATTCCTGTACTCTCATATAGCTTTGGGATTGTAGACTAAACTCTTAAAGATCTTGAAGAACTGGATGTGCAAACAAGAAAACTCCTCCATGTTCATGAGATAATTTACAAGAATCAATGTACACCAAGACCATACATCCTCTAGGCCTCATATACATTGATTACACATATGAGCTACTATCATAGGCCTCCAGGCCTACCTAACAACATCATCGGATCCAAATACACAAAAGTGCTGAAATATGAAAGAAGGACACGATATTCAAAAGATATTTACATGGTTTACAACCAAGAAACAAACAATGGAAAAACTGCTCTCAATATTGAACTCAAATATTTCAAAAATTACATCAGTACCAATACCAAAAAATCATTCCCAGGCAAAATGACCTCAGATGGCACAACCCCACATTTAGTGAAAAATCACCATAGGGTGTTGATAGATGCTCACATCACCGGTCAAAGCCTCCTTCAAACTCTCCAACTAAATATACAAAATACGTATAGAATTCTCTAAACAACCACAAGCTTACCTCTGGAAACATTATTAGAAATCTATATAAATCTATAAACCATCAACTCACATCCGACACTAACACAAACATACTAACATTCACACTCAATCATTCCATTCATAGAAAAAGCGTCTGTGATACAAGTATAGTTTAAATACCAACGGGGCTGAACGCAGCCGGGGCAACTTAAGAATAGCAACTGCAAAAATAAAAACAGAAGATAAAGTAACCAACTTAACAACACCAAAATGTGGGGTTGTGCCATCTGAGGTCATTTTGCCTGGGAATGATTTTTTGGTACTGGTACTGATGTAATTTTTGAAATATTTGAGTTCAATATTGAGAGCAGTTTTTCCATTGTTGGTTATCCTTTTCTGCTCTTGGCAGCTGTTTTGTGTGTTGTTACAACCAAGTAAACCATGTAAATGCCTTAAATGGGGATATTCAATGGCACCTACATGGTTAGTTCTGTTGAATATCCCCTACTAAGTCCCCTACATGCCCCAATGCTATCCGGTTAGCATTGGATCATGGTGGGGTATTCCAGGGAGGATCAGAGGTTGAGACTGTGGCTAACCTTGCAGCAACGATATTGGATGCTGGCTGGTTAGCGACCTGCACCTAAAAGATAGGCATGGAAACCCTTGCCTATCTTTAAGGCACAGGAGCTAACTGGGCAGCATCCAATATTGCTGCTGCACAGTTAGCCTCTGCATCCTACGTCTATGGTGATCCCTGGATATTCAGAATCTGCAAAACAAGAGAAAAAACTCTTCAAAGAATTAGATCAGCAGGTGAGGCAAAACAAGTATCAAATGCACAAATACAATGGAAAATACAGAGTTTTATTCCAAGAACCTTTTGTTGATCAAGAACGGACACATGAATGGTTAAGGAGAAGTGAGTTGAAACCAAAGGATGAAAGATTGATAGTTTCAGCCCAGGACAGCGGATTATAGATGAGATGGTTTACGGCGAGCATTGAAAAATCTGGCAAAACAGACATGTCAATTCTGTAAGAAACAGCTAGAAACAGTGACTCATAGCATAACAGGCTGTGAAGTTCTGATGGTGGAAAATTTCTATACAGAAAGGCACAATAAAGTAGCACACCTCTTCCACTGTAAACTGTAAACACTACAACATCACTGTCCCTGAAAAGCACTGGGATCATGACCCTAAGAGAATAACAGAGAATGAAGAAGTTATGATCACCTGGGACATTCCCATTCTAACGGATAAGAAATTGGATGCCAGGAAACCTGACACAGTGGTAAAGGAGAAGAATACCAGAATGGCATTGATAATAGAAGTGTCAATACCGAGTGATTATTCTGTGAATTGCATGGAGAGGCAGAAGATCCTGAAGTACCAAGAAATGCAATCAGAGATGAAGAAAATTTGGAAGAAAGACACAGAAATCTTTCCCATTGTACTGGGAGTGACAGGCTTGATAAAGAAGAATTTCCAGGCACATCTTAATAAACTATCCATACCTGTTACATCTTACAAACTCCAGAAGGAAGATCTCTTTGGCATGATGCAAGTATTGCGCCGAGCATTAGCAGTAAATTTGAGAGACTAAGATCATACTCCATATATCCTGGCTTAGAAGTGAGGTTCATGTCTGTCATGGTAGTCCCAAAATTAACCCATTTGGAGAAAATGCCCCACTATTCAAATGACTAGAAGTAGTAGTATAGCTGGCTGTGAGTTCTGATGGTGGAAAATATCTATACAGAAAGGCACAATAAAGTAGCCTGTCTCATCCATTGGCAACTGTAAACATTACAGCATCACTGTGCCTGAAAAACACTAGCATCATGATCCTAAATAATATTACAGAGAATGAAGAGGTTATGGTCACTTGGGATACTCCTATTCCAACCAATAAAAAGTTGGAGTCAAGGAAGCCAGACATAGTGGTAAAGGGGAAGAACACCAGAGCAGCATTGATTAAAGAGGTTTCAGTGCCAAGTGACTATTCTGTGAATTGTGTTGAGAGGGAGAATATCTTCAAGTACCAAGAAATGCAATCAGAGACCAAGAAAATTGGCAGAAAGATACCAAGTCATTTCCCTTAGTGTAGGCTTGATTAAGAAAATTTTCCAAGCACACCTTGATAAATTACCCATACATGTTACATCTTACAAACTCCAGAAGGAGGATCTATTTGGTATGATGAAAGTATTATGCTGACCATTACCAGTAAATTTGAGAGACTCAAATCATATTCCACATACCCTGGCTGAGAAGGGAGGTTAATGACTGTCATAGTGTACACAAAACTAAACCATTTGGAGAAATTACCCCAAAAGAGAAAGAACGTAATGATATCCCGTGTGTTTTTGACTATTCCCTGCTCTCTTTTGAAATGGTAGCAGTTATAAAAAACAATAGAGTATATTGCGAATATTGCAACCTATTTCTGCCTATAAGAGAAGGAGGAATGTAGAAGGTAGGAGTGCATGTTTCTAACTATTGAAGACATCAATATGCTGCTTTTGTTTTTAGATACAAGCATTTTATGATTTGAAACGAATGGCTGAAGATTGTCAGCAGCTTTGATTATACAGACCCCTGAAGAAACTCTAAGTGAAACGCGAAAGCAGTACTCTAAGTCTGCGTTGGGGAATCTTTTTAAGATTTATTGCAGTTGAGAATACCTTTTGACAACATGGAAGCATTAGTTCAAGATAAGCAAAATTTATTTCATCAAAAGTAGTGATTTTTGGAAACTGCTAAGCAAGTTAGAACATTAGGAAGGTCATTGATGCTATGATAACATATGAGCTCTCATGCAAAGGCTCATTGTTTACAAGTCTGAGACCTTCTGTAGTCAACAAGTCAGCTTATTAGTATCTTCAACAAAAAGCAGTGTAAATTTGAAAATTACAACGACTACCTATGGTTAATTTTTGAGTGTATAACAATTGATTGGTGTATGCAGTTGAGCAGGCAGGGTCGCGTGCGCCTGATGGCCCTGTAGCACACACAGTATGTTACTGTGTCCCTCATGATTAGATTGTAAGCTCTCACGAGCAGGGACCATCACTCTTATATGCCTGTACAGCACTGCGTATGGTGGCGCTTTATAAATGTTTAGTAGTAGTAGTAGTAGTAGTCATGATGCAGAAGTGCCTGTGGACACAAACAGTGGTGCACTACATGAGTGTCTTTGTTCCCTCCCTCCAAGGTGTGTCCCTGCCACTGCCTATGTGCTATCCTTCCACTTGCAGATACTGGAGCTGGACCCAATGTGTTGCTACATTTCATGTGCTACCTCTCCCAGGACTGCAGCTGGCCCTACACCCCCCTGCCTCCTGCTTCATGTGTGCCTGAAGTGCATACTGGCCGGGCCATATGGCCTGGGGGCCACTACCCAGATGTGCTGCATGACCTGTTCCCTGTGGGATCTGTGCTTTCTTCAGCCTGGCTGGTGATTCCCATTGTGGCCACTGGATGCTGTTCTCAGGCCTGTTGTTGCTACCTGTCACCTGTGCATGGCACCATGATTCCCAGGGTATGGGGAACATTGTGACATTGCACAACACCTTTTCTGTGCATGTCTGTCTCTGACTGCCTGTGCTAGCTCTATCACCACTGACAATTTGCATCTACACTTCCTGCCTCCTGTTGGGGTGTGATTCTGGCCTACTGGTTTGGTCACTGTCCTGGATGCTGGGGGCTGGCATGTGGTACCAACTAGCTTGGCTTATTTTGGGTGTGCTGCTGGTGAGCCACCCACACTTTCTCTGTTTTCATGAGTCCCTGTAGCTTTCACAGGGCACTGTCTCCTCATGGTTTTGGTGTGCTGCACTCATGATAGTTGTGACCATCACTTCTGCACCAGGGTTGTATCTGTTCCTCCCATCTCTGCTTTACTGCTGCTGCTGTGCACTCTTTTGCAGGTCTGCACATACTTGTCTTTAGACACAGCAGGATATCAGGGCAATTGGGGGTTTGCAGCTGCTTTGTAGTCTGTGTTCCTGCTGCCTTTTGCCCTGTGCTTGTGACTGGCACTGTAGCCTGTCTGTTGGTGCTCTGACATAGTGTTTTGGTCAGTGGCCTGGGTGCTGGGGGCCATGGCCTCTATCCTCACCTGCTCTGCTTGTTTTGTGCTGTCGATTCACCTCACACTCCATTGCCTGCCTGTGCTGTACCATCTTCCATTTGCACAACTTGTCATGGCATGATCTGGGAGTGTTGCTAAAGTCCAAAGCAAAGAATTCATTCAGTCTGTCTGCTATGGCCTTGTCTTCCCTTAGCGCCTCTTTTACCCCTCTATCATCCAATGGTCCAACTGACTCTCTCACATGTTTTTTGCTATGGATGTACTTTAAAAAGTTTTTATCATGCATTTTTGCTTCCACGGCAAGCTTTTCAAATTCTCTGTTTGTCTGCCTTATCAATGCCTTCATCTAACTTGCCAATGCTCATGTTGTTTCCGGTGTTTGTCATTAGGCTCCTTTTTCCATTTCCTGAAGGATGCTTTTTTGGCAACCACAGCCTCTCTGACCTCACCTTTAAACCATGATGCCAGTTTTTTGGCCTTCCTTCTACTTTTCTTAAAGTATGGGATGCATCTGGTCTGGGCTTCCAAGATAGTACTTTTTTTTTTTTTTAACTTTTATTTTCATTTTGCAACAAACAAAGAAACAACACACCAAAGGAGACAAAACAAGTATACAATAAGGAAAAGTAAACCCAATTACCCCCCACCCCCATGCTTCTTCTCTAGCCGATTATGTCAGCATGTGAGCGCTTCCAATTAACAGTGATTATACATCAAAACGATCAAGAAAGTATCTACGATACAGCATGATCATGGGACAAAGATATATACAAATTTAGACAGTCAGATGAGAGCATTTAGCAGAATGTACATAGTCATTGAGCATCTTCCATTGAGACCAATGATGAGGAGTCTAAACGAGGGAAGCAAACATACGAGTTATTTGTTCATATTTACTGTAGAGACAGACATGATTCCACCATTCATTGGGGCTCAGATGGGAGCTATTTTTCCAGTATTACTTAATTGGGGATACAGCAATGCCAAGCATAAAGTCCAAAAGGAGGCAGGCCGTTCTTGGAAGAGAGGGGATCCCCGCAGCTGGGCGAAGTCCCACTATCCTCCAAGAGAGGGGCTCTTGAAAGTGCAAAATAGACCGGATACGACCCCAGACCCGATGCCAGTAATACTGTAGTGCGGGATATTCATACATAACATGAGGTAGTGAACCAATGGCCGCATGGCATGTCCAACAACTATTGCCCTGAGTAGTGTTCCATTTGTCTAAGCTGTCAGGAGTGTAAAAACACCGGTGGGCTAGAAGGAAGAGTGTCTGAGTGCGTGAGGCGGATCGGGAAACCCGTGTCACTCTACTCCAGACAAGGCTCCATTGCTCCGAGGTCAAAGTCACATGCAATTCTCTCTCCCATGCTTTCTGCGCTATAGGGGTATCTCTAGTTAGAGCATTACATAAGGTTTTGTAAAAAATTGGATGCTACACCCGGTGAACTACCGATAGATCGGAAAGTCTCCGATCAACCTTGTGTAGGGGATGCCGATGGCGAGAGTACCCCAGCACTCCGAAGGCAATGCTGAAGTTACACCGACTGAAAGTAGTGTTTCGCTGGGAGACCAAATTCAATTTGCGATTCAGTAAAAGTTTTCCAGCGACCATCATGGAACAACTGGCTAGGAATCCAAATGCCCCTAGTGTACTAGGGGCTCCACGCCATCGACTATTTGTATTCGAAATCGAGTATTGTACCAAAGCGGGAGCCTGTCGAACGGACAGATTCGGGAGTCTAAAGATTGCATAAGAGTATTAAAGGCACCTAAAGTGTCTAAAAGCATTGGTGGATAGTGGGAGTCTGATGGGAGAGTCATACCAGGGAGAAAAGTAAGAGGAATCGGTTTACAAGGTCCTCTTCTATGTCTAGCCACACAGGTCTACTCGGTACTGGATCTTCCAGCCAACGAGCGCCTTGTTTAAGAAGAAAAGATTAATGGAACACTTGATTAAAATCACCACCAAGTATTAATGGAGCATTGGCAGAGGCCTATGCCAACTGCGCAATACTTGCATAGTAAGCAGGATTGTCCACATTCGGGGCATAAATGCAAATACACGTGGATTCACTATCTCCAACCTCAAGGTGTACACGGGCCCATCTACCCTCCATGTCAACGCTAGTATCAATTACAGTAGCATGCGAAGACTTCTTAACCAGAATGGTTACCCTGTACCGTTTGGAAACGGCGGGAGAATAGGCAGCCACCACGTAAGGCTTAGTATTGAGTTTCAGTGTGTCAGCAGAGTTTAGATGCGTTTCCGGAGGAAACACTAAATCAGCATGCTCATGGCTAAGATAGCTAAGGATTTTCTTTCTTTTGAGTGGACTATTAATGCCTTTTACATTGAGTGATAAGATTTTACATAAGGCCATTCAGAAAAGGTAAATGTCTGAGCATGATAGCGCACATAATTTCACAATGTCCCTCATATTGACTGTATCTGGCTGTATACATGACATAGAAATAAGCTAATATAATACAATGAAGCGCCCCACATTAACAAAGAACACCGCAGTACGGTAGAGGAGAAGCAAAACCCCAGAAATTACTGGCGACCATGTGTCTGCGGGGAGAAGCCCCAGAGAAGGCCGAAATTAAAAAACATAACCTGTAGGACTGTGCGTGCTCCGAATCCGACCGAGGCACACATCATGGAGGGATAGGAGACCAGAAAACAAAAGTCATATAGAGAAAGAAAGAAAGTCCAGGTAGCCTCTGTGCTTGGTTATAACCGCCGCATCGGGCCCTTCAAAATGGCGGACAGAGCCGGCAGATAAAAGTCCAAGTTTTTGGATTAGCGCATCTGCTCTGCTTCTTTGGATTCTAAAAATGTTGATAGTAGATCAGGATCTTCGAATGTCCTGGTTTGGTTGTGGAGAGTCACTCGGAGCTTCGCTGGGTACAACAGGCCAAAGCGAGCCTGTAGCTGTTGAAGTCGAGGGCGAAAAGCAAGAAGTTTCTTCCGACGGTCAACGGTAGGCTTTGCCAAATCAGGGAAGAAGGAGACTTTGCGACCTTCAAATTCCAAATGATGATTCGCCCGGGCAGCATTTAAAATTTGTTCCACTTGTTGATATCGTAGCAAGCGAAAGATAATAGGCCGGGGGTCGTTCGGTTGAGCGCCATGTGGGTAGGAACACGGTGTGCACGATCGATTTCCAGTTCTCTATGAAAAGTGATCTTCAGCAAGGAGGGAAGAGTTTTGAGCAGAAATTCTCTTATATCTCCTGCTTCCACCCCCTCCGGTATTCCGAGGAGCCTCACATTGTTGCGACGGGCTCGATTATTGCTATCTTCTAACTCCTTTTGAAGATTCTGTATCTGGCGCTCAGCCATGTCCAGTTTGCCCAAGCGCACCACGTGCGAGTCGAGGATCCCCGCCATGTTGTCCTGCCGTAATGAGAGACTTTCAAGTCGGTCCTGAAGCACTCCAAAGTCCTCTCGCATGGCTCGAAGCGCTTCTCCATTGGACTGCACCAATTCCTTCACGCCGCGTATTTCCTCTAAAATCTCCAGGTGCATTTCAGGGTTTACACGAAATGGAACCATCTTCTATGGGGAGGACACCTCTGTTTTGGAGCGTTTTCCGTGAGAAGAAGAAGGAGACCCGAAGTCCAAGCGCGCTGGTTTATGGGCCGCCATCCCCCCCGAGGTACCCCGGTCAGCTCGGAGCGAAATAGTAAGTTTGTATAGGTATTAAGTCAGGATTCTAAGTAGGCCTCTCGGGAGCTTCAGCGCAAAGCGTCTCACCCGCTGGACATCAGGCTCCGCCCCCCCCCAAGATAGTACTTTTAAACAACGGCCATGCTTGATGTAAATCGATACTATTGCCAAGTGGCTCCAAAACCCTTCTTTTGCACCAGATCCTGTGTTCCACTAAGGACTAGATCCAAAATAAGTTCTCCTCTTGTCAGTTCATGAACCTGCTGCTCTGAGAAGCAGTCATTTATTTCATCTAGAAACATTTTCTCTCTAGCATGTCCTGCTGTGATATTGTCCCTGTTGATACTGGGGTAATTGAAATCACCCATTATTACTGTGTTGTAACTTTTGTTAGCTTCCCTGATTTCTTTTAGAATTTCATCATCCATCTGTTGATTTTGGCTAGGCGGTTGGTAGTACACCATGAGGATAATTTTGTTCTGTTCGTCCACCGCCTGTCCGGCCAGTCAGAATCAGGATGTGCTCTGGTTGCACCCAATTCTGCTCCTGCGGGGGCTGAAAGTGCCCACTGGCCTGGATGTGCAAGCCGTGCCCCACTTCTGGCCTCCCAGACGTCCAATAAACTCCCGACTAGCCCAGTCTGGTTCCTGCATGGAGCCACGGTGCCATGGCGTCATGTTGCCATGGCACCATGGCTCCATGTTGGAGCCTTGAGCCCCAGCAGATGCAGTATTCTGCTTTCTCCAAAGCCCGACCCCTGATCAGCCCTGTCATGGTCGGGGCCGGGCTGCAGGGACCACCCTGAGCCCCCTCACCTCTGATCCTCTGCCCTGCTCCCCAATCAGGCTCCAATTAGGGGGACTTGTTCCATAAGTCCCCCATGAAAATGGCTTACCCTGGACATACAGGGATGACCTCAGAATAGGTCCTGTAGGTCCGGGGTCATGGCGCTGCACACAGCCTGCCCTCAATCCACCTGCGGCCTGCCCCCTCCTGCCCACAAACAGCGCTCACTGCACAGCTCAGATCTACCTGTAGGGATCTCTGTTTCCAGGATGCAGGCCAGCCATTTAACGAAGCTGGACATCCTGATCAGATGCCAAGACCCGCTAAACATGGTTCAGAATGACCTCCCTGTATGAGGAAAGGTTTAAAAGGTTAGGGCTTTTCATCTTGGAAAAGAGACAGCTGAGGGAAGATATGATAGAGGTCTATAAATTAATGAATGGAATGGAAAGGATAAATATACATCCGCCATCAAAAAATAGATAGACTAGGGTACATGCAATGAAACAACAATGTAACCCATTTAAGACTAATAAGAGAAAATATTTTTTCACTCAACTACATAATCAAACTCTGGAATTCATTACGGAAGGTTGCAGTAAAAGCTATTAGTGTAGATGGGTTTAAAAAAGGGTTGGATAAGTTTCTGGAGGAAAAGTCCATAAACCTTAATTAAAGAGGACCTAGGAAATCCACTGCTTGCCCTGAGACATGCATTGTGGAACCTTTGTGCCTTTTTGAGAATCTGCCATGTACTTGTGACCTGGATTAGCCACTGTTGGAAAGAGGATACTGGGCTAGATGGACCTTGGTCTGACCCAATATTGCATTTCTTATGACACATGGACTACTTTTACCTATATTGTAACCTTTCTATCATGATGTCCTAACCTCCCTGTTTTAGTAGTATCCTTCCAAGATACACTATTCTGAACCCTGCACTCCTGGATGATTGCTGGCTTTCCCCCAATATTGAGTTTAAAAGCTGCTTTATCTCCTTTTTTAAGGTTAGCATCAGCAGCCTGCTTGTACCCTGGTTAAGATGGAGTGCATCCTTCTGGAAAAGGTCCCCTCTTCCCCAGAATGTTGCCCAGTTTCTGACCCTCTTCCATGCACCATCATCTCATCCACACATTGAGACTCTAGAACTCTGCCTGCCTCTTGGGTCCTGCATGTACTGTAGAATAGAGTGCATTTCTGAGAATGCTACTCTGTAGGTC
Source organism: Ichthyophis bannanicus (assembly GCA_033557465.1). NCBI lineage: Eukaryota > Metazoa > Chordata > Amphibia > Gymnophiona > Ichthyophiidae > Ichthyophis > Ichthyophis bannanicus. The sequence continues at coordinate 362,794,199 of CM066037.1, read as the reverse complement.
CTGGTTTGCAACTTTCTACCTTAAAGCCTTAACTTTGGCTTTCAGAATTCTCTCCCACACTTTCCTTTTCATTAGTGCCCACATGTACTAAGACAGCTGGCTTATCCCCATCTGGCTCCTCCCCAGTACTATCTAGAATCCTATGTAGGTGATGCGTGATGTCTGCTACTTTCACACCAGGCAGGTAAGAGACCAAGCAGTCCTCATGCTTAGCAGCCACCCAGCTATCTTCATGTCTAATGATCATATTATCAACCAAAACAGCTGTTCTTCCATCCTGGGTAGAACCCTTTGGAGACATATTATATTCTCTGTGCCAGAGGATTTTGCATTCCCTGGATGACAGGACCTGGCTACTCAATCATTTATTTATTTATTTTATTTTATTTTTTTATTTATTTATTTAACATGTCTTATATTTCTTGCCACACCAAGGTGATGTTTTCTTTCCAGGTGATTTTCTTTTCCAAGGCAGCACTGAGGCTGCCGGATTGGGTGTGGGACTTTTCTACTATGTCCCTGTAGGTCTCCTCTATATACCTCTCTACCTTCCTCAACTCCTCCAAGTCTGCTACTCCAGCCTTGTGGTCAACATTATTGGTACTCTTGAATTTTAGGTTTGTCGTGTAAAATATCTTGAGAAATAATTAGAAATATTCCAACTGTATGTCATAATATTTCAATAGTTATGTTCAAACGTATACAACTTTGAGTGGATTGAACAAACCATCATCATTTTGAACAACCACAAATTTGCCAATTCATTGGTTGGGGTACAGCAGCAGTTATAGGTCTTTCCGCACTGTGGAAAAGCCTCCCAAGTAAGAGTCTAATCACCATTTTAATAAATTTTAATAACCAATACGCTGCAGTTCTTCAAGCTATTTTTTTCATGTTTAAGGATCAAGAAACTATTGCATTTAAAAATTTTTGAAATGTCACTGATTGCATACAGTTGTGGTCAACATTATTGGCACCCCTGCAGTTCAACCCCTTAATGTCCAATATCTCCTTAAAAAAAGTGACTAGTGAAATGGCTTTGGACTATATATGCACACATATTTGAAAAATAAAAGAATCAAATAAAACAAGGGCAATTAAAAAAGGAAATAGGAAATAGTATAAAAACTGGGATATTGTCAGGACATGATTGACATCCTTATAAACAATTCAAATCATTTTAACAGAAAACCACATTCCCATTGAAGTAAAATTAAACACACTTGTGATCAATTGTCCGTACTCTCAATACTTGAATCAACTAATGAATGACGGCTCTAATGTATAAACTGCCTATATTCACTCCCTGTTCCATTTTCACACGGTGAAGCTGAGAGCTGCTTGAGACCACCATAAAAGCTATTATCACCAAATATCAAACTTAAAGTGGTACAAGGCCATTTCCAAAGACCTTGTGGGATTCCTTTGTCTACAGCTAGCAATGTTAAGAGGTTTTCTTCTCATGGAATTGTTAAGAATATTCCAGGATGTGATGGGAAGAGGAAAATTAATCCAAGAAGTAAAGAGGATGAAAGGCTTAAAGAGTTAGGGTTCTTCAATTTGGAAAAGAGACAGGGAGATATGATAGAGGTCTTTGAATTAATGAATGGCATGTTTATGCCATCAAAAAGTAGAAAGACTAGGGGACATGCAATGAAGCTACAATGTAATCCATTTAAGACAAATAAGAGAAAACCTTTTCACTTAATGCATAGTCAAACTCTAGAATTGGTGTAGCTGGCTTTAAAAAAGGTTGGACAATTTCCTGGAGTAAAGGAACATAAACCAATTTTAAAGAGGACCTGGGAAATCCACTGTTTGCCCTGGGACAAGCATTGTTAAACCTGTGTACCTTTTTGGGAACCTCCTAGGTACTTTTGATGTGGATTGGCCACTGTTGGAAACAGGATACTGGGCTTGATGGACCTTGGTCTCACCCAGTATGGCATTTCTTATGTTACAAAAAGATGTCTGTGCATCTTAGATGTAGTAATTTCTGAGAAGAAAATCAGAATATGACCTGGACAGGATTAATGGCCCCCTTCACTAATATTTGTGTACACAACCTTTGGCAGGGATGACAATCTCCTAACATTTCTTGTAGCCATCTACAAGTTTTGTACATCTGTCTGCTAGTAGTTTCTTTCCCTCTTCAACTGCGATTTGTTCCAGCTCATGAATATTTCCAGGATTTACTAATGGCAGATTTCAGCTCTTTCCAAAGGTTTTCCATTATCTATTTATTTATTTATTTGTGTGTTTTAAGTTACCACTATATCGGGTAATCATAGTGGTTTACAATTAAAACAACCGATACAGGGACTTGGTGTGACCGTGTTGGAGGTGAAGGGGGCCTGTTGGAGTGGCCCTGGGACTGCTGCCACTAGGAGCCTTGCTTGGGATGCTTTGCCTTTCCGCTAGCAGCGGGAAGGCATCGTGGGGACACCTGTAGGCAGCGAGGACCCTGGCTTCGTTTAAAACCCTGCTCCACCGTTTACTCCTCGGACTTGGTGTGACCATGTTGGAGGTGTAGGGGGCCTGTTGGAGTGGCCCTGGGACTGCTGCCACTGGGAGCCTTGCTTGGGATGCTTTGCCTTTCCCCTAACAGCAGGCAGGCATCATGGGGACACCTGTAGCCAGCGAGGACCCTCTGCTTGTATAAATTTAGTTGAGCCTTTTGACTGCGGAGCGTGTCCGTGGAGCGTGGTCCAAAGGGGTGTGCCCAAAGGGGCGGGACACACCCCTTTGATGCCCCTTCGACGTCTCTGCGGCAAGAGAAAGTTCCTTCATTTTGGTGGTTGTTTTTTCCTGTTCTAGTTTAGCTAGGATGGGGAAAAGGAAAGCTAAAGCTGGGCGAGGCGGGGGTGGGGCAGCAGAGAACACTGTTGTCGTTGGCCCCCTTGATAGACATCTTATCCCACGCCCTGTAGCGCAGTCCTCCCCCCAGGGTGCTTCCCTTAGCTCTGGAAGGAGGACCCTTCCACCCTGCCCTACTGCTCTATCGCCTTCTTTTACTCTAAGGAAGTCTTCTGATTCGGTAAGGATTAACACTAATGTGGTGGTTACTTTGCCAAAGCCAGTTCAGTTGGCGGTGACTGGGGGTTCTTTTGGGCTCCTAGCCTTGCCACCTGATACGGAGGTAACATTAAAGGATCTTTGGCATGCTTTAAAATCTATTGATGATAAATTGTCTTCAACTCTAGGTTCTTTATGTGATTTTTCCCATGAAACGGTTGCTTCCTTACAACAATTAGACGAAAAGGTTTCTCTAGTGGACGCAGCTATTGTTAGGCTCGAATCTCAGGTTCTTCCATTACATTCCGTTAATGTGGCTGGGATTAAAGATTCCTTAGCTTTGCATAACAAAGTGGAAGCCCTTGAAAACTCTTTACATTCTTGCAATCAACAATTTTTGAATTTTCCTTTGTTAGCTCCAAAACTTCTTCTAGACGAATATTTAAAAGAAGTTTTGTCTATTAATGATCCGATTGAAGTTTCCCAGCTTTACTATATTCCGCTTAGTACTAAACGGGTTGATCCGGTTGAAGGGGGGCTTGATGTTATTGAGCCCTCTATTTCAAATTTAACTGCCTTTTTAGAAGACTCCTCTGAATTAATTAATTCAAGATCCACATTAGTTGTTACTTTGAAATCTTTAGATTGTAAACATCATATTCTTTTTTTGTTTTTTTTTATTTATATTTTATAATAATTCAAAACATTTCTAGAAATACAATTCCGAAACGAAATTCAAATAACATAGAGAGATACAATCATCATCTCAATAGAAAAAATAATAAAGAAAAACCCACCAAAGTAAAATAGACCACAATATAACCCACAATAAGATCCAAGAAAAGAAATCATACTTAGGAAAACCTAAGACACAAAACAAAATAATCACAGGAGCAAAGATATCATAATATGGCAGCCGATATGGGACTCCCCTCTATCCCTCCCTCTTCCCTACTTTGTATAAATTGCAACAATTGCTGTGACTCAAAAAACAAATATTGTTTAGCACGATAAATAATCACACATTTACATGGATATCTTAACTTAAATTGAGCTCCCAGGGAGAGAATTCTCTGGCGTAAAGCCAAGAAATCTCTCCTCCTTTTCTGGGTGTCTCTAGCAAGATCAGGAAAAATATGTATTTTTGAACTCATAAATTGAGATACAGATATTTTTGAGAAATATAATTTAAGTACAGGATTCCTATCTGATTCAAAGGCAAAATTAACCACCAAAGTAGCCCGACTAGTCACCACCTCTAGAGAACTCTCAAGAAATTCAGACAAGTCCATTTGAGGAGAATCCGTTCCCGCAGCAGGACCCTGCTACCCAACCGAATCCACAGAAGAAATAGACACATATTGAGCCCTTACCACCGGTGGTAATGACCCGACGGGCATTTGTAGGACATCCACAAAGTACTTACGGACCAAGTCCAGAGGTGCAATCAAAGGTGATCTCGGGAAATTCAGGAATCTCAAGTAATTGCTCCTTAGTTGGTTATCGAGAAATTCTATTTTTCTTTCCTGGATCAACCGGTCCTTTGAGTTAACAGCACCAAGGGTCTGCAGTTCCTCCACCTTAACTTCCACTTGAGAAATTCTTGTAGCCTGAATTACCACCTCTGCATCCATAGAGGAACACTGAACTTTAACCACAGAAAGTTCCTGAGAAACTACACCCACAAATTTTAATTTAATTAACAGATTTTTTATATACCGCTCCTTCCATTGATCAGATGCGGTTCCCATAAAACAACAATAAACAGTTCAAGCTGTTTTTACATATAACAATTTGTAACTTAGATATTACAGTTAACAATTAACAATTAGTGAACTATGTACAAAGGGTAAAAGGGACTTCTGAAGGGTAGAAATAGCTTCCCACAAGCTATCTAATGTAACTGGCGCCTGTTTTACCACACTCCCAGGAAGCCAAGATGCCAAAATACTGGGGGAGCTATTACCACGAAGCTCTACCCCAGCGGAGCTGCCGGAGGGAGATACTCCAACTCGACCTCTTACAGCACCAACAGTTGACCGATCCTTCACAAAGGAGCCCTCGGCAGTCAAAGCCGCCTCACACACTGGAGCGACATCACTAGACCACCGCCTCACGAAGAGGCATCCAGGTTGTGCTGGGGACGCCTGAACAGGGCTCAGAGAAACCCCTTCCATGCTCAGATCCGCCTGCACCAGCGGCGAATCTCTCGAAGCCACACTGCCAGAGGGGGTACAGAAACCGGCAATAGACATCTGAATAAGCTGATCCGCCGGACAAGATGACCCATAGGGCGTATGGGCATGCTGTTTCCTTTTCCTCCCCATTAGAACAAAAGTTCAGGAGCCAGCGTCAGACCCACACTCTCGGCGTCCTACTCCATCACCATCTTGGATGAACTCTGTCTTTTCGTAAACATCGTATTCTTAAAGCTTTTTTCAAATTTAAGTTAACAGCTTTTTGTGGACATAGGGTAAACATATTTCCAGATGTTTCACGTAGCACCCAACTTAGGAGGAGGCTTTTTTTTAGCTTTAAAGCCTAAGGTTGGGTGCCACATTTTTTCTTCGTTTTCCCTGCAAGTGTATCGTAAATTATGAAGGCGCTACATACATTTTTTCAGATGTTGTTCATCTGGAAAAATTTATTTTGGAATGGCAGGGCTCAATTGAGGTGGGCGGGGGTGAGTAATTATGTTTTGCCTCCTACTATGTAGGCATTCATGCCTTGTTTTCTTATTTTTCTTTTTCTGTTTAATGTTATATTGTCATATCCAGGTCCCAGTAATGTGGACTTTATCAGTTGTTTTTCCGCTTAGTAGTATTTTATAATACTTTTTTTCTTTTTTTTTCTTTCTGATTGTCTTGTATTTTTGGTTGGTTTTGTTGTACTGATTAAAATCTATAAATAATAATAACCCCTCCCCCCCCAAAAAAAAACAACCGATACATTAAACATTGGATTGAGATCAGGACTCATTGCTGGCCAAGTTTGAAACAGTCCATTTGTTCCTTTTTAACCATTCGACCCAGATATAGCTTTCTGACACTAGGTAGCACATTTTGCTCCAAAATACCTTGGTAGCCCTCTGATTTTCTGATTCCTTTAATATGTTCCAGCCCTCCAGTTCCTGAGGCAGCAAAACATCCCCACAGCATTATGGAGTGGAGGAGTGGCCTAGTGGTTGGGGCAAGGTACTTCAGACCAGAAGGTCAGGGGTTCAAATCCCACTAGAGGACAGCAACCTTGGGCCAGAAGGACTGGGGTTTCTAGTCCCACAGGTGCTCCTTGTGGTCTTGGGCAAGCCATTTAACCCTCCATAGCCCATGTTCCCTGTAAAATAGTTATCACCAAGTTATAATGCCCTGTTCAATGTGATTTCAGTTTGTTCAATGTAAACCACACTGATGCAGAATAGCATGGTATATAAGAGAATGTAAATAAATAAATGGAACCTTTATCATATTTAACTGTAGGAAAGATGTTTCTTTCCTTATAAGCTTCATTTCTTCACCTGTAAATGTATTGCTGGCCTGCATTGCCAGGGATCTCAAGTTTGATTTCATTTGTCCACAGAATATTTTCCCAGGATAGTGGTTTCTCAAGGCGGGTTTGGGCAAAGATCAGATGTGCCTTTTTATGTCTGTTTTCAAGCAGTGAGGTCCTCCTTGGCCTTCACTTATGGAGTCCTTCTTTGTTCAGTGCATGGCATATGAAGTCTTAAACTCAGAGGTCTTAAAGTCAGAGGTCCAGCAACGAGATGGGGGTTCTCCAGTCTTTTGCATCGAGTGTCACATGTATGATTATCTCCCAGTTGGTGAGAGGTCCTACATATGCACTAAGTGCAGGGAGCTCTTTGCTCTCAGGGAACGAGTCCGTTCTCTAGAGGCTAGAGTAGCAGACCTGGAAGACATAAGAAAGACAGAGAAGTACATGGACGAGACCTACAGGGATATAGTCCTGAAGTCCCACCTCCAGTCTGGCAGCATCCCTGTTGCCATGGAGGAGAGAGGTCACGTGACAGGAGAGCATCACCCTGGTGTGGCAGGAAGTGATCCTGTAACTAGGACCTGTCCTCCAGGTGATGTAAAACCCTCTCGCACCGAGGACGTTTCTCCAGGGCCATGCCCCCATGAGGGGAGGGTCAGGACAGCTGTTATAGTTGGTGATTCAATCATTAGGAATGTAGATAGCTGGGTGGCTGGTGGACGTGAGGATCGCCTGGTAACATGCCTGCCTGGTGCGAAGGTAGCAGATCTCACGCACCGCCTAGATAGGATCATAGATAGTGCTGGGGGGGAGTCTGCTGTCTTGGTACATGTTGGTACCAATGACATAGGAAAATGTGGTAGGGAAGTTCTGGAGGCTAAATTTAAGCTTTTAGGTAGGAAGTTGAAATCCAGAACTTCCAGGATAGCGTTCTCCGAAATGCTTCCTGTTCCACGTGCAGGACCCAAAAGACAGGCAGAGCTCCGGAGTCTCAATGCGTGGATGAGACAATGGTGCAAGGATGAGGGTTTTGGATTTGCTAGGAACTGGGGAACATTCTGGGGAAAGGGGGGGCTCTTCCGAAGGGATGGGCTTCACCTTAATCAGGATGGGACCAGACTGCTGGCATTAACCTTTAAAAAAGAGATAGAGAAGCTTTTAAACTAGAAAATAGGGGAAAGCCGACAGTCACCCAGGAGCGCACGGTTCGGACAAAGGTATCCTTGAAGGATACTACCAAAAGCAGTGAGGTTCCAAAAGGGAGTATAGTAGCCCAAATGCCCTTGAGTAAGGAGCAGACAGAGCATAAAGATTCCCCATTACCCATGCCTACCAATAGCCAGATTAATATTAATAAAATACAGTCTCTAAAATGCTTGTATGCCAATGCTAGAAGTCTAAACAATAAGATGGGAGAATTAGAATATATAGCATTAAATGAGAGGTTAGATATGATTGCACTCTCAGAGACATGGTGGAAGGAGGATAACCAGTGGGACACTGTGATACCTGGATACAAACTATATCGTAATGATAGAGCTGAACAAATTGGTGGAGGGGTTGCACTCTATGTTAGAGAGGGCATTGAGTCAGAAAGGATTAAAGTTTTGCAGGGAACAAAATATGCTGTAGAATCTCTATGGATTGAAATTCCATTTATGAAGGGGAAGGTGATGGCAGTGGGAGTATACTATCGACCACCTGGCCAGAATGAACAAATGGATGATGAAATGCTCAAAGAAATCAAGGAAGCTAACAAAAGCCACAACAGAGTAGTAATAATGGGTGATTTCAATTACCCCGGTATCGACTGGGACAGTGTCACAGCAGGACAAGCTAAAGAGATAAAGTTTCTAGATGAAATGAATGACTGCTTCTTGGAGCAGCTGGTTCATGAACCGACCAGAGGGGAAGCCATACTGGACCTAGTCCTTAGTGGAACGCCAGATCTGGTGCAAGAAATAAGGGTGTTGGGACCACTTGGCAATAGTGATCATAGTATGATCATGTTTGATTTAATCAGTGGAGGACAGATAGTAAAGGAATCCACAGTACTACCTTTTAACTTTCAAAAGGGTGACTATGATAGAATGAGGAATATAGTTCGGAAAAAACTAAAAGGAGCGGTTCCAAAGGTTAAAGACTTACAGCAAGCTTGGGTGTTATTTAAAAATACTATCCTCGAAGCCCAGACCAGCTGTATTCCACGCATTAAGAAAAGTGGAAGAAAGTCCAAAAAACTGCCAGCATGGTTTAAAGGTGAGGTCAGAGAGGCTGTTGCTGCCAAAAGAGCAACCTTCAGAAAATGGAAAAAAGAGCCAAATGATGAAAACTGGAAACAGCACAAGCACTGGCAAGTTAAATGCAAAGCATTGATAAGGCAGGCAAAGCGGGAATTTGAGAAGAAACTTGCTACGGAAGCAAAAACACGAAATAAAGACTTTTTCAAGTACATTCGTAGCAAAAGGCCTGTGAGAGAGTCAATTGGACCATTAGATGATAGAGGGGTAAAAGGTGCAATAAGAGGAGACAAGGCTATAGCAGAGAGACTGAATGAATTCTTTGCTTCGGTCTTTACTGAGGAAGATGTAGGGGTGTTACCCAAGACTGAAGTGGTATTTAAAGGTGATACTGCAGAGGAATTGAGAGAAATATCGCTACACCGGGAAGATATATTACAACTATTTGATAAACTGAATAGTAGCAAATCACCTGGACCGGATGGTATACATCCCAGAGTGTTGAAAGAACTGAAATATGAGATTGCAGACCTGTTATTGGTAATCTGTGAACTTTCATTAAAATCATCTGTAATACCTGAAGATTGGAGGGTCGCCAACGTAACACCAATTTTTAAAAAGGGTTCCAGGGGTGACCCGGGAAATTACAGACCGGTGAGCCTGACGTCAGTACCAGGGAAAATGGTAGAAGCCATCATAAAGAACAAAATTACACAGCATGTAGATAGTCATGGCCTAATGGGAGACAGCCAACATGGCTTTAGACAAGGAAGATCTTGTCTTACTAATCTGATATGTTTTTTTGAAGGTGTGCATAAACAGGTAGACAAAGGTGAGTCGGTTGATATAGTGTATCTGGACTTTCAGAAAGCTTTTGACAAGGTCCCCCATCAGAGACTTTTGGCGAAGCTAAAAAGTCATGGGATAGGAGGCAGTGTACTATTGTGGATCGGGAACTGGTTAAAAGATAGAAAGCAGAGGGTAGGGCTAAATGGCCAATATTCCCAATGGAAAAAGGTGAATAGTGGAGTACCCCAGGGATCTGTACTGGGTCCGCTACTTTTTGACATATTCATAAATGACCTGGAAAAGGGAATAACTAGTGAGGTAATCAAATTTGCAGATGACACAAAGCTGTTTAAAGTTGTTAAAACCCAAGAGGATTGTGGAAAACTGCAGGAGGATCTGGATAAATTGGAAGACTGGGCATCCAAATGGCAGATGAAATTTAATGTGGACAAGTGCAAAGTTATGCACCTAGGAAAGAACAACCCACACTATAGTTACAAGATGCAAGGCTCCACATTAGAAACCACCACCCAGGAAAAAGATTTAGGAGTCATCGTGGATAACATGTTAAAACCCTCCGCCCAGTGTGCAGCGGCGGCCAAGAAAGCAAATAGAATGCTAGGTATCATAAGGAAAGGGATGGAGAATAAAACAAAGGATATTATAATGCCTCTGTATCGCTCCATGGTACGACCGCACCTTGAATATTGTGTGCAATTCTGGTCACCGTATCTTAAAAAGGACATAGAGTTATTAGAAAAAGTACAGAGAAGAGCCACCAAATTGGTGAAGGGGATGGAAGGCTACTCCTATGAAGAGAGGCTAAAAAGGTTAGGGCTCTTTAACCTAGAAAAGAGGCGGCTGAGGGGAGATATGATAGAGGTGTATAAATTAATGAATGGAGTGGAACGGATAAACGTGGATAAATTGTTTACGCTATCAGAATATAGAAGGACTAGGGGGCATGTAATGAAGCTACAGGGTAAACTATTTAAGACAAATAGGAGAAAATATTTCTTCTCTCAACGTGTAATCAAACTCTGGAATCTGTTACCGGAGGATGTAGTAAGGGCTGTTAGTATAGCTGGGTTTAAAAAAGGTTTGGACAAGTTCCTGGAGGAAAGGTCCATAAACCACTATTAAAAAGGGACCCAGGATATCAATGCTTGGCCTAGTACAAGCACTGCAGAACCTGTGTCTTTTGGGGAAACTGCTAGGTACGTATGACCTAGATTGGCCACTGTTGGAAACAGGATACTGGGCTTGATGGACCTCGGTCTGACCCAGTATGGCATTTCTTATGTTCTTATGTTCTTATGTTCTTAAGTGGTAGTTTTCCAACAGTTTGCACTAGCCTTTGAAGACTGCTTGGATTAATTTTCCTCTTCCCACCACATCCTAGCAGATTCTTGACAGTTCCATGAGCAGAAAACGTCTTAATAATATTGTGAACTGTAGACAGGAATCTCAAGGTCTTTGGAGAAGGCCTTGTACTCCCTTGATGTTTGATGATAATGGATTTTCTGACAGTCTCAGGCAGCTCTCTTGTCTTCACCATTGTGAAAATGGAACAGGGAGTGAATGTGGCCATTTTAAACATTAGGGCCATCATTCATTGGTTGATTCAAGTCATGTGAGTCCTGACAATTGATCACAGGTTCATCTAATTGTACTATGTGTGAATTGTTTATAAGGGTGCCAATAATCATCTCTTGATCACCCAAAAACCTGACCATTCACAGAGCGAAAAAATGATATGAACATCCACAAAAACAATCTCACTCACTCTTCATAAAGACACCAAATGAAACATTTCTGATAAGGAGAAAAGGATCTCTGACCATTAGAGTGCCAGTCATAGGCATAAATTATCTTAGCCCTGGATTCATTGCTCAGTTGCATCAATGATCCAGAAATCTTATATAAAAGTTAATGTAGTCATTCTCTTCATCAATTCCCAATTTGATTAAATAGATTACTGATATATAACAATTTTCTTATAGTGTCCTTCAGACCCACAGAACACACTATACTTCTTAAGCCTGCCAAGCCCATACAAGAAAACCACAATATGAAAAGTGTATTAAGAACCAGAAAGTAAACGTATCTGCTTCATTCCAGCATTGTTACACTTGCACTTTCCCCCCTTCTTTAAGCGAGTCATACACTCAAACGGTGCTGTGTGGGATGAAAGGTACCACTTAAGTTTTTATATCAAAATTACTCTCTCCATAAAAACCCATATGAATTACAACCAAAAATCACTGTGTCATTCAAGCAAGAAACCACAGAGACCAATGCAAATCACCACATCCATCTTATTCACTTAAGGCCTGATTCCATCCCAAATGTAGAAACCCTCTATAAGTCCAATCTGAACTGGATGTACAGAGGGCGTCATGATTCTGATCCCGCGGAGCACGTCTAGCCCCGCGATATCAGAATCACAAGCAGTCCTGTACGTGCAGGCTGGGACTGCGATTCCATCTAGCCTGCCTGACTAACTCAGTCAGGGCTTTTATATGGAGCCGCGGCACAATGGCATCCGGTTGCCATGGCATCATAGCTCTATTTAAAAGTTGCAATCCCGGCCACTGGAACAAACAATTTATTACCCGCAGTCCGACCCTCGATTTGGCCTCCCAGGGCCAGGGTCAGGCTGCGGGGAATGCTCTCTGCCCCCTGCTGCCTTTTCCCAGTCCCAGGCCCACCAATCTCTGACGTCTAGGAAAGTTATTCCACCTCAGAGTGCAATAACTTCTCCGTTCAAGTCGCCGGCCCCAGACGTACAGGGTCGACATTAGAATCGGCTCTGTACATCTGGGACCGGCAACTGCCCACTGCCCGTCCTAACACCGCCCCTGATCCTCCCCTTTCAAACCCCTGTCTAGCTTCCCCATACAACTGGTGAGGAAGCTAGATGCTGGCGGGAGGGGGAACGAATAGCGGGGATGGACGTCTCATCCATCCCTGCTATTCGTGGCTGGGAATGAGCCTGTTAAAGCATACACTAAAATTCCAACATAGATTGCTTCATTAAGGGATATGCTCAGGAACAACGTGGCCCACATCTTATTCACAATGGGGTCTATTCTGAGACCAAAATAGCTGGTCTGGACTTCCAATACAGATGTCCAGACTGCTATTTGTCTGTCCAGCGCCAGGGGGAAACAGAGCTCCCTACACATTCACCCGATCTGTGTGGGGAGCTCTGTTTGTGGGTGGGAGAGGGCTGGCCAGGGGAGGAGTGAGGGCAGTTGGTGGGTGGTGACTGACCCCTGACATACAGGGCCGATTCTGAGGTCTGCCCTGTATGACCAGGGTCTGAAAAATAGATCGAGGGTCTGCAAAATGGATAGAGATGTCAGGGGACAGCTGAGCCGAGACCAGCAGAGGAGGTGAGGAGGTGCAGGTGGTTCCTTGCCGCCCTACCCTGGCTATGGAAGGCCAGATTGGGGGTTGGGCTGTGGGGAAAGGGGAAAGGGAACTTTTGTTGGAACTGGGGATTGCAGCTGTTCCCAATTCTGATCCCACGGGCATGTCTAGCCCCCGTGGGATTAGAATTGGGTGCAGCTGGTGTACGTCCCAATTCTGGGCACCTGGATAAGGGGTGGACATTTGGATTGGAATGTGTCTCATTATAAACCACATGAAGCCCCAGGTCTTTTCACCAATACAATGTTTTCACTTACTTTACTGTTTCCATTAATGCAGCATAAGGAAGAAACCAGTGTCAGCAGTACTCCATATTATTATTGTTGTTGTTAAGTGCCATCGAATCAGTGTTGACTCATGGCGATCCTCTGGATAGTCGGCCTAAACTTTGCGGCTCATTTTTGATAGAGTGGTATCTATAGCTGCTGTTATTGTATCAATCCATCTCATTGCTGGCTTTCCTCTTTTATGGTGACCTTCTACCTTACTAAGCATTGTCTTTCTCCAATGATCTCTCTCTTCGCATGATGTGTCCAAAGTATGGAAGCTGAAGTCTTGTCATCTGAGCTTCTAAGGAAAACTTAGATTTGATCTCCTCTAGAACTGACCAGTTTGTTCTCTGGCAGTCCATGATATTACACAGTATTTGTCACCAGCACCATAATTCAAAGGCAACAATTTACTTCCTGTCTATCTTTATCACTGTCTAACTTTCGCATTCATATGTTGTTATATAAAATACCTTAGCCTGGGCATAATCAAAATGCGGGATTACTAGGGCTTGAAAGATTGTCCTGAAGTCATCTGGCTCGAGCAGCTGCCGGAGTTGACGGAGTGACCTTATTTTGTGGTAGACTGCTTTTACCATGTTGCTGATCTGGGCCTTCATGTCAAGCTGTTGGTCAAGCATGACTCCTAGGTAGCATATCATGGGCTTGCTGAAGAGCTCGGCATCTTGTACTTTCAGTGAGGCGAGGGGGGGGGGGTGAATGCTGGGTTCCTCGTGATAAAGAGGACCTCCATTTTGTTGAAATTTATTTTGAGCCTCTGCATATGCAACCAATCAGTGATAGTATCGAAGCAGGCTGTCAATGGTGAGAGATCTGGATGTTCTGTTGAGATAGGCATGTAAAGCACAAGACATCGTCGGCGTAGACCAGGCAGTTAATATTGAAGGAGCGGATGCGAGCACAGATGGGTTGCATGTAAACATTGAACAATAGGGCTGAGAGTGATGATCCCTGTGGCACGCCTTTCTCTTGTGGGAAAGGTTTGGCTGTAGAGGAGATGGTTAGGATGTGCTGCCATCTGTCTGATAGATATGACTCACATCAAGTTAGTGCTGTACCGTGGATACCCTTCTCCTTAAGACGCGTCAGGAGTATTTTGGGGCTTACGGAGTGGGAGGAGTGGCCTAGTGGTTAGGACAAGGTACTTCAGGCCGGAGGGCCGGGGGTTCAAGTCCCACCTGGGGACAGCAATCTCAGGCCGGAGGGACTGGGATTTCTAGTCCTATAGGTACTCCTTGTGGTCTTGGGCAAGCCACTTAACCCTCCATTGCCCATGTTCCCTGTAAGTATTAGCGTATGTGTGTCATATCCCCTCGTGTTAAATGTATCTCCCAATTGACCGCTTTGACCCGGTGAAAAGCAGGATATAAATACAGCTAAATAAATAAATAAATACGGAGTCGAAGGCTGCGGTGATGTCCAAGAAGATTAGGGCGAACCCCTGCCTGATGTTGTCCAATCCGATGGTTAAGGAACTGAACAGAGTGGTCAACAGGGTCTTGATGCCATGCGATTCCCTGAAACCATGCTGACATGGGTCGAGGGGTGTGTTTGTCTCAATGTGGTGGTGAAGTTGACGTCGGACGACCTTCTCAATAATTTTTGCCAGAAGAGGGATACTTGAGATTGGCCTGTAGGAGTCCACCTTTGCTGGATCCAGCTTGTTGTTTTTTAGAAGAGGTCTGATAGCTGTTTGCTTTAGGCTTCGAGGGAAGGTCCCAGTCGAGAATGATAGTTCTATGAGTTTGGCCAGGAACGAGCTAAGGTCAACATGCAGAGATCTTACCCAAAATGCTGGGCAAGGGTCATTTGGAGCTGTGGTGGTGTTTATTGCTGTGGTGATGTCTTGAATGCCTTTCTCTGTTGGGGTTGTGAAGGTGGTGAGTATGTAACGAGTGTCCTTCATGACTGGAGTCAAGAAGGTAGATGGTTGGGCTCGGTGGTGTGCTCCTTGTGAGGGAGAAAGGCTTGTGGTCCCGCTGGTCTGGCTCGATTTGGCCTGCAGGTAGTCAGCATATTCCTGTGGGTCTGGCAGGCTTGGTTGGGTAGGGGAGGGGTCCTTTGTTAGGGACTTGACAATGTTAAACTGCTCGTGCGGTTTATTTAGAGAGCACTGTAGTATCTCTGCATGGAATTGCCTCATTCTCGCTGTGACTGCTTCACGGTGCATTCTTAGGTGAGCAGTGTACTCTTCATTGTTCTCAGTTGTGCGTGAATGATGCCAATGTCTCTCAAGCTTTATAAGGTGGAGAAGTGACGCACATAGCTTGGGGGAGTACCATGGAGAGTTCCACCTTCTTCCTGGTGGCTTGTTTGTGGGTGGTCGATGTAAGATGTCATTAAGGCTTGTGTTCCATGTGGAGATCATTTCGTTGAGACTGTGTGCTGGCGGGATACAGAGTGGTTGGTCTCTGTTCAGGATTTCCTCCATGATGAATGGCTGGAAATGTCTGGAAGATGTTGTGGGAGGCTTGGCTGAGGTCTGGGAGCTGATGTGGATGGGGTGCATTGGCATCTGAAATCTTATCAGGCAGTGGTCGGATCATGGCACTGGGGTGATGGACAGGGCAAGGTCATGCTTTTGGTCTAAGACTCCAGTCGAAAATAACTCCCCACACTGGGTAAATATAATCATACACAAGAAAAATAACCCCAGTCACCGAAATACCGTATACCTTTATAAAAATTTGAAAATATTAATTCACTATCTTTTTGTTGGAGTAACGAATCAAAAGGAGACAGGGATTCTACCGCGGCGAGGGGTCTAAGACTGAGCATGGGGCGAAAATCAGGTCCAGCATGTTCCCCTTTACGTGGGTGGGGCTATTAACTATCTGTGTGTATCCTAGCTCATTGAGTGTCTCGAGGAAGGCCTTGGCATGGGTGTCTTGGAGAGCGGGGAGGTTGAAATCGCCCAGCACCCAGTTGAGTGTGGGAGGGTTCTTGGGATTGCGGGCGAGGTTGTTGATGAATCTTCCTCCCATTTTCACACCTCAGTTGTTTTCATACAGTCCTGCTTCTCTGATAACTTGTTCTGCATATAAATTAAAGAGGCAGGGAGAAAGTATGCAGCCTTGTCATACACCTTTGCTGATTTTAAACCATTCTGTTTCTCTTTGTTCCATTTGAACTGTTGCTTCTTGATCAATGTACAGATTCATGTGGTGCCTTTACACAAAAGCGGAAGTAAAGATGTGGTTGAAAACTACAGGCCGGTTAGTTTAACTTCGGTGGTGAGTAAATTATTGTAAACGCTGCTGAAAGAGAAAATAGTGAGGTTTCTGGAGTCCAGCGGATTACCGGATCCGAGGCAGCATGGATTCACCAGAGGCAGGTCTTGTCAGACAAATATGATTGATTTCTTTGACTGGGTGACCAAGGAGATGGACCGAGGGAGAGCCCTAGATGTGGTGTATTTGGATTTCAGTAAAGCCTTTGACACTGTTCCTCACAGGCGACTTATAAACAAACTGAGTACCCTAGGGATGGACCCTAAAGTTACTGCTTGGGTCAGAAATTGGTTGGGTGGGAGGCGACAAAGAGTACAGGTAAATGGAGCTCACTCTGAGGAGAAGGATGTTACCAGTGGTGTGCCCCAGGGATCTGTTCTTGGTCCGATTCTTTTTAACATCTTTGTTAGTGATATAGTGGAAGGGCTGTCAGGTAACGTTTGCCTCTTTGCGGATGATACCAAAATCTGCAAGAGTAGACACCCAAGAAGGTGTAGATAAATGAGGAGGGATCTAGCTAAGCTTGAAGAATGGTCTAGAATTTGGCAGCTGGGATTTAATGTTAAAAAATGTAAGGTCATGCATTTGGGCTGCAGCAATCCAAGGGAGCAATATAGTATAGGGGGTGAAGTACTTTTGTCCACTAAAGAAGAGTGGGACCTAGGTGTGGTTGTGTCTGATGACCCTGGGAGTACCAATGGGGTCAAAAATGACCCCATTGCAAGTTTCACAAGGTGTATCTCGGAAACTAGTTGTTCAAGAATGCAATCTTTTTTTGACTTTTCACATGTCAATATTCTCTTTATATTGTGCCATCCTCTAGGTGACGCTAGTGATGAATTGCTGCACAGAGTATCAGTGGGGTCATTTTTGACCCCAGTTGCTTACATCCGGTTTGGATCATGTTACAATTTGCAGTTTTGTGAATTTTTTGATCTGACAAAGGTATTTATCATTAATTATGTATCATTTATTTTTTGTACTCTTATTTTATGAAAATTACACATTTTCTGTAATTGATATCATACATTCTCTCATTTCTGATGAAATCTAAAGGCTTTCAGCTCGTTCATCACGATTATTGTACACCTATAGTAAAACCGCTTTGCGTTTTATTCAACTTTATCTTTGTTTATTTATTTTAGATTATTGTTTATGATGTCAAATTGAAAATATTCAGCTGCCCAAGAAGGAGAAATATTGCAACGAGATGCTGACAGTGATGGCTCTGAGTCGTCTATGATGCAGCATATTCAGCAAGCGAAGAAGCATATCAGCCAAGTTTGGGCGATAAATCTGATGATGACAGTCATGATTCAGATGGCGACAGCAGTTGGTCGCCAAGTGAATGTGAGACTGATGTTGAGCCGGTAACATCGCCTGCAGCAAAGAGTCAAGTTACAGGTTGAGGCAAAGGTCGAGGCTGTGCTGGACGTGGAAGAAGGCAGGAGTCCTCGGTGTCAGTATCATCTGTGAGGAATCTTAGTTGTGGTCATAGAGGAGCTAAGAGGTCATCAACTATAAGCACAAATGTTGCCATTGAAGCCTGTGTATCTAAGGATGCCACATCATGGAACAGGAAACCTATAAAGCAAGCTGCTGGAAGATACGCCAGAGCTAATGCCATGCCCGTACAGCAAGGTCCTACAAGGTATGCTGTATGAAATGTTGATGGCCCTCTTGCAGCATTCCACTTGTTCATGAGGAAGAACTTATTGAATGAAATCATGATGTGGACGAGCAAACAAGGAAGACACATTTATGATGACACCTGGAAAGATTTGACAGACAGAGAATTTCAACATTTTCTTGGACTTCTGATCCTCTCAGGCGTGTACAAGTCACAAAATGAATTCATAGTTCAGTTGTGGAACCTTGAAGATGGTCGTTCTGTTTTCGGCAAAAATATGGCCTGTAACTATTTTCAGCAAATTTCTTGTTCTCTCAGATTTGATGATGCAACCAACAGACGTGAACAACGAGGCGTGGATAAGCTTGCTCCAATCAGACACGTTTTTGATACCTGGGAAGCAACTCTAAGTGATGCCTTTGTTCCTGGTGAAAATGTTCCTGTGGATGAGCAACTGCTTACATTTCATGGCCGTGTTCCATTCAGACAATATATTCCCATATATGCCATATATAAACCTGGGAAATATGGCATAAAGCTATGGATGTTGTGTGACAGTGCAACGTCATATGTTCTGTGTCTTCAACTATATACAGGAAGGGAACTCGGACAAAACAGGGAACAGAATCAGGGTGAAAGGGTTGTACTGCAACTCACTGAAGGATTGACGCGATCTGGCAGAAATGTTACTGTTGACAATTTATTCTGCAGTTTATCCCTGTCACGGAAATTGCTAGAAAAACAAATTACACTTTTGGGGACAATTTGAAAGAACAGAAAAGAATTACCTCCAGAATTTGTAAAAGCAAAGGGCCGAGAGGTATTCACTTCACTGTTTGCCTTTCGCGATGACGCCACTCTGGTTTCCTATTGCCCGAAGAAAGGAAAAGTGGTTGTTCTTCTGAGCAGTTTGCATGATCAAGAAGTAGATAACACACGTCCAGACAAAAAAACACGCATGATCTTGGACTATAATTCTAGTAAAGGTGGAGTAGATACGGCAGATCAAATGTTGCGCACGTATACCACAAAACGAATGACAAGACGCTGGCCAGCGACAATCTTCTACAACATGTTGGACATCAGTGCTTTGAACGCCTTCATTGTTTGGATGTCACTAAATCCAGAATCGCTCATGTATCAGTGAAGTGGATATACACTTATTTCCTTATATCTTAATCAAAAAATTAAATTTTCTAACTCGAGGTCTCAGACTCTTCGGCTCTGCTATTGAGACTTACGTCTGTTGTTCAAGCAGTTTGCCCATTTGCATCAATGACCTCATAATGAAAAGCACATTTGCAGGTGACATTAGTATATTCAACTACTTTATGTCTTTTAACAAAGACTACTTATCTTAGATACTTGAATGCACCCGCCAATGCTAAAAGGACAGTTTAAGGATCCCGACGCCCTCAATGGGTACCGCTTTTGCGTTTCAAACTGAGACTTTCTTCAGGGGATTCGCAATAAACTCATAGTCCTGTAAGCTTTTCAACATTTTCAAAACGCTGCTGCCCGCATTTCATTAGTATGTAATCCTTCTTCTCTACTGCTTAAAAATGAAACGCCGTCGGGATCCTTAAACTGTCCTTTTAGCATTGGCGGGTGCATTCAAGTATCTAAGATAAGTAGTCTTTGTTAAAAGACATAAAGTAGTTGAATATACTAATGTCACCTGCAAATGTGCTTTTCATTATGAGGTCATTGATGCAAATGGGCAAACTGCTTGAACAACAGACTTAAGTCTCAATAGCAGAGCCGAAGAGTCTGAGACCTCGAGTTAGAAAATTTAATTTTTTGATTAAGATATAAGGAAATAAGTGTATATCCACTTCACTGATACATGAGCGATTTTCAATAATATTGTGGTATAAACCAATCGTTCGGTAAATTGACCAATAAAGATTGACTAAATCCAGAATGGCAGTCCAAGTCAAAGCACAGACGTCGTCTATTCTTCTTGGAATTAGGAAAGCAGCTGCTTCAGAGTAATTGCAGCGAGACTTCTTCCAGCATTGAAGAAGCCACTGATGCTGTTTGCAATGTCGGGATCCCAAAGAAACGGGCAAGGTGTCACTGCTGTTCCAGAGAAAAAGACAAGAAAAGCAACATAGTTTGCACCTCCTGCAAGAGCAATGTTTGCAAAGAACATTCAGAAATTGTCTGTGTCTCATGAAAATGACTGTAGTACTTTACTGTGTTCATCAAGTGCATGCAAAAACAGCTTTCATGGCAACTCTTCTTCATGTAATTTTATGATAAAGCATTACATTTCAAAATATTTAACCTTCATATAATAAAAAATTAATTTGGAATAATATTTTGTCTGTTTAGTTTAAAATTTTCATGGTTAATAATTTGTCATGGGGTCATTTATGATCCCAATAGTATTCAGTGTGTGCAAAAAATATCGGTAATTCCAGGGTTAAAGTAGCTAAACAGGTAGAAAAGGCGACGGCAAAAGCTAGAAGGATGCTTGGGTGCATACGGAGAGGAATGGCTAGCAGAAAAAGGAGGTGATAATGCCTCTGTATAAGTCTTTGGTGCAACCTCATTTGGAGTATAGTGTGCAATTTTGGAGACCGCTCCTTCAAAAGGATGTGAACAGGATGGAGTCGGTGCAGAGGGTGGCTACTAAAATGATTAGTGGTCTTCATTATAAAGCATATGAGGACAGACTTAAGGATCTTAATATGTACACCTTAGAGGAAAGGCAGGATAGAGGTGATATGATTGAGATGTTCAAATACCTCCGTGGCATAAATGTTCAGGGAGAGAGCCTCTTTCAATTGAAAGCAAGTTCTGCTACGAGGGGACATGGGATGAGGGTGAAGGGAGATAGATTCAGGAGTGATATGCGGAAATATTTCTTTATGGAAAGAGTAGTGGATCCATGGAATAGTCTCCCAGTGGAGGTGGTAGAGATGAGGACAGTAACTGAATTCAAAAAGGCATGGGACAAACACAGAGGATCTCTAAAGGTAAAAAGGGGACTGTTGTAGTTGTTGATATGGAAAGACAGACTAGATAGGCCATGCAGTCTTTTTCTATTGTCATATTTCTATGTTTCTATGTTTCTAATAAAACACATATGGATATGCTTTGGTATTCTTTTGTCTTTTGCAAGGATCCATCTCACATCTGCGATAATGTCTTTCGTTCCTCACCCTTTCCTGAACCCTGCTTGCACTTCAGGCAGTTCTCGTTCCAGGTATGGTTGTAGCTTCTGCTGAATGATCTTGAGTAGAATCTTGCTGGCATGTGGGATCAGAGCGATTGAGCCATAATTTCCACAGTCAGTTGGGTGACCTTTCTTCAGTATTAGTATAAACACAGATCTTTTCCAATCAGTTTGCCATGCATTTGTCTTCCAAATTTCCTGGAAGAGCCTTGTAAGTATGGTAGTAGCTTCATCTGATTGCTGTAATACTTCAGTGAGAATGCCATCAGTGCATGGTGCTTTGTTCTTTGATAAGGCTTACAATGCCACTTCGACTTCTTCTTTCATCACAAATGGTTGCTGATCATAAGGTATAGGTTGAAATAGCTGTTGGTCCACTTGATATTTATGGTATAATGACTCTGTATATTCTTTCCACCTTTTCTTGATCTTCTCAGCATCATTCAACATAGAAACATAGAAATACGATGACAGAAAAAGACCACATGGCCTATCTAGTCTATCCTTCCTTAACAACCACTACAACAGTCCCCTTTTTTTCCTTTAGAGATCCTCTGTGTTTGTCGCATGCTTCTTTGAATTCACATACTGTCCTCATCTCTACCACCTCCTCTGGGAGACTATTCCATGGATCCACCACTCTTTCCATAAAGAAATATTTCCGCATATCACTCCTGAATCTATCCCCTTTCACCCTCATGCCATGTCCCCTCATAGCAGAGCTTTCTTTCAATCTAAAGAGGCTCTCCTCCTGTGCATTTATGCCGTGGAGGTATTTAGACATCTCAATCATATCACCTCTATGCTGCCTTTCCTCTAAGGTACATATTAAGACCCTTAAGTCTGTCCTCATATGCTTTATAATGAAGACCACTAACCATTTTAGTAGCCATCCTTTGAACTGACTCCAGCCTGTTTATATCCTTCTGAAGGTGTGGTCTCCATAATTGCACACAATACTCCAAATGAGGTCGCACCAAAGACTTATACAGAGGCACTATCACCTCCTTTTTTCTGCTAACCATTCCTCTCCGTATGCACTGAAGCATCCTTCTAGCTTTTGCCGTCGTCTTTTCTATCTGTTTAGCTACTTTAAGATCATCAGACACAATCATGCCTAGGTCCTGCTCTTCTTTAGTGGACAAAAGTACTTCACCCCCTATATTATATTGCTCCCATGGATTGCTGCAGCCCGAATGCATGACCTTGCATTTTTTAACATTAAATCTCAGCTGCCAAGTTCTAAACCATTCTTCAAGCTTAGGTAGATCCCTCCTCATGTTTTCTACACCTTCCTGGGTGTCTACTCTATTGCAGATTTTGGTATCATCCACAAAGAGGCAAACCTTACCTGACAGCCCTTCCACTATATCACTAACAAGGATGTTAAAATGAATCGGACCAAGGACATATCCCTGGGGCACACTATTGGTAACATCCTTCATCTCAGAGTTAGCACCATTTACCTGTACCCTTTGTTGCCTCCCACTCAACCAATTTCTAACCCAAGCAGTAACTTTAGGGTCCATCTCTAGGGTGCTCAGTTTGTTTATATGTCACCTATGCGGAACGGTGTCAAAGTTTGTACTGAAATCTAAATACACTACATCTGGGGCTCTCCCTCGGTCCAAATCCCTGGTCACCCAGTCAAAGAAATCAATCTGATTTGTCTGACAAGACCTGCCTCTGGTGAATCCATGCTGCTTCAAATCCTGTAATCTGCTAGACTCCAGAAACCTCACTATTTGCTCTTTCAGCAGCGTTTCCAATAATTTACTCACCACTGAAGTTAAACTAACAAGCATGCAGTTTTCAACCACATCCTTACTTCCGCTTTTGTGAAAAGGGACCGCATGAGCCTCTCTCCAGTCCTTTGGCACCACTCCTGACTCTAACAAGGCATTGAAAAGGTCAGTCAGTGGAGCTGCTAGAATGTCCCCAATTTCCCTCAGTATTCTAATCCCATCGATTTGTCTACTTTAAGTTTAGCTAGTTTCTCATGAACACAGTCTTCTGAAAATTGTTCAAGATGCTCCTCGCTTCTGTTCTTGTTTGTGGGTGTTTTCTGAGGTCCGGTTCCTGGTTCTTCATCTGTGAACACAGAACAGAAATATTTGTTAAGCATTTCCTCATTAACCTCATCAGCTTCTACATATTCCTCCCATTCACCCTTGAGTCAGACAATACCACTTTTTCCCTTACTCTTCTCACTAAGATATTTGAAAAATGTCTTATCCCCCAATTTTATTGCATTGGCTATTTTCTCCTCTTTTTGAATCTTTGCTTGGAGATGCCTGTCTTCCTCTTGTATTTCATAAAGGTCTCCCTCTTTTTCTTCACCTTTTCAGCTATTTATTTCAAAAACTATAGCGGTCTGCTTTTTCTTTTATCTTTATTTTTCTTTTTAACAAAGAGGTTGTTGCCCTGAAAATATCCCCTTTCAGTTTTGCCCACTGTTTTTCTACATTTCCCAGCTGTTCCCATCCTGCTAACGACTCCCTGAGATATTGTCCCATCTTGGCAAAGTTAGTTTTCCTAAAGTCTAAGACCCTCACTTTTGAATGGATTCTAACAGCCCTAGTCCTAATACTGAACCACACCATCTGGTGATCACTGGATGCAAAATGATCTCCCACTATATCATCAGAAACACTTTCACCATTGGTAAACACCAAGTCAGTATGGCCCCTTCACCGCTTTCCATATATTGCCCCTTTTACCAATTTCCATAAAGGTATTTAATATTTTACTTACCTGGGGACTTTCACTTACCTGGGGGCTTTCTTCACCCATCCCCAACAAATCTAGTTTAAAGCCCTCTTCAGTAGATTAGCCAGTGTGCTACTGAAGACACGCTGACCTTTCTTGGACAGATGGACGCCATCTCTGCTCTGCAACCCTTGGAACAGCATCCCATGGTCCAGGAGACCAAAATGCTCTCAATGACACCATCCACGCAGCCATGCATTCATCTCCAGGATGCGAGCTTCTCTGCGTTAGCCTTTACCCTCAACAGGGAGAATTGAAGAGAAGACCACCTGCACCCCTATCTGCATCACCCTCGTCCCAGGGCAATGAAGTCACTTTTGCTATGCTCAGAGGGATACCTGGCAGTATCATTTGTGCTGACATGGATTAGCGATATTGGGTAATAGTCAGTGGACTCGATGAGTCTCGGCAAACTCTCCATAACATCTCAGATTTTTGCACCTGGCAGACAGTATACCTCTCTGGACATCAAGTCTGGTCGGCAGATGGATGCATCAGTACCCCTCAGAAGAGAGTCACCAACCACCACTATCCTTCACTTACTTGTGGTCAATGATTCTGCAGCTTTGGGGAGCTTTGGTTCTTCCTTTTCTAGGGATGCTTTCACCTCCTCCACTTCCAGGGCTGCATAATGGTTCTTCAATTCAAGGACTGGGGAAGTTGGATTGGTGATTCTGCAGGCCCTGGTGATTTGTGTCAAACCTTCATCATTCTGTATGCACCTATCTTCTCCTCTGCTGGAGAGTTTGGATGTTGCAAGAAGCATCTCATCAATGTACTTCTCACTGACTTGAATGCTCCTCACACTCGCCACCTCCTCTGAGTTCCTCTACTTGTTTCCTGAAAGCTTCAGCATGCGGGCATCCTGCACATGGAACAGGTCCTTCAACTGGCATTGGCACCTTGTCTGGACAGAGGCAGAATCTGTAATAGGGGCAACAGCTTTAGCGATATGATTTTTCCCAGCCATTGTTCAGTTCATGAAGCTTACAGTAGGTATCTGTTAAAGCAAAAGAGAGAGATCTACCAAAGTACCAGTCGGTTTCTCAGCTGTCCTTTCAGAGAAAAAACAGTTAAATCTCTTTAAGTGTGTTCAAAATGTGCTGTTCCCTGTGTGTAGTTAATTGGGGAGGTGCCCTATAAGCATGACTGCTCACTAGGGGAGGGTGGGAGTGGGGTGGGGTGGGGAGGGAACTAACACCTGATGAGGTGTCAGTAGTTTCAAAGTGCTGAAGGAAGATACTAAAGCAGAGTTTTAAACCTACCCTGCTAAATAAAATATTTCCCCTTTTAAACTAAAGCACCAAAAATAATATAACCTTGTTTTACAAATGTACCAAAACCCTATTAAGAGCTCCCAGGCAGAGAGCTAGTAATTTAAAAAGCCACAAACTCTTACCTTTGCTTGAAATGTATAGCCCATGTTAGGAATGCCTCAACAGTGCAGGACTCTGAAGTCTTTTATGAAGGCCTCAGCTCCTCTCAGTTCTTTCACAGGCTAATCAGGCCCACTAACACCTGATAAGGTATCATAAACTTCAGAGAGCTGAGAATGATACTAATGCATAGTTTTACACCTACCCCACTAAAGAAAATATTTCCCCTTTTAAACTAAAGCACTAAAAAGAGTCCATCTTGTAGCATTCCAGTTCAAGGCTGGAATTTTTTTCTTTAACTCTTGTAGCTTTAGAAAAGCCGATCTTGTTCTTCCTCTCATAGCTTCTGATTCTATTTCCCAGCATGTGTCATTGTGGTACTTCTCCTTGTCTTGTCTTGCTGCACGTTGGAAATCTTTGTTGAGTTCTGCGATTGCTTCTCTTTCTCCTCTGACTTTAGCTTCTCTGCACTTCTGGACAATTTTCAGAGTTTCTTTAGTCATCCATTTTGGCTGTTTTTGCTTTTTCACCTTATGTAAAGACTTATCACTTTTTTTCCAACACAACCTTCTTGATGTCATCCCATAACTCTTCTGGAACTCTATCATTTGTATCTAAAGCAGCATTTTGATTTTTAAGGCAGTCTTTAAATTCCAATGGTATATTCTCAAAATCATATTTTACTACATTCATGAGTGGCTTGCTCTTTTTCAACTTTAGCTTGAGTTTGCATACTAGTAGTTGGTGATCTGTACCACAGTCATCTCCAGGTTTTGTCTTTCTTGATGTTATCAAGCTTTTCCATCGATGTCTTCCACAGATATAGTCAATTTTTTCTGTACAATGTATTGCCCTTACTTGGTTTGCAGCTTGTCGTGCATCATAAGAACATAAGATAAGAACGTAAGATATGCCATACTGGGTCAGACCAAGGTCCATCAAGCCCAGTATCCTGTTTCCAACAGTGGCCAATCTAGGTCATAAGTACCTAGCAGTTTCCCCAATAGACACAGGTTCCACAATGCTTGTAATGGGTCAAGCAGTGATATCCTGGGTCCCTTTTAATAATGGTTTATGGACCTTTCCTCCAGGAACTTGCCCAAACCTTTTTTAAACCCAGCTACACTAACAGCTTTTACTACATCCTCCAGTAACAAATTCCAGAGTTTGATTACACGTTGAGTGAAAAAATATTTTCTCTTATTAATCTTAAATAGTTTACCCCAGTGATGCTGAAGGCTAAGCTATTGGTAGTTTAACTAATGGCAGGGTCTCCCAAGATGGACAGGTCTCAGCTGAGGTGCCAGACCAAGACAAACCACCCATCTGGGCAGCAGCAGAATGGGACAGTTTTGGCAGCAGAGGATCACATTTCTCTACTCCCCACCAGCTCTACGCCCTGAGCTCTGGGACTCTCTACTCTCTTCTATCACTGATCTGTCTACAACTTTTCCTCATTTACTTATTGCGGGCGATTTTAACCTGCACCTCGATCCCCCTATCTCCACCAGAGCCCACTCCTTTAACGCCCTCCTTCACGACCTGTCTCTCCTCCAGCTTATCCCTTTCCCAACCCACTCCGCCGGTTACACCCTTGAGCTGCTTCTCTCTCCTTCAGCTTCCAGTTATCAATTGCAGCCCCTTCAAGCCCTTCCCCTACCCTGGACCGATCATTATTGCATCACCTTCCTCTGTTGCCCCTCCCCCCCTGAATCCCCCCCCCCACCAGCAACCCCCTCCCACCTCCCGCACTTGCTCTCGTTGGATAACCCCTCAGACCCTTCTGCAATTCCCCCCTGCGTCTGTTATCTTCCCATCTGATTTCTCTCTCCTCTCTCCTTCCACTCAGGCCTCCACCTGGGCTTCAGTGCTTTCTGCCACTCTTGACCATATTGCCCCTCTTCGTCCTCGTCCCCCCATCTGCCATCCTTCCCAACCTTGGTATCATCCCGGTCTTTAACTTTTGCGCACTCAGCTCCGCCGTGCTGAGCGCCTCTGGCGTCAGTCCCCCTGTCCTGACACCCTTTCTTGCTTCAAACTCAACCACACACACTACCGAACTGAGGTCCATAAAGACAAACAGACCTACTTCTCTTCTGCCATCTCCTCTGCTCCCAACCAGACGCGCCACCTCTACTCCGTCCTTCAGTCTCTTACCTCTCTCCAGTCTGGTACCAGTTCTTCCCCCTTGCCTCCTTCACCCGCTCCATCCCAGCTGGCTACTTATTTCAGCTCCAAGATAGTTGATCTCCGTGCTTCTCTTCCCCACTGCCCTCCACCCATCTCCAGTCCCCCTCCTGTTTCTCCTCCTCCCTCCTCTCAGCTTTCTCAAACTTGGCACTCTTTCCACCCACTCACCTCTCCCGAGCTGATTGCGTTACTCTCTTCCTCTAAAAAGACTTCCTGCCCACTTGATCCTATTCCCTCCTCTTGGCTACTTCTTCCCTCTCTGGCCCTCGTTCCTCCCGCTCTCTCCATCATCAACATCAGCCTCTCCCTTGGTGTCTTTCCCAAGCCCTGGAAGCACGCCTTGGTCTGTCCCATCCTCAAAAAGCCCTCTCTAGACCCTATGATTCCTGCCAACTACCGTCCCATCTCCAACCTTCCCTTTCTTTCTAAAATCCTCGAAAAAGCTGTTTTCTCACAGTTGTCCGCTTTTCTCGATTCCACCCACTTCCTTCACCCCCGCCAATCTGGGTTCCGTCCCGGCCATAGTGTCGAGACGGTCCTCTTGGGTTTCACGAATGAACTTCGCACAGCACACGATCGTGGTGATCTGTCGGTGCCAGTCTCCCTTGACCTTTCTGCTGCTTTCGACCTTGTTGATCATTCTCT